>JAUCMS010000127.1:13877410-13890455 GCA_032357445.1 Enteromius radiatus
TGTGATTGAAATTTTCATCATTAATGTTTTGTTTGAATATCAGATATTCGATATAAAGATTGATTACCTACAGGAACATTTTAAAGAAAAAACACGGCGCACACATCGTGCTTGTCGTCACATAATCTGACTAATGACAATAACGTGTGTCGTTATCAAGGATTACGCAGCCGATTTTGAGCAACTGACCTCTGTGACTGCTCTCGTTTAGCTCTCACGGTACTTTGATGGCACATGTGATCAAAAAGGCGGCTGCAGCGCCGATCACAGTCGGACAAATGATTCTACTAGAATGCATTTTGTAAGAAGCTAATGCTAACGCACCTAATGTCACAGACAAAGAGGAACTTCTTCCAAAAAGAAGAGCCATGTCGGTTGTGTGGAAATACTTTGGCTTTAAAAAAAAAAAAATCTAACGTTGATCAAACAACCATCATATGTAAAGGTTGTCATCTAGTCATGTATGGAAAAAAAATACCGTCAAATACCGTGACACCAGTACAATTTTGAAAAATTCCATGATATAAATTTTTGGTCATACCGCCCAGCTCTACAATACGCATCTTGATGCATAGCCAACGATACGATACATGAAAGATACATGAAGTAGCTAGCGATGTGATGCGATACGATACACCCCTGTTACGATGCAGTGCAAACCGATTTCGATTCGATTCACCACAATTCGATGCAGTATGATGCACTGAAACCAATATGCAGTTATACCGGTATTGGGAGCCCTTGTTCTCTGTAACGCTGAAAGTCTTTACAGATAATAAAAAGGCCATTGCGTCGGTTATTGTCTTGGAACGAGCAGTTCACACTGACCACAAAATGCACAAAAATCACATAATTTTTGCCCAAACTTCAAAGGCCTGTTAAATGAATAATACTAGAGGTATTTGTTAGCTTTAAGATTAGTTTTTCAATTAAATTATTCAATCCAAATACACTTTATTGTTGGAATTCTTTCCAAAATTTGTCTTGGATCTCAAACCGTAACCTATTCAATCTAGCATCTGCATACAAGCCTTATTTCTTATACAAAATGTGAGAAGGGTCAGACATATTTTTTTCCTGGCAGACATTTTTTCATATACACATATTGAAAACTTTGCTCAAGTTTATAGTGTAAACTATTATATAGACAGTTGCATAACAAAGTATGCTGGTAATGACATAAATCAAAGCACATGGCACACAGTGTTCGGAGAAGAATGCTGGAAAATACGACAGAAATAAGATGCTGGTCTATAGCTTACTGCAGCACAAGCCGTGGTTCAGCTGTGTGCGACAAACGCTGCCATTGTGAAAGAACAATCGGCACATGCTGCTCCTGCTCTGCATACGCGCTCCTTACACCCTGCTGACGCGTGCAGTCTGAAACCAGCAGCGTAAGGCAGCTGCGATTGTAAAAAAACTTTATTTGATCTTTGCTCACCCGGCGTTCCGCTAGCAGTAGCGGGTTCAGCTGAATTTGAGTGAAAGGAGGAGGAGTCTCCAAACGCACACCGTGTCGGCGCTTCAAGTGTGTTGTCAGATTCGTCGTGCTGCCTGTATATTTTATTGTGGCACAACATATTTTACAAATTCCACTTTCTAAATAATGAAAGTATAGTATGTCTACTAATAATTATAAAGAAATTAATCGTGTTTTACTGATGCAGATACGAAAGAAATGATGCATCGCGATACAAATGCCAATTTGTATCCGATGCACACATTTTAAACCGATGCATCGCATCGTTCACTTTTTAAGCCAATGTACCGAGCGAATTGGGGAATCTTCCCATCCTTGCCATATAGCCTATAGTATGTTGACTCATTTCTCATTTAAACAAATCAAAAAATACAACGCTTTTATAATGGAAGATGGCTTGAATGGGTATGATACATTTTATTTTGTGATAAGAATATATACAATGTTATTAAAAATAAGAAAAAAAGAAAAGTTATGTAGCTACAGTAGGCTAGGTCTATATAACATGAGGTTAAAAAAATATTACTGAAATTGAAGTGTATAAATAAAACAAACAAACGGTCTTCAATGTATCAAACATGAACTGATTCTTATTAAAGATCCAAAAGTACAGTGAGTGGTTAACAGTATTAAATGACAGATAGCAGCAGGTAAATTAGGCCAGATTCAGCCATGTTGGTAATTTAGAAAAGTGCTTAAAAATGCAGGCTTTGCATTTTTACTTTTAACCCCTCCAGTACAGCTGCCATTAGACTTTTCTTCTCTGTGATAATAGACAGTCCACAACAGATGCTGTCAGTAGAGTTTACCTAGAATATTCCTTTACCATTTTTCTTGTAAAAACACAGGGTAATTTATTTTTTATAAAGCCGTTTTCCACCATGTGCGTTGATTCCACTGAGCCTTTTTATCCACATAAAAGCCCTGGGTGAAAGGTGCAAGTGACTTTCACTGAGAATAAAACATACGAACAGATCCTACGGCTAATGTAAACTCTGCTGCCCTTTGTGTGCGTCTTTGTGTTTAACCAGTTCAATTGTGATCTCTAGCACACACACTTACATGAAGGAAAGCCTATGCCAGATGGGTTTTAGAAGTTCTATGTCTCCTAGCAACAGGTGTGCTGATTTTGGTTAAGAGTGAACCCAGAGAGTGCGAGACGCAAGTGAGGTTTGTAGGGCATTACACAGCATTCCTCGTAGATCTCTGAACTGTGAATTAGCCCAGTCCAAACACTAGCAGTAAACACTGTCACTTTGTTTTGCTGGTGTTTGTCTGGCTACTGTATGCTGCAATCCACAGCCTTCTGTTATGGCAGCTTGACTTACACACCACTGATAGATACACTCGCAGGCGTTTCTCGATTTCACCACAAATCGCGTCTCTGATTTCTCACACAATAACTGGAGTGGTAAAGTGCTGGAGGACGTGCTTGTGCGTTTCTGGTTGTAACATTAGCCCATTCATGTGCCTGTAATGCAAATTTCACAACCTTCCTGTAACCTCATGACCTGTATAGGGTCCACTATCCAAATAATTGGCCTAGTCGTTACTCTGCACATAAGCTATTGCACATTGCACCTCTAAGACAAATGCGAAAAGAATGGGGTGGATAGGACAGATCTGCTTCAGGATGAAACATAGCAGTAAAAGCAGCTATAGAAAACTGGAGGGACTGTAGCTGAAGTATTCACTCACACCCATGTTATTTTATTAATAGTTTAACTTAGCTATTATTTTAATAGTAAAAATGAATACATATCAATTTTGCTTTATAATTCAGTTCTATTTTGAGTCATTTCTGTAAAATGTAAAATTAAACAATTTCACATAGTTCCTAAGGCTTTTCACCTTGTTTAGGTTTTCACCTAACTTTAATATTAGATTTTATTTTCACTTTATTTCAAATAATGAAAATATATATTTTTTATATAAATTTTGTAAACATTAACAGCACTCACCCAAATTACCGTTTAGGTTATAACACTTACAACACTGTCTGTTGCCCAACCCAGTCTTTTTTAAAATTAGGTATAAATTGAAATAAAAATAAATTGATGTTCCAATTCCATTTGATAAGTACAGTATTAGAATAAACAGCATATTTTGTTTAGCTCTTATTGGCTACTAGTGGCTGTTTGTCCACCTGTTATTAATAGTTGCCTTTTTTTGGTCCATTAGTCAACAAATGCTAGGTAAACACAGCAAGTGTAATGAAGGTCAGGAGCATAGAGGTGTGCCTTTAATTTGAACTGTTTAACAGTTCACTGAGAGACCATCATTTTAAGTTAATTTAATTAAAAATGTTTTGATTTAATGACTGCTGTCTCATCTTTTTTTTGAGGTACTACCTCCTATTCCTTCTCTGCCAAAATGCCCGGTGTATACAAAAAACAAACAAACAAAAAAAACAAAACATGAAGCGTCTGTGCTAGTTTACACCTAGCATACAGGTGTATGGGTCTGTCCTCCTGGCTAATTGGCAGCGCAAGTGCTGCTGAAGGTAATATGGCTCAGTGAGTCTGTTCACTGTCTCTAAGATCCAGTCACCGCAGAGAGGCTCACTCCCAGGACAGATGGAGTCTGCGGTGTCACCTGCTGACGTCACAACAACAGATACTCCGCAGTAGCAGCCTAAGACTCCAGCAGCGCATGCCCCAGAAAGCATCATGGGAAACATTAGCATAAACAGCTGCTCGCTGAAAGGTCTAAAGGTATGGAAGATTTTACATGTGCAGATTTTCCCAAATAGAACCGGAGGATTTCAAAACCACAATAATAATTTAAAAAAGTATTTTAAAGTCAAAATGAACAAAAACCAAAGAAAAATTAGAAAATACAATAGCACCACTATTTGATTTAATTGAATTAATAATTTGTTAACATAAGTTAGTGCATTAACTATTTTTAATGCAATGTTCAAAAAATAAAGGTTAATATTTATTCATACAGTTGCTCAGTCAAACTAAACGTGTTAGTACTTGTAGAAATTAAAGTTAACCTTTATACACACTGTAATAAATGGTCTATGCATTTTTACCACCATTTTTACTATTTAATCACTAAGATTTACCTAAACTGCTCAGAGGCTACACTACTGAAAAATACAAGTATACATCACTCTTTTGCTAAACCACCATTAAAACAAGTATAATCATAACTGGGAACAAAACACAATTTGATTCTGATTGATGGCGTGGTATAGTTAAATAAATTGAGTAAACCCATGATTCATAAATGGGTTAAAGAAGTCAAACAACGACACAGCACTATTTAGTGAGCACAAATAAACATGAATTGTCCCTATTCATTTAATTCTCCTCTTGTAAAAATATGACACACACACAAAAAAGTTCAGCCAGGTTTTCGAGCACTGTATTTGGCTGCGGGTGCACCAGTGTGTGTCTACCACGGAACAGACTTCATTAAAGTGAGGTAATTATGCATCGTCAGTTGTAGAGTGAGGGGATGCGGGGCTACGATGTTAAAGAGTTAGTCATTAATCCTCTGAAATAGTAAGAAAGGCACGCTCACTCGCACAACACTGATTCTCATGTGTAAATGGGGGGTTGATGTTTAAGCATGAGAGCTTGGGAGACAAATCTCAGCAATTACAACATACGGCGCAATATTAATAGGATTGCGGTTTTGCAAAGGACAAATTATTTGTTTGAATTTTTTACTCACTTTTGTTACAGTTTTCCAGACTCAATAATGAAATCACATTTCTTCTCTAAAAATGCAGAAGGAACATATTGCTTCTGAAGGAAAGATCTGCATACTAATTGCCAGTCATTAGTCTACTGAAATCAAGCCTCTAATTAAGTGTATCAATTAGGAAATGTTTTTCATATGTTGAAACACCTGTCTCTTGAAGATTTATTCAAATAATTTTGACAAACTAACTGTAACTAATTAGATTAATTTACAACTTAAAAGGTGTTTATTTTTTACATACAAAAATAACGATCATTATTTTGAATATCACTACCTCAAATTAATAATAATAATAAATTGAGGGGGAAAAAATATGGCAACTGGCAAGCATCAAGCACATACAGAAGCATTCAATTTCATGGCACAAAAATAAAGACGTCACACATTATGACCTTCACTACAATAATACCATCTTATGGAAAAAGTGACGTGACAAAACTTCATCAGATCTGATCTTTCTGACATCTTTGACTTCTTCGCCAGTGATTTTGTCCAAGTAATTGCTCATACATACTTTTAAATAAAAACATATCCTTAAACATCATAAGGCTTTTGATGTTCAGCCCTTAACAAATGTTTGAGCACTGATTTAATTTAAGCATACTCCATTAATGCATTAATAACGTCATTATGAAACAAGACAAAGCACTACATTAAAGTACTTTGATTTATAATTTACTCATTTATTTCCCATTTCTATCTTCAGTATGATACCTTGCCATATCAACCACCTATAAACCTATAACACCTACAGTATGCCATATCAACCACCTATGCACACAAACTCATTTCAGTGAGATATACTACCCAAATATTGTGTTATTTGCTTTTGTATTTGAGGTCGATAAATTTGATGCATCACAGTTCATAAAAAGTGCAAAGAAAAATAAAAATGGCTCCAAGTGGAACAAAGGGCATTGTAGAGGCAGTCCTGCAGTATAAAAGAGATGAGATGTCTGATAATGAAAGATGATCATGCAGGTAACCTAACAAAGGTCATAAACATGGAATGACTGCCAATTAATGGCCCGCAAGACTGTGGTGTGATGTGGCAGAAATGCAGGCCTGTAATTGTGATTGCTTAATGGACCGTTCAGAGTCAGAGGTTATGATTCAGGGGAAAGGCCTTCTTCTCTTCCTCACACGTTCAATGATCTCGGTTCCCTGAGTTGTGTGTGCTTCATTACGGCTGCCACAAAAGAGGCCACTGCCTCCAAGACCATAAAATATTTACCAACAAGCTCTCTCTCCCTTATTCTCTCTAGGAGAGCTAGCCTCAGGAGAGTGCCAGGTAAGTTTACCTATCCGATCATGATACAGCAGGATACTAATTGGGCTTCATTTTACATAAATGATGCCATCACCTCTGCTGAAGCACGCTCCCCTGATCCCTCCGGTGTGCCGCTAGCACAAGTATCACAGAGCAGTCTGTAGGAAATGAAGTCCCTAATCAGACTGCTACACAGTTTGCTTAGATCTAGCTGACACCAAAACACTCGCTCGCTAGCTGTTACCCAGTAAAAGGAATTTTATGATCAGTAATGAGGTTACTAGGCCACACAGCAGACGCGTTCTGTGTGGTCTCGCTTCTCAAGTTCTGCTTCCTGTGAGGGAACGGATGGCATCATACTCTGTTCCCACTTTTGTGGCCACTGTAATGAGTACCTACAAATCAAGGCCACAAGGCTTTGTATGATGATCCAAAACCAAGTTTAACCTCTGGTAGCATCAGCCAAATCAGTGGTGGAAAATTAAAGTAGGGCCAGGAAATACATAATCGGTAAACATCCTATTGTGGAGACTCACCTTGACGACAGGATGTCCCCCAGATGTGGCTTTGACAGCCCCTCGGCTGCCTTCGGTCTCATAATGAGCTCTATGATGAGCTTTGGGGTGAACCTCAATCTTTAGCTCGTACTGCCCATACTGATTTGGCAACGGCCAGTCCAGGGGAGGCAGGGATGATGCTCTACACACAGATCAAGAGCAACACAAACAGAGCAGTTAGACAATGCATAGTGTAGATTAACTGTGAAAATTAAAACAGAGCATGAAAAAAGGTGATCATGTCAGTAAGCAGCTATGCATCGGTTCAGGAAGCATAGATTTTATGTTAGAATCCGAAACAGCTTTTATTCCTCAACAACTCTCTGTTCTGCTGCCAGAGATCGTTCCTACTTACCATGGTTTGGGACAACTAGCATATGCACCTAATGAAATTTGAAGTCATGCAGCTGTGGTGTGAGGAGAAAGCCAACACATATCTTGGGATATGGTTGCTTACTGACCAAAAAATAAATAAATAAAAAATTGAGTGTACAAATTATATTACTTTGGATATTAAAACATGGTCTCAAAATGAAAAATGTATGCTTTTAGAAATTAGTCTTGTGAACAAAGACCATGAAGTGAGGGCAGGTTAAAGGCTAACATAGCCAGTAACATAGTATGTGTCATCTTCTAAAGGGATAGTTCACCCAAAAAGTAAAAAAACAATTCTGCCTTCATTTACTCACCTTCACATTGTTCAAAATACTTATATGACTTAAACTTCTGCTGAATGCAAAGTAGCAGATATTTTGAATACGGTGGTTACCAAACCACTTTGGTTACCAATGACTTCTGTTGCATGTACAAAAAAAAAAAAAAGCATCAAGACATTTCTTAAAATATTTTTATTAAATGTTCCATAGAAATAATGTCATACAGAGTTGAATTAACATGAGAGTAAGCAATTTTCTGGGTGAACTATGCCTTTAAAGATGACTGGTGAAACAATTTATGAATTACATGGTAAATCAGTGAATTTTTTTTTTTTGCCCTAGTCCAGTTCTCTACCACATCATCTTTATTACCCAATCACTCCTCACTCTTCACGCTGTCATGGTAACGTGAGCTGGTTCATCAGGGGAAATGTGAGAAGGCTGAATGTGTGTGACGGCAGCGGCCTAACGATAGTGGACTAGTGGCCTATGGACATCAGACAGCTTTACTTAGTGACAAGGAACTCTTGTTTTATCCACAACACTTACAGTAAATGACCACCAATCTAAAGGTTTAAATAAACACCACGATTTAAGAATATCTTTACACTACTCAACACAAGCATTTATAATTTTGTTGGATTTGTTAAGAATTTATCATTTTTTTCAGCAAGGTTGCATTAGAATGATCAAAAACTGTATTTATATATTTTTTTTTAAATGCCATTGTTTCCAATGCTCTAATAATCAAAAAACCCTGAAAAAAGTATCACTGTTTTCAACACTCATTATAATTTTAAACTTTTCTCCCAAATCAGGATTTTACCACATCATATAAAAAAACTATGATATGCATGTGAGCTATGTTTACTTTATGACAAAATGTAGTTTATTTCCAAAATGTTAACATGTTCTGGCAGCTTTGACAGGATGGACCACCTGTCAATCTGGGCTGGCCAGTGGCAGCCTGACCCTTTCAAGAAAGGCATATGAATATTTTTATGAAACATAACAGCCAAAAAAAGTTAACTAAAAACATTGTGTACATTTGATACATCGACCAGTCCTAAGAGCAAGCAGGTGCGTGTCTTCATCCAAAAGTGTGTTATGTTTTGCCGGCTGTCCTAAACTAGATCCGCTATAGACTTAATATACTGTGCCAACTTCACCCACCCCACCATAGCAAACCCATCTGTTAAACCAGACAAGCTTCTAGATCTTTCTACTGCTGTTGATTGATGGTGCATTCAGCACACACACATATACGCTCACTCACTCACAAACAGGTCCGATGGCAGAGAGCAGAGCTGTGGGCTCATATAACAGGGATCAGGTATCATGTCTCTGTTGTATGAAGGTACGGCTGTAAAGATGTTAGTCAACACTGCTTCTACATGTTGCTTTAGCTGGAAGTTTCTTGCCATGCTTGTGAGGAGGAGAGCAAGTTGTTTGACTATGTGTTGTTTACTTCTTATGCATCTTTGGAATCAATGGTGTTTACTATACATTGTAGATTATTAATGAAGGGGCCTGACTAAGTTAAAAATGGTGTTGTGTTGGTGTGGTCGATAACAGAATCATTGTGGGTAGGAAAACGTTTGCGAACCCATAGCCACATGCTCTCTTTACTGATTTATGGTGACAGAGGCCAGGGTACACACAGGCCGTCTTCTTCTGACTAGCATGCGCGCACAACACACACACACACAGAGCCATTATCCGATGCTCTGATATGGGTATTGGACACATTTAACCCTTTCTGTTCTTTAGTTCACTCAACTGCCTCATCATGCTACTCTAAATGTATACTGGATCTGTTCTAAAAAGAAGTAGAGACAGCTACCAGTAAAGTAGGGCATCACTGAAATAAAGCCTTTCCATTATTTAATGACATATTCTTCAAATTTAAAGGAATAATTCTGTCATGATTTATTCATCCATAGGTCGTTCTCATACAGCATTCTTCTGTAAATTAAGTCTTGTTATGACCATGCAATCAAAGACAAGGCCAGTCATCAAAATGGTTCATTTCAATTCTTTAACACATCTTCATCATTCCACAGTGCAAGTCAAGACTTGAATGCAAGACATAATGGGATGGTAAATAATTGGTGATCTATAATTTAAGAAAACATTAGAATACTTAAGCTAAAAAAAAATCAGAAATGGATAAATAACAGATTATAGATAGATTTTTGTTTCAGAAATATACAGCTCTATTTCCATAGTAAAATATTTTATGTGTCCTTTTCTTTTGTGCTTCTAGTATTGCATTGTTATCTTAGCAACATGTTTAACTATTTAAACACAAGGATGCATAATAAATTGGTCCTATTTAAATTAGTGAAGTGATAAATTAAATAACATCTTTTACTATTTGCTGTTTATTGTTAAACATAATTAATTATCCACATTTTTACTTCCTGGAGATATTTCTTTATATTGTTTCTATATACATACACTTTCTTTAGTGTTTCCACATTATTTCAAAAGAGTCAATGTGAAAATCTATACAAAATGCAATGTTAGGTGTGACTAATCACGGTTAAATATAGAGAAGAATTAAGTAGTTAATTTATTGGCACAAATTGATATCATTTGATTTATTGTGCAGGCTGCTTTACAATATTTTTGCATTTAGTTTTCTTTCCTAATCACTCACTTAGTTAATATAAAAATAAAAATAATCTGAATTTAATAACAATCATTAACAAACCTCAAAATGATTATCCATACTTCAGATTGTACAGTAAATTAGTTTTAATGCTTAAATCCACTTGTTGACTTTAAAGTGTTTTATTTATATGAATAAAAATATAGGATTTTAACATGTCCCATGCATTGCTTATTGGCCATAAATTGAAAATTGAGTCTCTTGTGCTTTAAGAAGTACTATTTGTGTACTGCATGTGAGAGACCATCCAAAAAAAAGTTGTGCTAAATCAGTCACAAGGTTGTTTGTCAGTTTAGATGCTGCATTAGAAGACCGCTGACAATGTAGTAGTCAATTCACTCTGGTTTTTGTCTCTACACATTAAGCACAGTAGGGCTATACTCACATTAACTCAATTATAGTTACTCTGATGTCACTTCAAAACAGAGGAGGGAGTTTACCTGAAAATAGGTGTGTGTCCTGGTTTGGGTTTGTTCCATGTGAAGTGAGACGGGACAGAAAGAAACTGCTCTCCAGATCCATCCTTCTTTAATCCGTGCATGCCATCCTCAGCAGGTGAGTCAAGCAAAGGAGACACACTCCCCGAGTCATCCATGCCCAGGTCGCCCTTTCCTGACTGGATTGCTGCTGTACAGTCCTGGGAGGTCTTCCTTGTCTTGGAGGGGATGTCAGCTTCAGAGGGACAGCACTGGAATGGGGACACACCCATAGACGGGCTTCCTATCCAGGTATCTTCGGTCACGCTCCCCCTGGGTGAGGGGCCTGGTGTGGCAGTCGGGGAGTGATGGGGCGATAAAGAGCCCAGGTAGCAGATATCAGCACTGGAGTGGCGTCTCTTCCCACAGGGCGACGTTGGACGTGAAGACGGCCGTGAGGGTGAGCGAGGGCTCAGCCAGTTCTCATCTGTGACGCTGGTACGGGGCGAGTGGCAAGGCGACTGGCGGGGTGAGAGAGAATGGCCATGCGAATGAGAAAGGGAGTGAGTGAAGGCCGGGTGATGATGGTTATGCTGCTGTTGCCACAATTCCTCCTGCGGTCCGGTCTGCGGAGAGCAGCCGGGCGAGGTGAGCGGAGAGCCCAGGGTGAAGCGAGCCGCTGCTTCATTTAGCTCTGAATCCACATCATCGTACACATGCGAGATAGATTCGCAGGATGATGCATCGGAGAACCAGCTACGGGAGGAAAGGCTGCTACACGGACTCGGGCTCAGGGATGAGTCTCGATAGGAGTGATCTAGGGGTAGGTACAGGTGGTCTCGAGACAGAGGTCTGTCGTGGTAGTCTCCATCCGGGCCCTTCGCTCTCATCTCATCCTCACTGGCCTCCATCTCCTGCTGACAGCTTGGGGAGATGGAGGTGATCTGGATGCTGGGACATTCAAAGGCCTTTGGTGGGCCTCCTCCGCCCACCCCTGTGGGTGTGTATTTAGAGTCCTGGTGCTCGTAGCTGGGCTCATAGGCCTTGTGGTGGGCCTGCAGCGTTGGGGAGGTGGCAATGATTTGGGCTGGGGGTGGGCCTCCATGCCGCTGAAAACCATGTGATTGGTTCACCAGTGAAGGAGGCTGCCCCACATTAAGGATGTAAAATGATGTGTTTTCATCCGTTTCTAGATCTACAAAAAAAAGAACAAGACAAAACACAGAGAGGGTGAAACAGACAAAATAAGCATTTTGTGTTGGTGCAAACAATAATGCACCATATACTCAAGTAATTGTTGTTTACAAATAAAACATGATATGGTAAGTGATCAATGCAAAATAGAAAAAAAAATTTTAAGTGCATGTTTACATAAGGTGTATGTTAATAGTTAACAAGTTCTACCAACATTTTAAACGTTGTTTCTATCATCGTTAAGACAGTGATTTTCTAGCTAGTTACACACCCAAAAACTTTTCAATTCACCAGCCAATTTGGCTACAAAAATTTTAAGTTACTGGCCATTCGTAACTGCTACTAGCCAAAAAAACAAACAAACATGGAATTAAACCATAATAAATAATACTTTAAAAGTGAAATTAAAACTGCCAGTAGGTGGCAGCAAGTCACAGAATGAACCAAATAAATTTAAACAGTTGATTCATTCAGGAACATAACACTGTCAGGCACACTTTATGAAATATTGACTAACTCTATGAACTGTAAATATATATATATATATATATATATATATATTCTGCCCTTATCTTCAATTGTGTGATCATTCATAAGGCATATTAATAGACTTAATCATGTATTTAGAGCATGCACACTAAGTTGGTCTAATCAAGTCACATATGTGTGCACCCTGTACGTGTTTTGTTTAGTTTTTACTATAATATAATGTCAAATATAATATCATGATGACTCAAGAGTTCAGTATTTGTGCAAAACCTGTGTGGATTTGGCTTGCATAAACTTCTCCATAAACTTGCATAAACTTATGAGTAACCCGCCAAATTAGCTTGTGATTAGACAGCGTTACCAGCCACAGCTCATTTTTATCCACATTTGGCGGGTTGACAGGTATTAATTTCAAACCCTATATATATATATATATATATATATATATATATATATATACACACACACATATACAGGTCCTTCTCAAAAAATTAGCATATTGTGATAAAGTTCACTATTTTCTGTAATGTACTGATAAACATTAGACTTTCATATATTTTAGATTCATTACACACAACTGAAGTAGTTCAAG
>JAUCMS010000127.1:13895074-13908707 GCA_032357445.1 Enteromius radiatus
CAAGCCAACTTAATAATAATAATAATAATAAGTTTAAATAGTAGATCAGTAAGTTGGCTTTTTCAAGCCAACTTAATTAAGAGCATCCTGCTTTCTTCGAATTTCCATTTTGGCTCCATTTTCAAGTCTTGCGTCACATCATTTTCCTACTTGCACATGTTGTTTTGCTTTCCCCAGGTTCTCTCCAGAGTCATTTGTTTTGCTGATGCTTCGTGAAAAGCATTTAACAACTCAAGAATTGAGCTTTAGGCCTTGATGAAAATGTCAAAAGTGCATTGTGAGTTCTTGTATGCGCGGATCATCTGTAGTGATGGGTGTAACCTAATCTGGAGTTCCCTATGTAAAAAGGTTTTTCTAACAGATCAAACATGTACAGTAACTGTCTTTCTTATACAAAGCATAAGTCAAGAAATAAACGACTTATTTTAAATCAGAAATTGAATGATGAACACTTTAAATAAGTGCTTTCTCTTGATCAAACAAGCTGCTTCCTAACACTGCCTGTTTCTAAGAACTGCTGGCAGAGTGCCGTCACTTCTAAACACTGAGGCTCTGACGCAAGCCGCATAGAGCAGCCCACACCTGTAGACATCCAACCAACATCTCTGTAACACACAACTGTATCTGATTAAGAACACAAAGAGAACACACACACACACTCGTGCTGTGCATACAGCATGAATGTGAGTGTGTGTGTTTGTTTTTGCCTTTGTCTAAGCTGGCATATGTGTGTCTCATTAGTCGTTGATGGATGCTCTCAGTCGATCAGACTCAGTTGAAAGAGGTCAGCTGGGATTGCTACTTTTAAAATAATTCAGCTTTTCCAGCAACAACCAATTTTTTCCTACAAGCAGCAGCATAGCAGGACAAAACATTAGCCTACATTGTCAAACAGACAAATCAAACATACTTCACTAGACTGTCTTTTCTTTTGTCTTACATATTTATTGCACATTTATTACACATCTGTGACATTTATTTTATTTATTTATTTTTTTAGCTGAAGCCCTACACTCGATTTTTGTAGAATGAGCATGCTCTATAAATAGGTCCCATATTTTTTAACAACTTTCTAGAGTAGCAAAATCATTTCAATTTATGAAATTCTACACTAAAAAACTTTTAGGTTCTCTTATAATACAACTAGACTAAACCATTGACCACCTTGGCAGAATATCTCTGTAGAGATGAAACATAGTGAAAGTAATTTAATTCCATACTGCACATATTAGCATGAGAGCAAATGTTTTTTATTGAGATTGTATCAACGTTATGGTTTCAAAAATATAATCTGAGAAGAAGAAGAACAAATACATTTTTGGCCAACCAAGAACAATAAATGTCAAGTACTTTCTTAAAGCAATTTCTTTATGTAATCCGAAACCTGTCAACCTTTAATAATGGTTGGTCTTCAAACTGGAATTCCATATTCATAGCCAATAGAAACTGAACAGAATGAAAGCCATTTCTTTTTTTTTTAGATGTTGTACTAAAGAAAAATCAGTTTCTTGGTTTTAGCGGCATTCACTATGTCTCGGTCTTAATTTGCAGCTTTTAGCAAATTTTCTCCCATGCAGGCGAGTCACTGCTGTGGCCCCAGTACTGCAGCCAGTTACATCACCAACAAGCTGCGGATGTCCGCTGTGCTAGGTGATGGCAGCCTAAGCCAACATGAACGTATGTTTGCTTTCTAAATAAAGCTCCCTAATTAAACCATCTCATGCTGTGATAACATTACAGGATAAACAAAGCTCAGTCGGCAGAGGGAACGCCTCAGGTTCATTTAGTCCCAACCTTGTCAATCACTGCTGAAATAGCCAAAGCAACAGAGTTAGTTATAGATCTTATGCTTGGTCAGTTGAAGCTTACGATTCGCAAAAATGCCTCTCCCTATGAACCACAAACAGTGCTTTTTGCCTGTTCAAACTGTATATGAAAGAAAGCTGAGTTCACTTGAGATCAAAGCAGTCAACATAGCAAAAAGAAATCAAAGGACTTTGATTTTGCTTACAGACACTACAAGACAACCTTAGCATCATTATATGACTTCAAACCTGAATATTTAGATCATTATGTTTGGTTTCACTACAGCTAAAAAAAAACAGAAACTGAGAAATAGCACTGCAAAGGGGGGTGCCAATTAGATTTTACTTTCCACATTACTACACTCAAGTTACATTTTTATGATCTAAACAATATCTTTTAAGTAAAGGAAGACATTTACATGAATGAAAGCACAATTTCTGTGGTGAATCAAAATACTGTCATCATCTTAGCCTTCGAAAGTCTCAGAGCCTCATCTGCGATATGCCACAACCAAGCGCACACACGTCTATCCAGCTGTCAGACACACTTTTAATTACACAACGACCCAAGGGTAAATTGTGTAACAGTGCCTTAGGGACCAAAAGAAGGGGAAGGAAGTGAAGCGGTGACTCGGAGGAGTCATAGGGACCTTAGGTACAAGGCAACAAACAAGTATAAGGAAAGACTAAAGATTAAACAATCTAAACCCAGATTTCCCAGTGTGTGGATACAGATCATTGAGTATTAATACACACAATATATATATATTTGGTACATGTTTGACTAAGGAAATTGGCTTTTGTTTTATTCCAACAGTACACTCACACACTCCACAGTACATTGCCCTGTGTCAAACACAAGGTCTGAAATAAACACTGATTCTCTGTCCAACACTGCCAAAAGGACAATGAATGTCATTTTTTTTAGAACATGAAATTGAGCAAATTTAAACATCCACCAGACTTCCTTATACAGCCTTATAATTCAGAGATATTGAAATTCTCACTTTCAAGTTAACTTTTTAAAATGCTTTATGATTAGACTGACGCTATTTCTAAATGATACAATATTAATTGATAAAAATATTACTAAAATTGACTAATTAACAACATCTGTAGTTTGTCATAGTTATTCAATATTTTATTACATGTGTGCAATTTAAAAGTATTTTATTTGTGACCCTGGATCATAAAACCAGTCATAAGTAGCACAGGTATATTTGTAGCAAAATTATAGTTTTTTTGTATGCCCAAAATCTTTAGGATATTCATTCAAGATCATGTTCAATGAAGATATTATGTAAATTTCCAACCTAAATATACTAAAAGTAATTGCTAAAAACTTTTTTGGATCTTTATTTGGAACTTTAAAAGCAAAATTTTTCAATATTTAGATAGTTTTTTGGCACTCTCAGATTAAAGATTTCCAAACAGCTGTATTTCAGCCAAATATTATCCAATCGTAACAAATATTACATAAAGGGAAAGCTTTCCATTTTTTATTCAGCTTTATTAGTGATGTAAATCTCTGATGAGAAGATATTTCTGTGTAAACAAATATATTTGTATTCAGGATTCTTTGATGATTAGAAAGTCCACAAAAACCACCTTTATTCAAAATACAAATCTTTTGTAACAGCCTTTGCTAATAATGCATCCAAGTTAAATAAATGTAGTAATTTCCTTCTAAAACAAGTAAATAAAAAAACAATTTGACCTTAAAGAGTGTTGTATAATTTAACAGTAAAAAACTTAAAATTATCATTATTTTTATTTATTTATTTATTTTTTAAAGTAAAACACCTCATCTATGGTTTAAAAAAAAACTCTACAGGACATCGCCAAAGGTGCACCTATGACACATCCCATTTGAAATGTAAACCTGTGTCTGCTCCAACTCCCCACATCTCTCTATTGCTTACTAATGCCTAACTCTGAGACTTCAGAAACCTTCCCTTGCATTAGCATCCTATGAATGTTGCTGGATTCAGTTACACTAAATTTAAACTAGACAAATGCCACACATATCTGCTCATGCCTCGCCCCAAGAAACAAGCCCCTCACACTCACTGCATTACAGACCCTCTCTCATACAGTGTTCCTGTAACAAGAAAACACACCTCTGCAGCCCAGTGAGTCAGGCAAGCGCTTCACTGGTACACATGGTCCCCTTGCTGGAGCTAAGCTAACAATTAAATAGCACCAAACAAAGCTCCAGAAACAACTTGTGGGACACAAGCTTGTAATGTTGATGGCCCTGACCATTAGTGTCAAGTGCCATGAATGCATGTAAAGCTGATTCACCCTCATGTATTACAACACCGCACCTGGCAGCAAATCAACACAAAGCTCGCCAAAATAAGAACAGCAGCGCCACATGAATGTAACCACCACAGACAACGATCAGTAGCCTGCTGTAGTCTTAGTAATGCATGCCTTTGCTTTTACAGAGGAAAAAATTCAGAAGAGAAAGCATTTTTGCGAATAAAATGATGAACTGAAGATGAGAAGCTCATTTGCCTTGAGACATCATCTTACTCATTGAGCCATTAAAGGAAAGGTTCACCCAAAAATTCTGACCCAAAGCATTCAATTCTGTTAGCATTTACTCACTCTGATGTTGGTCCAAGCCTGTATGACTTATTCCTACAATGGAAGTCAATGGTAACCAAAACCATTTGGTTACCAAAATTCTGCAAAACATCTTGTTTTGGGTTTCCTTTTTTTTTTTTTTTTTTTTATGAACTTAACTATATACATTTAACCCAGCAGATTCAAGCTGACATGGTTGTTGAAGTTCACCTGCTGACAACTATAGTCACACACACAACCTCCTTGAACAACTGAAGACTAAAATTTGTTTAAAAAACCTGCTAGATTAAGACACTTTTTACAACATCCATATTATCTCCGTGGTTCATGTGCGATGGATCGCCTGCAAGCAGATCATTCACACCTTTACATTGCATGTTAACACGGTTCTGTGAAGCAAAAATGAGTCAGCACTGTTAGTCTGATTCAAACCCTGGGCAGAATCTCATAGGAATATTTATACTGTATATATATATATATATATATATATATATATTCACACACACACACACACACACACACACATATACATACACAAATGTACACAAATAAAGCCCTACATGCTTGAGCAAATTGTCTGCAGAAATTTTATTACCACAAAGTTAAAGGGTTGACAGGGTGTTGCTATGTGGTTGCTAGGGTGATTATTAGTCAGTTTCTTACTGGTTAAAAACTTGTTCACACCAAGAAGCATGACTATAGGGATAACTATCATGATAACTGTATTAGCGCCCATACCAGTAGACAATAACATTCTCTAAATTGCTGGATGCCCCTTTCAATGCTCTAGCTTGTTAAAATAGGCTGAATGCTGATTGGCTGTCATTGTTTTTTAATTTATTTATGTAAATTGCTGGTCAGCAGGAAAAAAATAATAATTTTGAAAGTGAATGCAATGGGTTTACAAAGTTGTTACATACCTATACTTACAGAATATAGAAACTTTATAGTTATACTCAACACATATTATGCACTTGGTGTGAATGGCTCTCAGAATAAGCCTGTATATGGCACAGTTAGAAACAAAACCCTAAACCTTAATATGTAATCAATGCTCAGCGACAACAATTCATCAATTAATTTTTTCCACTCAAAGTCTAAAGACATTTTAATGTAGCGAGAGCTGTCCTGGTAACATCCCACCACACTAGCAGCTTAGAGTTATTGCTGTTGTGATCTAAATAAAGCTGCCTGGGCTAAGCTACCCCCTATTGCTTGTCCCCTGACCAAGAAGCGTCAAGACTACACCTGAGTCTGGGGCCTCACCTGGGGATGTAGCGCACAGCATTTGAACACTTCTCTGCTGTTCGGCACACAAAGCGTGAGGCAGTGCGGGGCTCAAAGGTGCAGCGATTTGTCCGGTGGCACTTGCTGGCCTAAGGGGGTGTTCTCCTCTGACGGGACTAGCGAACCTGCAGTCTGCCCTCTGCCACTTTTGCTGTGGCTTAAAATAACCCACCCTGAGAGCGATGTAATTTCAGTCTTTCCCACGACCGAGACAGCCAGCCAGCCAGATGAGCAGATGCATGCTAGCACAGACACTAAACACTGCAAGCCCTGCTTTTTTTTTTTTTCTTTCACAGACATTTTGCTACCCACTCATAAATTACCTCCAGACCGGTGCTTGTGCACTGATGACCTGGTTTTTCAGAGCCTGAAGACTGCAGGAAGATGGACGCAAATGTTTGCCATAAAAACAACAACACTACACTTCCAGATAGCATTTTAAGCCAACTGCTGATGGAAAAGATGAAGAGCCAGAGAAAGTGAAGAAAAAGAGAAAGACTGAAGCCTCTTTCCTGTTTCTGTCTAGGCAGGAGGGTCTTGTGCCCCTCCCCTTGAATTCCACTGCCATCTGAAGACCACATGCTGTGCCTGGGCACGATGCCAGACAGCTCTGCACTATCTGACTTTACCCAGCCCTGACTCTGAGAGAGCACCTTCTGCCCCTACTACTGCCACCTCTACAATGGAAGAGGCCACTTTCACGGCACACTCAACCATAGCCTTACAAACAAGGGGCATGAAATATTAGTTTTGTGTAGTACAATATTATCTACACATTTCAGATTAATAATTTGAGAAAGAATAACACAATTAGCAACAGGCAACTCTCGCTAAAATGTTTTTTGGTGTATTCTAATACTTTATGATTATCTCCAATCATAGATTCACCAATAATCAACAGATAAATCAACAGACTGATAATCACATCAATAGATGTTTGTATTCAGTAGAATGACTTGTAAAAAGTTGCCATTTAGTCATCAACATTTTTTTTTTTAGTTACAATGAAACTTAATCTATGTCTTGCTTTTCTTTTTTAACCAGGGAAAAATGCTAAAAACAACCATAAATTCCTTAATTATTAATAAACTTTTTGTTCTAATTTAAATTAAGTAAATATTAATTACATATTAAAAAAAACTTGTATTGTTTCTTTACAGAAAAACAGTCACATTGAAAGTTGACTCACACGTACTTAAGTTCATCTGGGATGGGTCATTCAAGGTGACGATAGCCACTATGCAAATATTCACAGATTAACCAAATGAGCTCACAGTCACTGTGTGATTTCACATAGAGAACTATGGTTCTCAATATATAGCAAACTAAAACTCTTATTTCAATTATGAAATTGTAAGCTGATGAAAGTTGTTGCCACTTTCCACAGACAGAGTATAAAATTGGATCTCAAATTCTTTATTCACAAATCACTGAGTTCTGAATTTGGAAAGTGTTTGACATTTTAGCAATAAAACTTACAAATCAGGTCCGCGCATATGGTACTTTCTAAATTAAGCTAGTTTGGGACTGGTTAGATTATAGTTACTGAATATTCAGCATATGATCAGTTTTCTGATAGTAACTTGAGTAACAGGGTTGAATGATTGAGCCTGACAAATGTGTTGATGGTGCAATAACTGCAATAACAGCAATATAAGCAACGACAAATCAGGTTTTTTACACTCAAGTGCTAAAAAGTGACTGACAGAGTGAGTGAGAATGTGCATGTGCACTAAAACGGCATCTAAGGCTAAACGCACCTCCTGTTTGTCAGAACTCCCGTTAAAATCAAGTATACTCAGAACTGTATTCTCATCTTTGTTGTTTTATTAATTTTTACACCTGTTTGTAGTTTCTTTTTCCTCTCTGTCTCTAACTGCATTTTGGGAGAATTACCGTAATTACCCTACAAAATGGGCATGTTAGGTCATAAACCCTCAATATTTTTTTAAACAAATCTAGATAAACATACGATAAACATATGAATTACTGCTTGGTCCATAAAGATGCTTACACTGATCAGCATTTTAGTGGCCATAATGTCATGCCTGGAGTTCTGAGAAAGTTCTCATTAAGTTTCAGGAAGTTTTGGTAATTAAAATTAGTTAAAACAGTGCAGCCAAACCTAAATTAAAAAACTCCTGATCTAATTCAAACGGTCTCAGCTTTATTATTAAATACAGGACAAAAACCGATGGATTATCTTTTTCTAACAACAGCCAGAGGCACAGAAAAAATTAATAATTGTGTATAGTAACAACAGCCCTGCCCTTTAGCTGCATTAAAATCCTGATGACTTCTTGACATACATGAACGGATACCTACATCACTTAGGGTAAAACCTGTTCAGCAACAGCAACTAAAAACAAATATATTTCTATCTACAAATAGAAATATATTCTATTTTATAAATAATTTTTTTTTTAATTAGGAACTTACGTTTTCAATTCTATTTAACTATTATATTTTCTCTAGTCAATAGCTGCTAATTATGCAAAACAATTGGGCCGGATATATTTACATTACTGAATTTTTTTTATTTAACAAGTTAGAAATATTTTAGCATAAAGGAAAAAACTGGACTGAATACGGTAGCTGAAAAAACCCATACATACACACTACTAATTGTAAATCATAATATCTCACAACACCTGCGTATGTGTTTACAAATCCTACATACGGTCAAAATTATACAGTGCAATAGACTGTAAATCACTTGCACACAGAGGTTCTTTTATTTCCAACATTAGTCCAAATACATCCTCCAAACGTCTGTCTCAAATTAAAGGTTTTCCCTTTTTCTCTGCGTATGAACACACAGACCATCAGGCTGTCATGTCTGAGGTAAAATATCTGATTCCTGTAGCATAGCCTCCTTAATTACACTAGGTTATACTAGGTACACTGCTTAAAACACAATGGTACAGTATTTTACATAATATACAAAACAGGGTGGTCATTCTTTTAAAATATGACACAAAATGCTCAGTCCTCGTTTGCCTAGGCAATGTATGCAATCTACATATGCAATTTACTGATCATGCAATACTTTGAAAAAAACCATGCAAAACTTAAACAAAAACACACTGGGGTCCACCCACACACAAGCATTCTGCTTTCACTATACCCAAATCTCTTTCCTTCACGACACACTCAAACACACTTAGAGGGGCTGATAGGGTTGCTACTTCTCACACGTTTTTTCATTAGGCAATTACACAAACACACACACATAGTCCATGTATGGTGGTCGCAAACTGGACAGTCTCCACTGCTGATTAAACATCTGACATGACAAACTTGTATCAAAAGGCTGAGGGCTTCAACAAAAGAAATGATTAGAAAATAACCATCATCATAATAATACACTAGTATAAATTACATTTATTACACATGAAGTGAATACACTTAAGTTACTGAGATTTAAAACATCTGTTTGGTAACATAGGGGCATATTTAGTAAAAATACCACTGTTTTACTCTACAGCAGCAGCACTTAGGTCTGATCTTGTAATGAGACTGGCATGCTAATTGAAACCTATGTAAATGATGTTAATGACATAAGCAAGAACATTTAATATAGCTATTGCATTTTTCGGACTTTAGGGAAATGTCTAATGAAACACAAACCAAGCATGCTTATATTTTGGATCTTACCCTAACTAAAAAGGTAATATGTAAGCACTGTTATCAAAGGGAAAAACAAAGACACCTCTCTCTAAACTATGATAATGACTTTGTGCGTGTAAAAAAAATTGTATCACCTGCAAACTCGGTGACAAAACTAGCTACTGTTGATGTATTGATGTAAATAAAGAGTAAAATGAAGAAATGAAACAGCGCAAGTTCAGTATTAGTGGAAACAAAGGTTGAAACTTTTTCCATGTGCTGTGTAGCTGAAGGCAGAGGCGAGTGATAAGAGAAACTTTTATAGCATTTCACTGTGCAGCAGCTGTCAGATTCATGGTGGCTCTGTCTCAAACCACTGAAGTTAAACGCCTCTATGTTGTCAAAAACGCATTCGGCTAATAAGGTTTTGAGCCGCTGTCACCGGCTTGAAGTCTTCACTCAGCAAAGTGTCCAGGTCCTCTTTGGTTATATATTATTTCACTCAGCGCCTAAACTTACCGCTTCTCATTTTCATTGGCTGATTTTACAACCGCACAAGAAACTAAACAAAACTGCAGCTGCTGGCGTAAAGCGAAAAGCCGGCGAGTACTGTCGTTTTAACGGCGCGGCGCTGGCGCTTTTGATACCGTGTTTTGCATTTGCTATCGACCTCCTCACTTTTTCGATGCATGATTCATGAGTTAATCTATACCAAAGCAGTGCGGAGAGTATCCCGAAGCAGAGGCACTGACCTGAGGGGCCTAGCGGCGGCTGCTGCCCGTCTTCCCCAAAGATCAATCTGAAGTCCAGCTCTTCATTCCCGGGGCAGTTTGCAGTAGTCATCGGGTTTGACAGCTCGGGCTCACCCGTATAAGTACGCCGACTCTTTAATAAACTCACTACATTGACTACTAATAAAGGCAAAACTTTTAAACTTTCCCTCCGCGCTACACTTCTTTAAGCCCGGGCAGAAATATTATTGATTCTCCCTCAGAATAATCCAAACTCTTCGACCTTCTGCGGAGCTTCAGCGATATCGCGGCGGCTTGAACTTTTTGCCCGCGGCGTGGAGAGGTGGAGGGGGTGCGTTGTGCGTCAGCGCAACCGTTGATCGAGTTCGTCCGTAATTTCGCTGCTGCTCTCCGTCTCGAGCTCCTATCCCAACTTTTACTAACAGCGCGTGACAGGGCAGTTCCAGTGATGACGTCAGGCGAGTCGGCAGACAACACAAGCGCGCGCGCACTTACGCACGCTCACACACATACACACAACCTAGCCCTAAGTGGGCTTATGGGTCTTGTAGTTTCTGTCAGCTGTAGTTAACTGGAGTTGAACCAGCCGTTCTCGTATTTCAGGGCATTTTATTTTGAATGCGATAAACTATAGTACATTATTATAAACTGTGAGATTTATATGATTATATTAGGCTAAATATAAGGAATAATTAATATTGTAATTTAATTTTAAGTTAGGCTATGTCATGAAAAATGTTTATTATGTATAAACAAAGATTTATATTGGCATATCTTTGTTTATGTCCTGGATTAAATTACATTTTGAATACCAGATTTGTGTTGTCTCAGACCGTTGGACTCTATTGGATATTTCCTTTACATTTTGTGTTGAACTATAAACCTTTTGCTCCATAGTCTAGTTTATATAGTGGTGAGCATTATTTTGGTTTGCCAATACAATTTAGCCAATACAATTTGTTTCTTTACAAATTACAACAAATTACAATATTGGAATTACAAAATTATTTCAAATTAGATTATTCAAGTGTTAACTAGCAGTGTCAAATTACTTTGATTGTTTTCCTAAATATTTATTTAGAAATAATTTTTACACCATGACCTACTTTGTTTTAAATTTCTTAAAATCATGTTGTTGTTGTTAAATTTAGAACCAACTATATTTTTTTAAGTTTGGTTTTTGTTAATAAAAATGTATTTTAAGTCAAGTCAAGTCAATTTATTTCTATAACACATTTAAAAGCAACAGAGTTGCGCCAAAGTGCTGTACAACAAAATACAGATATGACAGCATAAAAGAAACACACATCCCATAAAAGATAATACAATAAAATAAGATAAGAGTAAATTTTAGTACTCATGTACACTGTATTTTACATAATTTGTGAACTTTCCAAAATCTTTAAATATTAGTGAATTTAACCAAATACATTGATATTAATGTCCATACACGCACACAAAAAAACCCCTTTAATGTGTCTTCACCATCTTCTAACATGAATTCATGTGCGCGAACCTAGCCTGCTGAAAAAATGATATAGGTGCAAATTTCAATCCTCTCTGTACCTTATTTAATGTCTAACAGTTGCAGCACGATACATAACATGGGGAGAAAGTGTTATGCTATAGCACGTCATCAGCAAAAATTATGCAGTGTTTGTTTTCCTAATTGACCTAACCTTTGATAACGACTTTCTTTGAGTCACTGAAGTGATCAATTTATGTAGAGCACTGTCTCATAGACAAATAAAAAATTAACAAGCTTCAAATTTAAAACTAATTGTTATTTTTTTTTACATATCCTCAGTTTCCCTGTTGGAAGTATATGATGTTAAATCACACAGTACATCTCTATTAATTCACTTTATTTTACTTTGCATTGTAGCTGTCACAACAGGATGTTAATCTAACAAAAGACACAATATCAGACAATAACACCCCAAAAATACATAAAAGTGTGGACCAAGCATCTTTATATCAGTGACTGAATTCACACCGCCAAACAAGAATGTTTTCTTTGACGCATGTGGGCGTAAAAAAGCCATGTTCACATTTCACATTTCCTGTGGTCTTTATTTACTTAGATGTCATTAAACACTGAACTTTTATTGAATGCTCAAAAGGCAGATAGAGTTTAATAGCAACTTTTAGAAGGCTGAGTTGCAGAATAATTTGCAGTGGCAGTGGCACACACTGCGTTTACTAAAGTTGTGATGTTTTCTTATGATGAACTTTAAGCCAAACAAACATATTGTCACACATCTTTACAAACTGCATGAGAATATCAGAGAAAAGAACAATGAAAAGACCCAAATAGTTGTTTTATTATGGCGTAAGTGCCGATGGGAATGAACAATGCTGCATAATATTCATCTATTGTGATTCATCTGACTGATTCATTTAAATGTGAAAATTTCAGAGATGAACACCATTGTAAATTATCACGAAGGGCAATTGCACACACTCTCACATGGTTTGAAATGATCCTGCCAAACTGATTGTTTACTATTCAGAATACCTGTTTCTCTTCGTCTCTGATGACCTTTGTGGGAGGAAGATAGAGAACACGGTATCCGTGGATTGTGTAGGAGGGGGACGATGTGGTTTTTGATACTGTGTTCTCGTAAAGACAGTTAAGAAGAAAAGAAAGAACTTTCTACTCTCACACAAATCCGGTTCAAAACTAGTTTTCTTTTCAAGGATTGGTGTTTTGGTAATGTGTTTTGTGCTTGTCATGTGAAAATACGCATTGTTTCAGAGAAATCACTGGAAAAACAATAGTGTGCATTCGTTTTGAATACCCTGCTGAAAAAAAGATTTATTAGACAAATATTGATTTGTTTCATTACTGTTTTATTCTCACATGGAGAATATAATTCATAAATAATATTAACAATGGTGATTTTAGCAATGATCATATTAACAATGAAGATTTTAAGGGTTTTACAAATCAAAACCTGCTGTAGTGCAATGTACAGTATTTCTTTAAAAAGATTGTACTGTTTAGGAATAATATTGCACAATTCTGCACATACAGTATTCATTCTCTTCAAATAAGCTTAATTTGCAATCAGCATAAGTGTATTAAAATAGCTTATTTTATGAACATACTATTCAGGTTTTTTTTGTTTTGTTTTTTTAATCCCAGATGATCATATTTCATTGTATATAATTTTTAAAAATCAAAACATAAAAAACAAAACAATATGGATGATGTCTCCTGTTGAAAGCATTTTAACCAAACATGCTTTGCAAAAAGAAGAAAAAAACCCTCCTTACAACGTTCAGAAATAGTATCTTCAACTGATGCTTGCTGCCCTCTGCTGGACCATTCTCTGTATAAAGCAGGGCGGTCCAAACTCAGTCCTGGAGGGCCGGTGTCCTGCAGAGTTTAGCTCCAACCCTAAATCAAACACACCTGAAGCAGCTAATCAAGCTCTAACTAGGCATGTTAGAAACTTCCATGAGGCAAGTTGGAGCTAAACTCTCTGGGCCAGTTTCCCGTACAGGAATTAAGACTAGTCCTAGATTAAAATAAATGTTAAGAGCTGTATAAACTGCAAAGGCTTGCACTGAGATATCTTAAAA
>JAUCMS010000127.1:13908807-13921491 GCA_032357445.1 Enteromius radiatus
AACTCTTAAATGTCCTAAATTAGCAAAGGTCTAGTCCTGGCTTAATCTAATTCCTGTACGGGAAACCGGCCCTCTGACTGAGTTTGGACAACCCTGGTATAGCAGTAACATGAAACATATGTGATGTTTTCTGTCCTGGAAAATTTAAATGATTAATAAGTCAGGTATTCAGAATATTACACAATGGTTTGATTACATAACACAGTGAGTGCAATGTATTGTTCTCTTGTTGATATTAATATTAATTAATATTAACAGCAGTGTGTTCTATGTCGAGTTTTGTCCACGGTCAATATTTTTAGAGATCCAAATATAGTGATCAAATCTAGCACAACAATATCCACATAGCTATTCTTGTCCTAAATGCTTCTCAGAGTTAGTTACTTAAGAAAGAATCTTCTAAACTTTAAATGTAATTCTGAGGACACCCTGCTGTCCTGAAAAACTCGCTTTGTTCCAACATGAACAGTAGTCACATCCCTGAACCCGCTTTAGAACAAGGCTGTCTTTGCAATATGTCTTAGGCTGAAATGTATAGGGGGTAAAAAGCACAACTAATTAAGAATGCCATGGGAAACTAT
Source organism: Enteromius radiatus (assembly GCA_032357445.1). Classification (NCBI taxonomy): domain Eukaryota; kingdom Metazoa; phylum Chordata; class Actinopteri; order Cypriniformes; family Cyprinidae; genus Enteromius; species Enteromius radiatus. The sequence continues at coordinate 13,909,389 of JAUCMS010000127.1, forward strand.
GATATTGAGCTGATAATTGTCTTTGGCTTTGACCCCGAACTTCATGAGAAGAGCTGAAAAGGCACATCATGGCCTGATTACTAATACGCTTGAAGTAGCCCACTAGTATTACACACACACAAGCTTGGTGAATAATACATTTATACACAACATGGTTCTTTAAAAAATAATAATGGTTCTTTAAAGTAATATATTTAACTTTAGTCAATCGTTAGACATTTAATTCAAAGAATAGTTCACCCAAAAATGTGCTGAAAATGTACTCACTCTTAGGTAGTCCAACTTTTTCTTACACATCACTTGCTCACCAATAGATCCTGTGCAGTGAATGGGTAGGCTCCACTTTGAGAAAAATGTTTGAGAAAAACTTGTTTATTACAAACACAGTTTTTTGCATCACAAAACATTAATTGATTACACATGGATTTTATAATTATTATTATAATGTTTATTATTTATGTCTTGATTTATTGATTGTATTCCATCTGTAGGAAATATAGAAAAAATAAATTACCACAGAGAGGAACACAATGTCGCAATTAAAAATTTTTTTTTAACTAACTATTCACACTAAGAAACATCCAGCTTGGATTCTGTCAAATCCAATGTAATCTAAAGTGGTATAATAATGCCCTGCATGTTTGTTTGATCTGTGTGTAAATGTGTGTGTTGGTAAGCAACATGTGACTCAGTCATTAGTGTGTGTGCTGCACTGCATGGACAGAACATCAATCAGATGGCTGATCGATGCAACATTTGGGAGTGATGTCAGAGGATCAATACTAATCCTCCCCAAACACACACACACACACACATACAGCTATCCTTGTGGGGACTTTCCATAGGCGTGATGGTTTTTACACTGTACAGACCGTATATTCTATCACCCTACACCAACCTACCCATGGAAAAGGAAACTTTCTGCATTTTTCGATTTTCAAAATTCTGTGTTATTTATTAGCTTCTTTGTCTGTGGTCTCCACCGTGACACAAGTCCCATGCATGAGTCAAGTCCCCACCAGAATAACAGGTACACACACACACACACACACACACACACACAGAGAGGCACACAGGAACACTTACCAATGTTTTGCACTCTCACTGTGTCACAAACGTGCAGAGACTTTAAGACTCACTTTAAGTTTGCTTCATCTGATCCGTCTTTACAGGCAGCAGTATATGATAGTCAGTTCTCCTTACCAGTTAACAGCAGAAGAATAGCTCTCACCAGAATTTTTTTTTTTAGGCAAAAGAAAACAATACACAGGGAAAATGACATGAGCTAGGAAGAGAAAGAAAAAAAAAACATGCACTTACTCATGGTGCATATTGTTTTTCTTTACAAAATATTCAATAAAAACTTACATAGATGTAATATGCATTGTTTAAAACAGCACTGTAGTTTTAAAGCTAAAATTGTTCTGTAAATATGTGTGTTCTACCAGAGAGTGTGTGTGTTTTGTGAATCTAAGCAATGCTTTAAGGAGATCTGTTGTAAAGACCACAACCATGTAACCATCAGATTTAGTGCACCTTGAAGAGTATTATTCATACTTTTTATAAACCTAGAGATCTGACATTTTAAGGAGCATTATGTAGACCCGCCAATCACTCCAATAAATGGCGTACATCTGTGAATTCCCCATCAGTCCCCTGTGGTTCCTCTCTATGAGGTACTTACTCACTAATAATTCTGTACATGATGTACAATTTAATTTGTTCAGACTCTTTCCTGTAAAAATCATTCAGTGATAGAAAAATAGCTCCATCCCTGTTGCCCAACACAGCTTGTATTGAACCATTTAGGAGCCAAGACAAGTAAACAGATTTATTACGAAACTACAACCCTTTACTAAGGATATTAGGAAGAGAGAGGAAGAGAGATAATGACACAGTAACCAATGTATGCCTAAAAGCCCTCCCCTAGTTTACTTCATAAAAACAAAGAATCAGGAGGAAATTAAAGAGCTGGAGCGACAAAGTGCAAAGAGAGAGAGAGAGACACTTGCAATGCAGTCATTATGTGTTTTAAAATCCTTTCTCTTTGACCAGAATGATTATAAGAAATTTTTATCTCGGCACAGAACTCAAACAAGCACACATAAAACCAATAAAGTACAGTTAGTGTATAAAATAATAAAAAATAATAATAAATAAATAAATCTCGCAAAGAGTGGTTTTCACTGTGATGCAAAAACATTTAAAAAGTAGTATGAAGAACATAGTTATACAATAGTTTGAAGAGCATTTGTCCAGCACAAAGAACCTTTTATGAAATGGAAAGGTTCCATAAATGTTGGAAGGTTCTTCTTGGAATCATAGATGCCAATAAGTAACTTTATTTGTAGGTGTCTCTGTTTGTGTGAGACAAAGCTTTTCAGAGTTATAACTGAAAAAACCTTGCTGTATTAAATGCCACATGTCATTTCCATTAAACTGCACATCAAGATGTTACACCAGCTATAACTTATTCTAAGGATTAACATTTTTCATGAGCAAAACTATGCTCAATGGAAGATTTAAATGCTGTTTTCTTTTCAGTCATGTAGGAGATTAAAAGAGTATTGTTGTGACATTAATGAGGGATATAAAACACACTTTTCAGCAGATATTTTTGTGCTATTTAAAACTCTTTTCATTTTTTTTTACAGAATTTCATAGAACTGAAAGATCAATTTACTCTGAAAGGAAAGAAGAAAAACAGACAGGCGAGTCTTTTTTGAATGAGTGTTAAATTGCATTTACTGTCATCATGGTTGAGCAAATCTTATATCTGCAGGACCTTTGATTTACCCAGTATAAAGTCTGCCGCATCCCTGACAGACTGAGACTAACTCAGACTACTAATGGCTCCAATATAGCATTTCAATATACATGTTGAACAGATTTAGAGGTGTTGCTTCAAAACATGTAATCCTCTTAGTGCCTAATCCGAAAAGACCGAAAGTTGAATTAATCTGAATCCATAGACAAACTAAACATAAACCCTTTCACCTTGATCATAATAATAACCCTGCATCTTTTAGAAATTACTTAAATAAATAATTGAAAATGGATGATAGTTTCATTGAGCTTACATAAGAAGCTAATGAATAATGCATCACTCCTATTATAATTCATAGATTTTCTCTGTCTCTTTCTATTGAGTCTTGAAACTTGGCATGACAATGAACAGTACAAAAAAGACTTTTTATGGAAAATGGAAATTAGTAAGACCCCTTTTACTGATATATAAATGCACTGAGAAAAGGTTCAGGGTAAAGTTCTCTTTATGAAACAGACTTACAACAGGGCAGATGTATGTTGAGTTCATCATTTGGAGAAAGCACACAAATGGACGCAGCATAAACAAATTCATGCATACTAGATAAGGGATTTATTACAGACTATTTGCAAGAAACTATGAATGAAAAATAGCTAAATCTCATATCTACATTGAATCAGCCACATCCTCTGAGATGCACTTAAAAAAAAAACATTCACAACCTTGATGAATGCACATTTTACTGAAGCTATAGCAAATTAAAATAAACTCAAGAAAAAAATATCTCATCAGCTGACTACATTGTGAATTGTCTTCTAAAGCTATTAAGGAGCAATTGAAAGACATATAGCCTACTGAAACATCACCTTCTGTACTGTAATGATGAATTTCTTCTGTTCTGTTACCTGGGTTCCATCAAACACACACACACACACACACACACACACGTTTCCCTGGAGACAGAATGTCATGAATCCACCCACAACAAATTTTACAAAGCAATCGCAAAAATCTGGCAAGCATGCAGTGCGATCACAAACAATAAAGGGAATTAACGTTTCAGTGAGGAAAAAAAGATCAATTCAAGCAGTTGAAAACTAAAATCGAAGTTAGAGGCAGGTCAGTCAGATCTGAACACAAACCAAAAGACAGACCTTGAAATGGCAACAAAATATAAAAACAGTGAATGACTTACAGTACTGGGATGTCCAGTTTACAAAATGCCCCAGAACCATGCTCTCCCTCTTTTTAATTCCTGCAAAAGACATTAACACATTTGCTATGCAAACACTTACGACCACAGAATTATCATAACTCTGAAAATTAATCTTGAAGCAGTATTACTTTTTATAACCAACACAGTGATAACCCTCCAACATAATGACCTGATGAAATTGTATTGTTGTATCTCTGCGTCATTCTTTGGTAGATTCTCTTCTGACCCTCCCAACAACAACTAAGTGTGTCAGGGAAAAAAAAGCAGTGATCTGTAAATGGATCCATCACATTGTCTGGCATAAGCTATTTAAGTGTGAGTAATATAAGCAGCAGCATAAATACCATACTTCACACTTCTGTCACAGAATAGAGCACTTCTCTCAAAATAATAACTTTAACCACAATTATTATGGTCGACTAGCTTTTTGAGAAAAATCATGCAGGTTGACAAAACCAAAACTAACAGGCATAAAGAGACATGGAACAGCTTGGTTATTCATGCTGGTCAAAGCTTGTTATTGTAGTGGCAGCAGCAAAAGAAAAAAAATGAAAAAGAATAACCAGTCAGCTTTTGTTTTGCCATTCAAAAAATATACGCATCTTGGACGGTCATTAGTCAGACTGGTCTTCTGAAGCATTTAGTGGAAATCCACTTTGCTGTTCCTGGGCATGCTGGCACATGGTACACACACCAGATTGCAATGCCTTTCCCTCTTGACTCTGGTGACTGGGATGAGTATTGTTTTCATAATTTTGAGGTGGTTTTATATTGATTTTAGAAATTAAGCATGATTGCTCTTTTCAAGCAGCTCTTTCTTGTTTTTGTTGTGTTTTCTGTACTGGACCTTGTCTTGGACTTTTATGTCACTTCCTGTCTCCTGTGGTGTATCAGTTTGTATCTTATCTTGTTCAACTTGTTAGCCTCCTGTATATATACAGCCCTAGTGTTTCTTTAGTTCTTTGTGAGTTGTTGAATGTAATGGTTGTCTGTTTGCCTATATTCTGTTCTTTTTTGGCTTCTTGTTTGTTCTAGCTTTTCCATGAAATATCTGCACAGATCCTTACCTCCACCTGTTTCTCCCAGCTTCTCCTCAACAGTTTTTCACAGGCATGTCTCCTTGACTAGTACATATTGAGCCTATATTTAGTATATGTAAAATACTTAATTATGGATGAAATCAGATACTCTAATACTTTTACTAAAGTTATTTCAGAATTAGTGACTTAAGGTATCTGTAATTTTACTTAGGTACTCTTTACACTTCTGTTAAAATGTCTGTGTAACATTTAAACAGACCTAATGTCTGTAAATTGTAATTATTATTTAGTTTTTATATAAATTTTATATATATTTTTTTTTTTCAGAAATATTTATGTGCAGTACTTTAAAAAAATTGATTGGTTAAATGTTTTCTGTAACTATTTACTTTTTTGGATTTATTTTGTTATTTATTTTGTAATTAGGCTAATTGTTAATGCTTTTATTGACATTTGTCTGAAGAGAAATCAATAATCTATATACTGATGGGAAAAAACAAAAAGAAATATGCATAATCCATACATGATATACAAGTCAACATTTATGGGCTTTTCCAACAAAGAATGTTCCAATCAAAATCCTACCAGCTATTTTTCCACTTCCTAAATCCCTTAAGCCCTTTATTGATTCCTTGTCATTATGACAAATCAGTAGAGCCTTTTACTAAATTTTCTCATACAAGACGTGGAAATACAGCAGCAAGCAATACACTCCAGACAACAATGCAAATCCCTTTTAATATCAAGGAAGCCATCGTATCTAAGCTCTGGGCTGAACAAACTGTATTATATCTGACATCACAAGTGGCGCGTATTTGGCTGCAGCATAAAATGAAGGCTAGAAAGGGGTCGAGGAGATTACAACAAGAGCCACAACCGAGCAGAGCTAGTTTATGCTGAAAAGAGAGAGAGAGAGAGAGAATGGTAAGAGCTGTTGTGAGAGCTGCTGGAGGATTGTTAGTGTTAGTGTGAGGGGGCAGCATAAGCTGTGGTTCTTAGTGAGCACACAATTTATCCCGTGTAACACAACAGCCATCGTGTTGATGTAGCAGACTTCATTACTGCGAGGCAGTCATTAAAGATCAGCATCTCAAGGGGATGCTGGGTTTAAGCTGTAATTGCTATCAGCCTCAATACAAACAAAGCTTTTCAGAGGCATCAGTGTTTATCTGAGCAGTTTTTGCTCTTGTCTTACTGCCCTTCAGCAATAAAAAAGATTTATAGCAAGCAGTAGAAAAACACCTTAAGACAAATCAGACTGAGGGGCCATACATTTGTAATATTAGAGAGTGACTCAGCACACAGGCAAGATGGCATATGGAAAACGAATGTGTTCATAGGCTTAAGAAAACAATACTATAATTTTGTCATTCAAATCAGATATCATAACTGTTTTCTCTAATGCACCCCTTTAAATCCTACATTGTTTTACAAAACACATTTTGTTCAGTGTAATTTCCTTGACCTGAAATCCAATGCCATTCTTTTGGCAACTGCCCCGTAATCAACAAGCATTTTACATCATTATTTATAATCCCAAATTAATCTAAATTTGTGTCTCTGTTTATTTGGATACAAGAATGGATTTTAATTTTATGCGGAGAAAATAATTAATGCGGGTGGTGGTATGGGTTTCTTCACCCCTCATTGAGACTGTGACCATGTAATTAGCTTGAGTGTTGATAAAAACCCACCAGGGAAAGCAGATGGAAAGCAGAATGAGACAGAGGAGAAAGAAGTGGAAGTTCTCAAGACAAACCACAGTCAGGGCTTAAGGACTCCAGAGACACAGTTCAATTTAATCAGTGACTGATGGAAAAACAAGCCACTTGAATGAAAAGCAGCACAACATAACCACTTCACGAAGAATACTGAGAAAATGGTGTCATTTAAAAAAAAAACTCTAAATGCCTAAAAGTCATATAAAAATGTTTTACACTGGGATAAAGTTAGTTTCGCAATTTAAAAATATATATCTATATCAAACACCTTCTGTGTTTACCCACATACAGCAATGTGGCAAAAAACTACTGCCTGATATCTGCAAAAAGACAATCCTGCAATGCAATAAATATTCAATATTATTTTACAGACCTGACGAACCACACTGTCATCATTACTGAGCCTGAAAGATCAGAAGAATCTGATGTCTGGACCACATATAAAAGAAAAAAAGACATTAGACAGGAAATTTGTCTAACATCGTTGTAAAGAATGACACTACATTTAAAGCTATTTGTCTTTTTTGTGCATTTTTAAAGAGACTGAGGCAGATGGAGCATGTTTTGAAATAACGGCATTGCCATGTCTCTGCTGTTTTTGCTTCTTCCTGTGAAATATTACTAAGTGAAAAAATCAAGTGAAACAAATTTATTGCAGGACTCATGGCTGAAAAAAGATTTTTGTTTGTGCAGATATAAAGCCCCCCCAAAAAAGAAAAAAAAAGCTGACACTGCTCTTATGATAATGTTCTTGAAACACTGACAAATGCCATTAAACATTCTGAATGAATGAATAACTCAATTAATTTTACCTTGCTGAATTTTAAATAATGTGTTCGTTTGCCATATCCAAGCTAGACTTATCAGCTTAATTTAAATGAAAACGTTAAAAAAAAAAAAACAGTGATACAGTGATAGGTTTGACTAAACAGCATAGCCCATAACATGCTCTTTCCTTGTCATTCAGTATCCATTACAAGACAAAAGCATGATAGGAAAAAAACTAACAAAATAGGCTATGACATAACAATTGATTAAAATGACAATTTCTCTCTCTCTCTCTCTCTCTCACGCGCGCACACACACACACACACACACACACACAGGCAATGAGAAACTCAACACACTTGGCTTTCTAATACTCTCACTAGTTTATCTCCCTTTGCACACACAGCTGAATGTCTGTGATTATCTGAATGCAGGTCAGTGGCTGCACATATCTGTGGCTTCAGGCTGAAGTGGAGATTAATGAAGCTTTCTAGGGCACAAAACTAATTTTCAGGTAAACTGTTGATTACATATTCCTTTTTTTGCATACCATTTAGATGAAATTGTTAATAATATGTATGTTAAAAATTATTTTGGATTAATTAAGGTAGAAATGTGTATTTTTTAAAGGGTATCACACCAGTGACAGATATATATATATATATATATATATATATAATTCATTTTACCCCCTGAAAGAGTGCATATTGTGCAGGTAAACATTTATATAGTTTTGTCAGTCATACAGTCACACACAGGCCTCAAACACTGATTTAAATGTGTATATAAAATTTGATCACATTATTAAAATGAATCTGAAATGTCTGAGAATAAAGAACATTAGGCATTGCTGCATCTCTATATGAATCTTTCACAGCTCATTCATACCATCATAAAAACATTTTTTTATGTAGGTTTAAATCATTCAGGCTAATGTGCACATTCAAATCATTAAATATCTTCCACTGAAATGATAAATGGAAGCTTGTGACACAAGCCAGAAATGGGAATAGGTATAGCTATGGAATAGTTTGTGTAGAAATTGCACTTCAAATATTGGTTGCAAAAATATGTATATCATTAATGTATTTGCCAGATCAGCTATTAATCTATAAGTATTATATAAATCAATATGTTCCCTGATATTATTAATATTTAATTGTATATTAAAGTTTTACATACAAATGTTTACACACATTTTCAAAACAAATTCAAGAACTTCACACACAAAATTCAAAATGCCTCACATCTCTTGCAAAATGAAGAACTGCATTCAAAATATCACAAACACATCTCAAAAGCAAACAACTAATAATAATATTAATCCCTTTATAAAACTGAAAAAACTGAGTCAATGGCCAAGGATTTGTGTATGATTTAGCAGATTTGGAGTGCAGTTTTGGTGTCTGAGTTACAGGTTTCAGACATTGTGTGACAAGCAAAGATTTTCTGTGTAAGCAGTTGAAAAAAATATATAATGAATAATAATGAATGCTTGGTATGGAATGAGACTTTAATTTTAAGTATGAATTTAAAACGGTCTTACAATTACTCAGGGTTTTTTTCTCAAGAAAATTCTAGATATACTATTAATATAAATAAAACAACATAACAGCATAATCATAGAAAGATATTGTTAAAACCATCTTTATTTAAAAGTGAAAGTAGCTCCCTGCCCTAGAAAAAAACAAACTTTTTCTGTGTCTTCAATATTTCTCAGTTCTGGACTTTAGTGTTTTAGACGATGTTTGTAACGCTGAATCGTTTGTTTTAGGTTAAATCTTTTCATGTTTAAGGAATAATTGTAATATATTACAGAAATATAACGTTTGAGCCATGGGGCTTTAATTTTGGCGTCACTGGCTTTTAAACGTCATCATTCTGCGCCCGGACGAACTAAAAGCATGGGAGCTCAGTGTTTTATCGCATTTGTCACAAGAGAACATTATTCTTAAATAAGTTGGCGTATTAAACAGGACATCCGATATTCATCTTCACGTGTAACGGTTACTGTGGAAGTACCTCGCATGTACAATGCTGTCAGTGAAGGTCGGACGCTGTGCCTTTCTCTTTTCCAAACTCTCGCAGGCAACACACACTTCTTGTAGTTCGCAGCTCGCGTGCGTTAACGCTTGCGTACGCAGAGTGACAACCGCTGGCTCGCAGCCTGTAGTGATCCGCATCCCGCGACGCATGCAAGAACGTATAGAGAACATCAAACAAATGCAAAGCAAAAAGTTTGACAAGCTGCCAACAGTCAAGCCTGGAAGACTATTGATCAAGAGCAAGAACCCGCAACTAAACCAGTCTGTTGGCTATACACTTGGGAAATTTGAACAACCCGTTCTGGCATCCAAAGGATGGAAGAGTAACAAAGCGTTAGGGGATTACTTCTCAATAAACAGCATTCAAAGTGCTCCACCATCTGTCCTCAAACAGAAGGACGAGGGTGATAACAGTGCTTCAACCCCCTGCAAGACATTTAATTACTTTAATATTTGCCCAGAACTGGTTGAGACTTTACACAGTCAGAATATATTTCACCCCACCACAGTGCAGATGCAAACCATACCCAAAATACTAAAAGGATGCAATATTCTCTGTGCTGCAGAGACAGGAAGTGGAAAAACACTTGCTTACCTCCTTCCTATCATCCACAGGCTGCAAGCGGACAGTCAAGAACCCTTCACAGACTCTGAGAGAAACATCCGTGCTGTGGTCATCGTCCCATCACGGGAGCTAGCTGAACAAGTGACGTCTGTAGCTCGATTGATTAGCAAACCGTTTGGACTCGTGGTCAAAGTCGCAGGAGGTGGGAAAGGTGTGGGAAACATCAAAGCGGCGTTCATTCAGGGTCAGCCGGATGTTTTAGTGGCCACTCCTGGTGCCCTGCTGAAAGCCCTCTGGAAACGCTTCGTTAACTTGAACGAACTAAACTTCCTTGTCATCGATGAAGCGGACACTATGTTTGACAAAAGCTTTGCAGGCATGCTTGAGAACATTCTATCGCATACGGAGGTGGCATCCAGGCTCTCTGAGACGGTTGGGCTCGTCCGTAAAGCTCAGCTGGTCATTGTGGGAGCCACGTTTCCGGGTGGCGTAGGAGAGGTGCTCAGTAAGGTGACTGACCTGGCCAGCATGGTGACCGTTAAAAGCCGGATGCTTCATCATCTCATGCCACATGTAAAGCAGACGTTTCTCAGGGTAAAAGGTGCAGACAAGATTGTAGAGCTTCATCAGGCCCTAAAAAAGGCAGAAATGGAGCACAAAAGCGTTTTGGTGTTCTGTAACTCGGCTTCCACTGTCAACTGGCTGGGCTACTCACTGGAGGAAATGGGTGTTCGTCATTTGAGGCTCCAGGGAGAGATGCCTGCGACTATGAGAGAAGGAACTTTCACAAACTTTCAAAGAGGAAATGTTGATGTTCTAATTTGCACCGACATAGCTTCAAGAGGTTTAGACACTCAGAGAGTTGGACTTATCGTCAATTATGACTTCCCTGAGACCCACACAGATTACATCCACCGGGCAGGGCGCGTGGGGAGAGCAGGTGGCTCCGAGGCAGGGGAGGTGCTGAGTTTTGTTACACACATGTGGGATGTGGAACTTGTGCAGAGAATAGAGACAGCAGCCAGGAGGAGAACGCCTTTACCAGGGATGGAATCAGAAATTCAAAAAACCAGCCATGAAACAGACTTTAAAGAGATGTAGGAAAATTAATAAATTATGGTTGACATATTAGACTTATAAAACAATAAGATGTTTATTGTGTATTAGTATATTGTATTTTATATTGAAATGTTAAAATAAACATGTGAAGGACAATTTGTTCTAAAGCTTATGTTCCGATTTTTTACTAAACATCTTAAAGGGATAGTTCACCCAAAACTCTGGTTTTCTTCTACATATTCTGAAAAAAATCTCTTTATTATTTTGGACCTGCTTGATTTTCATTGTATGGACACAAACTTTTTGCAAAATATTTTAGGTTTTCTGTACAAGAACGTGATATAGATTTGGAATGAAAGAGTTTTTTTGTATATTTGTTATGAAACTTGAAGGGGCTTAATATTTAGAACATCAGGGGCTCGTTCTTCGTACCTCGCTTAAAACATCCGAGATGAATTGAGACATCTAAGATGAGATCATCGCGCAAACTATGAGCTCACTAATCCGGTTCTCTGAACGCACCTGTTGTTGATGATTAGTATCGCTGGATTGAGTTGTGTAGGATTATTGCGCGTCCGTGCGTTGGTTTAAAAGGCGACATGTATAGATAGTATAAACACTGATCACAGCCCCTTTGATTGGTTGACGAAATGGCAAAAGAGCGAGCTCAAAACTCGATTGAATTTAGATTAAATGAATTTAGGCATATCTGAATATTGTTGTGTCCGAGCGGCCGCTTCATGTTACTGGGATAAGAAACCGCTTAATATCAAGAATATGATATTTATTAAAAGACTGAACAGGAACTTATTTTAACATCAGCCCACACACTCAGTCATTCCTTTGGAGGGCGCTAGCTCTCTTATTTAACTACTTTTTAATACACCAAAGGCATTTATGTGGGATTATTAGCAGAAATCGT
>JAUCMS010000127.1:13921591-13933246 GCA_032357445.1 Enteromius radiatus
AATCCAAGATCAGGACAAATCCACAACAATCAAATCCAGCTAACTGAGTTAGCGAGGTACGAAGAACGAGCCCCTGGCCTTCTTTTCATATTTGTATTAGACATCTTAAAGGGCTAGTTCACCCCAAAATTTGAATTCTATCATCAGTTAGGCTGTGTCTGAAATCACATAATCTGTGATATGGTACTTATTTAGAATAAGTAATAACCTTATTAAAATTATTCTATATAGTATGAATGTATTCTGAAACTACAGTGTCAGATGCAGTGCTTTACTGCCATTCATACAGGTAGCATTCACCTTTTGACCGTTTTATGAATAGTATATATTGGATATACTACTTTCATATAGTCCCTCATGTTGTTCCAAACCTGTATGATTTTCTTGCTTGTGCGAACACAAGATCCAGTGTTATTTCGGACCCTGCTGACATTCATTGTTCGATTGAGAACAGTTTGTATTCTGCAGAAGAAAGAAAGCCATACAGGTTTGGAATTAAATATTGCTTCACTAAACATTTAAGAACATTTTGGCCTGAAGCTTCTGTTTACATTTCTGTTAGACAGCTTAAACACAAATGCAGGTGGCTGAATGTTGTTTTGTAATTTGAAAATGTTTGCAACGAACCACCCACCGTTAAGTGTGGGCTTATAGGCCATAACGTTATGTGAGGTATTTGACACTCAACAATTGATCTTACAGAATAACAGGCCTAATTTAAAGGAGGCGTAAGACCAAAACACATTTAAGTGGCAATATTGCAGTTTCCTGTTTTTACTGGTTGATGTTATTTCAGCGTAAGTATCTTTTGTGTAACAGGAATGAATGTGATCAAGAGGTCTTAAAGCTTAAAGCATGCTGCACTACCAACTGTTTATTATTACTGCACAACTGCAGGGTTGCCATGAGATAAATTCGAACTTTGCAGCAGTGTTATTGAGAAGAGGATCTTTCATAACATTGATTAGAGAAGACATAAACAGGGAGCTTTGAGCTGCCCTGATGGACTCATTTCAAAGAAAAAGTAACCTGGTAAAGCAGAACTACTCCCTCATTATACACTTGGATATGTTCATCAAGTCCATTTTGTGAGTTCTAGGCTTCATCTAGTGCATGAAGTACAGGCAAACAATCACACTTACCTTGAACTGTATTTGGACACTGTCTCTCAATGACTTACGGCACAATTTGGCTTTGAAATGCAACAAATATGTGCATTTTGTATTTGTTTAAAGGTATTTGAAGTTCACCAGAAATGCAGACAGAGATCATTTTGTTGGATGAAGAGTTTAAAATATACATATATCAGTTTAGATATTTGTTTCAAAATGTATAGAGAAGAGGGTCAAGAACGTACAGTTGTAGTGATCCAAACTGTTTCAAAGGATTTGTTCATCACGAAATGCAGCCATAGATTATAATCAATTTGGCATTGTTTGATAATAATCTGACAGAATTTTAATGACTGGAAAAAAGGTTTGGAATTACTGATAAAATAATCAATGATCAGGGTGTGATGTGTGATGCAATCATTGATTAATTTAGCAGCTTCTAATCAAATTGTGATTTGAATGAAAAGCACCGGGGAAAAAGGATGTCTGTTCAAATTGACATTGTCTGAACAGGTTATTAATGATTTGTCTGAGCATGATTTAGCATAACCAGATTAGACCAGACTATTTTCCTAAGCTTCTTACCTGCAAGTTTAAAACAGTAAGACTGTAAACTCTTATCATGGTGGCCTAAAGTGCTGAAACTATGTGAAATATAGCATTATTTATAGATAAGTTCAAATGTACACGTCAAATAATTGGATAAAAAGAAGAAACTGCAAAAATAGGGTCGTTTTTAGGGTTTACTTACAGCACTGTGTGTTGTTATCATTTGTATTATACCGCATTATTGTAAGAGCTGCATTGTACTAGAGATGTATTTCACAAGGATTTAAGACATGAGTTAATAGTGATGGTATCATCTTATGTAAACATATTCACCTGACAAGAATCTGATTTGGAAAATAAGCCATCCGGCACTTTTCAAGGGAAGTTCCTAAGCTTTGAGGCTCCTGCCTCGTTCCTGATTTAAAAAAAAAAAGTGTTTATAAGAGCTTGTGTCCTGGTGTCTCACAGAGAGGTGTGAGTAACAGACTGGTGAGAGATGGACACACACACACACACACACACACACACACACAGAGTTTCCATTGGTCTTTTGTTTAGGACAATCTCCGGTATGTCAAACAGTTAACCGTAAGCATTGGTATAAAGATCGCGACATCCTCTTTAAACAATAACCCACTCTAACTTGCTCTTAAAGGACCAGAAAACTTTTTTATTGTTCATTGAATTTGATATTTTTATTACTTGAATTCTTAAAGGGGGCAACCTTCAATAATATTTTCTTTTCATAATAGATACATAACCATAAGACTGGACATAATACATGTAAACCAATGTCACAGAGTATATAATTACAGCATACAAGGAAGTATTAAAGTTTATGGCATGTTTAAACTGAGACTTCTTCGAATACAACATAAACACTATGCTAAAAGGTGTTCAGACAGCACAGTTCCTTCACAGAGTCATGCTCTTTTAGAGTGTTTCTCTTAAACATATCAAGTATAGTAATTATATATTTAAATTAATCTCTACATAAATTGTGATTATTTTCAATAACAATAATACATTTAACAGTGAACATAAAAATGTAAAAACACTTAACTGACAAATACTATTTACATTTAAATAGTTATTGGCAAATGCCTTTAATAAACATTGCCAGAGATATTATATATGGTTTATTACTTCACAAGGTAACTTAATTTTTTCTGTCCTTGTCAGTCAAACCTTGAAAAGTAATCCATGGCAGCACAGTATGAAGCAGAGACAACAACAGAAATGCTTTTAACAGCGCTGATCTCAGTGATCTCTAAAATGTTTTGAGTCATATGTTAGTGGTGGAATGTGTCATGGAGAAGTTCTCCATGCGAATGCGCACCACTTTCTCCACAGGTGGAGGAGAGAAAAAAAAACGGCATGTGAAGACCTGCTTGCAGGCTTTTCTGAAGTTTTCAGAGAGGAAGGCATAAAGAATGGGGTTGACACAGGAGTTTCCATAGGCCAGGCAGTGAGAGATTATGCGAAACACAAAAGAGGCATCATTCAACGGGAACTGGCCAAATTCTACCCACATTGCAATAATGTGGTGCGGCATCCAGCAGATGAGGAACGCAGCGACAACCAGCAACACCGTCTGAGCTGTCTAGAAAACAGAGGAAGGGAGAGAAAAACAGGCTGGTTAATCATACCTCAGATGACCTGATTTTTAATCATCTCTTTTTACTCAGGTATACATAAACAATTAATTTTTCCCTAAATAATTAACAGAGTGTTTAAAGATGTTAGCACTTGTGACAGTTATTCTGTAAAAAGCACTGGTCTCTATTAATAGATGACAAAATTTATTAAGACTTAACAGAGCGTATGATTCAGAATGGTAAATAAGTCTGATCCGCTAAAGTAAGTAAGTTGGGAATAAAAGGCTGGACAGATCATTATAGAAGGTCACAGCACAAGAATGGAAACTGTTCAGGTGACAGATGGTTTTGGTCCAGCTTCCACTGAATTGTCCATAATGGCGTTGAAAGTGTGGAGGCAGAAGTGGGAAGAGTATGACATTTCCTTCCTCCTTTCTCAACCTGGAGCCAAACATGTTTTTTGATACAAAGCAGATGACACCAAGTGAACCTTTCTGTGCGCTTGGTAATGCGTAGCTCATCTCGTCACAGATGAAGCGACGCATCCTTTGAGTGGGTAGATGAAGCCCACCACCAGGAAGATGACTGATGAGAGGAGAATAAACTCAATTACGACACTAAAATTAGCAGTAATGTGTAGAGGTACGAGATACATCTCCTAATGGATGTTATGTAGTTGCTCTGTTTAAAACCTGCAAGATAAATGGTGACTGCCAATAAGAATGACAATGACTGCTGAGCTCACTGTTTTCAGAGGTTGGAAAAAAGTTGATAATTTCCTGAAGATTATTCACTTGCACAATTTTTTCAGCACACGGGGAACACAGAGATTACCTTCCACAATATATGAATGCATTACCAGTGGAGAAAAGGCAAGCCAGACTTGTGATATGTCCATGTGGAGAGCATCTGTCTAGCAGACGTCACAGCCCACACATTGTGATTTGCTTAAGGTTAAGTACTGCTTGTAATAGAATAACAGGATGAGTAAAGCAACATTAGAATAGTTAGGGTAATTGCATACAAATATAGACTATAAACAATATATTTGACAGATCCAGGGTTAACTCTAACCTTATATGAAGTGTGTTAGAACATGAAAATTAAACAAATACACAGTAAAATGGTATACAAAAAAAAGGTCTATATACTTGAAACATGGTGTGGGCGAGTAATGAAGAGAGAGAGAGAGAGCTATGATTAGTCACAGGATGAGAGTTTAGGAAAGTGCAAGAAATTTTCTGGTAGAGTGGCGCCATTCTCCCTTGGCCCTAGAGACGCTCTTCAGCCCTTAATATCCTTTAGAGCTTGAAAGCTTGATAGAATGATTTAATGTTACAAATGTTTAACACTTCTTTTAGTTTCTTGTTACTATGGAATGTTATACACAAAGCAAGAGTCCGTATGAACTATTAGTAATCATGTAGAGGGACTGCCATATTTAACTAGTGAGATATAAATATAAAAATTTCTAATTTCCTTCGCTACATCTTTCCCTATACCTCCCAGGATTTTTTGATTTACTAAGAACATCAGGTACAAGTAGGTAACAAGATAATTGTAGAACTGCTTGGTAGAGCACATACACCATGGCTGCTTCTCAGATAAACAACACAAAAACTACTTCCCTTTTGGCTTCAAAATAACTAAAAGGAGGACATGGTTTTCTTCTAACACAGAGCTGGAGATATTACAGGAATAAACAAATGAGAATCCAACTGTTTCATTTCTACTTTGTTGGTCACTGCATCTTCCTTTCATGTTTTGCAACAATGCTGATCATCATTCGCAATCCATTTAATCTGAAGTGTGCACCACTGAGTCTTTCAAAATATGACCAAAAATGTGCATTAAAGGGACGGTTCCTCCAAAAATGACAATTCTGTCATTATTTGCCCTCATGTTGTGTTGTAGACGTATTTCACCCACAGTACTTTCACACAAAAAAGTCAGTGGGGTCCACTGATATTTTGGAGCCAAATCACTTACATTTTCAGTCAAAATATCTTCTTTTAAAAAAAGCTTTGTTCGTCTTTGGAACACAATATAAGATATTTTGGATGTCTTAAATTATGTTCCGACAATAAACAAAGCATGTTTGGAACGACATGGGGGCAAGCGATTAATCACAAAATTTTCATTTTGAGGTATGAAATGGATTACTAAAACATTAAAACACAAAATAAAACAGTCAGTACTTCAGCATTATAGGGAAACGCTCAACCACCAAAATCTCCAACCACTGTTTTCCAGAAACCAAACCTTTTTCACTGACAGACATATGCATATGCCGACTATGCAGAATTTAGGTCAAAGAGAAGCTGAGGGTTCTAAGGTCATCGCAAATTAACATCTTCAAAAATATAACAAACATTTCTTTTTTGTGAAATTCAGGATAGACACCAGGGGAAGACCTTTATACATACTCTTTGTCCACACATCAAACAATGAGCAAAATTCTGAGAGGCATTTTCTTCCTTGCATTTGATGACTGACCACTGTCCACTGTTTCACAAACACGGGTGGATAAAACCCTGACATTATGAGTGAATGTGTAAATTTTGGATGGTGTGAATGGACTGAACAAATAATGGGGGGCTAATAACAGCTCTCAGACTGATTCAAACATAATTACTGTTATTTTCCCTCTCCCACCATCCACAGAACCAACTGTCTGAACCCTGGGTGAAGGAAAACAAGTTGTTTATACAGCACAGCTTGTGAAGGTAACAGTTTGCAGTATGTTACTATGGGCTGAAAGGGATTTTCAAGGGTCAGACTCCTGTTGTGACCTCAAATTAAATTTCTATTCCCTTCTCCTTACAATCAACCTTGGTCTTCCTTCTCCCTCTCACTAGTGTTGTTTTGGTTCCTTATAAATAATTCTTTTTCTTCTTCTTCACTTTCATCACATTTTTGTGTTAACCTTCAAATATTTTCTAAGCAAAGTCGAAAAGAAGATAAGAATATAAGCTTTTTGGCTCTGATACTGGCATATTCTGCTGGAATGGTTATACGATATTGTCCAAATCCGATATTGTGTGTATATTATATTATTATGTGTAAATTATCCACTAACCTAGGTTATAATATTATTCTTTGTCATAGATTATGATATATTTTTTCATTCGTTATTTTTCATTCAAATCAAGTTGTCTATATTTAGTATATTTTTCTAACACACCAAAGAGTGATGATCAGGTCAACACACAGAGTTATAGAAATTATACATTTATTTAAAGAAAACCGCACTGGTATCGAATCAGACCAGTGTCAACAGATAATCAAAATTTTCGGGATCAGACTGGTTTTGAAAAGGTAATATCGTTGCATCCCTAATTCTTTCAGAGAGAGACTTCATTAGTCATGTGAGGTAGCGAAGGTTCATCTATCTGCGGCTCAGGAGAAGAAAGTAGCAGCTTGATAAAAAGAGTGTCAGAAGGAATTTGCAGGTTGGTGACTTGGTGTCTTGTGCTTTTGCCTGTACTCTGTGCTTCCTTACAAGCAGTTTTCAGGGCCATATGTCAGAGCAAAAGCTCAGTGAGACTGATTACATTTTTCAAACCCCTGATCGAGTTTGCAATGTTAAGTCGTACGTGGAGAGAGTGCCAAAAATTGCTCCAGACGATCCTTTAGTCTCTCCTGGGGTTACTATAACTACCTCTTTTGCTCTAAAAGATGATAAAATCTCTTTTAAACAATTCTAGCATTTTGGGTGATTTATGTAGTTATCCTGTGCATTTATCTGTATACCAGTATGAGGATGTGTGTAAATTAATCCTGTCTTTCCTTGCCTTTTCCCCAATGTGTCCAATAGAGCATCTGCACTGCAAATATGTGTTAAGTATTTGCTGACTGTTCAAACGTGGAGTTTTGCACTGGCGCAACGCAAGCAATTGAAATAAATGTTATTCGTAGCACAGCACATTCCGCGCCCTGTGTAAAATTGCCTTTGAGAGCGACATTAAACCATTTCAACATATTCTGTTACACCAAATACACTAAATAATAATCTTTAAAATAGCATCATAGGACCCCTTTAACTGTAGTTTAATTTATTTGTTATTGGTGTTTGTATTTTTGCTCTCTCTCTCTCTCTCTTTCTTTCTTCCTCCTTCTCTCTTTATGCGTGTCTGTGCCTGACAGGCTAATGGTAATTATTTGCACTCATCCACCTGTGTGTTCTGTCCACTCCTCCGTTTGGTTCGTGTTTGCTGGCTTCTAGTTAATAATGGCAGAGAGAGCATGATTGAGAAAGAGAGACATTTTTGTTGGTTTTTAGAAAACGTACATACATTCTTTTTCAGAAGGTTTTTTTATTTATTCTTTTGCAGCATACTTTTCCCGCAAAGGATGTGCAGGCCTCATCAAGTGATAGCTCCACAGATGGAAATGGTCGAGTACACACAGAAAAACTCAATATTCTCCATTCATTTTCTATGTGGTTTCTATGGCATTATTTTAATGGCAAATGTCCAGAATGCATTATTGTAATGAGTACAAATCTCTTCTCTCGCAAGTGGATTCTCTTCAGTCTCACACAAAACAGATGTGCTTTCTCTAGTCTACATATGCGTGCTCAGATACATAAATAAGCCCATATGAAATCAATATTTACATACTGTAGCATAACAGTAGTATCTGTCTCACATGTGTCCCACATTGTCCTGCAAAATCACATCTACTGTCAGATCTATTTCTAAATCTAGTTTTGGGTAATGTAGGCTGGATACCCATATGTTTTCTCCGACAGTTAGGGAGTGAGGGAAGTTATATGTTGTTTTGCTTACTTTCTTTTATGTATAGGTAAGTTAATATTTATTTCCCTTTTAGGTAGAGGTATTTACTGGATTTTCATTTGGTTCAGGCCCTCCTCCTGAGGTAACATTTCTTTGTTTATATTTTCTGTTTTCATATAGTTTTTTCCCCTTTGAACACCTAAATAAGTTGAAATAATAGTTTATTCATTCCATATTTACCCCTAAATTGAAAGGGGGCGACGTGACAGCATGAACGACTTTGTCTTTCTAAACTGGAGAATTAAGCTTTTGTCAATTATAAAGTGAATTGAAAAGTGCTGGGTGAACAATAGACTGGTAACATTTCAGGTAGTTTGTCATAAATGATGATAAATAGACTGAGTATGAAAAATAATTAAGAGAGGATTCATGCTCCACTAGTCAGGTTAGTTTTATTGAATTCATTAAATTACAAAAATTATGAAATCATTAGGATGAAGTCAGAGATTTTACTGTATATATTATAATTATTTAAAAATACATATTTTTGTGTGCAAGAAGATACATATACTTTAGAGTAGAGTTTAGAGTAGTTACTACTGTCTATACTCATTACTAACTGACAAAATGATTTAGCCAAATGCTAGAACTAAAACACTTAAAGACTTAAGGCAGAGTGACTGTACATTAACATCTGTAATGAAATATACTTAAAATCAAATTTTGTAGAACTTACGTTACTGCTATGACCTTGAAACCTTTACATCCTTTCAGCTTTATTCAGCTCCTCAACAGACTGAGGAAGAAAGAGATAGCTACACAATGCTAAGTAAAGGGCTGTTGATAAAAAGTGCATTCTTGCATTTAAAAAGCTAGACGGAGCGGAACAGAACAAACCGCAGGTGTCTCAAAATGCACTTTTAAAAGATGAACCATTTTTTTTACAGAACAGTCTTGTCACGTTTATGCATCTTTAAACCTTGCTTCAAAAATAATCACAACGATACCGATCACATTTTTTTCTTCCTACCATATGCTGTTTACCTATTTATAGTCACCTTCAATTTCAGACCATTCCCTGCGAACACCACAGGTATGATGAAGGTCACAGGCTTGGAGGTGTACTTTTAATTTAACGGAGCTGAGTGCTCACGAAGAACCAGCTCACGCACAGACCTTTTCAGGTTCGAGTTAGTTTTGATTTAGAACTGTCTGAAAGTAATATGCCTGGGTGAGGTTCATCCATTTCCACCAGTCTGACCTTTTTTGGAGACAGATAGGTGGGAATTATTAGCTAATCACAGCAACGTGGACAGCAATTCACAGAAAACTCAAGGAGAATAAGAAATGCTGCCTCCCACTGAACTTATGCCCACTGGTAATCTTGTGTTGCATGAGCCATTGGATAGTGGTCATTAAATATGTAAAAGTCTCTGCTGACAAAAGTTTGCAAAAGTAACCCTTGAAGTTAGTTTTGATACTTTGTTTATCCTCTCAAGGCACGGAACATCTCTATACTTCAATTACAAGTAAGCCTTCCTTACAACATGCTGACTCCTTATCTGAAGCAAAATGAGAAGAGTTAGTTTTGGCAGCAGCATCAATCCATTGATCTCAAAGGAAATGGAATCCTTGCTGTGGTGTGCAACACCCTTGTAATGGGTCTCTTTTGATGTGACTGCTAGCTCAGACTCTTGTCTATTGAGGAACAAGCGCCCCTTGTTTCTGCTTCTACATATAAGACATCTTTAACTTTCTCATTCTTAATCTTTTGTCACAGTCAAAACTATTTAATTTAAAGATGTTTATCTCTTGGTACAACTGTGTGACATTAATGATGTGAACAGTGTGCACAACATTGACAGTAAGTTTAGATTAGATACTATTTTAGAAGTCCACAATCAATACAATGTTCATTTAATTATGTTTCTGCCTAGCAAAACGCAGTCAAGATGAGCTGCTGACAGCAGTGTGAACCAGGAACAGTGTCTTGAATTCCAGCTGAAAGTGAAGATGCAGTGTAAAGCAGCCCTTATGCTTTACTGTAGAGATGGTCCTTACACAGTAATGTATTTTGTTTAAATTTGAAGGCTAGATTTTATTCCTGCAGAATGATTAATGATTTAACAATATAACATAGCCAGGCCCTTACACAATAAACTAGAAAAATTACGAGCTCATATTTTCATAATCCCTTAAAGGAGATAAAGTTAAACATATTTGGAATGCTATCTATGCAGGGATCAAGCCTGAGACTTGACTTGAGATCTAAATTCTCCCCTTGGAGCATTTAATCACGATTACACAACTTCAATATATAAAAAGAGAGAACAGAAATAGAGGAGGAGGTGGCAGGGAGGGATGCTGAAGAATTGTCAGAGGCTGAGGTAAGCATCTTATTTTTATACTCCTGTTTCATGATTGATAGGATATGATAAAAAAAGTATATGAATAGAGACAGATCTCACTTTGTTAAAACCACACAAAAATCACATTTATAGTAATGCACTTACAATGGTAGCAAAGGGCAAAGCATTTCAGAGGGTTTAAAAGCAGACACATGAAGCTGACATTTCTGTTGAAGCACTTGTATTAATGCTGCTGTACAAACATGTGAACTGCAAAGTTGCTAAATCGTGCTTTTAGCGTAGGACTATTTAAATGGTTATGGCAAATTTGAAGGATTATTATTTTATACAACGAGACCACACTGGTAAATGATTTTATTATGATCTATGAAATTTGTTATGTTTATTGAACATTAAACACATTTTTAATTTTTACAAAGTGAAGGAAAATAAAATGATTTTCTGTGGCCTAGCCATTTACAAATGATAAATTATTTCACTATACACTTTTTTCAGCAAACATTAGTGAAAAGTGTTCATTTAATAATTGAACAAAATTATTCGTTTTATTCCAGCATTTTATTATTGCAATAAAGTTGGAAACACTTCCACGCATCCAACCACATACCTCAACTTAAAAGCTACTTTACTAACTAATAAGAATTATTTTAGGAGTTCAAGCTAAAGTCGTAGTTAGTGGTTTGTTAATAGCGAGAATTGGACCATAAAAGTGTTACAGAACAGCCAAATTATAACAAGTATATTTGGCACCTACTACTCAGATGAATGAAAAGAGATGACACCAGGTTTCAAACTACAGCTCCTCAGATTCGTAGGAAAAATATAAATGTTGGAGGAGTTCAAGTCCTTGTTCCTTGTGCCTCCCCCCTAATTAAAAAAAAAAGGCTCCCCCAAAGTTCAGGGTATAGTTCGAACACTGCATGACACTATCAAAGGAGAGGTTGTAATCTGTCATGCTGATCTGAAAACTACTCTGACTTCAGTAATAACTAAAGTCTGGAAACTATTCTGAGGATTCCAACAGGACTGATGAAAATTTATTGACCTATCCTACAACATAATCTCTTGAAATCATAAGATGGAGCACAATAGTAACTGCAGAACCACAACACTGAATGGAAAAGTCTGGGTCTTGAGCATTAGAAGCTGAAAAAGTTGTGACGTGACACAATAGTCAAACAGTCAATAGTTAATGTATACTGTATGAAATTATAATATACAGTATCTCACAAAAGTGAGTACACCCCTCACATTTTTGTAAATATTTTATTATATCTTTTCAAGGGAC
>JAUCMS010000127.1:13956857-13966953 GCA_032357445.1 Enteromius radiatus
TATATATATATATATATATATATATAATTAAAGCCATCTTTTATATGGCTTTATATTTATAAAGATAGGGATTCAGACGTTTTATCCTTGAATCAATTTATTTTCAAGGCTGATTTAAAATCAGGGTTGTGAAGCCATCAGTGATCATTTTCACTCCAATGAGTAGTCCTATGTAAATAAACACAGACGAAAATCAAGGACAGAGTGAGAGTTCCCATGGGTTAGTTGCAGGTGGTATTATAAGAGAAGGCTAAGATGTTTAGGTAGAAATTAGCTGGCACAAGTGTCTCTATGCCCACTGGGATGGGAGAAGCTTTTTTAGTTAAGTGTTATTTTAAAGGTTTTTGGTTGTTTTTATTCACAGTGCTGAGTTAGAAACCGAAAGAGTGTGATGAATGAACTGCATACCCTTTAATCAAGGTTTTCCCTGGACTTCTACATTCTCCCTGGACTCTTTCTGTCATGCACTTAATCTTTTTATTTATTGGTTTGTAGGTTTTAAAAAGCCTCTTCTCTAATCCCAAATGAGTTTATCTTAACCCTCTGGCACAGCGAATTTAAAAAGCACTGTTCAGGTTTGCGAATGTACTGTGATTGGAATCAGAAACTGAATTGTTTGAAAATTTGTCAGATGTTCTCCATGCTCATCTCTGTCATAATTCCTGTTTGTTTTTTGAACAGGCTGCAATAATGGCCAATACTTAGAATAAGGCTAAGAGCTGTCAACAGATAATTGATGATGTTGAAGTGGCACACTGCTGAGGCTATACAACCACACAACCAAGGGTGTTGTTTTCCACTGTACATCATTTAGTAGACATTTAATAAAAAAGTACACATGTAAGGGTGTGTATTATGCACAGAAACTAATGACACTCTACTAATGGCGTATACAAACAATGTATTTTTGTAGCCTAGTGTTTTGCATCAGGATCAGGACATTATAATTCTACTGTGGCTAGGGGTTATTGCAAGAAACGTGTGTAGGCAAACAATGAATAGCCATGTTGCAATTTATTCAAATATTCAAGGTAATTCAAAACTGCATGGGAAATAAGTGCACATTTCTAGATTACTTTAGAAATCCCTTGTTTACAATCCCTGTGTTTCTTTTCTTCCAGAAAACAAAATGAAGACTGATAAATGTTTTAATATGAAGTATTTTCAGAATCTGACAACTAAACAAAGAAACTGGTACAAACATGGTATCATGACAGACTGCTGTGTGGGGTGAAACTTTAGCAGAGGTCTCAGATATCAACATTGGACAATGATTGAGAATTTTTCAAAGCCCCACACACTCAAAAATGTATCCATTTGTTCACTCCATAGGTAGAAGCACTATAAAGAATAGCACATGTCCTGCTCACTTTAACTTTGGCAGTTTTGATCTTCTCTGTCCAACTGTGGGCAGAAGAAATGCACCAAAGATATCTGGTTCATTGAGGTGTGAGCACCTTAGGCACACAAATAATTTCAGAGGGAGTGCTCAAACTGAGAAATGATGTAAAGAATGGACTAGGACTATTATGGAGCTGAGACTGATAATATGAATGAAATGGAAGAGGAAACAAAAATGGATACATTAGAGACATCATGCAATGTAATAAAAAGTCATTACATTCAAATAAATTGAGAAATACCATATACTGTATTTAGTTTGAGAATACTACAAGTATTAATCCATAAACAATATTGTGAAAGCAATATAGAGCAAGAGCTTAATCTAAAGAATTGCACTAAATATTAAAAATAAAATAAACAGACAGACTTTTTTTCTTCTGTATTTACAGGATAATATACTTTTAATAAAATAATTACTTTACTGTGTGCTCACTTCACATCCTTCACCACCAAATTAAAACACATATGCACTTACTTTAGTGCCTGGATAATTATAGGCACTGCCTCAAGAATATCTTGAAAGTACATCTCAAGGAAGACATGGTGATATTTACAATAAGATTCTTTTATTATATTTACAAATTATTAATGCATATGTTTTTTTTTTTTGTTTTGGTTTGGTTTTTTTACAGTTAACAGAGTAATTGTTTACTGTTATTGCTCATTCGAAGACACTTGTGGAAAAATCAGTTTCCCAACTATGGTGCTTTTTTTAATCAATATACAAAACAATAAATAAAAAATTCCACAGTTGACTCAATCTTCCTGTTTAACTTTAATTGTAAGAATCTGATCCTGAATATTGAGAATATTAACTATGAATCTTATCTCTTACTGCGAGGGGTTTATGCAGAGCCACAGACACTATGGCTGAATGCTATATCTTATGCCAAACTCAGATGAGCTGGACCCTCTCAGTATTCAAATCAGTCCTAAGGGGACATTTGCAAGTGTTATTCCTCCTTCAGTTAATCCAACTGTCCTCAATGGCCTTGAACTTTCATAATCCTTGCCTCCCCTCACCAACCATAAAAACAACAAACTCAGAATCATCCAAAGAGTGTTTGATTTGTGTATAATTTACAATAGGTTTAAAAATGTGAGTTGAAGGTTTAAAACTGTGATCCGAAATAAATGCATAGCATTTTATTGATGTTGGATTTTCTATTCTGGTCAGTCTCAACGCTGCGGGAAAAGCCAAGGCTATACAATTGCTTGTTTTTGATTCTGTGTGACACCTCAAGATCTTATTCACCTTGAAAATGCTGCCATGCGTATTCAACCAACTTTTAACAGAGAGCTAAAGAGTCCATGCTTTTAGCACAATGGTTTATTCTTGAATTTAAGAAGTGGTTAATGGGATAGCGTGCCCCCCCCCCAATTTCTTTCAGTGTATTGTACTGAGGCTCTCACTTCACTCTATTTACATCTTGTAATTCTCAGAGAGAGAAGATGAGAGCTTCTCCTATTGTATTATTTCTCTGATGCCTTCTCTTCGTCTTTTGTTTTTGTCCTCTATATCCCTCTGTGAAACAACTGACTCTACTGTTGTATATGTGTCTCAAGGAGGATCAGGATGTTGCCATGGAGACCCCTCATATGATGTTTTACCTAGTATTTAACAGACAGAAGGGCTGAAAGGTTTGAGGCTGTTAGAACCTGAATACACAGACATATGCATAGACAAAAACATCTTTCAGTTAGACCAATGTATGAAATAACAACAGAATATCAGAGTAATACAATTTTTACTAGTTTAATAACGAACTTCCATTTTGATTTTTAAAGTTTTGAATATAACCTCTAATGACAAAAACATAAAATTCTTTAAAACTGGACTTCCTTTGACAATTAAATACTTCCAATCAATTTCTTTCCAGTATGCAAGCATTGTGAAAATTGAGCAATACAAGTAGACTGATCTGCCGAAAATATACATAATATAGGTTGTGTGAGTCTTTAGCGCCGCCCTCTGTCAAAGAGCCACATTGCAAGTGAAAAAATCTTTGCTCTAGGAAAGTCATAGACCTTAGAGAGTTTATTTTCTAATACACTGAGTAGGCTAATGGATAACTTAATTTGCAACCATTACACTATAGTTTTTACAGAATCAATATAAACACAAATGAACATGACACACACTACAGCATGTTGTTTATATTTATTGAACTGTTGCAGACCTTCCATAAAGTAATAAGCTTCTCAAAACTAGTTTTACAACAATTAAGCTGGTTTTAACATCACCCCGTAAATGTGGTAAAATCACTGCTGTTCACAGTCTTGAGTAGCTCTCAAAAGGATGCTCTTCTGTGATGTCAAGGAATAACTATACATTTTGTTCCTTTAGTTGGAAGCCAGAATTTGATCCACCCAGTCGCGGAGCTCAGTGACACGGGCATACACACCAGGAATGGTGGTGTCACAACGGCTGCTTCCCCAGGACACGATACCCACCAGAGTCCAGACATTACTCTTTTGACACACCAGAGGACCACCAGAGTCACCCTAAACAAACAGCAGGACAAGAGTTAGGGGAGAACATTAGACAGTAGGTGAGGATGAAACAATGGTCTTACCATGCAGGAGGAAGCACCAGCAGCACCTGCGCAAATCATCGTATCACGGATGTTGCTTCCCCAGTAGCTCTTACAGTCCTGGTTGGACAACAGAGGCAAAGCAACCTGCTGAAGCTCATTAGGGGTGAACAGAGCTACACAGAGAGGGAGAGAGAGAGAGAATAAGAGGGTAATTATAAAATATATTGTTATTCAAAATATATTACAAATATGTACACACACTACAGTCTTTTGGGCCAGTGGATGTTTGGTTTTTTGTCTTTGAAAGGTTATTATTACTTTTAATCAGCAAGGACACTTTAAACTAATCAAATGGAAAAGTAAAGACATCTATAATGTTACAAAATGATTCAATTTCAAATTAGTGCTGTTCTGTATGTAATTTTTATGCATCAAAGAATACTGAAAAACAGGATCTAGGTTTTCACAAAAATATGAACCACCCATGTTTTCAACATCCAGATTATTAGAATGAGTTTTGAAGGATCATGTTATATTGAAGACTGAAGTAATTAGCCTACTTCTGAAAATTCCTATTTTAAAATGTTAAAATATAAATATTTATTTTAAATTATAATAATATTACTATTTTTCACCCATATCACCCCAATTCTAGCTGATCTGTACTGGCTACCAGTGTCATATCGTATTATCATAGTTTAAAATTCTCCTGCTTACTTCTAAAGCTTTGCAAGGTCTGGCTCCTAGCTATCTGTGGGATCTGTTCCTTACCTATTCTCCACCACATTAATTACTTTCCTTTGATTCTCACCTTCTCACTGCCCCTCGGCATCACCTCTCTTCCAGTTGCCCCTAAATGATGAAACTTTATCCACAGATCCCTCTGTCTTGGCAATAGAACTTACTTTAATAAGAAAACTTACAAAACTTACTTGTTTTCAAATGTTATTGTTCTTAAGTTAACCTCTGTTTATTCTCATGATGTTCTGTCTATTCCTTTGATGTCAGATTTTCTCATAATTCTCTGTATTATTGCTGTTGTTATCCTTTGTATTATTATCTGATTGTTATCCTCGCAGTTTGCATGCTTATTGTAAAGTGTCCTTAAAAAAGGCGCAATATAAATAATAAATAAAACCATTTTTATATAATAAAATAGTTTCATTTATTATTTATATATCGTCCTCATACATACATATACACAAACATACATACTGTATATAAATATAATCAATAACCAACCATTGTATCTGGTCACTCCCCAGCCAGAAGTTACACAGGTCATGCCAGGGGCAAATTCATCTGAAGTCTCAGCAAGACAAACAGGGGACACATGGGCATTCAGGGAGGCAGGTTCAGTCAGCTTGATCAAGGCAATGTCATTCTCTATGGTGTTAGAGTTCCACTGAGGATGGGTGAATACCTGGAAGGGAATTGGCCTCATGAATATTGTGTCCAAACAAGTAATAATGAAGAGAAATACAAAGTAAAGGTTTAGTGCACACTGTCAGAAAAAGGTACAAAGCTGTCACTGGGGCTATAAGGTACTGTATAAAATGTAAAATTTACATCTATGTAAATTATCTACCTTTTTGTTCTGATACTAACATACTATTGCATCTAGTATTCTAAATAATTTACACTTTGTTCACATAACTTGTTGGACTGAAAATTTTTGAAAGGCTTTAAGCCTCCAGCTCTTGTGTACTGATAAAATTCTTGAGCCTCACTTTTGATACTTTCATAGTCTGCGTGTCCTCCTCTGTGTTGCTGCTTCCCTTGTTATGCTCTCCCAGAATCACACGGTGACTAGTTCTGCAGATAAACAACAGACGTTAACAAATCCACATCCAGCCCAGCATTCATGCAGAGCTAACATAAAGATTTAACTGTCTCACCTCACACTGCAGTGAGCAGCAGTCACAACCCAGTACTCATTGATCAGAGAGCCACCGCAGAAGTGGAAGCCAGTGAAGTCCTGTGGTTTAAACATCAAAATATGAAACAATGCTTTTTATAAGCTGTCAGTTAATTTCAGGGATCACAACAGAAATCTAAAAAAGTAGGCTGAAGTTTGCTAGCTATAGCACTAAGACAGTACCTGCAGAGAGACCTGCCAGGGCCAGGAGTGAGGCACTGCCTCCTCACCATTCACAATGCGGGCATAGCCACTGACAACAGGAGGAATGGCAGGAACGCCACAGCCTGAAGAAAGAGGTGCAATGGATTAATAACGGCAAAAAGACAGTAAATAATGAAATGTGATAGCAAAATTGACTGGGGTTAAATGTTTTTGTAAATGCAAATTGTATTTCTAACATGGGGTGGTGACTAGCAGTACCAATTTTAGCAAATGTGACTATGAAAAAGGAAAACACACTTCCTCACCATAGGCTGCACTAAAGAAGGCAACACAGGACAGCAGCCACAGGAAAGACATTGTACAGAAGATACAGAGTTACTGACGGCAGAAAGGCCTATTTAACACCAAACCATGGTTTAAGTCATACCAATGAGGGCATGACAACCTGACGATATGGTCAAACATTAACCCTGAGAGTCTGCATCAGCTGGTCTTCACCTGTGCAGAATCTCATGATTTTACACCACTGTATTTGAACATTGTCATGTTTAACATGCAAAGTTCATTCTTTATAAACCTGGCCGTACTTCATGAATGTGCTATTGAAGACTTTGGTTGGTTTTATTCTGTTAAGTTATTTGAATTGTTTTATTTGTTGTTCATGCTTTTTATAAGAAAACAATATTTTAAATAACTAAATACATAAGCCAGCTAATCTTTATCCAGGATGTTTTTCATTTAATTTGACTTTTTAAGTGCCAAATATTTTAGGAGATAGTTCACCTAACAATTTAAAATCTATCATTTACCATCATGTTGTTTCACTTTTCTAACACAAAAAAAGATATTTTAAGAATAGTTTTTTTAAAGCTGTCTATATAATGGAAGCAATGGTGAACAAAATCATTCATTGTTTTGTTTGGAGAAATTCCATTAAAAAAAAAACTAAAACAAATAGTTTATCGTCATACAAAGGAATGTTTAATCAATTCCAGTATTTAGAATTTTTGATTTTGGAATGCTAAACTATTGCTAAAAAAGCAAACGTTAATGCACCATTACTTACAAATTGCTAACAATTTTCAAATTTTCCCATAAAATATTTGTAATACTGTTTCAATACTATTTTTTATTAATACTATTTCACTTTGGTGAAATAATGGAAATGAAACATGAAATACTTTCATCCTATGCAAGGCAATGCTGTATGCACGAGGCTGCGAGAGATGTGAGCAGGGGACACCTTTACATAGTAATCTCACATGCACATATTACATTCATTCTAATAACATAAAGAAAAATGTTGAAGTTTTGAATGCAGTTCAGTTGTTTCTTTTTCCATAAAAGACATTTTTAGTAATCAGAAAACATAACTTTACTGTTGTTTTTATTTTATAGTTTTATTATTATTATTATTATTATTATTATTAATTTAATCATTTAGTAATAGTTTGACTTCTTCTTAACCTGGGAAAGCAAAATATAAAAAAATAATAAATCACAAAACTTGTTATAGAAAGGGATCAAGGGAGTGAAAGTGAGGCAAATTTTAGTTAAAACTACAATTATTATTGAATCATATGTTACATTATATGACGCCTTATATGGGGTTTCTGGAAAATTTAAAACCTTGTCCATAAGCGACAAGTCAAGGTAAATGTGTCAGCAAATTTTAAGAATGACTCATGCATGTTGCACTATATGTAAACGTATGGGAAGGACAGGTATATAAATCCCCAAGAGTTGGTGAGTGAGCCTGATTCAAAAATGGCTTTCATCTGGATTCTGTCGTGCCTTGCTTTCATCGGAACAGCCTATGGTATGTTGTGTTTTTTTTCCCCAAGTATGTATTTGGCTGGTAAAGAACATGATTCGATTTTAATTTCAACTAATTTTGTTTATTCATTTATTATTTTTATTGTCAAGGCTGTGGTGTTCCTGCCATCCCTCCTGTTATCACTGGCTACTCCAGGATTGTGAATGGAGAAGAGGCACTGCCCCATTCCTGGCCCTGGCAGGTGTCTCTGCAGGTACAGACATCTTCACTAACAAATGACATAGATAATATAAAGACACACATCTAGGCTAAAAAAATCTCAAATAAAAAAAAAACAAAAACATCTCATTTAAGGACTCCACTGGCTTCCACTTCTGCGGTGGCTCTCTGATCAACGAATGGTGGGTTGTGAGTGCTGCTCACTGCAATGTCAGGTAAGAATAATCTCTACCTTACTTCTACCAACATTTATTTCAAAATATTCATGTTCTTTTAGTAAAAAAAAAATACCCTTCTTTTATTAGGACCTCTCACCGTGTCATCCTGGGTGAGCATGATCGTTCTTCCAATGCTGAGCCCATTCAGACCATGACTATTGGCAAGGTATATTCTGTATCATACCTAAACCACAGAGACAATGTTTGAACAGAAAGATTGCTCCCACTAAATATGAGAACTACCGCAGACAATGCTGATGTGTTTATATCCTCTTCATAAAGGTTTTTAAGCACCCTAACTACAACAGCTTCACCATCAACAACGATATCCTCCTGATCAAGCTGGCCACCCCCGCTCAGATCAACACTCATGTGTCTCCCGTGTGCCTCGCTGAAACCACCGACAACTTCCCTGGAGGCTTGAAGTGTGTGACCTCTGGATGGGGCCTGACCAGATACAATGGTAAAATTCAGAAGTTTTATTTTCTATTATATTAAATATATTTATTTATATAAAATAAATTATTTTTGATGTTGAAACCCTTTCAAATACACCCCCGATCTGTGCTTTCAGCTCCTGATACCCCTGCCCTGCTCCAGCAGGCCGCTCTGCCTCTGCTCACCAATGATGACTGCAAGCGTTTCTGGGGAACCAAGATTACCGATCTGATGATCTGTGCTGGAGCCTCTGGTGCTTCTTCTTGCATGGTGAATTTCTATTTTTTTCACAGTTTATTTTTCTATTGGTTCTTGACGTTTGTGAAGACACTTTTGTGTGTTTCAGGGTGACTCTGGCGGTCCTCTGGTCTGTCAGAAGGATGGAGTCTGGACTCTGGTTGGTATCGTGTCCTGGGGAAGTGGTGTCTGCTCTACCAGCTCACCTGGGGTCTACGCCCGTGTCACCAAACTCCGTGCTTGGGTTGATCAGACCATTGCTGCAAACTAAATCACAATCTTTGTACAGTAGTTCTTGGTCATAATGCTTATTAATAAAGTTTTATTTTGAAAAAACAAAAAACTCCCAGCTTGTATTGCTTTTCTTTTTCTTTTTTTAAGTCTTTTTATATATATTTTATATATTATATATATTTTTGTTGTGATTTAACCCTTTTGCATAATTTCAAAAACTGGGTCAAAATGTGGCATTAAAATATTAAAAAGAATAAGTGAAATGATAAATAAATACTACATTTTATTGAATTTTAAATGAGTAAAAAATCTTGCTGACAAATGGGATAGCTGCAATGGGAAAAAAACTTTAAATTACAAGTTGCTTTTGAAGTAAAGCTATTTAGTCTTTTAATATGTCTTAAACCGATGCTTGTGATAAATAAGCCTTGATTGCTACACTGAATGACTTTTTACACAAATCATGTTTTATTTTATTTTTTTGATTTATAATTTTATTTATTTTTTTGCTGAAAAAACTATAGAAATAACAATCAAATCTATTTAATCAGGACACTTTCAAATGTATTGAACAACAACAACAATTCAAACCTGTATTAAAGTTATTGTTTTGACGCATCAAAATCTGTTTTTCACCTTTGACCCAACTAGAAATCAACCAAAAAAATATTTTTGAAAATAACTGTGAAATTTCAAAATAAAATAATGGTGACATTGACATGTATTATAGCTATATGTCTAGAGCACTTTGTGAACATAATTGACAATGAATAAAAAAAAAAAGTAAGTAAATAAATAATTAAAACAAATAAATAAATGTAATAAATGACAATAGAAACTAAAATAAGATTTATAATTTACCTGTGTAATGTATGCTCACATGTAACTGATATATAGTCTTATAAGTCTTTTTAAATATTCTTTTATTGCTTAGAATAAAGCATATAAT
>JAUCMS010000127.1:13975071-13985228 GCA_032357445.1 Enteromius radiatus
AAACGTATTCACAGTAACTTACTGGCTAATTGTTGCCAGTAAGTTACTGTAAATTTTACTGTAAATTTTTTACAGTGTAACAGATCATATCTTTGAAATAAAACATTGAAACATAAAAAAGTGACGATTTAACTAATATTAATATTTTACATTATTTTAGCACTTTCATTTTTACAGTGATGCGATATATGACCTAGAGACACATAAAGTCATTTGATATTAAATGCGTATGTTAGCTGTCACTTACTCACCCTCACCTCATCATAGGCTCCAAGGTCTTCTAGCAGTTTTTCTTCTGCTGAGTTTATTTCAAGGTGCTCCACTCCAGTTAGTAAGTCTACGATGTACAAAACACAGATGCACCACAACCAAAAAAAAAAAAAATTACAAGCTGTCCATTACATTAATTTGAAATGCATTAATTTAATACATAATGTAACACAGGATTTACATTATTAAATACTGACCATTTTTTTTAAATGTTATGTACTTCCATAATGAATCATAATGTAAGTGATATCCACTTGTATATATTATCCAGATATAACAGACAATTTAAAATGTATTGATTTCTAAATAGAAATTGACTAAAAGACTGTATGAAGATACATTTGTTTATTATTACTATTTTTCCATTTTAGAATAAGATGTATTTAAATATGTGTAAGATATCTTTAAACATTTGTACTGTATTAAATCATAGTGTAGAATTAACAACAACAAAAAATAAAAACAATGGACTATCTCTGACTAATTTCTGAATTGTCAACAGAAAAAGAGACACTGTTTTTTTTGTAAAATAACATCAGTCTAGAAACTTTACCTGTGTCAGACAGAGCAAAGGAGTTTTCACTACGTCTCAGGTTTGGATGTGATGCCATCACCATGACATTCATCAAAAACCAGCTGACGATTGCTATGTTCAGCATCATATTCACTCAAACTCAAAAACAAGATAAACTTCAGCCACACGTTTAGTGTTGTATTCACTGAAAAAGAGAGTACAGTCAAGCAACAGTCAAGACTCAGACTTAAGGTTTGAAATTGTGTTTATGTTTGTGAGCATATAGACAGATGTGTGTTTTGTATTAGCTATGTGTAGATCTGTGTTTGCACATGCATATGTATAAGTAAAGTATATGTCTGACTTACCTGCTGGGTTCTGTGTCCAAGCCTGAGGGTCTGCACTGGACTCTGTGATTTATAAGGCTCATTGAGGTGGGAGGTGAGGGACACATGGTCCTGATCAGTGGACGGAGGTGTGGTCTCTTGTGCCTGGCACAACCACTTAACTCCCATGTAAACACCATGCACTCATCACATCAACACAGGAAGAGAAGAATATATAGAATTTCCTTCAATTCGGGTGGAGAACTGGCCCCTCGACTGAGCCTGGTTTCTCCCAAGGTTTTTTTTCTCCATTCTATCACTGATGAAGTTTTGGTTCCTTGTAGCTGTCGCCTCTGGCTTGATTATTTGGGGACACTTAATTTCCAGCAATAGTGTTGACATGATTGCACAGATACTATTTAAACTGAACTGAGCTGGATGATGACATCGCTGAATTCAATGATGACATTCCTTTAACTGAAAATTGAGTGTTAACTATTATTCTTTTGCATTACTGACACTATTTTCAAATGTAATCTGCGTTGACACAATCTGTATTGTTAAAAGCACTCTAAATAAAGGTGACTGGACTGGACTTGATTTCAGGATGGTGAAAGCTATTTCAGATTTTGACAGATTTATTGATACTTAGTTTAACTCAGGAGGTTTGAGACATGGTTCTGCATTTTGAACCAATGCTCAGAATTATAATTTTTTTAGATATTGTCTTGGGTAAAATAAATAAAACTGAATTAGACATGAATTGTGGAAAAACATACAGTATTTGGTCAAGTACTCTGTTATAGAAATAGGCACTTCAGGCTAACTACGTTTAAGCTCCCCCATACTATATAAGCTCAGTACTGACCAGTAAACACTTCATTATGAAGCTAATACAGGTTCAATCAGCTGAAGACTCCAGCCTGCTGTTTAAGCACTGATGACGCAATCCATCCATTTGTGAGGGGAAAAAATTGTTTATGAGTATGAATTTCAGTATATCTCTTTGTAAGGTCAGATTGTACTGAATTGTAGAAGTGACAACCAGAATATGTAATTAACCTGTATTAGAGCATTCTGTATAAAACAAACAGGTCAAGTCTGCATTAGTTTACATGTTTAAAGATTGGTTTATAAAGTATATGATGACAACTGCATGGTGAAGCTCTATTTTTTATAATGCATAAACAAATAAATAAATATTGTGTGTATGTAACGCTTAACTAGCTGCCAGACAATTTCTCATCAAAAAATATTTAGTGCTATTTTAAAATATGACATGCTTTTAGCTGACTAGTATTAAATTAAGATGATTTGAGTTCATATCCTGCTCTCTGGAACATATGAACAGCATATTTGAAGAAATAATGGACTGAGCGTTTCTGCTAAAAGACACTTTATCAGCATTTAATTTTGCAGCAAAAATAATTTATCAGAAGACAGTAATGAATTCACAGAAATCTATTCATTGTTCATGTGAAAATGTACAGTATTTAATAATCTCCTGTTGAACAGCATCTGGACAAGCTTCTCTTATAGGTTAATGGTACTTTTCCTTCAGAAGCTGGTCAGAGTGCACCATACACACTGCCTTTCAAAAGGAATTGGTCTTTAATTAATGAAGAAAAACATATATGTTGGTTTGTATAGAGAAAAAAAAAAAAAAAATATATATATATATA
Organism: Enteromius radiatus; assembly: GCA_032357445.1. Taxonomy (NCBI): domain Eukaryota; kingdom Metazoa; phylum Chordata; class Actinopteri; order Cypriniformes; family Cyprinidae; genus Enteromius; species Enteromius radiatus. The sequence continues at coordinate 13,977,864 of JAUCMS010000127.1, forward strand.
TATATATATATATATAACAAATGTGGAATCTTTATCAGCCCAGAAAAAGCTCTTGGGCTTTTCGTGATTGTGGATGGTCTAATACCAGTGTTTAAGGTTTAAGGTTTGATAGTCAGATGCTCAATCACATGAGTGTGTGTGTGTGTGCATGTGTGTTTGTGTGTATATCCGGGTATCCGCAACTTCCCTCATTCCTCTATGGGAAGTCCGACTCATTTTCTCGAATCGGTTCTTTTGAACAGTTCATATATAAGAGTCTGTCTTAAAGGTGATTCTCATTTATTCTTTTACGTCATCGAAGCTGTAGTCTAAAAATTAAAATAATTATTATTTCTGTTTCCAAATTAATTAATAATTATTAATAAATAATTATTAATCGTTATGCGTTATTTTCAGGCTATTCTAGTGTACCAATTTAGCAGCTAGGACTTGCCTCTGAATGAAGTGCATATAGCTACCTTTGCTATTTACAAAAAGCAAAATTGAAATTCATGCCTTTATGGGGGTAAGAAAATATATGACGTTATGTGAATTTGTTAAAACGACGTGCTTGTATTGATTAAACTGCCATACAATCAGATTGTAAACAATCCAGGATTCCTTTCTGTAGGTGTTCTGTCTTATTGAATCATTCAGACCATGTTTGTGAACCTGTTTAAACAATTCACTGAAAAGATCCAACTTGAAAGAACAATTCTTCGCGAATCGGACAGCACGAATCACTATCACTCAAGACTACATTGGGCTACATCTATCTCTCTCTTAAGCTAGTACACCGGTAGTGTTATTTTCTCACAATGCCTTTCTCTGAGTTATATTTTAATGTGGATAATGGTTATCTAGAGGGGCTGGTGAGAGGTTTTAAGGCTGGTATTTTATCTCAAGCGGATTATTTGAATCTCGTTCAGTGTGAAACTCTGGAAGGTGAGTCTAGTGTGTGTATTGGCTGCTAACGTTAGCTAATCTGCTAGCTTTCCGGTTCATCTGCGATATTTTCTGATACAGTTGCGTGTCATTTATGGTCGTTTAAAGGAATTTACGGAATTTTATCATTCCTGTGGTAAATTAACTCGATGATGCATCGTCATATAACTATAGCCCAGCTAATGTCAGTTAGCTATTTTCTGTAGCCAGCATTCAAATTCCCTTCAGCAGGTGAAGAACAGTTTTTACGTCCCTATGTAACGTTAACGTTATTTCTCACTTTTCATAGACCTGTCATTAAGTTAACAACCGAAGCCATGTGATCATTATTATGTTACTATTCACTACTAGCATTTAAATGTACATGCTAACTGGGGTGCTATCAGCAGCACATTTAATGTTTTAGCTATTTTCTGAACTGTTTATTTATACGTTCAATTGATATGATTGGATTCAAATGTTTAGAGCAAGATCTAAGGTTATTTTACTTATGTATAGTGTATAGTCCAGTATTATTCTTATTAGGCCTCCGTTTAACCGACTGACTGTGACGGGTTACCAGGGCATCACCGTTTCTATTTCAGTGTCTATTTAACATGTTAAGAATGTTAAGTCGGGTAAAAGATTAGGAGCGTTTTATGCAAACGTTCGAGGGTTAGGGTTAGGGTTAGGGTTAGGGTTATATATATATATATATAAAGGAAAGATGCAGGTTTCATTCGAGAAATAGTAGTTGATTGTGCTGATTGTGCTGGTCATGTGATATATCATGACGTAACTTCTGTAGGATGGGCAAATTCTCCTTCATAGCATATATTCTGGTTTATTGTAATTTATCATTTAGTATACTTTTCTTTTGTCTGCAAGTTACCTGAATTATTTTTAAATACACAGTTGCTTTTAATAAAAACAAAAAACAACACAAAAACCCTAATAATGTCTAAAATGTTATTGGATAGAGTTTTCCTTTTCCTTTGTGTGTTCTGTATAAATCTAGGAAGAAACTTTACTTCATTTATTATATCAATGCATTCAGGTCATTACCCATCAATAACACTGCTGTTTACCTCGCTGTTAATTTCTCTTTGTCCAGATTTGAAGTTTTAGAACCTTTAGAAGATAAATGAGAAAAATAACACATTCATTGAGGATTATGGTCTTTTTTTACAGATTGAAATGCCCCTTGTTTACTTGTTCAACATGTGCTGCATTATATCCTAATATTTCTTGCTTTACAATGATATTAGGCCTTTACATTTTTTTTTCATTTGCATTATTTTAAATTAAAGCAATATTTTTTTAGAAATATAATAAATTATCCCCAATTTTGTCTTTCCCTTTAAGAATCAATGTCAAGTGACTCACTTGGAATTTTTGTCTGTGTTTTAGGGAACTGGAAATTGTGTAAAAACAGTTCTGAGATGAATATAGAAATCACTGCCAGAATGCAACCCTTTAACACTGAAGAATGAGGTTTTGGGTTAACAGATAAAATCAATTAAATTAATTTTCCATTAAAGCATTCTTGTTTTGTTTTGTTTTTTTTCCCTTCAGACCTGAAACTTCACTTGCAGAGCACTGACTATGGAAGCTTCCTGGCCAATGAAGCCTCTCCCCTCACTGTCTCTGTCATAGATGACAAGCTGAAAGAGAAGATGGTGGTTGAGTTCCGCCATATGAGGAACCAGTCTTATGAGCCGCTTGCCAGCTTCATGGATTTCATCACGTGAGTAATCAAACATCCAAAAGTATAAACAAACCACGCTCCAAATTAACACTGCAGAAGTGGGTGAATATAATATTGAGCTCCTGAAATTAACAAATGTGTTGTGTTTAGTGAATATTTATAGCCAAGAATTTTTTTTTAGTTTGCATTCACTGCCGTTTTTGACCTAATCACTTTGTTTTAAAATCCTCCACTACTCAGCGCACATTATTAAGCTTTTTTCCATCGAACTTTTTCAGATACAGCTATATGATTGACAATGTCATCCTGTTGATCACTGGAACTCTCCATCAGCGGGCCATTTCAGAGCTGGTGCCCAAGTGCCATCCGCTTGGCAGCTTTGAACAGATGGAGGCCGTTAACATCGCCCAAACTCCAGCAGAGCTCTATAATGCCATCCTGGTGGATACACCACTTGGTAAGACAGTCTGATATGAAAAATTCACACATGAATCACAATCACTTCATGTTTTGTAGCCAAAGGAAGTCAGTGAGTTGCAAATATTGTCACTTATTTTTTTAACCATTCACTATTTTTGTGAAATTGCTCATAAATATGTTGTAAATAATAACAAGGTGCATATTTCCGCATCACAGTTAATGGCTATTTCTGTTTGTTTCAGCTGCTTTCTTTCAGGATTGCATCTCTGAGCAGGATTTGGATGAGATGAACATTGAAATAATACGCAACACTCTTTACAAGGTCAGCCTTGTGATAGAATATACTAGGATGTAAATCCTTAATATTCATTATGCATTTATTTTTGGAAACATAGAAACTTTGTGCGGGTTGCAGTGTAATTTTGACTTCTCTGTATATTTTTCAGTGTCTGTTTATTTTTGAAAGTCACTTTTTGTATGGGCACATACAAAGATTATACAAAACGGTTATTTGCATTAAATATGAAGAGTCAATAAAAATTATAAGATAGGATGACGACCATAAGAATAATAATATAAAAAAATGAATTAGGCATGTTATTAGAACAATGTCAGTATTACAACTGTTATTATTGTTATATCAGTTTTTATATGAACAGTTGTTTCTAGAGAGACTAACTAATAAAAATGTGGTTGATCTCCTCTTATTGTCTCCAGGCTTATCTAGAAGCTTTCTACAAGTTCTGCACATCACTGGGTGGCACAACCGCAGATACCATGTGCCCAATTCTGGAGGTGAGTAAACACCTGTGAAATCAAGCATAGGGACCTTGATCCTGAAATATTTTCTTTAAAAATTTTTTAATTATAATTGACGCATTTCAGTGTTTTAAAAAACTAAATCAAAGATTTGTTTTTGTATCAGTTTGAGGCAGACAGAAGAGCATTCATCATTACCATTAACTCCTTTGGCACGGAGCTCTCTAAAGAAGACAGAGCTAAGCTCTTCCCTCACTGTGGAAAGCTCTACCCAGAGGGCCTCGCACAGCTAGCCCGTGCAGATGATTACGAGCAGGTCAAAGCTGTGGCTGAATACTACCCTGTAAGTAAATGTGTTGACCTAAATGTGTTTAAACATTCCTGACAACATGATGGATTAAATGACAGCTGAACTGTTTTTTTTTTTTAGAGTTGTTTTAATGTGAAGTTCACATAGTGTGTGTCTCTGGTATATTTGGCTGACAAAATGATGTGAGGATTAAAATTGAGTTCATGTTACTTAAGGAATACAAGCTTCTCTTTGAGGGTGCTGGCAGCAACCCAGGAGACAAAACCCTTGAGGATCGCTTTTTTGAACACGAGGTGAGGAAAGCTGTTTGCTCAGTGTGAAAGAGAGCGAATGTTACTACACTGAAAATCATAATCCAATGATGTTTATGATGTTAGCAAATGGCTTTGTTTAAAATGTGGGTTATACATTTTGCAGGTGAAACTCAACAAGCTGGCCTTCCTGAATCAGTTTCATTTCAGTGTGTTCTATGCCTACGTCAAGTTGAAGGAGCAAGAGTGCCGGAACATTGTGTGGATTGCTGAGTGTATTGCCCAAAGGCATCGGGCTAAGATTGACAACTACATCCCCATATTCTAATGGTACTTCATATTAGTCTTGAATAATGATCCACATGGCATGTGTTAACTGTGCTCTGTTATGTTAAGGTTTGAAAATGATGATTCTGTCTCCTCCCTGTTTCTTGCACTATGCCACTCTTACCTTTCATTGTGATTGTCTTTATTAAAGTAAAACAATCATTTGTTTATGTTTGACAGATGAAACAATGCGATTGCATTCCCTCTCCACCTATTTTTTTTTTAAGAACATTTTTAGAAAAGTAATAAATGTCTTTTTCTTCTTGATGTTCTTCATGAAACCATGTCACTGGCAGCCAGTCACAGCCCATTGCAAATTAACCATGCAAGGAATTACAGGAAAACAGGAGAGTTTGTTTAAGTGAAATGCAAAATTCAAGACATCTAATTGTGTCATAATCTTCCTGTGCTAGGCTAAGAAAACATACATTCCATTGTTATTATTTATACATTGCATACTTTCAATTAATGTACATTTTCAGATTACAAACTCTCTGAACTCATGATCTCCCACACTGCTAATTTAGAGTGTGAGCCTTATTTTGAAACACAAGCAGAATTAATTACAGTGTAAATCATGCTGTGGTCAGTTGAACTGCTCTCTTACATAAAAATGGATTTATGATTGATTTACAGAGTAATTGTTTTGCTTCACAAATAAGGAACAATGGGACTATCCTTTAAAAAAAAAAGAAAAAAGAAAAAAGATTTGTTGGGAATTAACATGGAAAAAAATTATTTGTGTGTATAGATTCTTCGCTGTGTCTGTTTGTTTAAATGAGAATTGTGTGCTTGGCATTTGTAAATTAGTGCTAAAATTTGTGCTGACATAACTTATGGAGTAGATCATATTTTATGATTGACAGCTGAATCAGTGAGGTCAAATGGATCTGATATTAAGAAAGACCTTGCTCTCGGCTAAATCTGTTGTACTATTGTAACCATATTGTTTGTGTTTTAAGTGATCTAAATGAAATCTATAAATATATACACAATATATATAAAGTATTTCTGTGTTTGTATTTTTCTTTCAATTCTGCCTTTCAGAGAAAAAAGACAAAAATAGCCACTTTTGCAAGCTGTAGAGCTACAGTACATAGATGCAAACTCCTCACCTTTTTGAGATCAAAAAAATGTCTCAAGAGTGACACATATCTAAATAATATTTAGAAGCTTCCACAACTAAAACACTTTTTGATGTGGCTTTTCATCACTACTTCACCACAGTACAGTACAAAAAATTGTTATAATCATTATTTATAATATATATATATTTTTGTCACCTTGATATGTTTCATCCCTGACAGTAGCATTAATAGTACTGTAGTTGTATCATCCACCACCAGATGGTGCAAAGAGCCCGATCATCCCTCATCATGATGCCGTTTGCCTTGAACTTGACACTTCTATCACCAGCTTCAGAATTCAAATTTGCATTTTACTAGAGCATTTATTCAGCAGAACAAAAAGGATTTACTGTACCTTCTGACACCGACATAAGATATTCATTATAATCATAATTAGTCTAGGGCTTTGTGCTATTGTATTGAGATGTTTAAACGTGATGTTCTAGTTGACAGAAAGATTAGAAATGTCTGCCAGGGCGTTAGGGTTAGGGTGGGGACTGGCCCTTTGGCAGATTTTTTTTTTTTTTTTTGGGCCGGGACCAGAGGCGAACCAAGGTGAAGTGGGGCCCCCAGGCAAAATGAATAGACGAGGCCCTTCTAATAGATTATTTTGTTAACATATCTTTGTTACCTAAATATCAATTTATACAACATAAAAAAGTGAAAGTGCTGCTGTGCCAGTTTGAAACCGCGGCTGATGCATCACGAAGAAAAAGCAGCCACATCCAGCGTAACGCGAGAAGGAGCCCTCTAGGCGGTATGCGGATATATTGTTCCATGTTTTTAATAATGACATTTCAGATTGTTCAAATGGTCAGCTGTCGGGGCCCCCTCAAAATGACAATTGGGACTCATACATAACTATTAGGCCTATATAAGATGCTCAATAAGGCAACACAATGCATTAAAGGGTTAGTTCGCCCATTTAATACATGAAGTTGTATGCAATCCTTACCAGCACTATAGTGTATACACACTGACCCACTCTGTGGGCACTTCCCTGGTCAGAGTTCTGGCCGCTGGACGTTTTTCAAGAAAGTAGTCCCGGTTAGTTGCCGGGGCCTCAAAACTGTGCGTTTTTACGTGAAAAAAAAATATGCGTTTCAAAGCTTGATTAATTTACATCACAAAAACACTCCAGACAAACTTCATACCTCAGTTTTAATCGGCACAATTTTCTTTTCATTTCCATCAACCCGTGCTGCTGTCAACGTCAATAGTGCGCACGTTCCAATCAGCTGTTCCATAGTGTTTACACACTCGAATGACAACGACGTAAAAAGTAGAAAATAACAATGGTGCGAACTTGTAAACTCCCAGGTTACACAAGAATGTGTTGGGATCACCGTTCAGATTCCATCGGTTTCCTGTTTCTGATATAGCTATGAGACAGCTTTGGCTGTTTGCCAACAGCTATTCTGCGGGAGCTAAAACATCCAGTATCATGGATTTTCGTGTGTCCAGTGCTAACTTCAGCGAAGACGATTACATCCCCAACCAAGGAGGAAAAAGCAAAAAACGGATTTTAAAGAGTTCTGCTGTACCAGTACCATGGGTAAG
>JAUCMS010000127.1:13985328-14009733 GCA_032357445.1 Enteromius radiatus
ATCGTATGGTCACACATTAAAATAATTACAATGTTGTGAAAGTGCTAAAAATAAAGTTGTGACTGCTGACGTTATGACGTAATTTAAAATATTCTCTCAATGCATTCTATGGCACCTTTAATGCATTGTGTTGCCTTCTTGCGCATCAGTAAATGTTTTCACCTTATATAATAGTTATGTATGAGTCCCCTAATTGTCCTCAGCGTGACAAGTTTGATCTCAAAATCATTAAGTCGGTGTTGTAAAGGGTTCAAATGTGCAGAAAATGCTGGAAAACCGAAGAATGCTCAGGAGCTGGAGGATTTTTCTTAAGAACAGCTGGCAGCTGAAGTGATCAGGACTAACGAGGGACTCAAGAACAACTATCACAAAACAGAAAGACAGTTGTCAATCATCCAGCAAACGACACACAGTATTAAGATTCAAGGGTATGTAAACTTATATATATAAATATAGGCCTATCTATCTATCTATCTATATCTATCTATCGATATAAAGTAGGCCTATATGTGGTGGTGGGCCGTCATGGACCAAAAAATGCCAGGGCTGATTTTTCAGAGTCCAGCCCTGGAGTCTGCTATTCCCAAAGTCGGTCTCAGGGGCTAATTATGCCATGTTTGCATTAACTCAGCGTTACTCCCTGTATTCTGCCAAAAACTAATCTATACCTAAACACACAAAGGCCGTGCCAGCCACTTACTGACAGAGCTTTGTCAGTCTTTTGTAAATACCTGACTTGGTTTGAACATGTAGTTGAATAGCTGGTTATCTGTGTTTTAAAACAGCAGATAAAAAATGGTCTTAAGACTTAGTAATGTTCTAAACACCCACGCGGTACATTTTGTATTTCTGTTTGGATGAACATCACTTATGGTTTTGTGGGGGGAGGCTTTGGATCACTCCCTGATGACCCATACTCGCTATTTCTACGTGCTAAAACATTAAGATTCAGCCCTCATTAAAAATGCTTAATTACTGCTAACAATCACAGCCTTTTAGTTCCGCAGTGCTCTGGATCTTTTGCAATTCAGAAGACAGAAAATGGCTTGGACTCTGGCGACCTTTCTGAATGCAAATTATCTTAGCAGCCATCTCACTGCAGCCAAAAGAAGAGCACAATGAGGTTAAACTGAGTTCATCCTCTTACTGCCGCACAGGTCATAGTAATACTCCTGGAAAATGCATAAATCTTTCAGACTTGCTAGAATTCGGTGTGCAGATATGCAGTTTACTAAATGTTATTAAATGCAGTATTTTTTTCTTCATGTTCAGAAAATAGAAAAAAACAACCATTAATTTGACCCAAATTTGATGCAGTTCACTATATGTGTAAATAGAAGTACGAAGTGAGAAACTAGGGCCTGTTGTGGTTACTTTTATAAATGCGTGTGAATATATAAAACAACATCATTTGGATTAGGTAATACGTGTTGCACAATGTGTCTGTTGTATCACACACAAGTATTTTGCATCCTGGTAACACTATCTTTGGTAACTTTATAAAGCCTTATGTTGTTCCAAACCTGTATGGCGTTCTTTCTCAAACATTCCTGAAAATATCTTCTTCTGTGGAAAACAGTCTCTGGGTGAACAACTAACTGACAGAATTTTCATTCTGTACGTGTGAAGATCATGCCATGTTAAAAGTAAACATTATATTAAACAGTTTAAGACCTCTGCCTTATGTCTTCTGTCACTGAGAATTTAAGAGCATGTTCACTATTCTCTAATTGGATTCTGAATCCCTGCAACTGAGCAGGGTGATGCCCTTTCCACCATCTTGGACACGTCCACATAATTAGTGGTGAGAGGCCAATGTTGAGATGACTCAGTGAGATGCCTTTGGTTATTTTTTGCTGATACCAGGAAATCTAGTTTTAGTATTTCCGCAGTAGTCGCCACGTGTTACCAATGCCCAGAAGGATAAGCATTTAGTAAGCTCTAATTAGATACAGAAATAAAGATATTTTAAGAGTATGGGAGGCAACTGTGATATAGGACACTGTCAAATGCATGCTGTCACTTATCGCTAGTACTGCGTTTATCTGTGTGGACCTGGTGGAAGATGGATGGAAAAATGGGTGCAGATGCACAAGTTATGAGTCTACATACTTGTGTGTTCCTTTGCACTGTCAGGAAACAGCTCTATGGTTGCACAGGCCACATTGGGATTTGACTGGCATTTTTACAAGTGCAGTGGGCAGTTTCATCTCCATAGGCTTTTTCTTTGACAAGAAGATCTCTGTTGGAAACCAGATGAGCAAAAATAGCTTACAAATGATGTTTTTGTGGGCTCTTGTCAAGTAGTGAATGAGAGAAGCCATCGAGGACTGATGTATGCAGATTTGTACCCAGTGACCTCCACTTACAAACAGAACGAAATAAAAGCGACGTATAAGCGTCCTGAAACATTAAAACGCTGCAACCTTTGTGTCTGGATGGGCAGGAACTGCTTTATAGTCACTGCACATGAACTGACATCACATTCCCATGCTTATGCAAAGCTGCGAAAGCTTACATAAGATAACGGGTGTCATTCTTGGAAAGTGAACCTGAAGAATAGCATTAAGATCTCGTTTAATTGCTCCAAAAATGTAAATCAAGGTTAAGACCTTATTTCTAGTAAGGCTGTGCGAGAATGTATAGTGAGATGCCATTACAATTGGGCTGTGGTTGCCAATCCGTTATTTATTTGTATGGATGAAATTAATGGGCCCAGTTGCCCTCTTTCATTCTATGAAAGACTGTTGTTTTGGATGGGTGTGCATGTCCTGTGGTGTTGTAAGTCCTTCTGTGCTTCTCAACTCAGCTTGGCCATCTGACAAATGCTCCAGTGATACAGCCTCAATGTTCTAGTGGCAAGTGCAGGGAATAAATACGCTATACATTGTCTACACTGTGTCCCACAGTCCAGGAAGAAAACAAACAAACAGAGGGCACACAATGGCATACAAGTGCATGACGTGAGCCGGAATATGGAGATGTTGGCTCATTCAATAAACTTTTCTGATGGCCTCATTTTTCTTCATTTTCGTACATTTCCTTTGCTACGTTTTTAGTCTTTTACATTACTTCAAAATTTCAACTTTTTAGAGAATTCATTATATTATGCACATTAATTTAGAATTAGTATTAAGAATTGACAATTAAAATTCCAGAAATGTGGGGATGTTTGAATCAAATGAAAACTAAAAGACTTTCAAATCACATGAGCCAATATTTTATTCACAATAGAAAATGTTATGAATAATCTGTAAATGTGTATAATTTTGTGAAATTTTACACTTTTATCTATTAAATGAGCTCATTTCTGTAGCTGCCTGCTACAGATCTCAAAACTCTTGGCATGGGGCCAAAGGGTTGATAAAGTAAGAAATGTTGAAAAGACTCAGCTGGGAGAACATCTAGCAACTAATTTAATTGACATCAAGTCTTTGAGTGGCAGAATTTTAAAGAAAGTAAAGATGGGCGCTCTAATCTGTGAAAGAGTGCATAAAACAATTGTGGAATACTTTCAAAACAACATTCCTTAATGTCACATTGAAAAGGCTTTGCAAATCTCATCATCTACAGTGCATAACATAATCAAAAGATTCAGAGAAACTGGAGAAATCTTGTGTCTAAGGGACAAGGCAGAAGAACTTTGTTGGATGCCCTCAAACGACACAGCATCACTTATCGGCATGATTCTGTCACTGACATTACTAAATGGGCCCAGGAGTACTTCCAGAAACCACTGTCAGTAAACACAATCCGCTGTGCAATTTGCAGATGCCAACTAATTCTCAATCATGCAAAAAGAAAGCCATGTGAACAAGGTCCAGAAGCGTTGTCATGTCCTGTGGGCCAAGGCTCATTTAAAATGGACTGATTCAAATTGGTAAAGTGTTCTATGGTCAGGCGAGTCCAAATTTTAAAAGTGGACGGAGACTTTCAAGCATGTTATCAGCATTCAGTTCAAAAGCCAGCATCTCTGATGGTATGGAGGTTGGCAGCTTTCATGTTTTGGAAGGCACTATGAATGCTGAAAGCTGTATTTATTTTTTGGTGTTCTGTACTTTTCTTCATCTTCCTATGATTGAAATGGCATAAAACAAACAGCTGAGAGGAGATGCTTGGAAACAGGTACGAGACTGTTCCCTGAAGTCAGTTATAGTTTTGCATTTACTTCTTTAGCCTAGTGAGTCTGGCCAGCACAAACGTAAGCATTTTCCATCACTCCAAGTATGCTTAGTGTTAGGAACTTTGTGTGTTGATGTTGGCAAGCGTCTTGTGGTGGATTTTAACATCTGCAGCACTGATACAGTGAGCAGCACTCCTGAAGGGAATTGGCAAATGACACCATGGCCTTAAAGCCTGTGGCACAGCTGCAAAGGTTTTGAATTGCTAGGCTTTAAGTAACTAAAAGTTGTTACAAGCTATTTTTTTTTTTATTGAATTTTTAATCACGTCTTAATTTTTAAATAATCAGTTCTAGATTCAGTTACTGCTGAGAATAATAAGTGTTAGAATGGAAAATCCTGTGAACAGTCCTTGTATGGTGAATGAGACCAGCTGTGAGGTAACACTGGATGGTTTATTTTTGTTAGTGATGTGTTATTGTTCTCTTTTTGAGTGGCACAATATCTTGCCATGTGTCCTAAAAACCTGACCACCACCCAAGAGTTGACTTGTGAGTTAAACCTTTATGAGTTTCTTTTCCCTTTTTTGAGTAATTTTCCTTTTCGGATTTGGCTGAACTCTTGCCTGAGGACACCACTAGCATTATTAATCTTAACTCTTTCTCAGAATTCTCTTTGCTTTTCTTTCTTCTAGGCCAAATTTCTCAACTTTAGGACACTGGGTTCAGTGTCTTGTTTAATTTATGCCTTTTTGCTCTGTGAGCTAACAGTGACATTTAATGAGAACAGAAAATGTTGTGTTAGATGCAGACTTGTACTGCCTGAGCACCACATCTCAACATGTCAGACCATACAGTCACAGCAAATGGTTTCGTAACCAAGTTATCTTAGAACTAGTGCATCATAATTGATAAAAGGAAATGTTATTAACAGTTTGCAGTACAATTTCTGAATTGTTCTTACTGATTTCACTGAAGATAAAATTTCACGTCATCATAGTAAATATTTTCCTGCTAAAATGGAAAAAGTGTGATTCCCCTTTAACAGATTTGTTCCTCTTTTGAGTTTTGTGTCCTGAACAACATGATTGACCTTCATATAGAGGTTTAGTTGTGTGTCTTGAGTTTCTTTTCCCCTATTTTTTAAAGTAATTTTCCCTTTCAGAATTGACTGAACTTTTGCCTTAGGACACCACCAGCGTTATTAATCTCGACTCTTTCTCAATATATTCTGAAGGGAAGTGATTTGGTAAATGATGCAAACTTGTCACAGACTTGAACTTGCATCACCAATGTGAGCACCAAAATCTCATCGCGTGAAAGCAGTAACTGCTGGACCATGGCTTAAAGACCAAGAGGAAGATTAAATATTTTCTTTTGTTGATGTATTGCCTTTTGAAACAGGACACATTGTCCCTAACATCCTTTTTACATCACGACTTCTATCAAGGATGAAAACAATGAATATAATGAACTCATCCCAGCTACTTACTTCATAATCAGTCGATGGTTGGAAAAGAAAAAGCTGATGTATGAAAGTTTGCACAATGAAACAAGAAAAAAACAAACAAACAACAAACACACACACTACAGCAGAAATGTTTCCTTTTTGTCTTTTTTTTGGATGATTTATGCTTTTTCAAAAATGCTGCAGCTGGGAGCAAGGCTAAACTTAATATTCTCTGTTTATTACACAAGTGACACTCATGTTTATAGTGTACACTTGCATGGACCATTTGTATCGTTTGGGAACAAAGTTCTCATCAATTTTGAACCAAGTGCTGCTTTGTTAATCACAGGACCCAATGTGATGTGGTGTGTGACAATGTGTCCCATTTATTCCTTATTATGTTTCAGCTATCAAAGAAAGGCCACACTGCTCTTTCCAAAAACAATAAATGCAGTTAATGAGATAAACATGATTACCAATTAATCTCCCGGGATCCGGAGCTCGCTCCAAAGACTAAGCTTCTCAACTGTGGGTGTTTTTTGAGCCAGTTCCCTTGCTCTATGAATGAAATTTCCACGAAAAACGTTTACCAGGAACTGGGAATTTTGTACTCTGGTCAAAAAAAACTTTAAAATGAATTGTACTGAAATGTGTGTGGTAAATGGTGTAAGTCGCTGGGGACACAGATTATGTCTTTGCAAGATCTCAAAGATTGAGACTGAAGTCATCTGCTTACATTAGGTTGAATCCTCTGTTCAGTGGCCAGACTCTCTCAAATAGACTGTGACTCTTATCCCATTTCCACCCTTCCACCCTCCTCTTTGTGGTATTACTTTCCCAGTAGATGTAGAAATGATTTCATAACAGACCTTATGCAAAACCTAATTGTTTTGAAAGTATGAACCCTGACAATGCTATGTAGGTTCACATTCCTCCAAAAATAGCTGCAGCATTAACTCCAGTCTTCAGTGTCATGATCCTTCAGAAATCATGTTGATTTTGTGCTCAAGATAAGTTTTTTTATTGCAATTAATGTTGAAAACAGTAATGTTGCTTCATATTTGTGTAAACCATTATTATGATTATTATTATTATTTTCAGTATTCTGGAATGAAGTTCAAAACAACAGAAATAATAATTGTCTGCAAATGTTTTTATTGTGGCTTTTGATACATTTTACTTTGCTGAATACTATTCATATTCTTATAAAAGTCTTATAGTTCTATGTTATTAAATTAAATATTTTAAATGTTTATTTTTCATGAGTATATTAAATAAATTAAAATTCACATTTTGCAAAATTTCTACAGAAAATATATATATTTTTCCTTTTTTTCTGGCTTGTAAGACTCGGGCTTCATTACACAAACTGAAATTTGGAATTACAGGAATTTTGGAATTAGCATAGCCACATGCAATTGCTAATTAACACAGCAGTAGTCGGTGGCTGGGTTTCAGCACAGCGATTATTGAAGGTCATTTAACTTTTACAGAGATCTTTGACCAGCTAAAGGGAGCCATTGTTCATGTTCTCTGGCAGGAAATACAAAAACACACAGGTTGATTATTTAAAAAGTCAACTTTAATATACTCTAAGAATGATCAAGTGAACAATTTACATTTTTTTTTCTGTTCCTTTTTCCATATTTGTATAAAATTCACAGTTTAAGTTTTTTATTTAAGAACAAAATGGCCTGAATACGGCAACAAAACATGACATGGAAAAAATAAACATAGTAAATGCTAAACTATGGAGTAAAATACAGTTACAAAAAGAGTTCTGACTTTAGGAACCACTTCAGCCAATTGGTCACTTAAAGAACAAACAACAACAACAAAAAAACAAAACAACCCACTGTATTTACTTGATGTTGCTCACTGACCACATGTGACCCTGGTTTGATTAGGCTATAGTAACATTATCATAAGCCACTCAGTGCATAATCAGAACACAGCTTTGGATGTTTGGCTGTTAATGATCATCCATGCCTTACTGAAATTACAATTTTACACCAAACTCGGTTAAGGTCTCTCCATTGCGTACGCCCAGAATGTATGCCCTCTGAGAAAAACATAAACCCTATGTTATCTGTTTGGATTATGCCTCACCTGAGAACTTGTATTGATTATCAGGATGGCCTGTGGGCATGACCTCTTTTTTTATTATTATTACAGTATTAGCTTCATGATTCTTAACTCTCTCAACTGCCTTTTACTGGGTTTACCATACATGATTTGGTGCAATTCAGTGATATTACACAATATATACAACAAAATAAAGACAAGAGAAAAGCAAAGTATACACAATGGAAACATATTTCTATAAGTAATCACATTAGTGGTGCTAATGGATACTTTTACACTCTTTACCAGAACTAATCGATAATCTTTGTGAAGCTGTTGTTGTTGTTGTTGTTGTTACTGTTATTCATGTTCTCCTTTATGCTGTTGTTATTTTCATTGAGGTTCATGCCCTGTTGCTTCCTAAGGGCACGAGGCACCACTTTCTTCTGTACAAAGATTTTCTGGAGGAACCTGTCACTGATGCTCAAAGGCAAGTAGCTGCAGATGAAGTACATGAGTGTTACACCTGGCCCGGTGTAGTATCGCACCTGGGGTTGAGGAGAGAGGAGTGCATCCACAATGGTGTTGATGACTGGGCTCAGATCCTCACTGGCTGACTTTGCGTGACTCTGGAACAGTTCCTTGGTCTCAAGCAGGTATTCTTCCCCATATTCTTCTAGAAGGCTTGGAGACAAGTTCTGGATCAGGTTCTTGTACTGTTTTTCCCAGTACTCTGTGTTACTGCTCTGCCCTGCAAGGCAAGGAAATGGTAGAAAGTGTGATGCAACATGAACCAGGATATGAAGAAATTGGTCCGGAGGTCTGGGGACACTTTATTCAGTTATTTATATTGTAATTCCAGACCTGCATTTGGCCGCACTATCTGTTCAGTAAAGAAGGACTCAAATGTCAGCTCAAATCCTGATGAATCCCTGAGGCTCAGATGTAAATAAACAACTTAAATGAAAACTCAGCTGACGTGGCAGTTTTCTCTCAGGATGTAACCGATTTGTCTGAGAATATCTGATGCGAAAGTCTAAATGCCTAGCCACGACTACAGAGAACAGCAGTATACAGATAAGTAAACCATCAAACTAGAAGTAAACAATATTTTGGTATGTGTAACTTGGTTATACATTGTTAAAATGTTAATCACCTGTCTTAAAGGCAGAGGGTAAGATGGTGGAGACTTTGACACCCCATGGCTCCAGCTCGTGACGGAGTGTGTTGGTTAAAAGATTCAGAGCAGCTTTCGAAGCCCCGTACGATGCCAAACAAGGGAAGGGATGCTCACCTGCAGATAACAGAGATTAATCAAGATTTATAGCACTGCATATCCTTGAACATTTTAATGATCTGCCTGATACGATAAAGATAATGTAAAACAAACAACAACAACAAAAATACTTAAGAAGAGCTCCCACTGTTTCAAATTTGTCACATTGCCTGAGAACCGGTAAAGACACAGTGATGACCTATATTAGACACATTCCAGAAGGATAACTATGCTGTTTTTTTGACAGAAGGAGGAGTGTCATTCAAAACAGATTTGGACTGTAGCCAGGACAATCATCAGTTTAATGGTGAAAACCAAGCAGCCCTGAGGAGGTTAACTTCAGATTGAGACTGTTTACAAACTGTGCGGTTTTGCCTCAAGGCTTTGCGGAGTACGGGATGTTTTAAGACAACAGGCCTCCTTTAAGCCCTCTGACAGAACAACTGTTCATCTGTATTTTGACAGTAGCATCTGCTGCTCATGACAGCTGAAAAATTTTGTTTTCTTCTACAGGGAGACTGCACTGATGGAGACATCTTTATTTAAAAGGGCGGTGTGCCAGTGTTTACAGAGAACTCAATGGCGTCCTGCGCCAGGCTGTTACTCGCAGTATCACACTGTTTTGGCACAACAGCAGTAAACAAATGGAGATAAAATCAGGATAGCCAGGCAAAACTAAAAGTGCACCGATTTCCCCTATTGACTGAATTCTAGCATGAGCCTGAGCAAAGAGCTGCTCTCTGTCGAAACTGTTAGTGGACACTTGAGAAGAAAGAAAAACAGGTGGATTACAGTCTGAACTTGCATTAGTGTTTGGTTAGGTGTGATGAGGCCAGATGGAAAGCATAAAATAAACATCTGACGGACAGAGATATATTTATAAGCACTGGCAGTTTTATGTGGATGGCAGGGAGAGAGAGAATGAGACTTCTAATAAGATTTAGCACTAAAACAAGAACCTGAAAACACTCATAAAAGTGTCATATGTCATACGTTTAAGGTTTAACTGACTCTATCTTTTCTTTCTCTTTTATTAGTGGTGAAATCTGAATAGGGATAGATAATATACGTGTAAGTGCACTAGCTGAATGCTCATGAAAAGTACCTGAAGGGCTGGAGATTGTCACAATCCGACCTTTAGCCTGTCTGAGAAGTGGCAGGAAGGTCCTGGTGACGCTGAGTGTTCCAAAGAAGTTGACCTCCATGCATCCTCTGTAGTTGGACATCAGTGAGAGCTCAACATCCCCAACGTTCACACAATAGCCAGCATTATTAACAAGCCCCCACAAATCTATATGAAAGAAAACATACAGGAGTTTAATATTGGTTATTTTCTGGTTAATGCTGTTGCTCCTTATAACAGAAACTAGGAATACAGCAATCTTAAATGGCTGAACAGCAAATAAATTTGTAATATTAGTTTCAGAAGTGGATTTCGCATTTTAAAGTAGTTTTTTTTTTTATATTAATTGTTGTTTGATATTAATAATAATCTAATCTAATGACAACCAGTGACTGAAGCAACACTGCAGAAGTCATTCATTGTGTTGGTTATCACATTTTTAAAAAGCACTTCATCGATCTGAAGTTGCGACACCTAAGTGTATAAATGTGTTGTAGGTGTTTTTTTTTTCCTGACAGCACATGTGCCTTTGTCACACACTCTCAACCCCGTCTAATGGATTGACCAAGACCATCTGGAGAATCATTGAGATATGGAGTGGCTTAGTACAGAGCGATTGAGTGATCTGGGTTTTATCTGCTGATATTATTGCACAGAACTGTTTGTGAAGACAGTATGTGAATTATATCACTCTAGTTAGACTAAAAAATTGTCTGAATTTAATACATGGTTAAATAAGAAAAGAGTGTGTTTAAACTAAGGTAATGATTATCATCACCCCTGCCCTCACCTTTTGTTTGTTCAATAGCAGAATAAACAAACCAATGCCTCAACCGAGCAAGAATAGGAGAGAACAACAATTGCCTAAAATAATCTGTTAAAAACATAGCTACTGTACATAGAGACTTAGTTAAAAATAAAGGTTCTTTATTAGGATTTAAAGTTTCTTTAACATCCAGGGAACCATTCCATTGCAACAAAGGTTCTGTGTCTTTAAAGAAGTGCTCATTGAAAGGTCCTCTGCAGAAGCCAAATTTTTACTGCATGGAAATATTTTTGGAAACGTTAAATTTGAGAGTGTATGGGTGGAAAAAAACTAAATGTGCAAAAATTGTACGAGATATGAGCATTCAAATATGTCTTGACTTTTCCCTTAGCCTACCATTTAAAACACAGAACACTAAGACTTTGAACACTGTTTTTTTTTTCTGATTGGTCCATGAGCCACCTGGCGCTGTTGTGTGTATGTTTGAAAATAAAAAAAACCCTTGATGTGCTGCCAAATTATACAACACCCTTTCATCCCCTCCTCTTCTCAATACTTTCTCTGAGATTAAACATCCACATGGTCACGTACAAAAGAAATAAATCTCGGACACTGCAAACACATTTATACTCAAATGCACTCAGTCTCTTGAATAATAAACAGCACTGCCAAAAAGTGCCTACAGAGCACAAATGAATTGATTTATTTGACCTACTTTAAAGGTAACTCAATGAGGTGCTTTGCTGATCGCATGGTTCCAAGATTTGGTTTAACAGATACGTTAATGGACACCACAAGCAAGTTAAAGTTTATTAAGGGTAACCAAAAGTTGCTGGCAGTTTTCAGAATATACAAACGTTCATACTGGAGTACTTTAGGGTCATTGTGTTCAAACGTGTTGGAATGTGATTGTGTGGGTGTATTTCTGGCATAGTTCAGAAGTAAATCCTCACCTCTCATGCCAAGCTTGGCCTTGGTGTCGAGCAGGGCTTGCTGTACCTGCTGAGGCTGGGTGATGTCTACCTGCAGGAGGGTAAGGCGTGATGAACAGACTCTATGCAAGTACTTGGCTCCCTCTCCACCCAGGTTCAATACGGTCGCGAACACTTCAAACCCCATGGCATCTAACTGCTTTGCTGTAGCGTTACCAAACCCTGAATCACAACCTACAGAGACAGTGGAAGGAAACATGAGAATGTTATGCCAACAAATTACAATCAAAGACTGTTTCTAAATACTCATATTTCGGCAAAATCTACCAGCAATTACACTTAAATGACATCTTATACAACACGACAGCAATATTATCATCATCCTCATAGCTGTTTTGGATTCATTTTTGAACTTAAGCCAGTTTTAGGACTTTCTTTTATGGAACAAGATTGAAACTTGGAGGAAGCATCAACGTTTTAACATTGTTAAAACACAATCTCACTGCTGTGACCTCTGAACACCTATAAAGTTTCACAAAACTAGAACAGCACAACAGGAAACAAAAGCACAATTATATAAAATCTTCACCCCACATCAAGCTGCATGATAATATGACGCATCAATCTCTGAAACTCTCTTATCTCTTTACTAGATTACACAGCTGAAAGAGATATCTTTCGATTTGAGGACAATGTCCCAGGTAACACTGTGGTTTAGGAGCAGCATTAATAAAATGTAACAAAAAAAGAATATCAGCACTCAGTGTGTTAAAAACAAATGCAGTCATGGTTACAAATGCATGCACATGATTCTGATATCTGACACACACACACACACACACACACACACACACACACATTTACAGAAGTGGTGGCAGGGAACAACACATTAATAAGGAAATATAACATCCAATCTTTATGAGGGTAGTTTGAGTACAGATAGCAAATAAACCCACA
Source organism: Enteromius radiatus (assembly GCA_032357445.1). Classification (NCBI taxonomy): domain Eukaryota; kingdom Metazoa; phylum Chordata; class Actinopteri; order Cypriniformes; family Cyprinidae; genus Enteromius; species Enteromius radiatus. Next base: position 13,998,017 of record JAUCMS010000127.1, read on the forward strand.
GGAACTTTACCCCAAACACACACACACACAAAAACCAACAAAAAAAGCATACTTTCTGTTCTTTTCCTACCACTGATATACGAGCTGTTCTTGGAAATGAACAGCAGTATGCTGTCGTTCTGGAAACAAAAGTGACATGAACAGATACACAGACATGAATATTTCTCTATATGAGGTCTAAAACATAATTGAACTGCTGGGCTTTAGAAAAGAATGTTTTCTGTGAGTGCCAGTTTTTATAATCTTTGTTCTTTTAAAATTTATTGTTAGGAATTTGTTTCCTTCCAAACTAAGCTTATTTCATTCTGCGTTTCTTTATTTTGGCAGGAACGTTCAAGTTGTAAACCTTAAAAAACCTAGATAATAATAAAACAGAGATGCATGGCATTTTTTATAGACTGTCCAGTGGTCAGTGGCCTCACTTTTCAGCTTTAATTTGTGAATGTGTGGCAAACAATTATACACTAGTTATGATAACAGCAAGTGTACAGGGAGAACAAACACACAATCACACCTCTGTATTTTAGAGCCACACACATATCTGTCAGTACACTAGCTGGGCCCTCGCTTTCTCAGTGTGTTATCCATAACAGATACACAAAGTATTTTTCAAAACGTCGAGCCTGCAGAAGGGTGGGGTTTGAGATGAGGGAGCTAAGAAAAGTAATCAAAAATAACAGACTTTCACTCATTATGGTTGTTAATAAATTATGCCATTGTTGAAATAAATGCACCTGACAATTTAACTTTTTATTGTATCCATTTAGGCCTACTTTAATATTGCCCAGGTCAGTTATTCATAGTCAGGGGTATATGTTCCCCAGCTGGTCCTTAAGAAAGCTCCAGGTAATTCTTGTGATTATTCTGGTCATTCTAATTCCTATGTAATGTTAGGAACTCTTTAGAAAAATTAGCACTTTCAATTTAAAACGAAGGAGCGAAAGCTAAAAAGATGATCACACAGGGAAATCTGCATATTATTTCTGAAGTTTTTGCAAGGCATCAGAAAGGCCTGTACTGTGATGCAACATTTCAACCAAGGTAGCAGATTTGCAAAAAAGAAAGAAAACATTTTAAAAAAACTCTCTGGCATTCTTTGGGAATTTTGGTATTTAAAATCTTCTAAATGAAATATGCTAAATAAATTCAAAAGTATTTGGTAGTGGAATATAGCGTGAGGTCTGACTACATTGGCATCTGTGCCAAGTGAACCCTCTCTGAACTCTGGCCTCATGATGCTACACTTAAACCTTCTTATATGTTTAACCGCTTTACCTCTTTGGCCAACTAGGCATGGCAAGAGTGCCAAAGGTGTCCCTCCCAAATCTTTTTTCTGCAGATATTTACCATGTGCTGTTATGTAAGATTGATATGGGTATTATTAGGCATCTCGGGTCTAGCATATCTCATCCCACACTCAACTGGCCTGCATTCTGGAGTTGCTCCAGGGACATTGGGTAAGGAAAAGGCCTGCCAGAGCCCTGATGAGCCACTTCTGAATTCCCACACACACACATGTGATCGCAGTGAAGCCCACAGGGCTTGAAGGACGGTTGGTACTGGCACTGTGTTGCTGATCAGTGAAGCAATATGTGGAACTTCCCTGGCCTCAGCAAAAAAGAGCTAAACAGTGAGGGCGACAGAGAGACAATGAAACAGAAACGAAGCAGACTCATAGTGGTCCAAAAATGTGCTTAATAAAGGGATAGTTCACCCAAAAATGAAAATCATGTCATTCCAAACCTTCATTCGTGTTTAGAACACAAATAAATATATTTTTTAATTGATTTTGAGCAAAGAAGACAAAAATACAATATAAATGTTTAAATATGTTTAAACACTTAAGATTTATCATTTATTTATCCAAATGATATTTGGGACCAAGGCATCTTTGGCCTCTCTCCCTTGTGAGCTTACATGCACGACCTCAGCGGCTCGCATTCAGGTCTCTGAATGATGTGGGATTAATCGTGCTTCCTCCTGCTGTCTTCAGCACGTAAACACAATGGAGTGTGCCTCATGTTAAGTGATCAGATTTCCCACTGCCCTTCATCTCACATACAGTCTAATGTCAATTGGTACTTAGTAGCTCATTTACAGATCCGGATTGACGTCATACGTTTCATAGCAATGTTGGGTTCTGAACAAATTAAGTTGATTTTTACAAATCTCCGGGGCTTGTCCAAAGAAGCAATCGTTAGTGCAGAGAGATGAAGAGTTGTGTGTTTACTTAACACTAGAAGTTCACACCTTCATGCTGCTAGAACCTGGTGCTAATCACAGCTTAGTTCAGTCATCATGATTTACTGGCAATGTAAAATTGAGAGAAAGTGAGAGATGTGAACAAACAAGTGTTTAAGTTTTAGCTAGCTACGCAGTATTTACATCAACCTTAAAAGAAGAATTTTCTTATAAAAATATACATTTATGCACAGAGAACGTACATGTCCCCTTTATTGGGCATTTTATGGAAATCCTCCCAAACAGCAAAAACGTTTATCAAAGAAAGCCGGCATCATTATGTAGAAAGGAAGAAACAGACGCCTCCGATTAGTTTAGATGTGGGGAATTCTGGCACAGTGAACTTGATGTTATATTCCCAAAGTTGGTGATTAACATGTACAAGGTGAACTGGCCTTGTAGTCTATAGGCGTTTTTCCAGCTTGACTCTCTTCAAACTAACGACTTCAGCTTGTGGAGTCAGCCAATTCTGTAACCTTAACCCCCTGCCTCACAGCAATTCAAGCCCTGACTGTGCCTTTCTGCTGGCTTTGTAAGAGGTTTACAGGTTTTCCACTTTCGTTTGTTTTTTGGCATAAAAGCTCTGAGAAGGGTAATTAAAAAAACATAATGTCTATCAGAAATATTATTTATAAGTATGATACCATGTCATTGCATGCTAGCTGGTAGTACAAAATCAGAGACTAGAAAATGAAGAAAACATAATCAAGTGTGCCCTGTGCCAACCTCAAGCTCACGCTGGTTCTGTGTGCATGTATTCAAACAAGTAATGAAAGGGGTTGATTGGGTTGCTGGTTACCATGCCAATAGACAGCAGACAGCTTTGGGGGATTTAAGGAACCCATATGAGTTTTTTCTGAGAAAGCCATGTCCATCAAAGAGACATAAGCTGCCTTGAAGTAACCGACTGAACTTAACCCCTTGCCCTAAGTGAACCAACGGTAGGCCTGTTTGTTTATCATGGCAGTTTAAGGAAGTAAAAAACTTGAAAAGGTCAGAAATTCACAGACAATAACAATTTACCTACATAAAAGCATTAAAAGAAAGGCTTTCCTTTTTGTGCACTCCACCTAAAGAGTTTTAAGAGAAATAAATGATCAGATTTTCATTCCGAAAGCACAGGATACAGTATGCAGACATAGAAGTGTGATACATTTACTATACACATACATATAGCACAGCAGTTTGCCTCAGATGCAGAAAAGGCTGGATAATTAGCAATCAAGCAATTGATTAAGTGTTTAGGGCTGCTTTGGGCTTTAGTGGATCAAGAAATCATACTGAATTAAAAGATACATGCTCAAATGATATACATAGCGGCTGAAGGAGCTTATGATCCAGATTAAACAGGAGTTCTAAAACCTCTTAACAGTCAAATAAATCAACACATAATTGCCTTTATTATTCAAGGTCTGAGCTAGCAATTCCATAGTGTTGGTGAAATTCTTATTAAAGTAATAGTTCATCCAAAAGTAGAAATTCTGTCATCTTTTACTCACCCTATAGTAGTTCTAACACTGAATTAATTTCGTTGTTCTGCCGAACACAAAGGAAGATATTTTGAAAAAGTTTGTAACCAGGCTGTTTTGGGTCACCACTGACTTCCATAGCATTTTTTTTCCTACTATGGAAGTCAAAGGAGACCAAAACAGTCTGGTTACAAACTTTCTTCTTCTTCTTCTTCTTCTTCAAAAAAAAAAGAAATTAAAACAGGTTTGGAACTACTTGAGGGTGAGTAATTGATCACAGAATTTATTTATTTATTTTTTTAACTATTCCTTTAAGAGCTTCTGGTTGCAGATCTCATACATACAAACATACGTTTGTATTCTTCTTTTTTTTTTTACAGTGAGATATTCCCATTGACTTTTATTGTTTTGCTATCATGCTAATATATTTTTCTATCTCAAACCATAAACTTTCTATGCAGTGTTGCAATGTAGTTAGTGCAAAAAAGGGAAAGGTCGCCCATAAATGAAAATTCTGTCATCATTTACTCACCCTCATCCATACAGGTTTTCACAACTATCGCTTTACAGTAGTACACTCAATGTGACTGCAAAAGCCTTGCACATAAATAAAGTAGTTAACAAAGGTGCAAGGGGGAGAAATACAGCTGTAATTAGTAAATGACTTTTAAGTGCACCACCAGGTACAACACGGCAGATCTTTGATTTGATTTATGGCTTACACTGCAATTTTGTTGCATAAGATCATTTAACTTAGAATCAGATTATAGCTCAGCCAAATCATCTTAGAGCACTCTCTAGTTCAGCGGCAGGACACAACAGAGGTTAACACACAACACATCAGATTGATAAGTCAATCAGAATGCATAATGCATATAAGTACAACTCCAACTTGGCTTAGTTTGAATAGAAAGGCACATTTTAGTCATACCACGTGTTTTCCTCATTGCCATAAAATATGGGTCAATACTAATAGTGAGCTAAACATTACATTCAGCTTGATATGGTCTATCAATAGAGAAGTACAGGATATATTTTTAAGACATAAGACACAGTATGTTTTGTTTAGCAGAAGTGACTCTGATCATCAGAGTAATTAATAAGGGACTTCCCATACAAAATCACAACATGTGCTGACAAGAATGTAGGCATTTGTTGTTCAGTTGGTCACAATGCAGATGGAACACATTCTCATTTAACCTCTTAAAGTTACCGAGTCACTAGATAAAAACAACAGCAATCATAATATAATTGTGGCAGTTTTGCACAACAGATTCCACCCAGAATGACCTACATTTTCCTTCTGTTTGTATAATCTCTGCTTATCAATTCACATGCATTACAGGTCAACACATAATGATCCTGTGAGTCAGTCGTGAATGAAATTAAAAAATGACATTGAGCGCTAAATATTAATGCAGGCTAAATTATGACACATGTCCATTCATCTAATTATGTTTTTGTTCTACTTCTGTTTGATCTTACCTGTGATGAAGACAGCTTTGCCTTCAACTGGCAGGAAGGGTTTGGGGGTGGCCCACGTAAAGTACAGCCAGCAGGACACACAGAGGACCAATCTTGCCAGCACAGCGGGCATGCACAGGGCACACAGTCTCTCCATCAGCAGAGTGGCACCAAGCCATGCCAACACTGAGGGCATGGCACCGATATGGAATGCCAGAAACTTCTTCACCGCTCCACCAACAAGGATGGACATTACTCCGATGTAAATCCAGAAAGACACTGCACAGTCTTCCATTGTACTACAGGTGGAAATGCTTTGTACTCTCTCCCTGCCTCTTCTCTTTTTCTTTCTGTCTCTCTTATACTGACTCTGGCACCTTTCCCTGTTTTTTCTCTCTCTCTCTTTATCACTGTCTCTTTCTTAAGTGGGTTCACACTTACAAATGAGCAACCATGTGCCTACTCGGTTCCCTAAAATCTCAAGCTAAGGCAGGATACACACAGATCTCACACGTTCCAACTCAGAGTAGGAGAGTAGGAGAGCTAGTGAACAGATCCGTCTGACTGCGTGTGTATATATAGTGTACTCTGCAGGAGAGGGGAGGGACTATGCTCAAGCAGATGTAATCAAAGCCCAATAGCCATAGCTTCGCAAGATTTCTCGTACCCCCCACACTCAGCACCCCCTCCTTACATATGTTTGTCTCCTTTCCAACAAGGCATGTGCTCTTCATGTCGTTTCCACCCTTTTGCTTCTTTTGTTTGCCTTCAACAATCACTTGTAAAAACTTTTTTTGTTAAGTGTGTGTATACATATATATGAAAAAAGACAATTTATTTAAAATAAACTGAAAAAGGACCTTACACAATTTAGACATTGTTCATTTCTCCAAAGCTTCTTTGAAATAACGTGTGCTGCAAAAATGAAAACTGCCTTGACTTGAAGTGCAGGTCTCAGTGTGACTGGTTGTACTAAACATGTTGTACATGGGTTTCTTCACGTTTATGTGTGGTGGGCTTTAGGTCATGGGACTGTCTTTGCTGTGTGATTAATCCATGAAATGCCCCTTTGATGTGTTTTGGCATCAGTGTGTGTCAAAAGCCCAGGCGATCTAATTTGCTGCTCCTTTCAAAGTTACACTAAACAAATGTTTATTCACAAGAATGTACAAAAAGAAGCAGCAGAACAGGACAAAAAGTGCGGCTGGCAGATGAAAAGCAGAGAAAGTGTTTGTGTGTGTGTAATGAGGAGAGAAAGACCTCATTTACAGGGTCACTGACTCTTTGTCTAAATGCAGGTATTTTGCATGTCAGATGTGACAAAGCATTCAAGAATATGATATATTATCTCTAAAGTATTCAAACTACTTAAGGTCACCTTTAAATATAGTTTTTCTTCAGATGACACCTGTAGATACATGCTCCACTGCAGCATGCACAAACAGTACAAACACATCAACAGTACCATAAATCCTAAGAGCAAGACTCTAACCTTTACACTAAGAAACAGAGAAGCATCAAAGGGTAAGAAGGAAAGAGGAAAAGAGGGGAAAGAGGGACACCTACGGACATTGACCGCATTCCCTCACCAGGTGTCTTATTCCATCTTGATTCGATGAGCTTCTACAGAACCTTGTGTTATCTTTACCCTAGTTCTGTCTTTTGCACACTTACCTCTTTGTTAGGTAAAGTAAGACTTGTTGACTATCTTAACTTACCTTGTGTTTACAATTCACGCTGATTTTGTGTAATTACAGTATACAATAAGAAATTACACAGCACCTCCTTCATCCAGCTCAGACGATACAAACTCCAAACCCCATTAGTCATCTCTAAGCTCTGCCCACAAAGAAGTTAGTGCTTTGATGGTGTGCTGAACACAGTGTTCTTTGGCCTTGGGGTGAATGACCTCTGGATATGTTACCAATCATCCATATATAACCACTGGTCAATCCTATGCCACACAAGCTCCACACTACCGCTATACTGTGATCACATCACATGCTACTCACTCTTATATAAGCTTTTGGCACGAAGACTAACTTTTATCATTTTTAATGGGTTCAATGTTTCCACCAGAGGTCATTTTAGGAAATGATTATAGGTACAGAATGTCTAATAAGGTAACATTAGGTTAGGTTTTGATTACACATGAGGAGGAAAATAGGTCTAAACATGCGCCTGCATGAACAAATGCAGTGTTAATATGCTCTTGCATATCTACAAGGTCAAGCAGTGATATTCCTACTCAAGTCCATCACTGTTTGTTCATTGGGGGCGATAGAGAGCTGTAAAACTATCACTGCTGGGAGAACAAATCTGGAGGAAATATTCTGACTTGAGCACATTGAATAAATTAAATGGTTTGAAGAAAAGGAGATGTTTCATAAATAATAATAACAACTAAAATATCATTAGCTGTAAATAAGTAAAAAATATGCATGTCGTCACAGGGCTTCCGTTTAAGGTTTGTTTAAAAAGTGTGTAAAAAGTAAAACAAAGTCAATATATTTGTGTCAATGACCCTCAAAATTTGCCCTCAGAATTGCTACAATCCTTCTTGGAATGCTGTTGTACAAGTCTTGTTGTGGAGCTATGCAATAAGAAAAGCCTTTAGTTCTTGGAGGAATGGTAGAGGTGTAGTCCAAGGAGTCTGACTTCATCCAGCTGTAAATGTACAAATTTGCATTTGTTTAGAAGTTTGTGACAGTGCATTATCAAGCAGGAATGTGATAACATCACGATTGATTAGGATGCACCTGGTTTCATACTCCTTGACCATTATACAAACATGTATTGAACCCAGAGACTCCTGCAGTATGGCTGCCTATGGATTTATGGACCCAGCTATCTTTTTTAAATAGGTCAAATCAGGCAAGGAAACTACATTTGACTAATAATTTGTGAGATCTTTAAGCAATGTAAACAGCCGTGGCTTGGTCTTATAACATCTTCTAGCTGAATAGTTGGCCACAGATCAAAGTTAAACAGCAACACTTTTTTTGCCTGGGACACACTGCAATACGCAGAACAGCAAGATCAAGATGGTTCAACTGTGTCAATCTTCAATCCTGAGGTCAACTTGAGCAGAAAGGTACCCTTTCAAAGCTTGCCATTAAAACACCTCATTGTTCTTAGACTTATACTGGCCAGAGAAGACCTTTTGTGCATGAACAAATCAACACCATCTCTCGCAGAGTTTTAGGTCCTGCTGTGTTTCATAATCTCATTCCATCATCACTTGGTCAATCTGATTAACTTCTAATAGCAATAAATTAAATATTATGACAGAGACAGAAATGAACCCAGAGCGTAATGCTCTGCTGACGCAGGTTCTATGTCACAGAGGTTCAGAGGTGTTATGTCTGGCATGGATCCCCAGTAAAATCCTTCATTGTAGTAGCAGAGTGTAACTGAAAGGGGCAAGAGTCAATGGTACACAATTAGGGCCATTTGGGTTCAAGATCAAAACCATTCCTCAGATTGGAAATGCCAGACCTCAAGGAGGGATCTGGGATGATTTGAACAGTCCTGAATTGAACAAGCACGAAGGTCATGGCCAACAAGGTTTTAATGTACACTGATTCTGTAACACCATTTGTTTTTATAATGACGATTTTAGATCATTTGCTTTTTAAAATCCTTAAATGAAAGTCAAATTTAGACTTCTAGGGCTTTAAAAATGACATTGTGGTACTGATTTTTGAGCCAAAATGATTGGAGGAAAAATATATATTTAAATTATTTTTCCTTTGCGTATTGCTAATTTTCTACATTTCTATACATTCTCCATACGTTATTAAGGTCTATGCACCATAAAATGTATCCAAGGTCAGTTTCATTAACACAGGCTCATAGAAGGAACAAATAAAAGTGGAAAGGGAAGAACCATTTTATTGGAAAACATCTCATTTACATTTTGCTGAAATGACAGCCGTTATGCAAATCATCTTTCTTCTTGAAGGACCTGAATTGGAAAGAAGAACCTACAGGCAAGACATTCTAAAACTAAAACCACTCCTCTTTACCGCAGTCAGATAATGTTGCTCAGGTAAAGCAGGTGTGCTTTACACACAGTGTTTATTAAAACAACCAGCCATATATTTCTTAGTGTTTTGAAAAAAAGTCAATGTATTCGTAGGTAACTAATAACTCAGTCAAAAAGAAAACTTTAAAACAAGACAAGACGTTTTGAAGTCAACATAAAGTAACACTGGTAACACTATCATTCAGGTTAAGTCGGTCTAGGCCATACCTGAATGACTACATCTTACGTAACCTCATCAGGATTACAACACTTTACTGGCAGGGTACAGCAAAGCAAGTGTTTTTTCATTAAGACATTTTGCCAGCCTTTCATGTTCATTTTCAATTCCTTTTATGGCACAATTCATTTTAGATATAGTTCTGCCTACATTATATTGTACATCAAACTGCAAATTAAGTGCAGTTAATTGACAATTAGCTCAGACAAACAACAAATATTACCTGAAACTTATACCTATATATTTATAACCAGTAAGCACTGGCATTTTATAAAATATTGTTATCTTCTCTGCAAAAGGGAATGATTTTGTTTTGTTTTGTCTGGAGAATACAGTTCCAGAGCAAACACTAAGAGAGGAAAGGAAAGGAAAGGACGTGACATGTGGCCAAGTATGGTGGTCCATACTCAGAATTTGTGCTCTGCATTTAACCCATCCAAGTGCACACACAGTGTAGTGAGAAGTGATCAAACACGCACACACACACACACCGTAAACAAACACCCAGAGCAGTGGGCAGCCATATCGCTATCGCAGCGGCACCCATGGAGCAGTTGGGGGAACGGTGCCTTGCTCAAGGGTCTCACCTCAGTCATGGTGCAATGCACATATTGTGTGAACAGGGATATATTGTAAGCATCTTATTTTGCTGTTTTATGGGTGTTTTATTTTTTAACGCTGTTCAGAATTTACAGCGGGGACCAGGATAAAGCATAGCATTCAGAGGATGATGCGATATCAACACGGGAGACCCCATGATGCATCTTTGATATGTAAAATAAAACAGATTTTATTACGCTACTAATATGACTGAGTATACATTTTGTCAAATACAAACACACACACACACAAAACTACATTGGTAAAATGGAAAAGTTTCACTTATTTTGTATGCAAAGCATCAACGAATAATGATATTAGCTAAATTAAACCGTATGGTAAACGGCAACCATTCAAACAGATAATCAATGAAATTCAGAGGACTGTGATCTTTCAGTCCTAATCTATGATAAGATAACAATATAGATGTTGAAAGAGATTTTATTTTATTTTGCAGAAGTAGTTGTTTACCTACCCCTGGTTATAGGAGCTTTGCTATCGAGAAACACAGAGAGAAAAGACTCACCTCCTTCATATAGATAATCCTCTTCAGTGTAAGAACAAAGACTTGATTCATCTCCCTGTTCATCTCAAATGCAGATAAAGAAAGGAAGAGTTAGAGAGATGTGTGTGGAAAAAAAATGCTTTCCCAGGACAGCATGTTCTTAGGATCTGTCAGACATATACTGCAGAGTAAATAATGGACATCTGCCAAACCCAGCACAACTTGTATCATCTGTAAACCCCCTTCCCACGCATACGAAAAAATGTATTTACACAAACAAATACAAAAGTCACAGTAATGTGACATTTTCTGCAAGTGAGCATGTTCTGTACTGAATGTTTCACAAAGAAGTTGTTACATTCTATCTTGACTGCAAACATTCGTTTTCACATTCCTCATTCCATTTTATCTCTGCCCTAATTCCATTATCTTTCATCGACCCTAATTTGGGTTCTTCTCTCACTTTAAACTCTGCTCATATTTAGGCTATATGTGCTTCATACTGTATCTTTCAAATCTGTATCTCTCATCTTGTCCCATGATTTTTTTCTGCATTTTTCCCCTCATTGTTTAGTCGGTTAGAGCATGATGTGCATAATGTAGACATGAGAGAGAGACCTTATCTGCACAATATGAGTGTGTGTTTAGGCATACAAGCAAGTCTTCCTTCAAGCATGTCTCCCAGAATATGAATCTGGTGAACTGTAAATGTACAGCCCGGTAATTGGCCTAAGTAAAAGTAAGTTAAGCACATTATGTGCAAAAATACGAACACAATCTGAAGAGGGATCAATCCCAAGGCACAGGCTTACACACACAAATCCAGGAAATAAAGCTGTTCTAGGGTACAACTGGATGATTTAACACAGCAAACATAAACAAAAATATTCATAAATATGAAAGCTGCAAGTGACTTTGTTTGTTGTTATAAATAAACCAGTTACCCCAGGGGGGGAAAGTTGGGACAATTCTAAGGGCCCACGCCTTTTAGGGGCCCCCAGAGATCTGCTTTATTAATAATAATAACACTACTAGCAGTAAAGTAAAATAAATTTTAAAATGTATCTACAAAAGTTACAAATAAAACAAAATTACGGCTTATTTCTGCATCTCCAGTCAAATTACACCCCTCTCTGATTCACTGCATGGTTCAGCCCATCCTACCTAGCGCAG
>JAUCMS010000127.1:14025674-14042423 GCA_032357445.1 Enteromius radiatus
AAGAGAATGAAAATGTGAAATCTCAATTTTACAGCAATAGGTGCTATTGCATCGACTTGAACAACCATCAATCAAAATATTAACTCTTGCACTGAGTTCGTCAATGAGGTTAACATTAATATCAGTGTCACCAGTTCAGCTTGAATCTGGAAGTTTGTACTTGCATTGCCTTTTTGCTATGGGATTCCCTCTGTGGTCCTCGCTGCTGAAATTGCTTTCCCGAGGTTGCTGATTGGCTGGAAGTCAGTCGTCGTGGAAATCTTGGGAGCTGATGATTGGTTTTCTTCTCATCGTGGAGAGGCAGCAGCAGTTGTGCATGCTGGTGCACGTGGCGCTTCTCTTAAAGAACGCAAAATAGCATGGCTAAAAGCTGTGAGCATAGACTAAGAGCTAAAAGCAGAGCTAAGAGCACTAAGAGCTGAGGCTAAGAGCAAGATTTGAATAGTGTCCTGAATTTTTAAACTCATCTTTGGACACATCCCAAAATCGTATTTTAACCAATAGAGATCACTCTAGCTTAGGGTGTTGTGAGATTTCTCCTCCCATTCCATAAATCTGTGACGAATCTGTGGTAGTGTTCCTGGTCAACATTCCCAGGGGTCGTGCAGCCACTGATAGATCCTCCGTGATCGGAACCCGGACAGTACAGAAGCCCCAAGGCTTGGGGCGTGGGTTCTGGGGCTTGCGCAGCCTCCCACAGACTCTCAGGAGAGTTGGCTGACCTCTCCGGAGGACTTGCAGCCATGGATGGATCCCCAGAATTCGAGACATGCTTCTCATACGGTTCCTAGAACCGTGATTCAGGGCTGGGACCCGACAGGTGCGGACTGGAAACCGCAAGGATCTCTGACAGCTCTCTTGGCTGTGAAACCGGGACCGACAGGACATAACACGGTTCCTCGGATCGTGATTCGGGGCTAGGACCCGACAGATGCGGACTGAGAACCACAAGGATTTCTGACAGCTCACTGGCGCGGGCGGATCTGGCCACCAGGGTTCCGGATCACAGACGGGGTCTGGCGGATCTGGGCATTCAGGATCGGGATCACCGACAGGGTCTGGTGGATCCGGCCATTCAGGATCGGGATCACAGACAGGGTCTGGCGGATCCGGCCATTCAGGATCGGGATCACAGACAGGGTCTGGCGGATCCGGCCATTCAGGATCGGGATCACAGATGGTCTGGCAGATCCCGCCATTCAGGATTGGGATCACAGACAGGGTCTGGCGGATCCGGCCATTCGTAACCCAAGTCGCAAACCAACATGACAGGACACAGCTCCTTGTACCGTGAAACGAGAGTGGGACCAGTTTTTTGCGGGCTAGGAACTGCGAGGACCTTCAGCAGCTTCTCAGGCTGCGTAACCAAGGAAGACTGCATGGATATGACATGACCCCTTGTATCGTGCTACGGGGCTGGCACCCCCGAAAACGAAAACGAAACCGGAACCTGAACCACGCTCGGCGGAGCAAGGCGATCTCAGTGGCGGACCTCGCTGGATAGCAAGACGGGATCCAGGAAGCTGAGGGTATCCTCTGGATGTACGCGGGATAAGCCTCAACCTCGGTGGTGTGCGGGATCGCGGACGTAATTTAAAGTCCGCGGAGATGTGTGTGTTCTGACCACAGAACGCCATCTCACTTGTGGTCGATCGTTCTGTCACGATTTGTGCTATGGTGAAGCCAAACACTAACCTCTTTCAGTGGCACGAAAACATGGAAGGCAAGGATTTCTCAGAACAAGGAACATTTATTTAAACAAAGGAAAAGACTGAAACAAAGGCAAAACGACACGAACCACAAGCGAACAAGAAACATCAACGATCGACACTAGGGCTTTTCAGTTTGAATACAAGATACAATCAAGGGAAAAAACAAAACACCTGGACACACACGGCTGGCAGGGAGTAAACATTAATGACGAAGGTGGGGTTACAAATTGGAAGAGCACATGGGGAAATGGTAAGAAAACAAACACACAGAATCACATGGCACATGATGACTACGGCGTTACACCTAGACATTCTATTGTTATAAAAATGTGACAGATAATTCAGGGACTGAAATTCCGTGACTGTCTCTATTTTGCTTGCACAGAGACAAGCAGCTAATCACGTATTCTGTCTGGATTATGCTTAATGGTTTCCTTCCTTCCGTGTCACATTTTTCCAGTGCATACAAGTTGCAGACAGCCTGAAATAATCTAACCCATTTTGGAATGTGACTGTAAAATGGATGGCACATTTTGCATGGATGCATGGATTTTTATGTAATTATTACAAAACTTTCAAGGACACTGATCTGGGGTTTGTGGTGCTTTTAAGTGTGTGTGAACTAACAGTAACTCCACCAGCACCTGCCTCTGTGCAAATCAAAAAGACATGTTTCATTCCGGTTGCGTTGGTTTGTGGCCTTGACTTTGAAGACGTTCTTGAACTTTTTGAGGCCAATGTCACAGAGATAGAATGATATATGTTGGGTTTTATTTATTTTCTTAACCATCACATTTTGTGTCCTTGAAGGTTGGAATTAATTACACTAATCAAAACTAGTGCTTTAACTTTGGACCTTTGCTGTTTGTGTTTGTGTACCAATGAAGAATGGAAAAAGTAGAGGGTTTTCCATGGCTGCGAATAAGATGCACTTCTATTAACCCATCACTTTTCTGCTCTACTCACATTCAGCTTAAACTGTGAGACCACTGCTTGGCAGCTTGTGCTAGGGCTCATTTCCCTGTGTCACACTGCCATGAAATTTGGTTCCAAGTATTGTGTGTGTGCTCCGTTTCGAAGAAGACAGCAACAAAGCTGGATAGCTCTAACGTGATGTCTGCCCAGACTCATGGTTCTGAAAGCTGCAACCACTTAGACATTTCCCAATCCCTGCAGTTTCCCTCAGGACACATGCTTTTCCACACTTTCATTCTCTGATTTCACCATGCCACTATACAGGATCCTTAAATTTAATGTATATCTAAGTCTAGTGGATTGCTGCATTACTTTAGAAAATATTTACTGAAAAACATTTTGTCTTTGTAGGTCAGTTTTGGACACATGTTTGGCGTCAGAGAAAAAAAAACTATGCCGCTTCTGTTGTGTTGTTCTACTATTATGTTAACTAATATTGTAGTCCTGGGTGGGCAGGCACACAATACTTAAAATGCCTGAGGGGGGAGCAAGGAGCATTCTACAAACATTAAAAGGCCACGACTGTTCTTTTTTGTGATGCTATTGTTTCTTTGCTCTAGATTCCTTTTTTCTGGTGCGCCACCTCCCTCTGAGTTCACTTCCCTAAAAACAGCAAGGGCTAAATCTCCCTTTGTGATTAAGAGGAAGAGCGTGCTACATCAGCAGCAATCCCAGGAGACTCCTGTTGAGGACTTGGCAACAGAAGTAAAGGATCCCCCTGACTGTCCTCATGTACCCCCCAAAAACAACCACTATACACAATCCCTGCTGCCATAATCATTGTTCCTGGCATGCAAGGTACAGAGGGAGCTGGGAAGTGGCATGAGGTGGAATGAAGAAGCACAATTGTCCTTTCTGTATGCCCCAACATCAATTATCAAGAGAAAGTAAAATAACAATTGCTTGCCAAAGCACAGACAGAGAAGACTACAAGTTCAAATTCCCAGAGAGGATGCCTCTGACCTTTTCTATTCATTTCTTTGACCCTACAAAGCTGTTGATTCCGTACACTTAATTTTCAAACCGAGTTCAATGTAGACCGTGCCAAGAGCTGCCAGTCTCACTATATGGCCACCACTGGGGAAATTAGAGCAAATGCTCCAACAAAAAGACCGGAAAAAGAGAGATGAATCAAGCTAAGGGAAAAGAAAATGAGGGTGTGACTCATTCTGTGTGAAAATAAGGACCAAATGCAGACATCAAATGACTGCAGAATAGGTTTCAGTTCCGTTAAACAGCTTACCTTTAGGCTTTAGTAAGATTCCTGCCAGAAATAGTAAAGAATATGATTCCTACTTTTTCAGACAACAAAGCACATGAATACAACAGTAGTAATACCAGGCGCCATACGTCAATTTTGATTTATGATCGTTATTTACAATGTAATTTATGGCCTAATAAACACCACTACTTAAACTAAACTACTGTACGTTAGACAATGATGACTGAACATAAAATATTAAATGCCTTTAGCTAAAATCCAGTATTCTGTCTCATTTACACATTTTATTTGTCAAGACAAAATCTTATTGTGTATCGTTCATTATATGGAAAAACAAAAGTGGTACATTAGGCAATAGTTGAAGATGAGTGTAGGTACACTATTTTCTCGGGCCATGTCTCTACACATGTCTCATAGCATTTGTCTTTAGAGAAAGCAACAGTCTTAGCCCGTATTAGGCGAAAGGACTTTTTGGTTTTGTACCAAGAAACTGGTTCAGCTGAAACTGCTTGTGTTCATGTCGGGCTGTTAGCCCTTTCTCAAACAAACACACGCCATCTTTTTACTAAAACTAAGCATTGAGCGTTTGTTACCAAGGCTATGATTCTATAGCAGTGTACTTTGAAATGATAATAAGCATACCAATCTTCATAATGACAAATGAGTATAATACACCCTAACAATACAGCCGGCTGTACATCTAAAACTGTTAGATACCTTGACTTTATCTTTGTGTGTTTTTAACGTCACTGTTTAGGCAGACAGTAGTAAATTGAATTTGGTGAATCATCTTTCATCGGAGGACACAAGCTTTTCTTGAAGATGAAGGAGTGATAATAAGTCTTACTTGAGCGTCTTAAGGGTGTGATGACATTAATTCGAAAATAAAGGCCTTGCAGTGTCCCCCCCCCCCCCCCTTTTTTACCAGAAACCTCACTGTAACTTCGGGTAAAATCTGTGTTTAATAACGTTATTAGATATTTATGAATTAGACCTAATGGAGGTGGTTTGGTCAATCTTGGTAGAAAAATTCAAGCTAACTGTTACATGTCCATTCCATGTAGATAATTTGTGTTTCCATTTCATTATCAGCATACCCTGTAATACACACAGGTTGCTTTATTGAATAATTTATCAAAAATATTAGTGAGTTTGTATTTTTGTTGTTGTTGAGTGTGAAAGTTATGTTGTTGGGTTATGTCTAATCTTATATTTAATGTAACTCAGAGTGCTGTACAGTGACGACAAACAAGAGGATGAGAAAGTCTCTTGATGAGGAGATTGTCAAAAAGGTAAACTGAGATGTCAACAAAATTCTAATAAATATCAATGCAAATTATAATAAATATTCATTAATGGATGCAAAATGTTTTTTTCTAAATTTATATCAATTATTTTTTCATTTCACAGATCCAGTCGTACTGAAAGAAGTGACCTCGTCCCACCGGCTCCCTCTTGGTCAGTCATTACTTCCCTAGTGCACTGTCTCCACCAGTGATGCTCAGCTCCTTCGACCCTCCGCTTGTGCCTTCAGATCCACCAGCTCTGTCTCTATCACTCGGACCCCAAATTTCAGCAGCAACAACATCTATATCTTTACTTCTTCCTCAACTCTGCTGTGGGTTTTCAGCTCTAGGTCTGTGCCATCATCCCCCGTGCTCCTCACCATCCCTACACCATCTCCTCATCCACCTCCAAAACACCCTCCATCCCTCCCTGTTCTCTTGCTTGAACTTTTACCTTTGTTGTCTTTGCACACACACTGCTACTCACCTCTGTATTTTTTCAGTGTATATTTTTATTTTCAGAAAACTGCATTGTAATTTTGATTAGATTGACTTTGATGATAAGTATTCATTGGTGTAAAATCCAGTACTTTACAGTAATACAGGTATAACTGAAATGTTCTACACATGTATAAGATAACTCTCCCATAGCATTTCATACTGATGCCCTAGGGAGAAATAGCCTGTTTGCCCCTGACGCCCTAGGGGCAAACAGGCAGTACAAGGCCAGAGAGAGGCCAGGCGGCAGAAAATACGGCCAGCTCGAATGAAAAGTTGGTAACGCTTAATGAGGGGGCAGCTTGCTTCACACTTGAGAATGATGACAGTGCGACAGGACAAAAAAAGAGTGTTATTGATTGCCTACCGGACCAGCTTCTGGTATCGCTGGACTGCCTTAGCCTTGATGATTATGACGCGGAATCACATGCATTCCCGAGGGACGGCTTGTGTTAACTTCAGGAGTGCTGTCTCCTAATCTTGTGAGTAAGAAATGCCTTTGAAATTAGTCCGCTACCTAAGTGCCGTTAAGAAGCTGTAACGCTGCTGGTAACACATTAGTGGCTGGATACGAAAGTTAGGCTTAGGGCTGCAAGAGATGCTATAGCTTGAGCCCGCGAAACAAACAAAACAGAAGGCAAGCGAAGTTTAGCGGCGGTGAAAACTGCGGTGCTGTTCGGCTCGCGGAGAAACAGTATTGAGACAAAAAACGCAGAAACAGAGGAAGGGAAATGAGCGATATTTAAGGTGGAGGAGAGGAGATTCATGGGGCTTTTCCATTATTGATTGCCCCACGAATCTCCTCTCCTCCGCCTTAAATATCGCTCATTTCCCTTCCTCTGTTTCTGTGTTTTTTGTCTTCCTCCGCCTCCCGTTCCACCACCTGAGTCAAGGCTGACCCTCGCGAAGGGTCCCTTGTTTCCAGGTTCTCCACTTCCTCCGGGGGGCACGTGGGGACCAGGCTGGGCTCCGAGCATCTGTTAACCCTAGCCTCCTAGGGGGCCAAACTAGTCCGCCAAACAAGCTACTTTATTGCAGAGGGAGTGGGAACTAGTGAAAGGCATTTAATAGTATATATACTGCTGTACTTTATGTACTCTGAATATCTAAATATTAAAGTTTTACAGATATAAAAATGTGTATGTTTGTGTGTGTATATATATATATATATATATATATATATATATATATATATTATACTGGTGAAAAAAAATATAATAATAATATAATCTACTAGTGTAATGCTAATGCATTTCAAATGAACTATAATACAATTTAAATGTATTTGAAGTACATTAAAAACCTGAGCCTGACCGAGCCGGCAGGACAAGGCAAAGCCGAAAGAGTGGAGCCCAAAGGCGACGGATGTCCGACGACCGACCAAGGCGGAGCCGGGGGGACGATCGAGCCCAGTGGAGCTGGTGAACTGACGGGCACTGCAGGAGAGGAGAGAGCTAGGGCCCATAGAGAAGTCGACGGGTCCATGGGACGAGGCGGAGTTCTGGCTTCGGAGGTCCGAGGTAAGAACGAGGGATGCCCCGGTTCTGCTGGTTCCAGTGGGTGAGAATCCCCGAGACCCCCTTCCTGCCATGGTCTCTAGCTGTGGCTTGTGCAGCGTGAACTCTAACTGTGGATCTGTTAGCGCAGCAGACTCTGGAAGGCGCACTGGGGGCGCAGCAGACTCTGGAGGAAACTGGCCGTCCACTTTTATTTGTTAGGTCGGTTAATCTGTCACGGTTGTGCATACAACAGAAGGCAAAAGACTCAACGTGGCAATTTCAACTTTGACTTTAATCACTAAGTGGATTACAAGAAACACAACACAACCACAATAACCTTGTTAACCGACAAAAGACAAGACAAACTGAACGGGCTTTTAAACATGAGGACATTAGGGAGAAATCAGAACAGGTGAGGAACACAGGTGGAACGGGTTACTAAACAAGAACAGGAACAAGACCAAATAAGGAAACAGGAAACGAAACCAAACTTAACTGTGACATAGAACAAGAACATAAACACAGACATGGGCATGACAATCTATGTGGGGGATTTAAAATGGACATTTTTTTTTTAAATAACAATAAAAAGCAAACACAATATTATTTTGCCTACTTAAAATTTAGAAAACTTATTTTGTGTGTGTGTGTGTGTGTGATCCCATATAATACTTGTTTATTTGTCATCTAAACTAAAGCATGATACTGTGCACATGATATGAGATGAACGTTGTAAAGCCATTATCACAATCACACTGAGGCTACTCTTATTGCACTGTCAGTTAAACCCCACAATCACCTTCACTGTCAGAAGTAAAAGATAGGACTTGTTGGTGGTTAGTTAGTGATTCAGTTTTTTTTTTTTTTTAACTTCAGGTTTACGTAAGTTTAACTAATCAACCAACAGATTTAGTTGTATTACAGAGGTGTACAGAGGTGTTAGCATACACACATACAGATGAGGTAGAAAGAACATGCCCAAACATAACTTTTCTGAAGCATACACACAAGTGTGATGGTAATGGTCTTTATACTATGCCTTAGCTTTCAGTCTTTAGGCGTTTTATTTTGTACATCCACAACACCGCAGCATTTCATTGTTGCAAACAATCAAAACAAATCAAAACAACTTAGTGATCAATGTTTCACCTTTACCCTAAACCTACCTACTTCTGAGCAATATAAAACACACACAGACAATACGAGTGCAGTCACAGGTATTTATTGCAAAAACTGACCATAAGCAGTAAAAAAAGCATTATAAACAAGTTGTTTTGCATTTCAAGTCCTTCTGAAGCCATACAATGTCTTTATTTGAAGAAGAGGTTTTAATCGCTGAAATTATCCCGTTTCGTTAACGCGCTCACATCTCATTCAGAAAGACACTCTCGTCCTGTAGAATGACGCAATTGATCATGAGACAAACAAGAGCCAATAGCATTTCACAACAGCATGACGCGATCAGTCACGAGACACACAAGAGCGAGATGGTGATCACGTTCTCTCACAAATCACTCCTTCTGCCTCAGAAGAATTGGAATATTAATCCTTGTTAATAAATAATGTCAGTAATCACAGCCGGATCAATGCACAGGCTTTATATGGCTGCAGCCTAGGGGCCCCCGCCTCCCAGGGGGCCCCCAATTGGTCAAAAGAAAGAAAAAACTTAATATCCATTGGATTAAAATAAACATTTAAATAAGCGGACGCTGATTGGGTGAGGCAAATCCGCCTTCAGTATATAAACGTCAGACGCACGTCCAGTGGCGGTTCTACACGGAGGCCCGTGCCCCTGTAGACATGTCCCTGGCCACCCCTGTGGCCCCCCTGTGCTGACCAAATAAAAAAGTATGAATTTATTATGATTTTACACACGAGTGCCAAAAGCGGAACTAATGCTACGCATCGTTCTACACGGTGCTGCTCGGTGAATGAGAGCGCAGCAACAGTTAGAACCACTCTTGGATAGTGGAGCTACGATTAATTTCTTCTGTTGCAAGAGTCGAAGATAAGCAAAACAATTTCATCTCGTGAGTGACTTGTTGTTCTTGCACATAACCGTGTTACTTTTGTTTTTCACACTGATAATGAAATCAAGTTTGGAAATGGCTGGTCTCGAAATGTTTAAAAACTTTTACACATTTGGTAACACTTTTATATTTGTTACTGTATTTGTTAATCTTTGTTAACGTTAGTTAATAAAAACATACAGCTGTTCACTGTTAGTTCATGTTAGTTCATAGTGCGTGAACTAATGTTAACAAGACTTTAATAAAGTATTAGTATTAGTAAATGTTGAAATTAACATTAACAAAGATGAATAAATGTTGTATACGTGCAGTTCACTATTAGTTCACGTTAACTAATGTAGTTAACTAATGTAGTTAACGAACCTTATTGTAAAGTGTTACCAAATGTTGTCATTTTCACTTTTTAATTTTTATGCACCTGTACTTATACTCTTGTACAAAATAAATGTTTGTATGATTTTAAAGTAAAATAAAGTTTATAATCCTTAAATATCATTTGTTGTCATTTTTTAATGTGCCCCTCTGGTTAAACACTGGGGGGGGTCCTACAGCAACCTGTAGCCTAGGGGCCCCTGGCCATGTTAATCCGGCCCTGTCAGTAATTGTATCTGCCGGTTTATTTTGTGATATCTGTTTTATTAAGGGATGGTAGGTTTAGGGGCAGGTGTTGGGTTACGTGCTCATAAATGTATAAATAAAGTAATATAAATCAAACCGTTGTGACCGTTTACAGTGAAAAATCACACCCCAATACATATGCAATAATGGCAATATCATTACCCAATATTTGAATCCAGTTATCTGTGCGTGGATCATGGCTCATGCCTGTCACTGACTTCCATTGTAATCTTTTCTGTGAGCCCATCACGGAATTTAACAATTCCGTCATACTAACATGGAATTTTGAGTAATTCATTACACAGAATTCTGTGAGAACAGGTTGCAACCCATGTACCATGATTGCGCCACTGGATATCTGCAGTATGGAGCATCTATGACTGTTAAATCTTATAAATATATTTAAAACAAACAAGCTAAATAACAAGCAGTAATATCAGATGCGTCAATACTGAGTAGACAAATTAAGAGACCAAGACCAGCACTAGACCTTTCAAATTCATATTTCAAACATTCCATTTTTGAGATACGACCTATAAGGAATGCTTTTATAAGAGCAATGTGAGTACTGCATAATCTTGTAAAAATATTCACTACCACACAAAACAAAAATGTGGTGCCGTCCAGTTTAATTTCCAAATCATATTTTGATATGTGTTCAAATTAATTTAACTATAAATTAGCAATGCCTAAAACAGCACTGCAAAGAGAAAGAATGCAATTACAAAAATGTTAATGCAAAGTAAAAGGACAATGTGTCTTGAGCAGTGAGGCAGACTAAATGTTTTAAAAGAAAAAGCCACTCACTGTCAATGAGTTCGGTAAATTCGCATGGTGTATGGTTACAGACCAAATACAGTCAGTCAGAGTTCAGGGGTCCCCTCTTCTTTTGATTAACAAGACCGTAAATGTGTCTGACAAATTGAGTTCCTGAGAAACTTAATATGTACTCATGCAAAGCACTTCATGTTTTGTTCTGCTTCTTGATTCTAATTTTATCAGGCAAGGGCTGCGGTGCGCCAAGGCCAGAGCATGAGGTTCATATATACAGTATGTGTTTGTATTTCTGCCAAATTCTCGCTCCAGTCTTCGCTCATCCTTGACCTGCATGGGCCTCTTAAAGACAGCAGTGCTTTCTTCAGCTGTACAGTTCTTGTCAGGTCAAATCTCAGCCTAGGCCAATACATGTGTGTGCCAGGATATAACGACCAAATTCTTAACAGCATTTCCTTGAATGGAACTACAGAAAGTCAGATCAAAGTCAAGTCGTTATCTTTATAGCTATTGTTGTTATTGTGAATGGACCCTAAGGCTTGTTAATTTTACTACAGGAGTTTAAGGGATCCCTTTCCCAAAGAACTACTAACAGAAATCAGAGCTCAGATATTTAAGTTTTATATGTGGGAAAGTGTGTGAGAGGGTCATTCCTGACCCATATAAACTCATTGGCCCCTGCCTCATTCTCTGTTACCATTCACACCACTGCCAAGAGAGAGAGCCCAAACGTTCTCTTCAAAAGCATTTTAGCTTTTACTGCTTGGGCCACATGCGCTCCACGCTCAGCCAAAAACTGTTAGCTAAACCTTGTGACGTGCATGTCTGCTAGAACGGCAAACTGGGATAGAAATAGAGCTCATTGTTCAGCAGATCCTGCTGGGGAAGTTCAAATTATCATGGAGCGTGCTTGTTACAGCATTCAAATATTACTTACCACATTCGTAGAATATCATGCCTGTTCTGTAGACGTGCTCAGAACGCCGTCAACCCTCCAGTCTCACCTCATTTGACTCCCTCTGGAGGACCTCGGGGGTTGGAACAGGTGCATCACTGAATAATGCAGAAAACCCATGTTTGTATTGGATACAAACTCATCCAGAAAATGTTCCTTGAGGAATTGAATTGCTTGGCCAAAATGTTCCAGAACTCCAGATGTGCTCATTCCCTGACAGGAGCCATCCCACCACAGGACAATCTGGACATCACTGGCATAGCCAATTCAGTGTCACATTCCTCGCACCCTTCCTGCCAAAACAGAGAACAGACAGCACTTGAGTTCTTTCCTGAGTTATAACCCTAAAGGGGCCCGCTCAGATGCTATTAACTGAGGGATTTATTGGTCAGTCGTTGCACACCGTATGGTATTTCACTTAAATAATAAGTAAGACTTTTGAAGGCTGGGGGTCTGCAGCAGACAAGTTATGAATTATGAGTTTGTAATGGGTTGTTTCCACTTGCCCACTGGATAAAAGCTTTGTGACACATGAGAAAATGAGCAGTTTTCATCCTTATCACTTCAATCGCACTAAGGAGTGCAGACAAATAATGCTGAATGAAAACACATGCCATTAACCAAAGTTTACTTGAAAAATTCCACTCTAAGTCTGTTGTCTATCTATCTATCTATCTATCTATGTATTGTATATCAACTATTTAGAAAAAAAATATTAATCAAACCATCTAGTAATTAAAATGGTCAAATTCTATTCAGGAAAGCCGATCGGCATTCAGCAGTTGCAAAACATGCTATGCTTTTTGGTGGCTATGGCACAAAACCACTGCTTTACTTCAATTCACACATTTCAACAACAACAACAATTTTTATCAGCACAAACTATGCATGCAAATGATCATGTGATCTCGATCTGATCTGGAGCAGTATTGTAGAGAATCTAACACAATAACCATATCTGTTTAGTAACCATAGTGATTTCAGTTAGGATCTCCGTTGGACAAAAGACTCCCTCCTCTTTTGGAAGTTGCTCTTATGCCCCCATAGGAATGTGTGTGTGTGTGTGTGTTTTTTTTAATAATGGTTACATAACAACCAAACAAATGAGTTAGCATGAGTTGCTTAGAGTATCTACAAGATGTTCACATAACAGATAAATGCAATGAAGCCTTAAAATGCCTTCTAAATACATGACTCAGTACAAACAAACGTCTGTTCCTTGTACTAGACCTCATTCAATAGACATTATGCTTAGACATTTGCCATAAATGTTGTGAAATGTTTTTTTTTTTCTTCTTCTTCTTCTTTTTCCTTTTTAAAATACATAAAAAAATAAATGAAGATGAACGTTTGGACCATGTGAGTAGTGCTTTATACTACAATGACCGTAGCATACACATTGCGCTGACATAATTACATAATTAACAGAAATATGGGTAAGCTTCTCCAGCAAATTAAAAAATCCTCTGTTGTTCCAAAACAAAAGTGAATGTAAGACTTAACGTTTCATGAACAATGTTATAAAGCATGATTTTGGTGCCATCTCCTGGAAAACTGCCTACAGTGTAACACTGCATAGCTTGTGATGTTGTTAAACAGAAACACTGCTACTGATACAGTTAATAAGAATTATAATAAAAAAATAATGTGATTATTTCAGATGTTATGAATTTAAAAAAGCTTCCATTTGTAATCAACAAACTATTTTACATTTAAACTTTTTTTATGTGTTATTTAGTGCCACGGACTGCTATTTTGAAATAAAACGTGTCGTCTAACGGTTTTCCCGGATGTGGGTGCGTCGGTCAGCTATTTAATACACAAATTGTCACTACAAGCTGAAAATATTTGACTGAGTGCTGCTGTTGTTGTATTTTAAAATCGTTTAAAATATTTGTCAAGTCGTTGAAGCAACTTCGATTGATTAGATGAATAAAACGCTTTGGATATTGATCGAGATGCTCGCGGTTGCTGTGAGATGTGATTTGTTTGCAGAATGACTAACGTTAGTTAACGGTACAATCGGTCGTGCTTAACGCACACAACAAGCGCTTAACGTTTGTTCTTCAAACTTCGTATTTTTGTGCTCTATTGCAAGTTAATTACTAACGTTACATATAGAGGAGACTGGTTTACCCAAGAGATGAGAGATTTAGGTTACAAATTCGGTAAATGAGTAAAGATAGAGCTAGCCGTGACTAAGAGCGGATGCGTTGGTGCTCAAAGATGTGTCAGGTTAGTGGTATTTTTCGTGTGCAGTGCAGGTAATGTTGGCTGATTCAGATGTGGCGGAGCAGCCCAGAGTCCTGACATCAGTAACTGAGCAGGTGAGTTTTGTGGTTTATCATTTACCAGTTATTATAGTGGTTCAGTGACCAATAAAGTTATCTTTAGGTTTAAGGCATTTTTGAAAAACAGTTCTTTGCAAGGGTCTTTATCATAAGGGTCTTTTTGTTGAATTTTGTTTTACATCATTTGAAAGCTAAAAAAAAATAAAACATTGTACAATTCTGGAAATGCATTCTTTGAACATCTTTACTTAATATCCTAATGATTTTTGACATAAGAAGTATTTCTAAGTTACAAATACACCTGTGCAACATGCATGTGTATATTTATTACAATTACATATTTATTAAAACAATTTATATAAAACCTGTATACAAAAATGTATATACATGTAAATATTTATTAATGTATGCATGTGTGTACATTTATACACCATACGCACACAGACACTCACACACACACATGCACATAAATATACAGTGGGTACGGAAAGTATTCAGACCCCCTTAAATTTTTCACTCTTTGTTATATTGCAGCCATTTGCTAAAATCGTTTGTTCATTTTATTTTCCTCATTAATGCACACACAGCTCCCCATATTGACTGAAAAACACAGAATTGTTGACATTTTTGCAGATTTATTAAATCACGTGGTCCTAAGTATTCAGACCCTTTGTTCAGTATTTAGTAGAAGCACCTTTTGCTCTAATATAGCTATGAGTCTTTTTGGGAAAGATGCAACAAGTTTTTCAAACCTGGATTTGGGGATCCTCTGCCATTCCTCCTTTCAGATCCTCTCCAGTTCTGTATTGTAAACATTAATGGACAGCTATTTTTAGGTCTCTCCAGAGATGCTCAATTGGGTTTAAGTCAGGGCTCTGGCTGGGCCATTCAAGAACAGCCACTCCTTTGTTATTTTAGCTGTGTGCTTAGGGTCATTGTCTTGTTGGAAGGTAAACCTTCGGCCCAGTCTGAAGTTCTGAGCACTCTGGAGAAGGTTTTCGTCCAGGTTGAAAAACCCCCACAGCATGATGCTGCCACCACCATGCTTCCCAGTTGGGACTGTATTGGACAGGTGATGAGCAGTGCCCAATTTTCTCCACACATACCATTTAGAATTAAGGCCAAAAAGTTATATCTTGGTCTCATCAGACGAGAGAATCTTATTTATCACCATTTTTGGGTCCTTCCGGTGTTTTTTAGCAAACTCCATGCAGGCTTTCATGTGTTTTGCACTGAGGAGGGGCTTCCGTCGGGCCACTCTGTCATAAAGTCCTGACTGGGGGGCTGCAGTGATGGTTGACTTTCTCCAGCATCTCCCGACTGCATCTCTGGAGCTCAGCCACAGTGATCTTTGGGTTCTTCTTTACCTCTCTCACCAAGGCTCTTCTCCCCCAATAGCTCAGGTTGTTTGTTTATGTATATATATATATATATATATATATATAATTACTGTAATTAGTAAATATACTAGGTTACTCTTTATTTCGATAATTTAGACATTCTACTAACTATAAGTAACTTTGCTACAACTACATGTCAACTCATGTTCTCATTAATTCACAACTGCTAACTGACTGTTAGGGTAGGTTTAGGGTTAGTATAATTAGTTGACATACTTGCAAAGTTTCTGATAGTCAGTATGTAGTATGTTGTGGACTCATCAAGTGTTAGGAGATATTAAGCAGACAGTCTACTAATACTCCAATGACTATTAGTTGACCTGTAGTTGACAAGTTACTTACTGTTAGTAGAATTTCTAAAGACTATTGAAATAAAGTGTTACCATATACTATAGTAAATATATACAGTACATACATACATGCACACATACACATACTGTATATTATGTAAATGCAACCTTAATCCTGATTAATCGTTTGAAAGCACTAAATATTTTTGAATGTATAGAAAATTCTGTTGTTGTTTGTTCTGTTGTATCGCCTCAAAGCTGTATCACTCTCTTTGTTCTGTGATGAATAAAAGAGGATATTTTGAATAATGTTGGTAAGCCAACTGGGGTGTGACAACAAATTTAGCATTTTTGAGTGAATTACCTATTTAAAAGTCTGCCTAGGCTGATCAGACCTAAAATATCCTAAAAGTAAGCATTCTGCACTGTTTTATGGCAGGGTTGACAGAAGGAGGCACCCCTCTCATGGATGTCTGCAGTAAGAACTCCAATCGCACAGCCCCAGTAAGCGAGGGGGTACCCAGGAGAGCTGATGTGCCCCTGTGCTCTCGGACCAATGGTTGGAGCTGGCCTCCGCACCCTTTCCAGCTCCTGGCATGGCTGCTTTATCTCTACTTTGCTGTCACTGGTTTTGGTGTATTTGTGCCTCTACTCCCCACACACTGGATCCCGGCAGGATATATTGTATCCTTGTTTTTAAAGTTTGTCACATGGCGTACACATAAGCCCACATCTGCATCTTATTAATGTACATATGTTACCCTGCAGTTACCCTACCATTCAATGTTGAATCTTTGTGCAGCTCCATTTGAGATACATACAGCTAGTCTTTTGAGAGACTCAGTTTTTGATTAATCATCAATCTTAACTTGGAGCTCAGTGTACAGGCGTTACATTTATCTGTCACCTCTTCATGCACCTGATGGCCGTCTCCATCGACCCTGCGGATTATAATGTCAGAGCTAAGAGTTATAAGGGACCCATGCCGGTGTTTGACCGCACCAAACATGCACACGTCATCGAGAACTGTCACTGCTACCTCTGTGAAGTAGACGTGTAAGTACAGAAACAGCTTTCTTGAAGTTTCATGTGCAACTTGGCAATACTTGACAATACTTGATAGGCTTTTCACACTTGAAATTGTTAACCCAGGGTTATCCTAAACCCTGGATAAACGGAATCCTGGGTTATCTGTAATC
>JAUCMS010000127.1:14042523-14059743 GCA_032357445.1 Enteromius radiatus
TTCAAATTACAGGTGTGAAACGCGTCTTTACCCGGGGTTAAAAGCGGTGTTTAGAACGCAGATAACCCGGGGTTAAGCACAGTGTGAAAAGCCCTTGAGTGTACTGAATTAATGTTCTTAGGTGTATCTTGACATAGACCAGGATTGCTTATACTTGGCACATTCACAGATATGCTACCTTTCTGCCTTATCGCTGTACTGCCTAACCATGCAACTTTTTCAACTTTTTTACCCGGCAGCATGTACATAACCAGTTACCTGTAAAACTGTTCTTTCCAGGGGGCCTAAATCAAAACACTGTAGTGCATGTAATAAGTGCGTGGCAAGCTTTGACCACCACTGTCGATGGCTGAACAATTGTGTAGGCAGCAGAAATTACTGGTGAGTCATTTTCAGTTCCTCTTCTCTGTCTGTCATTATGTGGGTCCTTCTTTCACGTTCTGTCGTTTCTATGGACAGCAGCTGGTAGATAGATATTTTGTCAGAGTCTTTTTCAAGGCAGATCCTGTCCAACTATTCAGAGAGAGATGTAATATTCATATATAGCATTTTATTTTATAGTCTGTCACCATATCCAGTATGCTGATGTGAACAATTTCATGATTTTATTACATATGTAATGTTTTCTCAAATAGAAGTCATAAAGCAATCATGAGATCAAGTTCTGTTGCTTAGCATCACATACAAACACTCATTGCATTTGTGAGTTTCATTTTCACTGGGAGACCTTTGGGATGCTGACCAGTGAATCAGTCATGTGTGTTTTTACCTCAATGTCTTTTCATTAAATGAACATAATCAGGCAGTGTGATGAAAGACATAACTAATGCAGCCTTTTTCTTTTGGCATGACTTGTTTTGGAGGTCTGTTCTTGTTTTTGGAAGAAACAAAAATACTTTTGTTCAACAAGGAAGTATTAATTTGATTCAAAGTAACCATAAAAACATCTGCATTGCTACTAAAGTAATTGCTCTTTTAAACTTTTTCTGTAACACATTATTTTGATAGTCCACTTTAGACATTACTCTAACAGTAAGTATCTTTGCAAATACACGTCAACTAGTAGTCATTAGAGTATTAGTGAACTGTAGTACTCTGACCCCTGGTTTCACAGACGAGGTGTACGCCTATTTCTAGTTAAAAATGTAAATCTGAGCCGTTTCAACTGAAAGAAACTGACTTATCTTAAAACATGTCGTTGCCTTTGTGTTTTTTTTCCTAGACATGTTTATAAAAATTACTTAAATGTCCTAATTGAATTATGGCCTAATCCTGGCTTAGGCTAAGCCCTGTCTATGAAACCGGGCCTGAGAGTTAGTAGACATGTAGCTGCAAATTAAAGATAATTAGTACATGTAGTTGCAAAGTTACTTTAGTTAGTAGAATATCAGAAGCGGACTTTCAAAATTAAAGAAGCGTAACCACTTTCTCTTCATTATATAATCCTGAAATTTATAATAATAATAAAAATGAGAATAATAAATGTTACTCGAGTACCAAATCGGCATATTAGAATGATTTCTGGATTGTCATGTGCATGTCCAAAACTGGAGTAATAACTGATGAAAAGACAGTTTTGCTATCACAGGAATGTATTAAAAAAGAAAACGGCCTTAAATTGTAGCAGTGTTTCACAATACTACTGTTTTTTTTAACTGCATTTCTGACTTCAAACAACAGTGTAATACAAAAAAAAATCTCTTTGAAAGCCTGAAAGCAGTGTATTCATTCATTTCTCTTTCTCTCTTTTTCTATTTGTCACAGGCTGTTTCTCAACAGTGTGATTTCTGCTCTCCTGGGGATCGTTTTGGTTGTAGTTATTGCTAGTTTTGTTTTTATAGAGTTCTTTTTGGACCCATCAAAACTTCGATCTGACAAGCACTTTCAGCAAGGTAATGTTTGAATGCACTGAAAAGTTGGTCACTCTGCACACAACAAACGACACATTTTCACAGATAGTGGGAAATTTCTGTCGACACGTCACAACTCTAATAACTCTAATAACCGTTTTTCATTGTTTTTGTCTGCAGTGAGGAATGAATCTGTGGTGTGGTTTGTGTTTCTGCCCGTGGCTCCGGTCACCACAGCTGGTCCAGCCATTCCCGCTCTAGCAGGAGTCACCATTGCTCTGGGCCTACTGTCTGCACTTTTGCTGGGACACTTACTCTGCTTCCACATATACCTCAGTGAGTACACTCTTCTACCTACAATATTTGAAGAAAATGTTTTTGTCAGAGTTATTTGTACAGTAAAAACAATAATTTTGTGAAATATTACAATTTAAAATTTTTCTATTTTAATACATTTTTAAATGTAATTCATTCCTCTGATGGCAAAGAGTAAACATCAATTACTTGACTCTTTAGTGCACATGTTAATTCAGAAATTATTTTAATATACTGACAAGAAATATTTTCTTAAAATTACAATTTTGAAAACAGCTGTTCTGCTTAATTATTTTGTGGAAACTGATATTTCTTTTTCAGGACTGAATGATAGAAACAATACATTTGAAATAGTAACAATGTAAACGTATTTCCTGTCACTTTTGATTTAATTAAATTGCTGAATAAAAGTAGAATTATCTTTTTATAAATAAGTCTTACGGAATCCTACTTTAGAACAGTAGTGTATGCGAGAGCATTCCCAGCAATGCACACCTCTGCCGAATATTAAGCTCAAATGCCTGATTATTAATGCACTCAAAGGAATTTAATAAGGAGCTGAATGCATTAAAAGTCAGTGCAGCAAGCTTTGAATTAAAACATGCATATATTTGCATATATCATTACACGTGTATCTTTGAAGTAGGGTTTACTGCACCTAACTATTTACCCCCTGCGCCTTTTGAACTGCAGGTGCAGGTGTATTTCTCTTATGCCTTGAATAATCAGGCCGATATCTATACAATGCCAACAGTTTGTTTTGAACTTGGGCTTTGGTGTAGTCCACCTTTAGCTTAGGCAGATCTCTGTAGCTTAGTGCCAGCCTCAGTAACCATGACAACAAGGCACCACAGGCAAGATCAGTACATTTTCTGATGCCACACCGACAAAGACAGTAATTCTGTGATCAGTCTCTGGTTCTGAGGTTATTTGATCTCCTTTTATTGTTAGTTAAAAATTAATTAAACATTTTCCTCTGTGGGCTTGTCGGTATGAAGTAGAGCTTATCACTTAGAACCGAATCAAATAAACAATGGTAGAAATATAAATGTAAAAAAAGAATATAGACATTTAAATTATGTCTACTACAGTGAGACATTTAATGCATGAATTGACGTGTGCCACAAGGGGGCATTCCTAGAAAATCCAGTGGCAAAAGAACTTGGCTTCACTTTCCAACCTGTTTTTTGAGATCAAACAGAAATAAACAACCACATCTATACTTTTTTTTGTCTGATGATTTGAGTAATATGTACAATAAATATTTTGTAGATATGGTTCCTGTCCTAAATGACATTGTTAATGTTGTAATGTGTATTGGTGATATAGCAGTAGATATTTTGTATCCGATTCTCGGTCTCATTTCTTGTTCTCTACTTTAGTGTGGAACAGGCTCAGCACGTATGAGTATATTGTGCGACAGCGGCACCGGCAAGAGGCCAAAGATTCCAGAAAGCCCCCTCCAGAAAATGAGTCTGGGATTCCCAAGATGAATCCATTCAAGGTACAACAGATACAAAAAAAAACAAAAAACATTTTTAGCGCAGTTAAAGGTGTTTATTTGCATTTTGATGTTCAACATCTATACTGTACAGTTTAATTTTGTGTAAAATAAAATATACAAACTTGCAATTATAGCAGTTTCATAGTCTGTTCGAATAATGTCAACGTTTTGTTGATAGGGCATTGAAAACATTGCAGGCTCTCAACAGATCTGTATTTTTGCGTATTATTTTTATGTAGATACATATTAATATGAGAAGAATAAATCAAATGCATGAATGTGGAAATTCTGTGGGAATGCCAGTTTGTTTCATTGTTTTATTTTTCTTTAATGCAATTATCTAGATATATATTATCTAATTTTTTTTATATAATTTTTATAATATATTAAAACAACTGTTTTCAACATCCATTATAAGACATGTTTTTTGAACACCAAATCAGCATGTTAGTATGATTTCTGAAGGATCTTGTGACACTGAAGACTGGCAGCAGCATGTAACGGCTTCCGAAAATTCAGCTTTGTCATCACAGTAATATGTACATTACATTTTAAAATGCTTCAAAATAGAATGTTTTTGAAGTAATATTGTAGAATGTATAATTTTTTATATTTTACAATATTTAATCATATTTATATTTTATCAAATGTATTTTTAATGAATAGATGCAGCCTTTGTGCGGATAATAAATCGTACTAACCCCTATCTTTTGAATAGTAATGTATGTATGTAGATATGGCCATGTCACCACACTTCCAAATTCCTTTTTTATAGTGGTTTAGGTTTTTGAACCTTTTAAAATAATACATATCTGTTTACAAATCAACTTTCCCATGAATGCTTATGTACTGAAATTGAATATTGAAAGCAGACCATGTGTTGCCCACATACGTAATCATCAGGGTGGCTAGCTCATGGCAACCCAGCTGTTGTAACAACCAGGTTGTTAAAACAAGCTGGTGTGGGGACGAAATCATCTGTGCAGTTGCTGCGCAGAGCAATTAACACATTCAGGAAAACCTCTAAAACAGGCTACTGTCAATTCCTCAGGGGCAGTGCATTGAGCTCACACTGAACTGTAGGAAATGAGCTCACACCATGAGTTCACTTCCTGCCACAGAACACATGTTGTGTGTTCTAAGGACAGTGTGAAACTGCCTTGATGCACCTTTGGCTCTGTGCTTTAAATGTAATGCTGTAAGCAGAGGAACATTCTGCTCTTCAATAGAACTGTTTTTAACGTTCATAATAATAAGAACTGTTACTTGGACACTACATTTTCCTATTATATAATGATTTCTTACAATATACTTTTATAATTCTAAATGCATGGCATTTTACAAGAATCTCTGACCAAGGCAGGCTGTGGTTTTAGTAGGTGCTTTACAGAAGGGTTATGTAAGTTGACCCCCAGCCTTAACTCGGTAGTACATCTCGTGAGAGCGCTTGAGAGGTGTGCATGTGACTTTGCTGTTCGTTAAGAACTGTTTGCTTTGGCTCACAATGCAGATTGTTGTGTTGGGCAGGGCTGGCATTTCACTAATTTTATGTAGCACATACACAAGCACACATGTGCCATCGGTACCTCACACCCATAAGACACACAAATTTGTCACACATATACTTATAGCTTCAACACTTCCATCCATCCATCCATCCATCCATCCATATACACACCTGTGCAAATATACCTATAAATATAGGCTACCTATTGTGGATTTTATTTGATGATGGTTGAGTTGCAACAATAAGCAAGTCCTTGAACAACTAAGGAACTTAGAAAATAATGGCTGGTGGCATTGTATTCCACTAGTTTGAGTAAATGTAATATGGATGAATTCTTTTTTGATCACATTCAGGTTGATCCACATTCAGTATCTAATGTGGATAATGAAGCATATAAATATGAAGCAAATCTCTTATAGTTCTGCATTCATTTTGATTTCCATATTTTGTTGCAGCAGCAGGTCAGTTATAGCGGGACATTTGGTTACACCAATCCTGAGATGGAGGTAGAGGATCCAACTGCCATGAGCTCCCGAGAAGGATCAGCGTGAGTTTTGCCAGCCAGATTAATAAAACATATAGCACATTTTAAAAAGTATAACATTTAGTATGTTGAAATACTCTCTGTGCTGCTTTGTATTGTTTTTATTTTTTTATGCACTTTAAAATCCAGTTAATTACATGGTCAGTGACTTACTGTGCAGAATTTGGAGTAAGTAGGTTTTTGTTTTTTTTTTTGTTTTTTTAAAGCAAGGATGCCTTGAACAACATTCTCAGTAGAGAAAAAGTTTATTACTGTTTTTACTATGTTTTTAATCAAATTAATGCAGACTTGGTGAGATAAGAGATTTTTAAAAACATTTAGAAAACCATTTGGCTGTAAACATTTGAACAGCTGACACTAGTGTTAAAATTGGGCCAAACAGCTCATTGTTAAAGCAAGCAAGCGATTAAATGTCACTGACTTGACATGAAAAAATAATTGAGTAGAAAAACAATCTTCCGTTCACAAAAGACCAAGACTTGGCTTTCTCTCCCCCTAAGCCTGCCTGCATTAACGTCTTCAGTCCAGCCAAATCAATGTTACTCTGCACATTTTCTTCCAGTTGGGGCTTAAGGGGATGATTGATTCCTTTAACTGTGACTCAAGATATACAGATAATCTCATTTATTTTATTGGGTAATTATGGTATCATGTCAACCTTTTGAGAACTCAGCTGGAAGAGAAGGAAGGATATTACTACTTTTGTGGGCTAGTAAAAATGTGAGTTAGAGGATCAGTTGTAGATTAAATAATTTTTATATCTGGAAGGACTAGTCCATTAGATCCTTTATATATCTGTGTACATTTTTGTTCCAGGCTTCCAGTTGAACCAACTGTGCAGAAGCAGTTACCGATGCCTGTTTTGCTCATGTGTCATATTGCTTAATAAGAAACAGTTAGCATTAGCAACACTGTTTCATAACAGAGATTACAAAACAGGCTTTGGCGTTATTTCGTGTCATGGGGTAGGATTGTTTCCCATGGAATTTCACTTTCCAGGTTATAAATGCCTCATTGTTAATTTGTCTGTGCTAACAGTAATGTTGGGTGATCAGTGAAGCATTCAAATCTGAAGTAAATAAGTGAATGTAAAAATGTGTTTTGTTTTTTGTACAAGCTTTGAGTAATGGGTTTCTCTCCACAGGCATTATGGCAACGGCCGGGTCAGAGGCTCATCTGAGCACATGGGTGAAGAAGAGCTCCTCCCTGCTGTCATAACAGAGAACAAAGCATCTCCTCACCCTCACAAACACACACAGGTGTGAAACATTGGCACACACACCACAACCACCAGAAAATCAAGTATATATTCAATTCAGGCTCTGATTACACAACCTGTACACTCTAGTGAAGTTGTAATGTCCGTCTGGCTCAATATGTGCCAAAACAGTTTCATTTATTTCCATAGAAAAAAAAGAGGAAAGTGCGAAAACTTGCAGCCGAGGTAAACAGTGACCGGTCCATTGAAACCAACACCACCAAAGGCATGTCAAAGACTTTTGCTGAGCAGGGTAAGACACGCGTACACAATCAACTGATGACTGTGAAATCTGATTTACAGAAGTCTGAGGTCGAATTGATTTTTTTTTTTTTTTTCATGTTTTTGAAAGAAGCCTTTTATGCTCACCAATGCTGAACAACATTTGTTTGGTACCAAAAAGTGTAAAAGTATTTCTTGACACTTTTGATCAATTTAATTCATTATTGCCATTAATGTCATTCAAAAAATAGTCTTGCTTACCCAAGATTTTTGCATAGTTGTGTCCATTCATTAATTTAGCAGACACTTTTGTATAATGTAAATTACAAATGAAATACAACAAAGTGATTCTTTCAAGGAGGCTGACGAGTAGAGCAGTACAGCACAGAATATAAATAAGTTATTAGGTAGTTAATATTACTCATTACAGTGTAATTATACATTTACAGTATGTACTAAGGACACCAAACAATTATTCAAGCATGTGATTTTATGTATTAGTGCAAGTGCCTAACTTTTTTTTAAATAGCAACATTTTGTATACAAATAAGAGGCACAGTGTTGAAACACACCGTATTAGCAGCATATCACACAGCGAACATGAAAACTAAGATAGAATGTAGACTAATCCTGACAGTGTGTCACCGCTTTAGGAGATTAGTAAGTTATGGAAGACGTTGCTATGCTATAATATTAAACAGGATGGTTGATCTGTATCACTGAACAACACCCTGTTTGCTTTAGACTGAAGTATTGCACTAAGAATCAAACTACAATATTACAGTATGATAGAGCAGTTGTCTTGAAGTGTTATTTTAGCCTTTGTTGCATTGCTTAGTTGTAATTACAGAGTTTGAATGGTTCTGTAACAGTTCTGTGCTCTTAAACTGCCTGTGTGTAACTACTGAAGCCTATTTTTTCCTTTTATATGAAAAAACATCCATTAATAAATCATAATTATGACATGAAAAGGAAGATTTAAAATGATCCCTTGTGCATGGATTAGAATTGTGTATGAGTTAAACTGGTTCTCACCATAAACCGTACCCTAGATGCTGGAATGGCATTTATAAAAAAGTAAATAAATTACATGGAAAGTCATATTTATGAGATAAAAAGTCATAATTATGACAAAACCAATGACAAAATTTAAATTATGACAGACATTAAGATTAAAAGTCAAATGAATAACAGTTATTACTGTTTATGTAATAATCAAATGTATCTCACAATTATGAAAGTTGCAAATGTTTGCTTTGAGAAAGTTTAACATTTTATATGACAGTTTGTCATAATTAAAAAATATTTTTATAATGCTTGTGACACATTAGGAGTGAAAGTAGGAATCATGAGAGTCATAATTCTTAAATAAATTTTAGCTTTTTATAATAACAGTTTGTCACAAGTTGACTTTTTATAGTTACTATATCATTTATGTCCTAATTGTCATTTCCATCTCTTAATTATTATTATTTTTCAAAGCTTGATTGTTTTTTCTTTTCCCCTTAGGTTACAGAAATGAGACAATTGAATAGATTCTGAAATTACTATATCAAATGCTTTAAAAAATAATCCATATGGTGTTTTTCAGTGGTCTTGATATTGGTGAAACTGTGTGTGAGTAGTTACCTTTGTGGTTTGTGTTTGTGCTTTACACAATAGAGTCCTCTGTAGCTGCTGCCACTGTGTCCTCCTCTCTTGGCCAGCGCTTACCCTTCCCAGCATTCCCCCTGCGGGCCTCCCTCCCCCCTCTTGCACCCGTACAAGCCGCTGGTCCCCCTGCTGAGTATCATTCTGATTCTGCAGAATCTCTGGAGGAGATCCCTGTAGCAATGGCACGGCTTGGCAGCGCAGCCCTGGCCGGCACTACTACTGCTGCTGTGTCTGCCACCAGCTATTCCTCTTCTCTCCAGTGTGCTTTGCCTTCCTCAGCAGCTGGACAAGCTTTACCCTCTCCCCAGCCCAGGACCAAGAGGAAAGCTGTCGTTCGGAAAGCTACAGAGCAGAGGTTTGAGATGGTGTCCCATATTCCATCTATGTTCGTGAGTCGAGAAAGTGGAGAGCCTGCCATGTCCCAAGAGTGCAATATTACAGAGGAAAGTCCTTGTGTGACGAAACGCAAACAGACAGGTAAAAAAAGAAATATGGAGGACACTAAACCCAGGTTGCTGGTGTAGTGACTACTACAGAGACACATCATTAATAATCTGGACTTACTGGGTGCTTGTTTCTCCATAAAACATGAGCTGCTTTAGAAGGATCACATAAAAACTGATGTAGCACTGGTGCAACCTATGCAAACACCACTGAATGTCAGCAGTGAGAACCTTTTACTGGACAAAACATCTAATGCTGTTTGTCATTGGTCAGTGTCATTTGGTCCGAACACCTCATATTGCATAAAGTTGTATATAGATATGTTTGACAGTGGGTCATGAGGTCAAATTCAATTATATATTTATTATATATATATTTATTCATGAAATTGTTGATTGTGGATTGAAGCCTTGGACTTTAGCTTCAGCCTTACGAATTATAAATAATTTTGAGGAATCGATGACGCTATAAATTATGAACTAACTTATTTAGCCTTTAATCAACTCCAGTACATTTCATTACAACCTTTGCTGCAGCATTGCACAAATGGTTTTTAAACACTTAATGCAGTGCTTAATGATTTATTCATATAAAATGCCAAAGTTTCTTTAGTTTTCTATGATGAACCACGCATGACCACTGATATCACTTTCAGGGTTTTTAGTTCATATTTTTACATGAATGTATATTAAGTTACCTTATTTTTAAATTATTTCTGTTGTTGCTTTTCATTTTTTTTTGTTTTTATCAGCTTTCATGTCTGTTTGTGTTGAGTTAGAGTGTGTACTATAGTGTACTTCTAGTGGTATTCTACTCAAGTGCTTTAGTCACTTTCTAAATAAACATCTTATGTCAAGCAGTGCCACATGATGTCGGCCCTTATGAATGAAGTCCACTCCCTCCATTGCAAATGCTGCTCAGACAACCCAGTTACACAGTTGTTTATCTATCAACAGAAGCATTCTTAGTACATGATGTTTTGGGAAGAGGGGGTGGCTAAATGATGGCCTGATGGGGAAGCAATATGAAAATGTGTGTGCTTTTTTTTATCATTATTTAAAAAATAAAATGAATTTCACTTTAACGGTTTTCCTTTTTTATTATCGTGTGTGTGTATATATATAATTTTTACATTTACCAATGTTTTCATTTCATCTATCATCTGTGTTAGCTATGTTCTGTTTGTTTTTGTTTTTAAATCAGATCCTAAGAATGAGTGATATATTTTTTGTGAGATTCTCTTTAATAAATATTACACCGCAAAAGACTCATGCAATATTAGTGGTGGGCAAAAGTCGCTCATTCTTTATATTAAAGACAAGAAAAAGGAAATGCCTCTTAGACTGTTTCTAGATCACCTAGATATTCCAAGCATGTGAAAAATGTAAAAATGATGGAAAGACAGTAAGATTAGTATGTCGTTCTCCTTGTCATTCCTGTACCTTTTCACACGGTTTCACAGATGAGGCTTAAGCTTAGTCCTAGACCAAATGTAAATCTGAGCTGTTTCTACTGAAAGAAACTTGATCTTAAAACATGTTAGTGCCATTGTTTTATCTTAAGATGTACACCAGCAAAATTACTTAAATGTCCTAATTAAACTATGGCCTAATCCTGGCTTCAAGGCTAGACCTTGTCTATGAAACCAGGCCTTTATCTTTTAAATCTCAATTTTCACCAACCAATAAAAACAGCATGTGCAGCATTGCATAATTGCTGCCTTGTTCTGAATCCAAAGGACATTTCCTTTTAAGAATACACAGCCTGTACTGGTGTACGTGGATTCATTCAGAATCCAAAGCAAAAATATTAATGGGTGTCTATAGCAACACTTGGGTAATACAAATACATGACAACTTGCAGACTTGGATGAGAAATTATCCAAATATTTAACATTGACATCTAGCGCAAACTGCACATGCTTTAAGAAGAATGGCAGAAGTTTTTAACTGAGTAATATTAAAACTCTACTGACAAAGGACATTCAGTACCTTAGCCTGCACGCAGTCATGTGACCAAAACACCTGCGGTAGATCCAAGTATATTTGAATACAAGTTATTCATGGGCTTATCAGCTGAAAACACTGCCAGGCCAGAAAGTTGACAGAAAGCCTGTTGTCAAGACCATAGCATAGGCAAAAACAGTATTAGGTAATGATCACACATGTGGAGATGAAAACATGCTCAATATACACTGAGATATGTCTTTAAACACTAAATAAGTGTTTGATGAACCACTGAAGTTTATTTACCAACAGTTAAAGTATGATATCATTGGCAGTTACGCTTGTGATTTCCTTGCCTTAAGAATGGGGCTATTGTTTTGGTTTTGAAAATAGCACCAACAAGATGGATCCTGTTCCCTGACCAGCTGGATAAAATCATTCAGATTCTCCTTCCTCTCCTGCTCTCAAAGCTCAGTATCATGTTCTGATCCTACAAACTACTATTAAAATGTGCTTCCTATTCTGCTTTTAAAATATTTCATAGGTATATTAACGTATTTTCATAGGTATAATAATATTTTCATAAGCCTAGAAAATATGTTTTAAAATGTCTGTACAGTTGCAAGTTTTTTGCTATTTTTGCAGTGTTATGTACCCACAGTAACCATGGCATCAGCATACTACAACAGCATTGCTCTGCTGAGGAGAGGCATGCAGCAGAACTTGTGACAGGACTCACAGTGACAGCAGCAGCATTGCTGACAGAAAGCTTTTGGCTGGAGCCAGCGGCACACTGCACGCAATTATTCACC
Organism: Enteromius radiatus; assembly: GCA_032357445.1. Taxonomy (NCBI): domain Eukaryota; kingdom Metazoa; phylum Chordata; class Actinopteri; order Cypriniformes; family Cyprinidae; genus Enteromius; species Enteromius radiatus. The sequence continues at coordinate 14,054,579 of JAUCMS010000127.1, forward strand.
AGAGATGAAGAGCTCAGTTTTCATAATTCACCTTGGCTGATTTATAATATGTTCAAACTATTGTCAGTGGAGCAGATTTATAGGCTGTTCTGATCATCATAGTCAAACAAAGGCCTTATTATGACCTCATGAATTATACTGTGCACACTGAAGAGAAATTCGCATTGTCAGTATGGAGTAGTGAGATCTCCTACTTTATTCACAAATACACTCATATTGTGATATGGGCCTATAGCAAAATCACAGCTGCGTGAATGTAAATGATCGCATAATGCAAAACATGTTCTCACCCAGAAATATTGTTTTTAAGTGAATTTAGTATTCAACTTTACCAGTACTCACATAAAGTGATGCTATATAGCAAATTCCAACTCCTTGATTGCTTATATCATTGCAAAATGTAAACTGTATTATCTCCCAACTCTAATTTGATAAATGTGACTATAAGGCATTATTAAATCATAAACATTGTTTATTGTGAACAAAAATGAACAACAGCCAGCTATGCTGCTGCTATGCTAGCACAACAATGAATGGATATTACAGGAAAAACAATGCATGCCTAAGAAATATTCAGCAGAATAAGTACCTAAACCTTTCTATGTCTTGTAGCATAAAATGTGTGAATAAAACGGACATTATGTAATGTGAAAAGAACAGAAACCTGATGACTCCAAAAGTTCACCATGTACCTTCAACCCATACCTAAATAGGTTTACTTCAATTCAGTCCAGATAAATAAGCTGCAGCCTCCACATGCAGCGGAGGTAGGGTTGACAGGGAAAGATTGGTTAAACAGAACTGTGTGTCCTTTCACTTATCAATGCCTCTCAATCTGTTTCATACATTTCCAACAGTGACCTCATCATCTAGGCTATAGCTCTTAACCAGAAAAAAAAAAAAAAAAAAGAAAAGAAAATAAGCTATGGTAGCAGCAATCGTCTCTATGACAACATTTAAAACAAAAGCTGAAATATGAAGTGAGTGTTTGATGCCTTTAGTTTGACCCTCCAGTGGCTCCCACACATCTCTCTGATTTTCCCACCGCTTGTGTTCATTAAATCACAGCATTGTTGTGGACACCAGTGGTCATGGTTGGACAGATTGATGCAGTGCTTTGTTTTTCAATAGTCACACACACACAGGCTTCAAAAACACATTAAACACTTTATTTGATATTATGGCCCATGCAGAAACAAGCTACCATACATACTCCACCCCAAAATGAAGATTTTGTCTTAATCACTTAGCCCCACGGTCGTTCCAAACCTGTAAAAGCACAATTTAAGATATTTTAGATGAAAACCGGGAGGCTTGAGAGTACCCCATTGACTGCCTAGTAAATTACACTGTCAAGGTCCAGCAAAGTATGAAACACATTGTCAGAATAGCCCATCTGTCATCAGTGGTTAAATCTGTGACAAAAATACTTTTTGTCCTTAAAGAAAATAAATACCCAAATACAAAATGGCACTATGGTAACAAGGAGAGCGAGAGGACACGATTATGGATATTACATTAATGAAGTTGTTATTTTTATTTTCTTATCACTTCATAAAGTTCCATTTAAACCACTGATGGCAGATGGAGTATTCTGATGATGTCTTTCATACTTTTCTGGGCCTTGACAGTGTAATTTACTTGGCAGTCAATAGGACAGTGACAAGCCTTCCGCTTTTCATCTAAAGTATCATGTATTGTTTTCTGAGGACAATTGAAGATTTTGGGGCTTTGAACAACATGGGGGCAAATGATAAAGTATCCCTTTAATGAATGCTGACTGGTGGAATAAACGCAATAAAACTCACGTGCAGAAACCAACAGCCCTAGGCCTTTTGTTCTGAGGTACACATCTGTTTCCTGTTGGTCATGGATTTCTCTGCTTTCACAGAGCTAAATGAGCTGAAAATGAAGAGACATTCATTTGCACAGAAAAGCAGCTAAGTAAATGAAGCAAATGAGAAAAGGAAGATGATACATTTGGATTGTGGTGGCCTGGAAACAAACCACTTCCTCTCATGCACACCGATGAAAGAGTAAGGATGATGAAACATTCCAAATTGATGATTAAACCCACTTCTGATTGCTCAACTTTCATGTCTTTAAATTGTGTGTATAAAACTGAAATATTGCGTGTTTAAATAAGGGTGATAAAGAGGTGCTGAGAACGAGAAAGTAAAACAGGATATTAACTGAAACTCTGTGGTAAACTCATGTCATGTCCTGTCTGATGCGTTGAAATGCTGTAGTGCAAGTGTTCAGTTTGTTTGACATGTTGTGGAGTTTCACTTTCTGCACGCCATTTTGCTGTGTGAAGTTTGATATCACAACAAAGTGTTTCCACGACAACTCGAATACACCCACTAAATGTGTCAATCATCAAAAGGTCAAAGAGATATACAGTGTGTGTCTTAGTCGCTGAATGTGTAACAGACATCACTCAACACTTTATTGAAACATAAAAGTTCACTTAATAGGGCTATGAGTGCATGTCACACATCTGTAGGTTCGAAATCATTATTTTTACAGAAAGAAATAATCCAACCCAGTATGTTTCCATATTAAACGATAATGTCTATAACAGAGTGCACTCCTGAGGTTTTTTTTTTTACATTTCAGTATGTGAGTGATTTTCAGTGCAGTGTAGGATGGATGGGTGTTTATTGGCCAGGCATTTAAAGCTCATGTTGTGCATGAGTTCTTTTTCTCAAAGCTAAAATACAAAAATAATTTATGCCATTTTTAATCTCATAAATGTGATGTGAATGCAGTGGCTCTCCACTTTCAAACGGGGGCGCTGCAAAAAAAATCTTCTGAATCATTGTTATCAGCCTTCCCGATGCTCATTTTCCAACACAATATTTAAAGGCCGCCCATATTACAAAATATATTTACTGTGGGATTTCTGCTTTATAAAGCTGCTTGCTTGCAAACAGATTTATTAACAGACAATGTGAGTGTTCCTACATTAAAATAATAAATAACAATTCCTATTTATTTTCAACGATTCATTTTCCCCTAGTTATAAAGGGAAAATTTGTGATCTTGTGGTCCCCTTGGACATTTGCTAAGAGCCCAATGAAGAGGCAGAGTGAAAACAACTCCTTTTAATAACTACTGAATGTCCTAAATGAGAGTTTTGTTCATGAATAATGACTTATGGTTTTCCTTTAGGAGGCTTTAGAAATAATAGTCTTAGTCTTTAATGCTAACAAAGGTGTTCTCACTTTTTAATGGCTTATATGAACACAATGTCTTGTTGCCTTTCTCTTAAACATACACCACACACCCCGTTTACTGTGGTGGTATGTAGTTTTCCTGTGTTATAGCAAGTCTCAAGGCTGTTTCTGGTGAAGGCAGCTGTAATGTAATCTGGTCAAATGAGTGATGAAAGATCATTTCATTAGATCACTGGATATTTGGAATGGCAAACCTCCAACACTTCTTAAAGTACACGCTTGCATAAACACTCTGAATATTTGCATACCCACAATGTATTTGCTGAACCTAGGAAAAAGTGCATGTGACTTAGATGGACTACCAAGAAGAGGATAAATGCTGTGCTGTTGAGTTGTGAAAGAACACCACCCTACAAAATTCATCATTCTAGCTTTAGATGCTAAATGGATTGTCATGATACTTCAGAAAACAAATAAATAAATACAAATTCCAATGATTATTTTCAAATAGATTTTGATGTTTTAAATATCTTTGTTTTATTTTTAATTAGTTTGAATAATTACTTATTTATAAATAAATTAACATATTTATTGAGATTATTGTATTGTATCATAAAATACAACAGCCGTTTGCAGCAATGAGATGCCAGGGCTTCAGAAACACAGTGGCACTGCTGTGGAAAGACGAATGTAGAGCTGTTCAAACACACCTCTGTTAAAACATCTGAATGTAAAGATAATCATAGAGCGAAACAGTAAATCTTTTAGCGCCATGATTCAGCAAACGAACAAAAGTGCTCTTTGTATGTGTAAGGAGTTAAAGTCAGCGTTTGGCAAACAGTTTTCGAAGGGCAATTTGATCAGTCTGATGTACTGTAATAGAACTGGCACGGCACACGCTCCAGCACAATTCTGTATATATTAGCCTGAATTATTCAGTTCATTTAAACTGTTGTTATATGTTATTGGTAACATTTTACATGTTCTACACATTTGTCATGCACTTTTTGTTGATTGATGGTTCAAACATATTGCACTTGTACAAATTGTTTAAAAGTCTATATACTGTATATTGGTTGTGCATGTGTATCACTCATAAAATGTAAAATGGCAAAAAAAATGTTTAAAACATACACAATACATACAAACAAAATTAAAATACATAGTGCAATCAGATAACGTTTGGCTCCATGCTGTTGCTGAATTGTAATTCCTGTTTTTATATGTCCTGTTCTTCGGACAAGAGGAAAGAGACAGACAGTGAGGGCAACCATGGAAAATATTAACTCAGTGGATGAAAGAGGCGCCAAATGAGAAAAAGACAGAAAGAGCAGAGAAAAAAGGAAAAATTTGAAAAATAGACCTCTCTGGCCATTCTTAGAATGGCCCTCTGCAAGATTCATCTGCACCTGAGAGAAGCTATATGGATAAAGGCTAATGAAGAGTTAGCTATTGTAAATTAAGCCAAACAGACCAATCATTTCACCCCAAAGGATTTATTTTCAAATAATGGCCATCCGACACTGTTAGCAGATGGAGTATTCAGACGGTTCAGTTCTGGACCTTGACAATGTTATTTACTTGGCAGTCAATTGGACAGTGACAAGCCTCCCCATTTTTCATCTAAAATATCTTCAATTGTGTTTCGAGGACAAACAAAGCATTTAAAGGTTTGGAACAACATGGGGGTAAGTTTTTTTTTTTTTTTCAGCATCTAGAATGGCGGAATGATGGTTTCCTAGATTTGCAACCTTCAAATGCATCATATTAGTGATAAATGCTTTTATTGACCAATTAGAATTTTATACACACACACACAAACATACATATATATACAGGTCCTTCTCAAATTAGCATTTTGTGATAAAGTTCATTATTTTCTGTAATGTACTGATAAACAGACTTTCATATATTTTAGATTCATTACACACAACTGAAGTAGTTCAAGCCTTTTTTTGTTTTAATATTGATGATTTTGGCATACAG
>JAUCMS010000127.1:14070771-14086793 GCA_032357445.1 Enteromius radiatus
TTCGAATGCTATGAATTCGGACATACTACTCGCCTCGCAAACTGTTTTTCACGTACTATATAGTAGGGAAGTAAGCGATTTCGGACGCAGCATCGGTCTCCATAGCGAACTACATGGTGTCAGAAGGTAAAAAAGAAACATTGAAAAGTCGATGGCAACATAGCAGAAAACTGGCGAAAATTCAAACTGGAATTCGACATATTCATCGCAGCTGCTCACAGTGAAAAGCTAGATAAAACCAAAGCCTTACATACTCCTCAATCTTGCGGGACCAGAGGCGATTGAAAGAGAACGTTCATTCACATAAGTTCCAGCGATATTGGCTGCCGACGGAGACGTAATCACACCAGCGGAGATGAGAGAGGATCCAGAATGTTTAAAGAAAAAGTTTAGAGAAATATGCAATCCGGAGATAAACGTGACAATGGAGAGACATTCATTTAATACCAGAAATCAGAAACCATCGAGGCCTACGTGAGTACGCTAAGAAATAAAGCAAAAACATGTAACTTTGGTGCACTTACGGACGAATTAATAAGAGACAGACTGGTGTGTGGCATAGTAAATGATAATGTAAGAAGAGTGTTGCTCAGGGAAAGTGATTTAACTCTGATGAAAGCGATTAAAATATGCCAAATCAGCGAATTAACCGAGCAGCACACGAAGGTGCTGGCTGCACCACGCAGCGGACCTGTGAGTGTTGATTCTGTGCACTTTAACACGAAGGGAAGAAAACATAATGTGCACCGGCAGAAACCGCAGCAGAAACACCCGAGCGGTTCTATGAACATTGTCAACTGTAAAAATTGTGGTGGAAACCATCCTGCAAAGCGTGATCAATGCAAAGCTTTCAGGCAACAATGCCACCATTGCAAAAAGTTTAACCATTTCAAGTCCCAGTGTAAGTCTGCCTTAAAAGACCATTTCAAATCCATCAATCAGATCACGGATGCAGACAGTGACACAAGTGAGGAGTCGTTTCATATTGATGGACTGGGTCTTGGTGCCAGTGAAATAGATGCAGTTAATCACCACAGCACGATCAACAAGCAAGAAATACATTGCAGCCTAACAGTAAATAACAAGCCCCTTGAGCTTAAAATCGACACAGGAGCAAAGTGGAATGTTATTTCAACTGAAACATACAAAGCAGTGAGAAAGAAGGAGAAAATTGAAGAAAAGTCAAAAGCAACACTAGTGGCTTATGGAGGCACAGTGATTCAGACACAAGGAACTGTGATGCTTCAGTGCTTTCAGCAAACACAAATTACACATGTTGCAATTTCATGTGGTTGATAAAAATGTCAAATCATTGCTGGGCCTGCCAGACTGTTTAAAAATGAACTTAATATCTCTTAAGGAAGAAGTGCATGGAATTGATCTCAACAAAAGTGAAAACCTGTCAAAAGAAGTATTTACAGAGTATGCTGATCTGTTTAACAACGAGCTTGGCACCATACCCGTGACATATACAATGAAGATAATCCCATACATCACTCCAGTGGTCCAGCCCCCTCATCGAATACCTGTGGCAATGCGGGACAAAGTAAAAGCTGAACTGGAAAACATGACAAAACTGGGAGTTATAACACCCATTTCAGAGCCCACAGAGTGGGTGTCTTCACTGGTTGCCACACACAAGAAAGACTCTGACAAGATCCGCCTGTGCATTGATCCACGGGATCTAAATGAAGCCATTTTGCATCCTCACCATCCTATGTGCACAGTAGAGGAGGTAGCTTCACAAATGTCCAACGCCACCATCTTCTCAGTACTCGATGCTAAAAGTTCATTCTGGCAAATAAAGCTAGACTATGAATCCTCCCTACGCACCACAATTGCGACACCTTTTGGCAGATATCGTTTTCTGCGTATGCCATTTGGCATAAATTCAGCATCAGAGGTGTTCCAGCGGGCAATGGAACAGATCTTCACAGGTTTTCTATGTGCCATAATCGTAGACGACATCATTGTTGGAGGAAAAGGGGAGAAGGAGCATGACGAAAACTTGAAAAAAGTTCTTGACAGAGCACGTCAAGTGAATCTAAAATTAAACCCACAAAAGTGTAAGTTCAGGCTTAAAGAAGTCAGTTACGTGGGCCATCTGTTCACAGAATATGGACTGAAACCTGACCCAAACAAGATACAGGCCATTACTGAAATGCCACCGCCAAATGATAAAGCTGCCCTACAATGCTTCTTAGGCATGGCCAACTATGTCAGCAAGTTCATCCCAAATTTCAGTGAACTGGCAGCGGCACTTTGACAGCTGCTCCACAGGGATGTAGCTTGGTGTTGGTCACAGCATCAAAAGGAATCGTTCGACACATTAAAGAAGTGTATCACATTCCCACTAGTACTGAAGTACTTTGACGTATGCAAACCGGTCACTATCACACTATCTCAGTATGGACTGGGCGCAGCATGCCTACAAAACGATCAGCCCATCAGCTATGCCTCACGTACCCTCACGGAAACGGAAATGAGGTATGCTCAAATCGAGAAGGAGCTATTGGCAGTGGTGTTTGCCTGTCAAAAGTTTTATGACTATATCTATGGAAAACAGGTCCTGGTGGAAACAGACCACCAGCCCCTTGTCACAATTCTGAATAAACCTCTCCACAATGCTCCAGCACGACTTCAGCGATTGATACTGAAGCTCCACAAGTTTAATCTGACTCTGATATACAAAAAAGGAAAGCATCTCTATCTGGCAGACACACTATCACGTGCCCCCAGAAAAGCAACAGAAATTGAGCTCAAAGATGAGGAGGAGTTTGAGGTGATGGCTGTCCAGTTGATCTCAGTCAATCGTCTGCAAGAGCTCAAGGACCACACTGGAAAAGATAGCTCTCTGCAAAGCCTGTGCAACACCATCAAGCACGGCTGGCCAAAGAAAATCCAGAGTGTGCCGCTGATATTAAAACCTTTCTTTCCTTTCAGAGATGAACTGACTACTGAGGATGGGATCATTATGAAGGGAACAAGCGTTTTAATCCCTCAGAGCCTACACAATGAATATCTGCAGATTCTACACAAAGGCCACGCAGGAGCTGAAGCAACCAAGCGCAGAGCACGCGGTACTGTTTTTTGGCTGACTTTGACAAAAGATATAGAGAACTTTGTGCAGTCTTGCAGCATATGCAGTGCTTGGTCTGTAGTTGCCGCCGACATATTTGACTGGAACAGTGAACAGCACCTAGTGCTGGTTGATTCATACTCTGGGTTGGTTCGAGGTGAATTCACGTAGAAACTTGTCTTCACAGATCATCATCAACAAGCTGAAGAGGCACTTCTCTGTGCATGAACCCCCCAAAAGCTAATCACTGATAATGGCACCCAGTTCACAAGCCAGATGTTCAGAGACTTCGCAAGATCATGGGACTTCTGTCACATCACTAGCAGCCCTGAATTTCCTCAGGCGAATGACCTTGCGGAACGAGCCATTCGCAGTGCTAAACGCCTGCTTGAAACTTCAAAGAGGGATGGGAGAGATTGTTTCCAGAACTTGCTAAATATCCGCAATATTCCTCGAGACAAGATACTGGGTTCACCGGCACAGAGATTGATGTCCAGGGTAACACGCACCAACATGCCCATCAGCAAGCAGATACTGAAGCCAAAGTCAAAGGACACTGAGAAAGTCAAAGCACAACTTTCCAAAAAGAGACAAATGCAAAAAGTGTTCTTCGATAGAAGAAGCAAACCACTCTCTCCACTGCATGAATCCCAGGTAGTGCGGATGCAAACTACAAAAGGACACGACAAAATTGGAGTTGTCAGGAGGACACTCACTGAGCCCAGATCGTATGTTGTGGAGTCAAATGGTAAAGAGTACAGGAGAAACCGTCGACATCTACTTCCTGTAAAAGAACCACTACCACACTGCGCACAAGCTGTTCTGGAGGACTTCTTATCACCATTTAAATCTGTTCCTGAAGATAACAAGATGTGTGACAACACACTGTATCCTGAGAAGGAAATTCCAGCAGAGCCAACTGCTCAAGAATTGCCATACCGTACTAGATATGGCCGGATTTCTAAGCCTAACCCCAAGTACTGTGTTTAATTGTATTAAAAAAAAAAAAAAAAAAAAAAAAGAAAAATTAAAAATTGTTGTTACAAGGAATAATTCTGACATTTTTGGTTATTGTGTTAGTTGCAATTTTGGTATTAGAAAATACAGAGGTTGCAAAGATAGTTTTGAATGTGTAGTACTTTTTAGTTAAGGGGAAGTACAAAACTAAGGAAAGGAGATGTAGATAACTGATGTGCAATCCAGTTATTTAAGATATAGTCAACATGTGTTTAAGAAAGCTATGTTCATATATGGGCTTTCCTGTTAAGGTGCCCCCGGTGGGAGGGGCGTGGTTCTTTTGAGTGATGTGAGCTCCAGGTGGAAGCTAATAAAGAGTTCTTATAAAAGATATCAAAGTCTCGGTCTCCATAACGAACTACAGCTGCCTTCACCATTTTACTTTATCTAAATAATGTATTTCCATGGCAATACTTTCAATGCCAAAGCCCTCACGTGCTCCTAAATTCGTAATTCTAACCTGTGAACGCGTTAGTGTTCTGAGAGTTACGACTTGAACTAGTGACAGATGTAACGCGTGAGCGCCGTCAGGTTCATTTTGGAGCCAAGGCGCTTCGTTTGGGTCTGACAACATGGAAAACTAATATAGGTGTGTTCAACTTCATGCGGCGCCGCAAGAAATCGGCTGCCGCCTTACAAAACAATGCATTCTGGTAAGATAAGTTGTCCTACTTTAATCGGCGCTGCAGACGCCTTTCGATCACATGTGCCATCAAAGTACCGTGAGATCTAAACGAGAGCAGTCGCACAGGTCAGGCGCTGCAGTTGCTCAAAATCGGCTGCGAAAGTCTTGATGCCGACACACTTTATTCTCATTGGTCAGATTATGTGATGACAAGCACAATGTGTGCTGCGTGTTTTTTCTTAAAAAATTTCCTGTATGTAATAAATTTTTATATCGAATATCAGATATTCAAACAAAACATTATTGATGAAAATGCGATATGGTAAATATATATTCTACATATATATATATATATATATATATATAGTTAAAGTAAAAAAACTGGTCAACAGAGGCCGTTTTTTTTAATGAATGTTGTGAGAGGCTTCACTACACTGAATAAACTGCTTATATATGAAAAATTTCCTATAGCTAACTACAAAACCAATATACAAATAATAAACGTCATATTGCATTACATAAAAGTCACTACGGAAACCTGATGGCCGTCTCTTTACTCCTCCCCCGACTGAAAGGGGCTGCTCTCGCCAGCCGGTGGCAGGCTAGTGTAGTGCATCTCGAACACATCTAATGAGTAAAATGTCACATGTTGTCATCTCAAAATTACGGTAATTACGAGATGTCGTGAACTCAGCATGAAGCTCATGGTTCTGGGATAAGTTCTGATTGGACAGCTAACAGTGCATTGTGATTGGTTGAATGCTTGCAACTTAATTGGAAATGCTTACCATAAAGAAATGCCATGTCCCAGCGCAATGACACAAAAGCTATAAAATCCATTACAAATTAGGCATTTGTTGCATCCAGTGGGGACTTAATTACTGACTATAATTACTTGGTACTGTTTTTAGGCGTCACGTTGCATCATAACAACACAATACCATGCATTCATAATCGGATAAAACAACAAACACTACACTGTTCAAAACTCACGTTTGAATAGTAAGTGGCAGGTTCTTTTAATAATATAACTAACAGGTTATGAGCCAGAAGCACCAGCTTGCAGAGTTGGAATTGGAACCACTTTATAGCCTCTGCACAGCCAGCTCCAGGTTTTAGGAGTCCGTCTAAAACATTCTAATATTTGGGTTGAACTGTTCTGGAACAGTGTTGTAAACACAGTTTAACCACTAATCTCTTATTGTGTTCTCTTTTGGAAGCACAAAGAAAGTAGTTTCACCTTCACAATGAAACACAGTCTCCAGAACATGGCGATATTTGAGCGGTATTATGAAAGTAAACCCAGACAGTGATGTAGACGTGTGGGGGGAGTGTTTAAACTAGCCATTTTAGGGGGGTGTGGACAAGTCTTTTGCAAATAGGCTGTCTGCAACTTTAGGGATTTTATATATGCACTAACAGCTTGAAACACTCCAAGAGAGGCATCACATGACTTCTTTAAAATGTAATTTAATAATAAAAATACAAAACTTTTTACCACATTGAATTTCTGATTAACTTGGTTGTTGTATGTTCAAAAAGAGGTTTTAAATGTATGAAACCAACATGAATATGAAAGTATTTTAATAACTCAGCAAATTTACATTAAACTAGAATATTAAATTATTTCATATTGATGCCTTATTTTTGTATTGTATGAAATTTTTTTTTAATTCAAACAAAGTCCTGCAGAAACTTATATAGTATATAGTATACAGTGTACAATATATACTTTATTAGCTTTTTGAGGTTTAGTTTCATCAACCAAATGTACATTAGTGCGGCTTGTTCATCTCCTCAGGTTCTTGTGAACTCACTGTGCTGTTTTCTCCTGCTAATGGCAAAATGTGTCCAGCTTGTTGTGTTTGGTGATCTCAGAATAAATGAAAAACAGGTAGAATGTAATAATTAATTATGTTTTATTTTCTCCATATCCAAACATGTATGACTAATAAAGCCTTCTTTATGTTTAATTTATGTTCCTGACATTCCTCCAATAAGAACATCAAGAACAAAATCTGGAACTTTCTGTTCTACAAGTTCATCTTTCTCTTTGGTGTGCTGAAAGTGCAGTCAGACAGGGAGCTCGCCATGTGGTGTCTTTGGTTCTCTACACTTCTCTTTCTCCAGCTGTTGGCCCAGCTCTGCAAAGATCGTTTTGAATATGTAAGTGAAATATTTTTAGTTAATATGCTGACACCCAATACTCAAAGAGAGAAGTCCAGTGCCTGGGAACTGGAAAACACAGATGACCTACCGCCACCCAAGTCCATATCAATTACAGGGTTAACATTATAAATAGCATCAGAGTCCTTGAATCCCCAGTGTGTTTACTAAAATCATTTTCAGTTTAGTTTAATCATGAGACAAGATTATGATTTCAAATCAGTATCATTGCTCATAAGTACTTTCACCTAGAGAGCATCGGTGAGGTTAAAGAGGTCATAAATCTACATTTTGTTGTGAATCTTAGTCATTTCCCTTTTAGTGTACAGTATGCATTCAGTGTAATCTATGATATTGTGTGTTTTTGTTTCATAGATCTCGTCATCCTCCACCATGACTCTTGGCAGCCATATGCGCATGTTGTTCCTGCTGATGTGTTTGTTTGTGTCCTCTGGGGGTCTCACTGTATTATGTGGCCTGCTGGGGTTTTCCCATGGTATGCACACTCTCTCCTTTATGGCTGTGGAAGTAAGTTTCAATGTGTGTGCATATGAACTTGTTTGTATGTGTGTATCTTAAGTCTCTTACATTTGTTTTTAAGTGTACAAATACTTACAAAATCATTGTTTTTACAGTGCCTTATGGTAACTGTATATTTGAGCCAAGCAATTCTTCAGTAAGTACGGTCAACATGAGGTTCATTATCAGCACATAAACACATTTGATCAATTTTAAATCGAAGGAAAGTTACATTTTTAGGGTTGATTAGCTTGTTATTATTCATAAATAGAATGGTTTAGATTAGTAAATATGATTCTATTTATAAACAAAAGTTTAACAGAACTCAAGTAAAGTACAGACTGAAATAGACTGATAAAAGGTGACTGGAATGTCACTGTTCTATGCATTTATAGGATACATTATACAGTACTTTATATGTGCTTTAAGCTGAGTGTCTATAGCAACATCTGCCTTTGGTCAGGTACACAATTCACCTGTATGACCTGATCTGTGAAGCATCCTGGGAAGATAAAGAGGTCTATATTTATTACACAGACTTTGTCATGGAGCTGGGCATTCTTTTACTAAATATGATGCATCATATACACATGCTGGTAAGACAATCATGTTTGTTTATTTATTTATTACTATGAATCATTGAAAAAAAAAAATTAGTTGTTATTAATATTAAATCATAGATTTCTTAGAATTTTTTTGTTTTTTGTCTGTGTATCTTTTCCAGCTCTATGGAAATAATTTGTTTTCTGTGGCTGATTTGATTATATTGAGACAGCTGCATTTCTTGTCTCAAGAAATGCATTGCAAGTTACGTCAATACAAAAACTACCTGCATATTTATGATGTTTTGGATAAGAGGTAAGTTTTACAGGCCTTTTAAGCCTTCCTCACCATAGTTGGGTAAATAGTGGTAACTATGAGACTTCAGCTAAACATTCCCATATGATCCAACAGAAAAAGAAAAAAAATCTCCACACCTTTCCAAATACAGAAAAAAATGCAGTCAGAACAGAATTTACTATTACTCACGGCCAGGGCTTTAGAAACACTGGCCCTCATAGCAGTGCTAGTTTTTTGTTATTTGGTGCCAAGGTAATATAATATATTGTGTTGTGTCATAAATGTACATTCAAATAAAAAAAATGTATACACATTTTTATAGGTTTATGATGTTAATAAATGTGGAAATGCATCACAGTCTATAAAAAGGTTCAATTAAAAGTTAATAATGCTACTTAATGATAGTGAAGCTGGTTTCCTGAAATGTCAGTTTAAGTTTCCCAAACTCTGTTTCTCCCTGTACTGTATTATTATGCTGTTCTGGTTTATTTTTGTACATGAGTAAGGTAACAGCTGTTATATTTATGCCCTCTGTTTTGTCAGTTTGCAGTAATGAAGTGAGAAAAGATGGGCCTCTTAAATCATAATGTCTCTTGGCAGGTTTTCTATGGCTACAATGGAAGAGCTGGCGTCTCATGATGACAGATGTGCTATTTGCCTGGAAAGGATGTATACAGCATACAAACTGCCCTGTGGGCACCTTTTCCACAAGTATGGAAATGACCACATTACAGATAGAGAAGGAATTATTAGTTACAAGAAATTACTTATCCACCCTAGATGATGGCGAAGTCCTCTATATGTGAATATAATCTGTCATGCAGCACTGAGCTGAATGGATGACTATAATAAAGTATTAAATTTTGCTGTGGAAAAATATCAGACAGTTTCCCATTAATGTTTTTAAATGGTCTCCAAGATGCTGGTACCTATGTGTGTTTTCAGGTCATGCTTGCGTTCCTGGCTGGAGCAGGATATGTCATGTCCCGTATGTAGGATGTTTGTAAATATAAGTGGCAGTCATACCAGAAATGAGCAGGAGAGGGCATCACTGTCACTCAGTTCGGGCTCAGCTGCTGTGACAAATACAAACGGAGCTCCAATCAATTACCACAGTCACCTCTTCCATTTTCATGGTACATATTTTTTCTCTCTCTTTATATATTGTTCATATTGCCTTAATGGTGCTGTGATCACATTTGAAGTGAATCTTTGTCAGCATGAGCACATCTGCTTTTTATTATGTTAGCTTGTTGCTTTAAATGAGAATGTTTAGACTTTTTTTTTTTTTTTTTATTCGAGCTTAAAAGTTATTTTGTTTTGGGTGCCTATTTGGATTCACCTTGTTTTTACAGGTTCCTGGATTGCTAACTGGCCTCCTGGCTTTACAGTTGAATTTGTGCACTCTTCTAATATGATTATTCTACTGCATGCAGGTGACTCACAGGTAATAATTGAGGATCTAAGTTGTCCACATAAATAGTTTTCTGTTGAAATAGTTACTATATTATGCCATACCATGTTTACTAAAAATAACTACCATAGTTCAAAATAGTTACAAAACGTTCACATTTTTATCTGATTGCGGTTATTAATTTACTGATTTTCAGGTACGCTGAGAGGAAGAGATGTTTCATCAAGTAGACCTACCAGAATAATCAATCCTATAGATTCTAAAGAATGTGATACTGACTGAAGGAAGACTGTTGAAAAGTGTGTATGAGTACTATAAGGCATATGTGCAAGGTAAACAGTTTTAAAGTGCTAAGATTTTATTACAATGTTTATTATATTTATTTTATATAAATAAGCATAACTGAATAACTGAAATTAATATTTACTTATAAAAACAGCTACCTTTTTGTAGCCTAGAAAGTATTTTCTTTTTTTTTTAACACTGAGCTAAAATGGCTTTAGTGTGATGGATATTTGTCACAAATTTAAGCTCAAGTTCTGTTGTAGACCCTTTTTAAAAAAATTAAAAAAAAAGATAGTCAGCTTTGGCTTTGCATTATGTATTTAATATTTTAATGTATTTATTTTTATTTTTTTTACATTTAAGCTTTAATAAATCAAATATATTTTTGTCTTTGTTTGACTCATAGTTGTGTTTTCTAACATAATATTTTGTCTAATCTTTTAATCTCTTGTCTAATCATATGTATGAAATTAATTAATAATGTTAAAACATGTGACAGTCAGAACATTTGCTGTGCATACTATCCACCTTATCTGTCCTAAATAGTATTATAAATTGGTACATAGAATACATATTGAATATTTTTCCACACGTGCTTTCAATTAGAGCATATTTCTGTCAGTGTTTATGTGCCTTTGAAGACCACACGGAAGAGGGCGACACTTCTCCGAAGGGCAAACCACCAAGCCTATTAAAAATTTTAGGAACAACACATCACTGGGCAAGTTCCGCACAGAATAATCGCATAAACATCTCTTCATGTTCAAGAGCAACCAACTTTAAAGCAAGCCTGTCGAAGCGGTGAGTAATAATGGTATTTAAAATAGGCTACAGTGTATACTATAACAGGCTATACAGTGTATTTTACAGACGAACATTTCAGGCGTGCTTGATACTGTTTGACATAACGGAGTTGGGGAGATCCGGTTTTCTAACACTTTGTTATACACTACTTTTTTCTGCAGGTGTTTAGACGCTTACATTTACATTTAAGTAAGATAGTTACGTTTACTTTAAGAATACCTATATGTTACGTAAATATTGAACACCTTTATTTCAAGTTAGTTAAATGTCTACTCATAACGAGGCGTGTTCACATTACGTTTGCTTGACAGATACAATTGTCAGATACAACGTTTTTAAGCTGAATCCTCAATAATATTTTCATTTTAGTAAAACATTAAAACATACCACAGGTCGACGGTTTTTCTTAGCAGATCTAATAGATAACGCTACACTTATTAGTGAAGTGCATAAAATAAAGAAAAAAGTGTTTTGCTGCCAGGGCAGGGTAAAATTAGGAAAGAGTCGTTTTTGCAGTTATATTAAAGTAATATAATATATATTTATATATATATATATATATATATATATAAAATTATATTTATTTAGATAATCACAGGATTACAGCCAATTATTGTTTCATATAAATCAGAATCTTAAAATAATGGAGTCAAATAAAGGATACTTTTGAAACGGCCATATGTTACCAATGCAAAACAAAAACAAGCTTTTAAATTAAAAAGTGTATATTAAATAGGTTTTAATATATTGTGCCAACCTCTCTATGTAACAAATAGCATAGGTCTTCCCTTCATCCATTTCATAATTCATTCTCAGTAACTGAACTAATCCACAATGACTAACTGTAATTTGTTGCCCGATTGTCATAAACATTTATGTGAAATATCTCTTGATTTCTTTTTTATAGTTCATTGTTAGATCTGATATATAATTTTATTGGCGCAAATCCTTTGCCTTTTTTTATCAGCATCCTAGGATGTTAATGTATGAAAAAGCAGGCATCAGAGGTGCATGGATATGGTGGTTCATATGCATCCTTCTCTCACTTCTTCATGGAGTGTTGTCCGAAAGCAATAAAACTCTGGATATAATGACAAAATATCCACTGATTGATGGGTAAGACTTGCTTCTCATTTTCATTCATTTTTATTGTAAGCATAACTGGTCCATAATATTACAGTATATATCTGAGAATACTGACAGTAAATGGGTAAAAGCTTGTAGTTGAACCAACTGCAATAAAAAATGGTTTTGTAATGCCTTTTGATTTCACACTGCTTCTCTTTCCCTTTGTTCAAGACACAATGACCTGGCATTACGTCTGAGAATGCACTATAGAAACAGACTGCGCACTTTCAGTATGCACAGCAATTCTAAGGTGGCTACAGATATTAGTCGCCTCACTGCTGGCCATGTTGGAGGACTGGTAATTTCTCTTGGCTGGTCTTGAGTATAATCCAAATCTTTAACCATCTGTAAATTTGAAGTCACAAACCTATATTTGTGTATACTGCATATTGTGTAGATTAAGTTCTGGGCCTTATGAACAAGGTTATTCTGCCCCAGCTTCACACACAGCTTCTAATATTGTGCGGTTCCATGAGCAATATATGTTTATCTTTAATCTTGAAGTCCCGTCTCTTAGAATTTCTTTAGTAAGGAGCTGAATTTCACTGAAACTTCTAATTTCTCTCACAAATTGTCATAGAAATTTTATTAGACATTTTGTACCCACAAGTGAGTGGTGAATGACTAGAGATAAATAAGTCCTTGATGTTTGTTAGGTGTTTGCAGCGTACGTGTTGTGCACAGCTCAGGACAAAGATGCTGTTAGACTGACCTTGGAACAGATTGATGTAATTCGGCGTATATGTACCGAAAACCCAGAGATGGAACTGGTCACCACATCTGAAGGTACTATTGCACCCCAACCTCCACATGACCAGATCATTTCACTTTGCTGCAATCAAACATTTTGAATCAGGTCCAGTTCTACGAAGGTGTTAGACTAAACAAAATCAATAGTTAAAGCTATAATAATGTAATTCAATTGAAGATTTGGCAAACTATCCAGTGCGTCAGGGCCGTGCACAGGGTGGTGGCCCGGTGGTTAGAGCCACTGCTCCTCTGCCTTCATCAGCTGAGGTGCCCCTCTCACTAACCACCATCATCCCAGCTCAAAGCATTCTGTTATCCCACTGCGCACCCTGTTTTCCCGCCAATCCGCAGCATCACTCACAAGCTATGTGCCGCTTCCTGGAGATGACAGTTCTTCCCGAAGGTCGATGCATTAACAGATACATTACAATCCACAATTCAGTCAGTGGTTAATCTGCTGGATAGGTCATTAAGTAGCTTGATTTTGTATGATTTGCTCTCAGTCTTCTAAAAGTCATAGAATATTTGCGTTCTTAAAACGTTTAATCAAAATATTGTACCCGATTAGATCTAATATAAATTAGATATATAATGTAGATCTAATATAAAACCAAATTTGCTGTTGTTAGCACATTTTGTAGAGAAATAAATAAATAAAAGCAAAGCCTTCACAAAAAAGAAGAAAGAGAAGAGCAAAGGGAGTCTGCTGAAGGCAATTCAACATCACAAACTTTTTTGGTTTGGGCCTCTGCCCCTCAAAATGTCTGTGCATGGCCCTGCAGTACGTTATGGTTTGCGCAAGATCAGTTTCTATTTCAGTGCATTTGCAGCATTGAGTAACAGGCAGTCACAGACGCATCTCATTATAACAAAGTGTAAGCAAAGTGTAAATTAGAGATTCATTGTACAACATAGAGACCTTCATTGATTATAAAATAACTTTGTGAGATAGCGATGAACTAAGACAAGCTTTTTAGTGATTATAAACTGTGTGCTCTTTGCACAAAAGCAATATAGCTTAGGTTATATAATATGGTTAAAGCACCCTCAGCGATTTGATTTTAGAGCAGCACCTATTTAAGGTGTTCAACTTTAATGTAATATTCTTTTGCTGTAATATTAACATTTATAGGTTGGCATGTCATCTCAAAATCTTTTTCAAAGAACTTTTTTTAAGATATTGAGGGAGATATATTGGTATATTGGTCTATAGCAGGTAGAAAACTGACATTTGTTACAGTTTTCTCTTCCAGTGATTGCTTCTAGTACATACATGTCTTTAATTTCTCAGTGTGTCAATCATAATCAATGGAAAAGTGAAAAGTGTTGTTCCTCCCAGTTAATCAAAGGCTTTACTCTGTCAATCATGTATCTTGTAACAGTTCGTTGCTTTGAGGGAAAGTTCACACAAAAATGAAAATTCTATCATCATTTATCATTACTATTTTAATCTATTCAGGAAATGTTTGGAAATAAAAATCTTAAAGCCATTAAAGTTCCTTCGGAAGTCCATATCCAGAGAGGATGTTGTAAATTATCTCCAGTGAATTCCAAATGAATAAGAATCTTGCCTACACTTGTTGTGTATGTGAAAGGAGAAGAGACGATATGTGCGAACTTACAGCTACCTGCCTGAGGATATCCTCACTCAACATAAGTAACACCTAGACCAGTGCTTCCCAAACCTGTCCTGGAGGCCCCCCTGGCCTGCACATTTTGTATGTCACTTTCATTTTACATTTTGATTCCACTCATCATCAGTGTATGTCTGATAAGGTAGACATACAAATTGTGGTATGTTGTCATATAACACAATGTTGTTTTGAAGATTTAATGAATAGATGATTTTTATGAATAGAAAGTTGAATAGAATATTCACTGTCCTCAAACAGAGTTTATAGACGTGTCTGCAAGAGTTCTTTGTGAAATAAGGGTAGTACCTGGTATTGATATTGTGTAACAATGTAGAAAGGCCTCAGACTATGAAAACATGATATCAGATTGGAGATTGAACAATGTTAGGTGGTTTCAGCTAAAAGACAAGTGACAGTTATACTCAGCCATGATCACTGCACGTTTACTTCATTTTACGGGAAGATATAAAACACTTATGTCTATTGTGCTCTGATTAGTACTGTTGTGGAGAGAAGAGGGGAAAAAACACTGGACACTGTTTTATATATTTGTGTCTTTAAACTATTAATAAACAAAATATTGTGTGTTAAAGGAATGAGGAATAGTAGAAAAATCGCATGTCTAATCAGTATAGAGGGAGGCCACTCCATCGACAACAGTTTAGCAGCACTGCGCATGTTCTACCAGCTTGGAGTAAGATCCATGGCCCTCACACACAACTGTAACACCCCATGGTAAATACTCACCAGACATGTACAGCATTAGCTAATAATAATAATCCATACATCTACAAGAACAAGTTTTAATACTGAATTGAGCGAGGAGCACAAATATAACTTATATTGTGTACTTTAACACATACTGTCCGTGAATTTTTTTTCATCCATTTTGTATTGTTAAATTATTCAACTTTCTCCAATAATGTCATTTGTAGGGCTGAAAGCTCATCTAGATTTTACACATATTACCAGCAGAAGAATAACAGCCTGAGCGATTTTGGCAAGGTATGGTTTTTTTTTTGATGAATCAGTGGTCAATAAAAACAAAAATGTTAAATTGGATGTGGATTAAGATCATGTAAAGAAGATAAAGATAGTTCAACCAAAGGTACACTTGTATTTAGTGGGGAATTTGACTCTGTAATGAGGCTTCTTTCATTCTCTTCTATATTTGGAAATCCTTGTCTTGTGTCCCCTCTTTGAACCCAAAGTCTAAAGACCAAAAAATATACTGAAAGTTATTTATTTTGCTTTAAAAATGCCTCAATTACTAAAAAAAATCATGATGGTGATTTGTACTGTTTGCATAGAATATTAGCATTATCATTAAGAAAAACAAATCTAAAGTGTAGGCTTATATCTGTTAAAAGTGTACCCATGACATAAAAGACATCTATCCAAACATATCATTAAAGTATTGTGCACAGTGAGCCCATTATGTTATATAAATTAAATAAATGGGGAAAAACTTCTGCACATTCTTCATAAAAGATTATGATGCATTTACTTTGATTACAACTAACTGCTGATTAATGAACTGAATCATCTCATAATGTGTCTCCTCAGGTGGTGGTGAAAGAGATGAACAGGTTGGGAATGCTGGTTGATCTGTCTCATAGCTCATGGGAGACAGCCAGAGCTGTGCTGGAACATTCTACTGCTCCAGTTATTTTCAGCCACTCTTCAGCCTATGCTATCTGCAACAATATTCGCAATGTCCCTGACGACCAGCTGCTTCTGCTGGTGAGACCTCTGCTTGGT
>JAUCMS010000127.1:14137044-14147365 GCA_032357445.1 Enteromius radiatus
ACTAATTGCTTGTTGTTCCCCACTTGTAAGTCGCTTTGGATAAAAGCGTCTGCAAAATGAAAAAATGTAAATGTAAAATGTATATATATATATGCACAGACATGGCTTGACCAGTGCAAGTGACTACACAATGCATCAGGCTATATGATGCACTTTTTGCTGAAAATGTACTCACCATCTGGTCATCTGAGATGTAGAAGTGTTTCTTCATGGGAACAGATTTGGAGAAATTTACACCACTTGCTCAATGGATCCACTGCAGTGAATGGGTGCCGTCAGAATGCAAATTTAAAGCATCACAATAATCTGCCCTGTTGTACTCTCACATGAAAATCCACCAAAGCACTTGTTTGGAACTGTTTTTTACTGTTTCTGCTTATAAACAGAGCTTGATCTGTGCAAATTTCTCCTGAGAAACAATATTATAATAATATTATGTAAGGATGGGTTTGTTTCTCAGAAACATAACACTTTTTGTTTCACAATAGACTGGACTTGTGGATGATTGTAATGTTTTTATCAGCTGTTTGGACTCTCATTCTGACGGCACCCATTCACTGCAGGGGACTCATTGGTGAGCAAGTGTTGTAATGCTTCCTCCAAATCTGTTCAGACTAACTAACAAACTCACTGACAACTTCAATGGCCTTAAGGTGATTTCTTTAAAGGACCCCATGCTTTGTTATTTGCCTATGACAAAAGGAACTGTTACAATATATAGTCCAAAAGCATGCAAACAGAAGCACAAACACTCCTAAACAATCTTCCTAACTTCTAAAACAGACATAACCATCATTCTGTGGCAGCAGATCTTGAGCTTGAGCTCAGTCTCGGTGACAGCGGTTAGGTCAGGACAGATGTGAGCACAGCCTTCTCTAATTGAATAATTACATTAGATTGGCCAGTATCTTGGCAAGCGTTCCCTCTAGAGCTCTTCATTCATTTGATGTCCCGTTCTTGCCAAGCTAAATTCAAACAGCTATGATTTCAACATATCCTCAGCTATGTACACTGAGCCAGAAATCGGCCAAAGAAGAGAGCTCTGATGGCATGTGGGGTCTCATCACAGCTTGCTTAACTCTGGAGCAAATTATATTTGTTTTCATAACAGGCAACAGAATGTTCAAAAATGTGCTTGTGAAACCGCACATTCGTTGTGGTTATGGACCCCTCTGACTGACACGAGTTCAGTGCTGTTTATATTTTTTTTGTAATTTCCTTCCTTTTATTTTTGTAATTAATTTATAAGCAATAAAAACAAACAAGCACTGCAAATAAATAGTATTTGCAAGACTTATAACCTTTACATCACATTTTTAAAAACTGTTAACTGAAACACAACTGCTTGGTACTTTTAATAAATCATGATATAAAATAATTAATCAATCAAACAGCACAATGAACCTATATACTAAGGGCTCACTATGCTTTTTTGATTTATAATTTTAATTTCACAATCAAGGCTTAAACCTAGTCCCAGAATAAAATTCATGACTTTTATTACAACACTGTGTCTACGCAGCTAAAGTCTGTCTACACTGGACGCGACAAAGTGACCATTGAAAAGCATTTGAAACTTGTGTCAATGCATCGTTTCACAAGTTTGCGCTTCCTTATGATAACTTATTAGCCACATTAGGCGTATTTGGCTTGCTGTCTAGAGGGCGAGCCTGGAGGTCGTTGAACACCGAGTCCTGAGCGAGGGCTGAGCTCTGTGTCCGGCTCGAACTCTGCTTGTCCCCCCTGTAGGAAGACGCGGAATGAGGTGGAGAAAGGATGCATAACGAGATGGAGAAGAAAAGTAAAAGGGCTTATATAAGGGTAAGGCGTATGGATTTGATTGGACTAGGCAAAATTACATTGATTAGGAATGCGATTCCAGCTGTGGCTAATCATGCGTACGCGCTCCTCCCGAAACTTTGTTTATCAACATCACAAATAGAACGCCGCATTAGTTTTCAGTCGGGAATTTGTTGCTGCATTCAGTATACACAGCAAAATAGGTTCCATTGTATTTTGTTGCGTCACGTCACACTGCGCCGCTTAACACATCTTTACATAGTGGCTATGCTTTTATGCAAATGGCCCAGGCCTTAATGATTTCTATTTGAACGCACAATAAGCATGGTCAAGACCTTTGTCTTGGCTTTTCAAATGATGATATTTTTTTCCTCACATCCACTATTTCTGTCTTCATGACATCAGTCCCATGTTAAATCTGAGACAGTGTGTGATGTAACAAGATTTCAGTAATGACGGAATAATTAGATTTGGGACACCTGCTGTGTAAGACAATACAATGGAGCAGTAACGGTTCATTATTCTCAACAAACAGTGATCGACTCGAACATGTCAAGATTGGCAGAGACAGCGTAGTCAAAGGATATGTGGGTGGCACACAAGCTGATGAAATTTGCTTTGTTGAGCCTGTCATATTTTGCTTTTGTCTGGTTGTCGGCTGTTTTAGAACGATGTGTGGCATGAAAGGTTTGTGTACGACCAATGAACTTGACTGGCTCCTGGATTGACAGCTGCTGGTTCAACACCTCTTTCTGTGATTGGTTTCTAGCTCTACCCATCATTTCAGCTATTCCGAGCAACACACACTGCTTAATCTAATATTCAGTGTACAGCACACCTGCTGAGCATGAGAGTCTGTTGTATGTGTGACAGTAATGAATATTCTCTAGTGCCCTGTGTGCTGTCCCATGATGGCAGGATTACCGGTGGCCGAAAACTATTATAATAGAGCGGCATGAGGGGGGAAAAGCGGAGGAAATGACAGCTTTCCACATCCCCTCACACACAGAAGACAGCTGGGGAAATGACACTTCAAAGCATTGCTAGGTGGGAAAGCAGTCCAAAAGAGAGTAAGAGCACAGGAGAGAGAGAGAAAGTGAGAGAAACAGCCAAACAGACAGTGAGAACAAGACAAGCAGAGGCTATAAGAAGCGCTAGATCACCCAGAAAGACAGAAAAAGGGGAGAAACTAATGAGTTAAGGGTTGGAGACATTAAAATATACTATATCTGTATATATAGGAGATCTACATTCTACACTGATGCTACTCTTACTAAGAGATTTTGTGATATACAAACATGAACGGAAACCCTCACTAGAATCTAATGACGCGTCTCTATGAATTTGTCCATAACTGGTTGTAAACAAATCAGCAAGCGCTGTAGATTCTTCATTGTTCTGCACATTCTTCTGGTTTCCCCTGATACGAGGAGCCAAATTTTCCCTTAGACACGGGAAAGGACTGCTTTTCTTTGAAGTGCAAGCGGCTGCCATTAGGCAGGAGTTTCAGACTTTCGAACGCCGTATACACATTTCACTGATTCTGGCCTAATTTTGAGCACTTTCAAGGAAAATTGTTCACATCTGATCAGCTAATCATTGTACCTGTGTTCTACCCCAGAGCAGCATGGGTATACTTTGATAGAAGGAATAGTTACAGAAAAATGATAATTCTGTCAATATTTATCTCACGTTGTTCTAAATCTATATGTTTTACTTACCTTTGTGGAACACAAAAGAAGATATTTTGAAGAACCTGGAACAGTTTGGTGACCGTTGACCATTTTTTAAATAAAACAATGAATAAAATTACTCAGAATATTCCAGAGTAGGTTTAGAATAACATGAGGGTCAGTACAAATTTTATTTTTAGGTGTACTTAAAATAATTTTAAAAATGCCTGTCCCTGATACATATGCATCTCACATCTGGGAGCATTACATACAACCCGCGCATACAGTGAACTAAAACTGTAGCTTCAAATTATAGAAGAAATTATACAAATATTCCTTCAACAAGATAATTATGATAACTGGAAATCAAGCTGTATTCCAATACTAAACTAGCTCTGACAAATCTGACTGATTTAGCCTCCCTCACAGACTCTTCATTCAACTAGTAATGATTAACTACATCAAAACCCGACACCTCCAACACCGCCTGACATGGGAACAGGCACAGTCAGGTTTTATATGTCTTGTCATCTTTTCCTGTCTGGTCTCAAAGAAATCCTTCATATCTTTTAAGAATGTTTTCATGACTCACACAGGAATGAGGGAAAGAATGTATGAAAAGCTAAATGATAGATTCATTAGGCACAATATCAGCAAGACTCAATAGGGAGCGACAAGCAACTGGTACAACACGACAAAAACTGTAACAATGTTGAAAACATCACAGACATTGTGAAGTGTGAGGAAACATCTGACTACTGTTTTAATGGGTTTGAAACACATATAAGACCAAATACAGTAAAAGTGTTTGTTTAATAAACAGTCTATTCATACTTTTAAGCGAATCTCAAGCTGTCTATCAACTTTCTGTCTAAATTCTTTTAACTAGCACTGATATTACGTCACACCTCGCATTTCCAGACATTTTCATGGTACTGCTGTTGGAATAATACACAACAACTCGAATAGAACTGTAAAGCCACAGAGCATAAAAACAATAAGAAAAATGAATTTAAGACTCACTCGTAGAACTCTGCGGCCGGTGTGTTCTTGTACTTGGCATAGGAGGTTCTGTTACCCAAAACGGTGCCATTGATGTATTTTGCTTCTGTGCAGTTGGGGCTGTTCCACGGGTTATTACACGTGAGCCAGGGCAGCTCACTTGTCAATGAGGCAAATAAGTAGTACAATGACCAAGCTATGATGACGTTGTAGTAAAAGCCCACATACAATGCTATGATGATCACAGTGTACCCAACGCCTGAGGAAGAAAGTCACAAATATTTTGTTATTGTAAGTGAAAACGTTTTACTTTATCTGTTTTAGGCCTCTCTTTGCATCAATATGAAGTTGAAAGTGACTTTAAAGTCACAACAGAGTCACTATATAACCTAGTTCACTGACCCAATGAACAAATTTGTTATTTTTTTGTTGGATCATTGAGTTAACGCTGTATGTGTTCGTTGGGTCAGCGTGAAGACGAAATATGCACATGTCAATGTTGGAACATTTGTTTTGGGGTTTGGTGTGCACTGTAAACTAATTCAATTAATTGAAATGTTTGAACATTGTACAGTTGATTTGAGAATCTTTTATATCTACAAACTTTTCAGCATACCTTTGAATACAGGGCAGATTTTCCAAACCGTAGCTGCTCCCTCTCTGTTATACTGACCCAAGGCAAGTTCCATGTAAAACAGGGGCATTCCAGCAATGAACAGGAACAGAATGTATGGAATCAAAAAGGCACCTAGGGGGGACACATTATAGAATTTTACATTTGATAGCTGATAGATATCTACAGATCTAAGAATAAATGAAGGCTGAACAACAGGTATTTGTCACTGTATCTGTGCACATAGTGAACTTTAAATCAACAGTGGAGTTAAAGGCAGTTTGATGTAATCATAGTTCTTAAGTCTAACTTCACATTATAATGTATTCAGATATGGAAAATTCTTTGTGGTTTAACCTGAGGTGAAAAATCTAATTCAATTTAAATGTCACGTCACCTTCTGATGAAACTTTCTGACCTTATGACTTTAAGTATGTTTTCGAAGTCAGAAATCATGATTCCTGCTATATTCGTCTTTGCTTATGAAGCTTTATGCTATAGTTGTAATTGATACACAAAAGGAAAGTGTATCATTAATGCAAAAAAAGTAGTTTATTTTACTAAATATACAGTAGGCCACTAATTAGTGTAATGCATTTAAATTAGTCAATTTTTTCACCACAAAAAAGTTGTTTTAGTCATGAACACATGTCTGTATCAAAGCTGGTCTACATGCCTAAAGAGGTAAAAATACATTTTGTTACACATAATTTCTAAAAGACAACAAAACCATTACAAAAACAATAGCCCAGTAGTAGTTAATGAGTTTGCTGACAATGACGTGTAGTTTATGGGTGACTGGCAGGTTGCTGAGAGTTCATCATTTTGGAATGATTCGAGTCATAATGGCTGGAATAAAGTGTCACCATGTCACAGTTTCTAACTGTAAATGATATAATGTTGACTAAAATGCATGTGTATTGCTTTGTTAAATATATAATAAACCATTTTTTTTTTCAAATTCTTTCATAAATTCATACTTTTTTTCTCTTTCATACATTGGTAGTTGACGTATCAATGGTGTGACAGAAAAAAAATAAACCTCTCTCATGCTACAAGAATAAAATAAATACATTTATTTTTATAATTATTATTATTATTTATTTATTTATTTTCATAGTTTTAACTACCCATATGCTTTTGCTCATCAGCAATAAAGATTGTATTACATTTCTGAAACATTGAACGTGTTTTTGATACAAGTATATGCACTTCAATTTAACTTCAAAGGCAATAACAACGTTGGTAAGTTTGTAAGCTGCTTCCCCAAATGATTATATATCAAGTAGCCCTCATTTTGTTCATCAGAGTTAGTAATGCAAAAATAGTGCCCCTCAGAGTAAACGGAAGAACTGATCTTACCTCCTCCATTTTTGTAACACAGGTAGGGGAACCTCCACACATTGGCCAGGTCCACAGCGAAGCCTATGACAGAGAGCAGAAAGTCCATTTTCTTGCCCCAGGTCTCCCTGGTCACATCCTCATTGGAGCCGGGAGTGCATCCGCGGGAGCTGGGAGAAGCCACGACAGAGGAGTTCGTGTACTGGACTCCGTTCTGCTCCTTCACCAGGATCAGCTCCACTTCTTTTTTCTCCACGTTAAACTGTTTCAACGGGGCCACCGAGGACAGTTTGTGCTCAGGCAGGACTTGGATGTTCATCTTTGCGCCCTGGCGCTCTCGTGGCCCCGAGGATGTGGAGCAAGTGAGGTGCGTGCCGCTCGCACTGACGATGATGATGCTGATGATGCTGCTGAGGATGATGATGAATAGGAAACGCTACAGCAGTTGCTCTCCCGGCGAGGTAGATTTTTGCCCAGATTTTATCAACTGAAAGAGAGGAGAAATGAAAGTTTACTGTTACTGTGAGACATTAAATTATCCCATGCACCATACTGTTAACCAGCCGAGCGCGCAAAACGATTTACAATGAATGCGCGAAAGCGAACGGGTAACGAGGAAGAGAAAACTTTACAGCGACAATAACTCGGCATTTTCCGCTGGACGCAACATATTTCATGGAGTAACTGCATATGTCTGCATAAAGTCTCGCTTTTCGAGTCTGTAATATTTAAAGATGACTCTGTACTTGTCAGCATGAGGGGGTCCCTCCATGATCCGTCCCTTCTGCTTGATCCAGAAAATGAGAGACTGCTGCTTCTCATGAAGTTTTACTCTCCCCTCCCTTCCAGCTGGAGGCTATAAATTGTGAGCATTTAAACCGACATCCTGTTTCTCCACACGTGATATTTTCTATATGATCATCATCATCATCCTCGTCTTCTTTATGTTTTTTGAAGATTGCTCTCCGCCCCAAATGTCACAGTCATCTTCAAGCTCGCGGTGCGCCACCGCTGGACTTAAACAATTAAAGAGTTTTTTTTCTTTTCTTTTTTTTGTCAGTTAACACCGAAGTTTTTTTCAAAATAGTTTCATAATGAAGCAAAAAAAAAAAAAGTGAAAGCAAAGTTATTTTTCATGCAATAGCATAATGTTTGTCAAATATGGAAATTCCCTTGATGTAGGATATTCGCTAATGTTTGCATAAACGGCAAAAAAAAAAAATGCTTGTGAATGTTAAGAGAATAAACAGAAGCTTAAAGTTCAAAAGTCTGAAGGACTTTTAAATAGCTTGGAAGTGCCAATATCAAATATCACACTAAGCTGCTAACATGTGCAACCTGGAAATGCTTCAAGCAGCATGTGCGATGTTCCACTCATAACTGGGTCACCTTTAGATGTGCCACAAGTTTATAAAACATTACACATGTCTCAAAGGCATAGAAAAACAATTAAAAAGACATGTAGTGGAACAGAGAAACATGTTCTGTGATCTAAACCATATGTTTTGCTAACATTTGTCCAAGACTGTTCTGGATAGAAAGGGCTTTAAATGGTTAACGTATTTGTTTATGACTATACGTTAAATTATTGTAATCTATCTTTACTAAAGCATTGTACTGTGGGAAATAAATTAAAGGGACATTTTAAAGGGACGTTGCATTGGGAGTTACTAAGATGTAGTGTACTTATTCATCTGGCCATATATGACCTCAACATGTTAGGCCCCCATGTGGCGATTTGCTCTATTTAAAATAAAACAGCTTTATGTCCTTCATCTCATTTAGGTGTGCATGATTTTTAACATAGGTTAAAAATACTGGGGGAAAGATCTCACCAAAAAATAATAATAAAATAAATTCTAAAACTACGAGATTAAAGTCGTAATATTTCGAGAATAAAGTCGAAATACGACGATATTAAAGTAAAAATATTACGAGATTAAAGTAGAAATTTTTGAATTTAAATCTTTGAAATTAAAGGTATAATATTTAGCGTAGTGAACTTGCAAATGAACTGGACTGAGAGAAGGCCACCAGAATTTAGGCGTATTTGAATATTGTTGTGTCCGAGCGGCCGCTTCATCTTACTGGGATGAGATCTAAGAACTCGTGGAAACCGCTTAATATCAAGAATATTATGGAAATAATATTTCATGCAGGTTTTGAAAGCTGAGACTTTGGAGTATCTGTGGGTGCTCCCAATCTTGGCCGACTTTAATCTCGTAACATTTCGACTTTAATCTCGTAACATTTCGATTTCATTCTTGTTATATTTCGACTTTAATTTCGTAGTATTTTGACTTTAATCTCGATATATTACAACTTTAATCTGGTAGTTTTAGATTTATTAATTTTTTTTTGGTGGTACTAACTTATCGAGAAGACATAAAAAATAAACATATTATAGCTATGTTTGATCCATCTCCCGTCCCTACAACATTGTTTTTTCTGTTTTTAAAAGTCTGTTTTCATTCCCCTTTGAGTTGCCTGTTTCTTCTCTCTTCTTCTACATAGATTCAATTAGTTGTTTTCTAAGAAGCAGTAAAAGCATTGTGTTCCACGTGTAATCTAATTCCACACCCGCTTTAGCCAAAGGCGACGATTTCTATTAGATACGGGCAATCAGTTCATCCCATTAAAGTCAATGAATGTCCCCTTAAAGCTCTCCAGCGTTTCTTTTATGAAACCTTTACAGGCCTGTTTTTGTGCAGTTTTGTACATATTCTGGTTCGGATTAGATAAGAAAAGTAAGGAACAGGGTTTTAAAGGCTTCTTAACTCACATTCTTCCTCCAAAGGAGCTGGAATTTTTTATTTCTTTTTCAGGATGTTGTCATGCATGTGGGAGAAGGTGATGCCAAAGAAGGTCACCTTTAGCGCAAAACAACCTTTCCTTGAAGAATGAAGGATATTTGCATATTCTGCATCAATATTGCAATTAGTCTCCATTTGACCAGAGTAAGCACTGGTATTATCTGCTATATAAGTCACTACTATATCTGAAGGCGTCTTATAATCACGTTATAAATACAATCCTTGACCTCTGACCTGAGGAAACTCTCACATAGAGTCCAAAACCTACCTCATACTGAGAACCACAAGCATTTCCCCTAATTAGGCCGTTTCCAGTCCTGTGACAGATCAATAACACAAATATGGGGGTCATGTGTGTCATTCAGGACAAGACTGATGAGCTAGGATCGATTTTGCCCTTTTCGTTTTCTAATGATTGTATTTACATGTAGTTTGTATGTAATCTTGGATCAATAAACCTATTCTGGAGTGTTTTACAAAGCATATACTGACCATTAAACACATATTCACATTCATTGAGAGACTATTTTATCAAAAGGAAAAGAGAAACAATTGTGTATATTTGTATATATTCAGAAGGTTTTTGTCTTTTGAAATTGAAAAAAAGAAAGAAAAAAAAAAAGATTTTTTTTAAACCTAAATTGTGACAAAATATTAGTAAAACCAAATCCTTCACAGATTAAAATTTGAATTAAGTTAAAGATGGTAAATTGAGATTTTTAACTGCTTTTAAATTAACTGCTTTCAAATCTCATAACAAACCAAATATCACATTAGCAGTAAACTGTCACTCTTGAAGTCGACTAAATCTGTCCTGGTTAACATCACTCTTCTGTGTTTATCGGTATGAGATCAATGTTGACGTACGTTGTTCTAGTGCACACTACAGTTGTATTGTAAAAGATCTATAATTAAATGAGTTCCCAGACTTGTTGACAGTTGTTTTGAGACCTGCTTTTGAGAGTTTCAATTAAGTTCTGAGTAATATATATTTAGGTCAGTAAGAGTGTAGACTCATATATGACAGTTCTGGGAAGAATATTTACTCAAATATTTTTGCCTATATAAAATCCAGCAGC
>JAUCMS010000127.1:14153685-14171306 GCA_032357445.1 Enteromius radiatus
CTTCAGTTGTGTGTAATGAATCTAAAATATATGAAAGTCTAATGTTTATCAGTACATTACAGAAAATAATGAACTTTTTCACAATATTCAAATTTTTTGAGAAGGACCTGTACATAGTAGTTAAGGCCACCTAATAAAAAGTGGTACTTAAAGAAGTATTCTCTGAATGATAGGGCTGTTAATATGACTGACAGTTTTATCACTTGCTATACAGTTGGCATACAGACCATAAGTTATGTGTCCTGATCCATCTGCATCAATTTCTTTGAAGAGGCTGTCGACGTCAAGATCACATACTCCAAGAGCAGAACGCAGCAAACCGCTAAACTCCTCTTGTGTGATACAGTTGTCCTCATCAATGTCAAACATCTGCGTAAAGAATACACATGAACATTTTTGACAGTATATCACACAATAGTAGTCCCTCATAGTACTCCTGTTCTGTTGTTGACTTTCTTTCTGTCAAGTTCAAGATTTTTTTGTAAACCACCTCGAGGTGTTAACAACCACTGGCACTAACCACATCACAAAATGTCATCTTTCAATTTTTATCATATGAAATCTTCTTTTAATCTTTGCGCAATCACATTTTAAGATTTCATTGCGATATTTCATTTTCACAACAACATCAGTGCTATCTGTGACATCATTACCTTAAAAACAGTTTGAATGACTTCCTCATTATTAGCCGGGCGGCACAGAACTGTGACACCGATGACATACTCTCTGAAATCAATGGTGCCATCGCCATTCTACAAACAGAAAACATATGCTTCAAACAGACCACACTGTGAATAAAATACAATGCCATTACAGTCATCCAGTACCATAGATTTACTGTTGTTTTGGAAATATTTCCACTGAAACTAAAGCAGATTTCATAAATTAGCTTTCGTTCTGGAGCTAAGTGATGCTCTTTTCCGTATCTTTTCCCATGTGGTTAGTTATAGACAATCTCACCCTGTCAAACAGAGTGAAAAGCTCCTGTAGAACTGGGCTGACAGGCAGTTTGAGAAAGCCAGCGAACTCCTCAATTGTGATCCTCCCGCCTTTGCAAGAACAGGCTATGTTGGCAAAACTCTCCAATTCCTTCTTCACATTGTCCCATTTTAATCTGGAGTTACAACAGAAACTGATTATAAGCTTTAACTACAATAAGCTTAAATTGCGTGTCATGTGGGATACCAGTCTGTGTACCAATACCAAAGATATTTATTATAATATAAATTCCAGTCATACTCCAATTTCCTGCTGATCTTGGTAAACTCCACCAGACCTGCCTCCATAGGCAGGGTCAGTTCTCCAGCCGCAATCATCAGACGACAGTCTTCGTAGGTGTGGTCTGTGATCGGCAGGCTCAGAGACCTAGTGAGAAATCGTGATATAACCAATAACAATGAAATATTGTATTGTGCACACATCCTACATATCCATTAAATATAATATTATAAAAGACACAGAAGACTAAAGAGCAAATAGGCACGCTTACTCAGCCATCACAGCTCTCACTGACTGAGCAAACTTGAAAGGACATTTTTTCTCGGTCTCAGTAGGAATCTGAGGGGGCAGAAACTAAAACACAAATGCAAAAATATACTTAACTTTTTGGAGATTATCTATATAGTATGTGGGTTTAGATTTACCATAAATGTTTCTTCTTTAAAGGTGCAAAAGGCTGAGCATATTATTATGAAATACACAAATGTTTGTCACAGACCTCAACCTCCACTGTAGTATAGAGCTGACAGAGTGTGAGCAGCAGTAGTCTGGCCCTAAAACAGGAACTGGTGGTGAGGCTCCAAACCAACAGCATTTCAGGAAGCATTGCTCTCTTTATATGCATGACTGTGCAACTGCACTTCTTGTATGACATACTAAAACAGGGGTCTCAAAAGCAAGCTTATCTAACAAAGCGATCTAAAACACTCCGCATGCATAGATGTCTCAGCGTGTAAAGAGCAAGATGAGAATTTAGTCAGACCGCATCTTATTTTTTCCATTTGGTTTCATTGTCTTATCTTAAAGGCCCATAAACCAATGAAACATAAATTTTTGGCTCATCAGATTGTTTCATGCAACACAGCATTCAATTCTGGTGTGTGAATCTGAATTACGAGGGCTTTTTCCCTTGTAAAAGTGATTGTAAAATAACTAAATGTGGAAGCATTTCATCAGATGTGTTAATACTTCTGGCTTTGTTTATGTTTTTTACTACTTACGATTTTGGGCCCTGCCACGTCCATGTAACTGTGTCCTATAAGGAATAAAAAGACACACTTTTGTAAGACATCTTCCATTTAAAGAGGTATGGACATTGATCTATTCACACAAGAGCAGCAGATTATGCAAGTGCTTAAATCACATACTTGCAGAGCCTTTAGTTTGCTAGGTATGCTAATTTTATTAATTATTCATTTGATCTTGATTTGTATTTTACATATGTTTGAAATTCTTTTGCTACTCCATTGTGTCTGGCACCAAACAACAGTTTACAACGTTTGTTGAATTCATACTGACCAACTTATTTGGGTAACTGATCAGAACAGGCTGTACTGGGACCCCTGGGACAAAGGCACCTACGGAGGTAACGAAAGTAGAACATAAGCACCTTTCATTCATTCTCATGAAAAACTGCTCAGTACAAGAGTTTCATCTGTTTTTGTTATGAGTCATATGCTCCAGAATGCTGCTAAACCCCTGTCTGACACCCCATTGATCACACCATGCCCTACATACCAGGTCACAGCTATCTGATTCTCAAGCAGACAATCAATGATTATCAATGAAGCAAACACTGTAGTGATGATATGACCTGAATGTAGAAAAAAATCTATAGATCCTACATAATACAATAATAAATATCCTCAATCTGACCTGCTAAATGAATGAAGTTTACTGCAAACAAAGTTTGTTTTTTGAAATATATTTAAACAAATGTCACAGACTCAAAGGGATAAAGTCTTAGTGCTGTGGATAATACCTATTCATAGATACAATGCTCCCTCTCTTTTATGTGGCGTGTTTTGCTGGCTTCAGCAGACCTCATTCTGCTTTTTATAGTATGCCAAAACAAACCGTAAGCTTTAGAAACCTGTAATACCACCATAGTTTCTTTTTCCCTTCTCTTGTATACATTTGCATTAGGAAAATTATTTATCTGATAACACACAAGAAGATTTCCATATGGTGCAGTTCATACACAATCTTCATTACGTACTGACTTTTGCTACGACACAGTATATTTGTATTTTTACTTGATATGTAACATATCAAACAGATCTTATTAGTTAATTTGTAATATTATAGTTTCTATGTTACAATTAATATGCATAATTAATATTACTTCCACATAAACAAACAAAAATAAAAACATTCTGCTAACCTTGTTTAAAGGTAATGAGACATGATCTGTTCGTACATGTTCCTTCAGGGAAAATAAGCACCTAAAAAAGAAAATAACAACAGTGATATTTTCAGTGGTACCATTTTAACTGTATCATGGTGGTTTATGATGGATACAAACCACAGAACAATTTGATTGATAAAAAAACATTTACTTCTTAAAAATCCAGAATGTTGACACCAAACATACTCTAGCTGGGGAAGTACAGGGGCCAGTTGCATAAACTTAGTCTTCATGTTAAGAGCTAGTCTGACCAACTACCTGTAGCAGTTAGCCAAGAGTAATCTGTTTTATATTTTGTATTTATCTTAGACTAATATACATTTTTATGTAAGTGTATTTTAAAAAACTGTGACCAGTCTTAAAGAAAAATTTATCTGACTAACTTTTAAGACAAGTCTTAACCTTTTATGCAACCGGTCCCTGTGGTATAAGAGTAATTTCCTGTTTTAAAATGTGGAATACACTTTGGTTGCTACTTTGGATTCTCACTTGTCTGTGTGTTGTAGCATAGTTTTATTTTTAATCATTTCAAAGTCACGTATGAAAAAATAAAAACAAAACAGCATAAGCTTTTGTGTTTGGATGCGAGAAGTAGAGACATTCACCTGCGGCCAGTGTCCTCCTGACTTCGCTCTCCGCTCAATCTCAAGAATAGTGTTTCTGCGAGACTCTGGATCTTTGCGGGAAACAAGCACTGGCTGCACACAACGCAAAAACCCTGGGGAGCATAATATCATCTTACTCAGTGAAAAACAATGTTAATTATAATAGTCATAATAACATGTGCAAAATTAAACTGCCCCTATTATGGGTTTTTGAAAATGACCTTTCATGCAGTGTGTAACACAGGTCTAAATGAATGAAAACATCCTACAAAGTTTTAAATCTGAAAGTGAACCGTGTATAAAGTAATTTTCTCTCAAAAAAAAAAAAAAATTAAATGAGTCATTTTTAAAACAAGTCCCAAGCCGTTTCATGTTGATGTCAAGACCTGAGACCCAGACCTGTGAAAACATGATTTTCGTGTTGGTCTGAATGACTTCATTCTTTGCCACTAGATGCATTAAAAGCTCACAAACACTGGTTAAATGAAATCCCCCAGTCACCAAAGGGGTTTAAAGAAATTAATCTTTAAATAAATAGTCCCTAGTTTTGTTTTGGTTTGTTTCCTTGTGTTGTCTGTGGTACTCACAATTTTGAAGTAACAGAAACTAAACTGATAAGCAAACCATACATATTCAAAGCTACTGGAACACATTATGAAAACATCTGCCATTAGATTGTGTATTTGTGTAGACCGATATCGATGCAAATATCCATACTGCCAAAGATTGGTGCTTCCAGGGACTCCGAACGGGATACAGTAGAGGGTAGACCAGTTTCAATACAGACAATGGCATCAAAGAAAGAAGAGTGGGGGGCCACAGCTAGAATGGGGGCCTCTACGCTGCTGGCCTGCTTCCCCTTCACCACCACCCTGAAGCCCATGCCGAAAAAATACATCCGGCCTAGAAAGGTCATCACTCTTTTGTGCATGAACCTGTACGCAAAAACACATACAAACACATAACACATGAGGAACCATGTTTTGACATCCAACATACTGACATATGCACACAGCGCAAAAAGCTTGTTTAACGGCACTGACACCACTTGCTCATCAGGCGTCAGATCAGCATGTTGTTGCATCAGTTTAGAGAGTAACCACATCCCTCCACCAGCCGTGCTACCTCCTACGCTAAACTTAATTAATCTGATCAGTGTGGTCAGTCCAAGAAGAAATGAGAAACGGCAAAATTCGTTGTTTTGCAAGAAACCATGTGGTTTGTTTGACAGAGAAGCATTAATTAAACAGAATGGAGGGGTTCTGCAATGCAGCTATTAAGGGTAACTGCTGATATGCAAACCACAAATTTCACATCATCATGACTCATATCTATTATTAAAACAGACGCACATAGTGTTATCAGTATGGTTAAGGTGTACGGTTTGATATGCTATCTGTAAAGTTTAGTTTGTTGGCTAGGAGAATAAGCAAGCACATCAAAGACACATAAAAAGGTATATTTACATTTTTTTGTGCTGAAATGTAGGTGGGATGCATCTGTGTGAAACATGAGTGAATATTGATCAGTATTTACCTTCTCCAACCGGTCATGGGCTCCACTGCTTCTTTCAGAGACTGTCCAAATGTTATCATGACAGAAACTGGCCACATCATCATCAGAACGAGAAGCAAGAAAATGCCACGGAAAGGCACAAGGATGATTCCCTGAAGAAAACACTAAATACACAGAATAAGAAACAAATGTTAAAAATGATGAACACACTACATTAATATAACATATTTCATTTCTTATTTTTTTTAATACATACAAATGCAAACGCGTACAAATAAACCAGCACGACTTCCATCCTGTCTGGAAAACATTTGTTAACCAATCACATTGAAGCATTCAACAGCCCTGTACTATATATGTGTGTGTGTGTGTATATAAAATAAGATAATATAAAGGTAATATACACTTTATTTTATTGAAAAACATAACATTTTCTAAAAACAAAATAGTTTGATAAAGAATTACAGTAAAAATAGCCTACCTAAAACAGGGAAGCATATAATAAGAGGGGGGCTGGGTTGCCTGAAATATTGTATTGGGAAAGGTTGAGAAACACTGACCTAGGCTAACTTTTTTAAACCAGTGTCAGAGCTCTTTATTGTGTTCCACAATTAAACGCATACCATAATTTTAAAAATTAACAAATTTTCCACTATGAAATTGTATTCTGTCCTGTAGTAAAAACATCTTCTAATTTAAACGACCAAAGATGCAATATTTATAACTTTCTCTCTACCGTATTTTTGTGAGCTGCTTTAATGTGATTTTCCCTTATTACAAAAAGCAGTTTAAAATTGTAGCATACGATAAGTAACATCATTTGAACTTTCACACACTTTCTACAGCATAGAGGAAAATGTAGGCTATTTCTCATTTGCTTACTAATGTCAAAACATTTTCTACATTTGTTGAGAGCATGTGCTAGTCCTTTTCCCTGTTCATCCACTAAGATTTATTAATTATCGGAAGAAAGAGAACATAAGAGAGGTCACGCAATGCATAGGGATACATTAATACAACGAAGACCTGAATTACGTCAGTTAAGAATAATATTGACAGGCATGTCATAAAGGGAGAGCAGCACTCACTCTGATTTTATCGGCTTTGGTTAACTTAAGGTCGTGCACGAAAGGGTTGATGACGGCGGGCAGCAGCAGGGAATGCTGTCTAGGCAGCGCGAACACTCTCTGCGGAGGCATCTTCACTCATTACCGCAGCGTCTTCATGTGTCCAAGCCTCTGTCAGCGATGCGCTTCCCCTTTACACACCACAAGCACCACCTCACACATGACTTCAGCCCTAGCGATCTGCGGATGTTTCACAATCAAGTTAACTACCTAAATAGAAAACGATTAATTTTCCTCAGTAGGTTTTTGGCTTACGGACATAATCCTATTAGCCATGTAGGCTACTGTAGTAGCCACTATAAATGCGCCCTAGTTGTTATTCTCTACAGGTTAACGGCTCATACCGGTGGATGAAATCTTACTGATACGTTAGTGTTTAACATTTTTCAGACCACACTTCACGCAAGTTAAATGTAGTAATGCCGGACTCGAGAATGAATCACTCATTTGAGTCTATTCTTTTTCAAAGGGGTAAAGAAACAGTCGGAGGAGTTCGGACACTCAGTTCTTCGCTCAGCATAACAGGGGATATTTATAACACAGGACGTAAAATAAAGTACATATTGAATTAACGACAATCCATCGACACTAAAACTGCATCCTAGATGACGAATTTCTTAAGGTCAGCATTTCTGCACTGCATTAGGTAGACACCTTCAAACCAAAAGACTAGCATATCAGTACCACAAAAGCAGTTAAGGTATCAAACAGTACAATTTAAGACTTTTCTAAACCCACAGATAAATAAATCGGGTTAAAATACAATAAACATATTGAGAGCTCGACGGGTTTTTTAATGTAAAATGACCACTAGATGTCGCTGTTTATCTAGATGTGACGAGTCATTTTAAAAGGTGTTTGAAGCAGTAGTGTAGTAATGAGAACTAGATCACTGCTGATATTTTGATGTGAATGTCAAAGAATCATTAAAAAGAAAGCAGTACAATGCTTTACAAAAACCTGTTAAAACTGAAAAGTTGGATGACAAAACTCTGTGTAAAGGATAGTTAATATTTATTTTTAGACATAGTGACAAAGTTCACAAAGCAAAATAGAAAATAATAAAAAATAAAACATTACAAATATAAACAGATTGCATGTCATTTAAAAAAACTACGAAAAAATAAAAATAAAAAGATTACAAATGATTATTAATCAGTAATCTCATGATACTTGCTTGACATGAGTCCATCATGCAACAAACCCTATACAGTCTTCAGGCAACCCGTGCC
Source organism: Enteromius radiatus (assembly GCA_032357445.1). Lineage (NCBI taxonomy): Eukaryota > Metazoa > Chordata > Actinopteri > Cypriniformes > Cyprinidae > Enteromius > Enteromius radiatus. The sequence continues at coordinate 14,161,571 of JAUCMS010000127.1, forward strand.
GTGAATCTCTCTGTACCATTAGAAGAAAGAAACAAGACTAACAAAAAATGATGTGCTTTGACAGTTGTTTGGTCTCTGTTTTTACACTATTATCATGTATAACATGTGTCCTCTTATTAAATGCAGAATTTTGTATTGGATATTATTTGCTATAAAATAAAACGTGAATGAAGTCCTTTGCAATCACTACTAGAAAAAGTTGTGGTTTTACATACTGCCTGGATGAATTTATTCTGGGCAAAAAAACAAAAACAAAAACAAAACAAAAGGAGATATATCTCACTGACACCACTGCCACATTTACATGTAACTGGGAAATGTCAGAAGTCCTTTTAAATCTGATAATATACATGTAGGCTATATTAAGGGGTAGGAGCTGCACTAAACCCTCTCATTATAAAAAAAAAAAAAATGAACACAAATATCATGTTATGACAAAACATCAAAAATTATGGTCTTTTCTGCCTATGTTTGGCATGCAGAGATTGTCCAGGCAGTGAAGGCTACCAGGCCTCTCTGGTTAGCTAAGGATAGGTTATAATCTAATAAGCTCTGACTAACCAGGAGGGGCAGAATGGTCAATTTGAGTGCTGTCATTTGGCAAGGTAACACCGGCCTTGTTAATGTAGTGATGAAGGTCATCACACAGTGCCAGGGCTGAATGTTCTGCTTATGTTCAGCAACGTAGCCAGTCCTTTTTGATCTCCCCAACTTTGACAATTTTCAGAGTGCTGTCATCCATTTTGTAATAGTAGGAGTCTTTGAAGAAGTAGCTGTGACCTGAAAACATTTAATAAAAGTAAATACCAAGTTAAAATAAATGAAAAGGTTCAAGTTTAATGCAGATTTACTAATTTCACTTAATTGTGTCTATTTCATTAAGTTTAGCTAATCAATGACTCTATTTACCATCAATGGTGATCCAGTTATCTTTAAAATATTTGAGAGTGGGGTCGAATTCACAACCTAGAGAAGCTGTTTTTACTTGCTCAGATCCAAACAGCCTAATTACAAACAGAGGAACCTTTCAGACTCCACACAAGCCTGCTCTATGAGGTGTGTACGTGTGTGTATACCTGTACCAGTGTAAATGTGTGTTAGTGACAGCAGAGGAAAGAGTTAGGTGGTCGTAAAAGAATGTATGTTAAGTAAATTCCTGTGAATCTAAACAAAACCAGAACACCTTCCGTAAAAAAACTGTTAGAAATCCTTAACCTAAAACTCTGGTTTAGAGTTTTTATGTGTTTTTAGACAGAGGCTGTTACTGGAAAAAATGCCTCATCTTGAGCAGGGGGGAACCATATAGCAAGGTTTTTTTGTTGTTGTTGAAGGCCTAAAGCCAGCAGTAATTGGGTTGGCGTTAACTGCCAAGAATGCTCTACCAAGCTCAACTTTAGTCCAACCACACACACACACACACACTGATGACTAAAATCCAAGTGGTAATATATGTGAGATCTAAGAAAATGTGAGTGAGAGAGGGGAAAGGAATGAGATAAAGGTTAATTCAGGGTAGAGGTCCGTTTTTTTTTTCTGCAGAGGAATGCCACAGACAAAGCTAGATCTGAAGCCAGGCACTTGGCTATTAGTCTCTTACCATCACTATTAAGGCTGAGAGCAGCATCTAGGTCATCAGGCACACCACTCCAAGAATCTTCAATAAGTTTAGGGAAACCTGGATCCATCTTTTTCTTGGCTTCATTGTATCTGAGAAGTAATGGAAAACAGTTAACATTTTAATCAACATATTTCTGTTTTTCCTTAACTTTGAAATTCCCTGGCCCTTCTTCAGTAGGTGTTGTAGTTTTAAAAGCATGTGTAAAATCCACTAAATCCCAAGTCTGAGACAATGAATATAACAATAATATAACAGTATAACCTTGTCTCTTATTATATCCTGTATAATTTGTCTAGACTGGAAAAACAGCCTTCTCACAAATGTTGATATGGGGAATATTCACTGCAACTGTACAAACATTATTGTCATAATTTATAAAAATAATTTCTACATCTGTGAAAAAGAATTTCATAATTCACAACTATCTAGTTCTACTTTAGTTTCTTAAGGAACACTTGTATTTTGCTCATTAATCACAGTGAACACACACTTATTAAACCCACATATGCTGAGAGATATTCAAAATAGATTACCTCCAGTAATTCTTTCCAGCAAATAAGTAAGTCTTCTTGCTCTTGTGGAAGGAGTAGGCAGCATCAATTCCATGCAAATCTGAAGGAAGACCCATGCTAGAGATCTTCTTGGGATAGTCTCTCTCTAGAGTACTGGCAGAATATACCCACATCTCATCACCTAGAGAAGCAATTCAAAATATTATTTTAAATACAAATAGTGTTTGGAAGACGCACACACACACACACACACACACAGGGCAGCTATCCTTTTGGGGACCCTCCATAAGCGTAAAGGTTTTTATACTGTATAGAATGTATATTCTATTGCCCTACACCAACCCTACACATAAACTTTCTGCATTTTTAGATTTTCAAAAAACTTTGTGATTTATTAGCTTCTTTGCCTGTGGGGACATTCATTTAGGTCCCCACCATGACAAAAGTCCCCATGAGTCTGTGTATTCAGGTTTAAAGGGATAGTTCCCCCTGGAGCTGTGTGATGGACGTTTTATTATGAATACGTGCACATTATCATGTGTAAGAGCTATCACCGATTTAAACCCATTCAAAGGCTTGGATGGGGTCTGGGCAATTTTTATTATAACTCCAATTGGGTTCATCTAAAAGAAGAAAGTCAAATACACTTAGGATGCTTCAATGGTGAGTAAAAGACTTGAACACTGCCATTTCCATTCAAAATGAAAACCATGATGCATGTTTCAAGATTCTTTGTGGAAAAGAATTTCAAAGTAACTTATTAAAAAATGTAATTAAAAAGCATTTTTTGGTAACAAAAAGGTCTTTGTCAATTCTGATCAATTTCACGCATCCTCACTGAATATATATAAACAAACAAACAAAACATGCAAATGTTTGAATGGTGATATAGGTTTCTCGGCAAGTAAATAAGTACATTTTAAACACTAGAGACAGAAACAAACCCACATAAAACCTTAAACATCTTACAAAAATAAAGAGAAAAAAATAAGGGGTTAGTGAGAAAGAGAAACATCTTGTTTATACTTACGGCAATTTAAGAGACGCATAGTCAGTTCTTAAAGCAATAGTTCACCCACAAATGAGAATTCTGTAATCATTTATTCACCCTCAAGTAGATAACACAAAGTACTATGGAAGTCAATGGTGACCCAAATTAGCCTGGTTACAAACTTTGTTTCAAAATATCTTCCTTTGTGTTCAGTAGAACAAAGGAATTCATACAGGTTTGGAACTACTTGAGGGTGAGTGAATTTTCATTTTTGGGTGGACTATTGCTTTAACATGTCACGTCACAATACAGGATTCAAAACAGTAAAAATACAAGACAATAACCAAAAGTGAAGTAAAATAAAGCAGTACCATTTAGCAGTATCACATCACTTACTAGCACGCAATAGAATCAAAAGAAGATAGTGACAATGACAAGCAAGTCAAGGTTTCACTAAGAAAACCATCACTATCTTGTGTATTACTGATTTCAAGAGACTTCACAGGGCAGTGTCATGACTGTCATCACTGCATTCAACCTATACCAGGTCCCAAAAGTGTTTTTCCAAACTATGTAAATGTTAGTTTTGGTAGGTTCTGTGTTTAAATCGATAGAAATTGTGTTATGGATCAAATTCTATGATCAATATTTATTCTTGGAATTTTGTGTTTGTGTATTCACTACCATCAAACATAAGTGTTCACCTGCAAAGAAGACCGTCTTCTCCTCTAGAGGATTCTCATAAGCTGCGTCAATCTTCTCCGGAAGTTCACTCCAGAATGTAGCCACCAGCATGGGGCCTGTTGGCTTCCTCCTGACATCAGCAATCCTGAAGAGGAATCTGTAACAGGAGGGGTTATTAGACTGGGTGACATTATGCTTGTGCACATATAAAGAGAAAGAGTAAAAGAGAGCAAGAAAGGAGAACATAATTGACAGAAAGAGAGAGTGTGTGCCGAACTCTAGCTACAATGAGGTGATTCACTGAGCAGATGTTTCTTATTATGGCTGAAGAATGAGTTAAGAGCCATTTGGACATGTCCAAACTTGCCTGCTGCCCCAGAATAAACCACAAAAACAATACCAACCACCCCAGACCTCTTTCCACTGACCTATTTTTAAAAGGCCAAAACATTTCATCCTTAGAGAAGAAGACAGATCTCAGAACTTTCAAGTGACTGCAGCTCACTGCAGTGAAGAAAAGCTCTGTCAGCAGTTATTTCACTTTAAGGTAAACTTCAGATCACAGCACTAAGTGAGAACTCAACTTTTTATCAAACGATTTGCCCCAAAGCTCCACTTCTTCAGCTGAAAACACTTCTAAACATCCCTCTCTTCTCTGTCTATGCAATTAAACATGTAGGAACAGAACACTTCAGTAGTTAAAACGCTGCTTGAGTTCAGTTTTTATTTGTAGCTATCTTAGAAACTAAAAGAAGATTCATTCATTTCAACAAATGCCTTAGATGTGCCTCACAAATCTGAGCCAAAGATTAGATAAAATAAAGACTTTCTTTTGCAGCTGAATAAACAAAACATTAGTGAACTTTTCGGGGGTGCACTCTCTGGCCTTACTCTCTTTTTCTCTGTGAAATGGCTTAAACAGCTGTCACATTTATCCAGCTGGGTGAATATCTGAGATCTCAAGTCATTTTGTCCACACAGTAAAGTGAGAATTGCAGCTCCAGGGATTCTCGGATTCACAGAATTACGCTGTAATTTGATCATAGAACTATAATAATGACATTTCCACTGCTGAACCGTTTGACGTTCCTGCACAGACAAATAATAATCATCAGTGAAAATATAGAGAGAGGTTCAGACGCTTGGAGAAGATTGATTTGTAAGTTGACCTACCTTAGGCAGAAATCACCAGACATCCCATGATGCAACAATAATTGGATTACATTGTATTGCAGTGTGATTGAGACGTTTTACTGGTTTAGAAGCATTTTTGTTACAAATTTGAATTTGAATTTTGAGACTTTAAAAAACAAACAAATAAATAGCTTTGGATAAAAGCATTGGTTGAAAGAATAAAATATAAATATTGCGAGATGTGAGGGAACAATTTGAATATTACATTTCCCCTCATATTCAGAGAGAAAAAGAACTGTGAGGATAATGGAAATGACAGGCTCTATTTTTGATTTACGGAATCAACAAGATCTGGATACCTTAGATCATTATTTTAGAGGGTATAAGAGTCCTATACAGACATACACTCATACCCAGCATCCACTTGTCACGGTTCATGGGTTCACAATCTCATTCTTGCCTGTTTTGTGTGTGAATGATTAGGTGTGTATGAGTGTGGGTAACGAGCTGATTGGTTTCAGCTGTGGCTCGTTACCTACGCTATTTATGTTCCGCTAACCTGCCTTGTCTTCGTCAGTTCCTCTGCTCACGAGCCGTTCGTTTGGAGCGCTGCTCCTTGGGTCTCTTTTTCCTGGGGTTTTGTTCCTCTGCCTGCTTCCTCCGGTGAGGATTTCCCACTGCAGTCCCTGTGTTGCTGCTCGCAGTCTCCAACGATCTTCTCTGCTCCAATGCCTTGTGTTCTGAGCCTGCTGACCTTCACTCTAAAGACTTTCTATTTTGTATTGACTTCGTCAATAAAATCTTCTTCTGCATCTGCAAACTGTTTCCTCTGTATTCAACCGTCACAGTAGGAACTGACCACGATGGAAGCAGCGGATGCAGCAGATCTCCAGAACTTCCTGACAAGTCACGCTGCTCGTATGGATCGCCAGGACGGCCAAATCACAGAGGTGAGACACGCGATGCAGCGAGTGGTAACACAGGTGTCTGAGCTCTCCTCACTAGTGCAACACCTGACTCGTCCCGCTGCGCCTACTACACCGCCTGCTGCCCCGAGATCGCCTGAATATGTGTAGAGCGTTTCTGACAAAATGTTCTATGTTTTTTTCACTGCAGCCACAGACGTTCGCTACAGAAGAGGCTAAAGTGGCATTTGTTCTAACTCTATTCACGGGCAAAGCAGCGTTGTGGGGTACGGCGGTGTGGGAAAATCAGCAGATTTGTTGTTCTTCATTTCAGAGACTGTCGGATGAGATGAGAGCGGTGTTCGATCGCGCTGTGGCAGGGCGCGAGGCAGCAAGACAACTCACCGATCTACGGCAAGGTGACAAATCCGTTTCTGACTATTCTATTGAATTTCGTACTCTAGCGGCTGAATGCGGCTGGAATGAGGAGGCGCGGCGGGACATTTTTCTGCATGGACTGGACTCGCGCATTCAAAGAGAAATCTGCCTAATGGATTTACCGATGAGATTCGAGGGACTTGTTGAACTGGCGCTACGTGTTGACTCACGCATGCACTCGTTTGGACACAGTGAGTGAAAACACTTTTGATAACATGAAGCACTTGGTTCTGCCGGTTTCAGATGTCGAACCCATGCAGGTGGGGAGAGCTCGGCTTTCCCGGGAGGAGAGAGAGCGACGGAGAAGGAGGGGCTTATGTTTGTACTGCGGCGCTGCTGATCACATGCTTGCTGAGTGTCCAGTAAAAGCTCGAGCCCGGCTGCAGGACTGAGGCTGTTGTCGGGTAGAGCAAACATCAACAAAACCTCATCAAGTACTCTCCTCCCGGTAAGACTGCAGTGGGCCAATCAAGACTTGGAGTGTCGTGCTCTGGTGGACTCTGGAGCTGAAGGAAATTTCTTGGACTTTTCATTTGCGCTCAAGACTCTCATTCCTGTTGTTCCTTTGGAGCACCCTCTGACCGTAAGAGCACTCAGTGGACAGTCATTACCTAATGTCACTCATGCTACACCCACTCTGACTCTTATCACTTCTGGTAATCACACTGAACAAATTTCATTTTATTTGACTGAATCTCCATTAGCACCCGTGGTTCTGGGCCATCCTTGGCTTGTTGAACATGGGCCTACAGTGAACTGGGGTCAGAGTACTGTCACAGCATGGAGTGAGAAATTTTACGCTTCTTGTCTTGTCTCTGCTTGTGCTCCTGTCTCTTGTTTGTCATTGCAGAATGAGGTGGTGAACCTGTCAAACGTGCCCACGGAGTACCATGACCTGAAGGAGGTGTTCAGTAAGTCTAAGGCTGCTTCTCTTCCTCCTCATCGTCCCTATGACTGTGCCATAGATTTAGTTTCAGGTGCTTCTCCGCCTAAGGGCAGACTTTATTCGCTTTCTACTCCTGAAAGGGAGGCCATGGAGAAATATATTTCTGATTCTTTGGCAGCCGGGATCATTCGATCTTCCTCTTCACCAGCAGGGGCGGGGGTTTTTTTTTGTCGCGAAGAAGGATGGTTCACTGCGACTGTGTATTGACTATCGGGGGTTGAACAACATCACGGTAAAGAATACTTATCCTTTGCCGTTGATGTCTTCAGCTTTCGAACGATTGCAGGGTGCATCCATCTTCACCAAATTGGATTTAAGAAATGCTTACCACTTGGTCCGCATCAGGGAGGGGGATGAGTGGAAAACTGCTTTTAATACCCCTAGGGGGGCACTTTGAATATCTTGTTATGCCTTTCGGGTTATCAAACTGTCCCGCAGTTTTTCAAGCACTCGTCAATGACGTGTTGAGAGATATGATAGATCAATTCATATATGTCTACCTGGACGACATATTGATTTTTTCCTCTTCTCTCCAGGAACACGTTCAACACGTCAGGCGAGTGCTCCAGAGGCTGCTAGAGAATGGTCTTTTTGTCAAGGCGGAGAAGTGTTGGTTCCATGCACAGTCTGTATCTTTTTTGGGTTACATAGTGTCGCCCGAGGGAGTGCGCATGGATCCCGACAAGGTTAAGGCTGTGGTAAATTGGCCATCCCCAGATTCCCGCAAGGCCCTGCAGAGGTTTCTTGGGTTCGCCAATTTTTACCGGCGTTTTATTCGCAATTTCAGCCAACTAGCCGCGCCTCTGACTGCCTTGACCTCCACCAAGACAACGTTCAGGTGGTCGAGCGAGGCGGAAGCCTCGTTCACCAAACTGAAAAGCCGCTTCGTTTCGGCTCCCATTCTCCGGGTCCCTGATCCCATGCGTCAGTTTGTGGTGGAGGTCGACGCGTCCCTCCAAAATGCATCCCTGCGCGTTCTTCTCCCATCGTTTATCACCTGCCGAACGCAATTATGACATTGGCAATAGAGAGTTGCTGGCCGTCAAGTTGGCGTTGGAAGAGTGGCGTCATTGTTTGGAAGGTTCGGGGGTTCCTTCTATAGTCTGGACCGATCACAAGAATCTCGAATATATTCGATCCGCCAAACGTTTGAACTCTAGGCAGGCTTGTTGGGCATTGTTTTTCGGACGTTTTGATTTTTCCCTTTCCTATCGTCCGGGTTCAAAAAACGTTAAGCCCGCATTTTTGACCAATCTGACCGCCCTGTGTCTCCTGAGTGTATTATTCCGAAGAGATTAGTTGTCTCTGCCGTCACTTGGGAGATCAAATTGAAGGTTCGCAATGCCTTAGAAGGGGTAACGCCTCCGCCCGGATGCCCAGCGAGTCGTTTATTTGTGCCAGAGGGATTAAGGTCTGATGTCATTCGATGGGGTCATTCTTCCAACGTGGCTTGTCATCCAGGAATCGGGCGTACTATTTTTCTAGTTAAACAGCGATTCTGGTGGCCGGCTATGGCTCGTGACATTCGAGACTTTGTTTTGGCCTGTTCAGTTTGTGCTCGGGGTAAGACTTCCAATCGTCCACCAGAGGGGTTACTTCAACCGGTGTCAGTCCCTTCGAGACCCTGGTCCCACATTGCGCTAGATTTCGTGACCGCCCTCCTGCCCTCCCTGGGCAATACGGTTGTTTTAACCTTAGTGGACCGGTTCTCGAAGGCGGCTCACTTTATTCCCTTGCCCAAATTGCCCTCAGCCAAGGAGACAGCGGTTACTATCATTGACCACGTCTTTCGCATTCCTCAGTTTGTATCCAAATTTTGGAAAGAGTTTTGTCGGTTACTGGGGGCGACTGTGAGTTTGTCGTCGGGTTTTCACCCGCAGACTAACGGTCAAACTGAGCGGGCCAACCAAGATCTGGAGAGAGTGTTGCGATGTTTGGTCACCCAGAATCCAGCTTCCTGGTGTCAGCAACTCTCATGGGTTGAGTACACACATAACTCTTTGCCAGTGACGTCTACGGGCCTCTCGCCATTTCAGTGTAGTATAGGTTACCAGCCAGCTCTGTTTCCCAGTGTTGAATCCGAAGTTGCGGTCCCCTCCGTCCACGCCTTTGTCCAGAGGTGTCACCGTACCTGGACGAGAGCCCGTGAGACTCTTCTCCGGGTGCGGGAACGCACCAAGGCTAAAGCCGATCGCCACCAGTCTAAGCCTCCGATATACGTCGTTGGTCAAAAAGTGTGGCTTTCTACCTCTAACATTCCTCTCCGGTCCGTTTGTAATAAACTTGCTCCCAAATTTATTGGCCCTTTTACTGTCACCAAAATTCTTATTCCGGTGGCAGTCAGCCTAAAACTTCCTCCTGCGTACAGGAGAATTCACCCGGTGTTCCATGTTTCCAAAATTAAACCTGTTTTTCATTCTCAAATTAATCCGCCTGCCCCGGTTCCCCCACCACCGCGTCTTGTAGACGGGGAGACCACCTATTCGGTAAATCGTATTCTGGACTCGA
>JAUCMS010000127.1:14175089-14243840 GCA_032357445.1 Enteromius radiatus
TGGTGTAAAGCTGCTTTGCAATGATATGTATCATGAAAAGCGCTATACAAATAAATTTGAATTGAATTGAATTGAATAAATAACCAGAGCCCTCTCCACCTTCAATACCACGACTGAGGTGAGACCCTTGAGCAAGGCACCATTCTCCCAACTGCTCCTCGGGCGCCGCAGCAATGGCTGCCCACTGCTCCAGGGTTTGTGTTCACAGTGTGTGTGTGTATGGTTGTTCACATCTCACTGCTGTGTGTGTGCACTTGGATGGGTTAAATGCAGAGCACAAATTCCTATTGGGTAACCATACCTGGCCACAAGTCATGTCACATCCTCTTTTGGTTTTAAAAACAAATAAAAATTAAAAATTTATTTGGATTGAGACTTATTTTAACTTATTGACTGACCTGTTTCAGGACAGAATCCATAAGTCTTGTCACGGTCATAATCTTCGGTAGTGGCACACCAACGATACCCATCATCACGGCCAGAGGTGGTGCAACTATCATATTTTTCCCCCTGAAATGTGTAGGGGAACTTACAAGGAGCTCCATCTGCATTTCCACCCAATGTAAACAGGACTGCAACACAGGAAGAAAAGAACTGAGTCAGTGATTGTGACATTATTACAGTCACGATGTGTAACACACATTCCTTACCCAAAATAAGTCTGAGAATGTGCACCACTTTGAATGGGAACAGTGTAAAATTATATTGTACTCTAAAACTTGGCACAAAGGGTACTCACGCTCATGAGGGCAGAAGCCATACTTTCCATCTTCATCAAAGTTGTATGTGGTAGAGCACCATAGAAACCCATCATCTCGACCCTGAGAGGTGCAGCTGGTGTATTCTTTACCCATGAACAAGAATGGAAACTTACAGAACTCCCCTTCTGCATTTCCGTACTTCACCTTTACCACTAAATCAAGAGGGGGGGGCGAGAAAAAAAATCACAGTATAACATTTTATAAACTGCTAAATTGAAAAAGCTGAAAATCAAACAAACAGTTACTTGAATTTGAAGTCACCAGAAGCAAGACAACTGATATACCTTGTCCCTCTCCCAATGTCCACAGCTCATCATCATCAAAGTGTGAGTCTCCTCCAATACCAGGACCAGGGGCAAAGGCATGAGCCAGAAGACCATCCTTCCCATCAAATGGGTAACCATCACCATGTTCTATAACAAACAGAAGACATTTAACTCAACACAGCAGGGTTAGTGTCTTGGGTAGGTAACTGCATAGTTTCAACATAGGTCTCAAGTCTAGTTTTGTTTTCTTTAGATTTATGCACATATTTTCATTTACAGCAAGCTCAGGAAATATTCAAACTGTGACAACAATGTTTTTTTTTTTTTGCCTGGTAAACTCATGTTATTTCCAAAGACCACAATGAAAAATCAATCTCTGGTGCAAGAAGCATTATACAATTATATACTATACAATACTTATTACAATATAAGGATTTTCCAGAGCGACTGTGGTTAGTATGTGACTTAGTACTTAGCTGTGATTAGGAAAAAAAAATGCAACTGAGGTTTGTACATTTACACACAGTAGTTGAGAAACTCACAAATAAACATATTTTATAGAAAGACTTAGACAAAAGGTTTTCTTGAATACCATTTCGGCCAAAGTTAATCATGATGTCTGCTTCTCCATCCATGATCCTGTTGAATTTCAGAGGTGTGACATCACTCCAGACTTTAAATGCACGGAAGAAAGCATCATCAATTGTTTCTTCATCCAGATCTGGGGTGTGTCCTAAGATCCTGCGGAAGAAGAAAACAATACTGCCTTTTAAATATAATTTATTGATTATTTCATATTTTTTAGAAAATGAAATACAAATCAAAATGATCTTTTTGTAATTATATAATTTTTGTTTAGCTGTTACTCGTTTATGGAATTATTTGTTATATTGTTATAGCAGATAAGTGGGTACTGCATTTGCTTTTTCTCATGACTTTGAGTGGCTCAAGAACGCGTATGCGCAGACAAAAAGTCGTCAGTCGTCATGTTCCACAACAGCATCATTAAACTCGAATATGCAGTAAACCTTTGGATGCTATGCTTTTTCCCTGCCAATAGTTTGCCACCAACTCTTTTTTGCATCACAAAGAGACATGGGGATGTCCAAGCTCCCAGCTAAGTCCAATCATCATCAAGCTATTACAGATCACTCACACACAGCGATCAGAGGACAGCTGGTTACACTGATCACCTGCTGGTGTGCAGCATGGTCTGGTTTCTTTCTCCTTAAGAGGGAGCTCCGCTTCAAACCAAAACCAGGACTGTCAAATCCAAACCTGTTCTGGAACTACAAGGCAGTCTGAAATGGTCCCTACAGAAAAATGGAGCAACATCAAACAAATGTGGCAGGTGCAAAGAAACAAAAAAGGTTCTCTAATAATAATCAGTAAGAGAAGCTCTTCAATAGTCCCCCAACAGCATGGGGTGACACTTTTACTCTGACACTAGATACAGATACTGCTAGCCTCTGACAAAAGATGCTTCCATTTACAATGTACAATGATAACAAGGAACCTTCCATGCAGCCATCATTACAACAAAATCAATGGCTTTAGGTTGTATATATTTAAATGAAATAACTTAATGAAATGCTTAATGTTCCTTGCAGGTGTAGAGTTATCAAAGCAACTAGCAAATGCTAAATGCACTTGTGGCGGTTACCAGAGCATGTATCTTAGACACATGAAACACTAAATTTATTGTATTTTTTAGTGCCAAACCATATAACAATCTACAAAGATAACGGCATTCAACAACTCAACCTGCAAAATAGTAATCCTATGGACCTTAATCAGAGCAGGACTTATTTAAAGAGACAAAATAAAATGAATTAGTTATTTACTCATCTTCTTGTTATCTCAAACCTGTAATGTAACAATTTTGAAGAACGTTGGTGAAGAATCAGTTTTGTGACCACTGACATTTATTGTTATGGACAAAAGAAAGAAAAAAAGTCAATCAAGTTTGGAATGACATAATGGGGAGTAAATGATGGCAATTTTCATTTCTGGGTGAACCAAAGTGCATGTTTTGGCAATAACAAAGTTTCGGGAGGAGCGATGGTCCAATTCATCACAGCTGCCTTGCATTATCTAATCTTCTCCTCATTGCAGCCACCCAATCACATCTTTTTCACCCACTAGAAATAATCCCGCTTTCCCTCGTTTTTTGCAAATCCTCCCCCGCCCCTTTCTCCTCCTTCAGCTCCATCTTCTCCTCCGGGGGCAACGAGAGTTCGAGCCGGGCGCCGAACCCTTGCCCTTGCTCTGCTTCCCGGACACCAAATTTGCTTTATACCATTTCATCTATTAATGAGAAAGTGCGAACTCATGAACATCCTTATGTTTGAAAGTGAAAAGCACCTGTGATAGTGAATCAGAGCTGATAACAGTTTCACAAGCAGGAGGCGTCACAGCTTCGCTTAATGTATAGAACAGCACACATTTGGTAATGATAAACTGTCTGCAAGTGCCAACCTGACTGTACAATTTTTATTACAATTATTATTGACATTAATGTGCTGTTTAATATTAATTCAAATTTAAGGTTACACTTTATTTTGATAATCCACTTTAGACAATCTATAACTATAAGTAACTAGATGCCATCTACATGTCAGCCAAAAAATCTCATTAATTTGCAGCTACATGTCTACTAACTCTCCGAGTTGGGTTACGTTTAGTGTTAGAGATGACATACTTGCAAATTTGTTGACATGTTGTGGATACATCAAAAGAATGTGTTAGAAGATATTAAGCAGACAGTCTATTAATGACTATTAATGACTACTGTAGTTGTACTGTAGTCTACGACATGAAATTGCAAGGGTAAAATAAAAATAAAATAAAAAAAACTTCTTTATGAATTAGCAAAGCTGACACTAGCAGAAAATCTAAGGCTTTTCTTCCACAAATCTGTGCAGGGAGCCTAAAACTTTACTGGTAAAGCAACATAGTTGTGGTCATGACTCATTTAAACACTGTGAGGTCATGTAGGCCAGTAAATATCCTCAAGATCCAAAGTCTGTCCTTTCTGTTACAAAAGACTATTGATCACTTGTTTTGAGTTTGAATGTTGGCCAATTCCTTCAATGATAGTAAATATTCATTCATGGCCAAACTTTTCTTGCATTTCCTGTAAACGGCACAACTGTAGAACCTAATAAATTCAGATTGTTGTTCCTTTTTAAGCCCCACCTCCAACACAAAGCCACAAAGGTCCTGCTGGGAACATTCCTTAAAGATATGTTGACTGTGCTCTCTGTTATTGACTAGCTTAGTGACTCACACAAATACCGTTCATATGTTTCCTTTTAAAACTCTTTTTGCAAGAACAAAACTCTCACTCTCTAATAAAAAGTAATAAAATATAACATTTTAAATATTGAATCACTGGTGTTGACAGGACTGTAAATGCATATTAAAGGGTTAAAGTGACTGACAAAACAGTAAGAAGAAACACACACCTGTAGGTAACGTCTTTCGGTCCCCACTTGGGCTTCCTGTGGAAAAAATTGTAATTGGCCACATCAGGAACTCCACATCGTGGTTTCTTCATGATCTCTACTGTCTTCTGGTCAATCTCTCCTGTCTCAGGTAAAGCAAAAAACTTCTGCATCTTCTTCAGTGTGTCCTTCAACACCATCAGATTACACCTGTCTTTTGGGCATCCATAGAACTTATTTAAGTAGTGCTGTCAAAAAGAGGATATAATGAAAGACAGAGAGAAAGAGGGCGGGAGAGGGAGAGAGAGAGTTGTGTCAACTTAAGTAGAACTGTTTAACACAATCCACATACAGTACAGTGTATTTTACATTTTCCACAGATATTGCAACTGTGAATAAAGACAACAAGTTAACTACTGCACAAATACTAACAATATTTACAATAGTGTAAATATTAGTAAAGTTTTGAAGCCATATGATCCCACAATTAACACAATGAAATGACAAACAAACAATATATTACAAGTTTATTATATATATATATATATATATATATATATATATATTTGTTAATGGAAATAATTATTATACGTAGGCCTATCCGAAGAAATCTAATAAGCTTGCTAACTAACTAACTAACTAACTGCTTTATTCTTTCAGCGAAATGAAAATACACTTACCAGAGCCACTTCTTTGTCTGTGAAAGAAGTATCATCGCCTGGAAACTTTATGATGGGTGAGGGCGCAGCAAAAGTTTGCAAGGAAGCAAGAAACTGTAAGAGGAAAACTTTGAGGACAACATGCCTACAGCTGAAAAACTTATAGCACATCATTTTGGTCCGGTTACGAGACGTCCGTGTTTTAAAAATAAGGTGAAGAACAGGCCTTGACGACTTGTTCTCCGAGCTCCAAGTTTCTCTGACTGCACTGCAAACGCTCTTTCTTTTCCTCAGCGGCACATCCTGCTTTCGTGGTCTGTGGAATAGGTTCTGCTTGCACACGCACTTTTTTGATGTTGGGGCTTGAGCTGAGACTGCGCAGCCTCCGGATCCAAGAATTCGGGAGAGCAGTGAAATAGGAGAAGCCAGCGGGAGCGAGCGAGCGAGCGCGCATCATGGACACACTTAGATACGTTTGAAGTTTTTAGTTAGGCCAAGGCCAGCCGGTTTTGTAAAATTGATATTGGGTTTTGTACCCCGAGTTTTCTTGTTTCATGGTTCACACTGTTTACATTTTACATTGGGCTAATAATAATTATTATTATTATTATTAAGCCACCCCTAGTTATTGTCAAGAGCTTACACTACATTTGCAAACCAAGTTATAACGTTATTATTTGCATATGAGGTCATGACATTGATTGGACGAATCCTTAAATACTGTTTTAATGGCTGTTAAGTGCATCTTTGCAAAAGTGACAACGTTTTTCCTCTCTAGCTGTTTTAAATCTCATAAACGGTAGCTCATAACGATTTACTACTAGAGCTTATTGTGAAAAAGTAACAAGCAGTGCAGAAGATACAGCGACTACCAATGGGAGTGCAGGAAATGATTTACCGCGGCAGCTGGAAACAAACAAGCACAGCGTCCTCCAGCGAGCGAATTCCTGTAAATGAATACAGCAAAAACAATCAAAAGTCTACTGCTGATTCCAGTTAACTTGTTTGCTGTCACTTTGGGAGTATTTTTCTGTCAGATTCTCAAACGAAACAGCGCGCGAAAGTTCATTTGAGTGTACGAAGAAAACACATGAAGATTTAAGGAGTTAAGAATTGTATGTTTTTTATTGGTTGGCTGTTATTCAACAACTGGGCTGTAACCTTGCCAGTAGCTATAGAGTTGGTTTGAGAAATTGTACTGTGGCCTGAACGTGGACCAAACGTGGCTAAAAGATTCTTTGGAAAGATTGCTCTTGAAAGAAAACTTGGGTAACCAGATTAAACTTCACAAGTATTGACGCAATTTTCTGTCTCCTGCATCAGTAGCTGTAGAACAATGGCCTATATAAATTACACATGCCCTACTGAAACTAGTAGGCCTTTGTTTGCCAAAGGATTTGTAATGTGAAAATGTATATGCTACATGGAGGACAAGGCCATGGTGGAGGCCTTTCATATTTTGTCTAACTATTCTAGGTCTGATTAGCACAGTGGGATGTGTCAGTGAGTGTGGCTGTCCCCTTAATCTAGCAAATTTAGCATACTTTAATGACAACTTGTATTTATAAAAGGCCTTATCTTTATATGAATATTTTAATCAAGAGAAAGATTTTTTTGTATGGTGAGTACATTTTCAAAACTATGCAATAATAGTCATATTTTTAACCCCTTTTTGTTGAAATGGTTTTTTGTGTCAGAATAGGATTCTTAATTCCTGCATTTTGTTTTTCAGATCTGTAACTGCCACTTTATTTTCGGACTGTCAGCACACTGTCAACAGGTAAATTATTTCATTCTTAAGATGCTGGTAAAAGTGATGATGATGATGATGATTATTATTATTATTTAATTTATTTTTTTTTTCTCCATATTCTGTGTCTTTGTCTTTCCATATTGTTTTTTTTTTATCCTAACAATATCACTTTCACCTTTGCGGAGGGGTCAAATGACTACTACTTTTGACCTTGATAAACAAAACACAAAATGTAAGAGACACACTGCACCACAGCCTCATCATCTGCAGAGGTAAATTGCTATTCAATTACACCAAACTACACACATAATGATAGACTTAAAAGCATTATAGAGGATTGTGCAAATATTTTACTGAAACATTCTATTCATATATTGTTTGTTTTTATTTCTTGTTTTATGGTTATAAATGGTTATGGTTATGGTTATTTTCAACATTTCAATCTCACAACCTTTTTTAAGCAAACTTAAATGTAAATGTATTCAACCCCCCCACCCCACCCCCCCAAAAAAGAGGCCACAAGATAAGAACAGGCCAATAAGAGGGGTAAAAAACAAACAATATCAATATTACAATATTATCTAAATATTACTAATATTAGTAATACAAATATACTAGTATTCACTGAAATAATACAATATTTAAATACTTAATTGGGATATTTAATACTTCCAATGCATGCTTCTTCATAGAAGGCTTCTGGTATTGTTATAAGCCAATGAACACTGAACACAATGAATCTGTTTGATTAGTAAAAGTTGTCATTTACTGTCATGTTTGTAATGATTTTGACAGACAGGATTGACCAAGTTCAATGACTCAAAGAAAGGAAAGTTCTTCCCTCTGGTGGCGTAGTCGTGAAAATGCAAGATGAAATGAAAAGTTTCACAGAAGCATTCTAAAACGGGCCACGTTTTGCACTTTTTTCATATATTATTACAATACTTTATAGCTTACTTATTCTAAAGATTTATAAAGATTATTCTAAATATTATGTTATTATTTTAATATCTGTTATTTTGCGTCATTTATATTTGTGTATAGGAGCTTTTTTGGTTCTACAGTCTGTTTAATACAGTGCAGTGCACCACATATGCTGTTTGTGGTAATCTATAAATTGCACCTTAATGTTTCTATTACTAATGAATAAATAACGGCAATCATAGGATATTAATATTGGTATTAATGTTATGAAAATAGTGTGAGGGATCTGTGATTTAAAATCTTAGTAAGTGTGCCCTCTGGTGGTAGACATAAGCCTTCACATACTTTGATGTGTCCTCAGTGGGGTTTATTGAGCTTCAGCAGGCCTGCAGTTCGCCCCTGGATTTCCTCTAACTCCTCCTGATCTCTCTTTTTCCTCCATTGGAAGGATTAAAGTCGACAGTATATTGATGTGGTCTCTTTATAGGAGAAAGCTGGAGGACTTAGCATTGAAATCGAACAGGCTGAACGCTCTCAAAAAGGATTTCTACTGCATATCTCACCTGTCAATTCTCTTGCACTGAGAGGAGTTAATTTTTTATCGCTGAGTGTTGGCCAATGGAAAGAGACTGTGACTGTGATGCGCGAGGGTTGATCTCATTTCATGCTCAGGACCGTAAACAGAAAGGAAACCATTTTTCACTTGTCTCGTTCTCTCTTCATTTCTCTCTGTCTGTCTGGCTGTGCCTCTCTCGCCTCTTTCTCCCTCCTCCTTTATATAACGAAATCCACATTTGGCCTGTATCAGCGAATAGAGGTGTCCTGTTCTCTCAGGGCTTTGAATGCATCTGCGCTTATGAATGCACAACAGGCATAGGGAGACCGAGATGATAAACTTTGATTTGTATGCAAATTGTTTCTTTTGTTCTGCATTTGTTGGCTGCCAGAGATCTTTTACTTATAGCCTGCTCTCTCTCCTTTTCTGTTTCTCTCTCACTGATGCTCTCCCCCGAACACGCTTCCTCCACCAGAATGCAAATGCACAACTGATTCATCTGTTGGTTGATAAAACATTTAATCAACATCCCTGGCAGAGTTTAAAACTAAATAGGCTACATTCATAAGAAGACTCTGTAGGAGTCGGAAAATCCTTTGACAAAGTGAAAACATCAAATTTTACTCTGTCTGGCATCTTCCTCTAGTTAGCTCCTCAGAGCCAGTTTCTGTGTCTGTTCAAGGGCCATCTTGCTCTCTCTTCCTCTCACATTTTCCATGTTGTCACTAGTGTAAGGGGAATGCTACATGAGGCTGGTGACTGTCCTCGTCGCCTCTTCTCTCACATCCAGCTGGCCCTTGCTTCTCCTCTTGAACCACCAGTGTGATTCTTGACTCCAAACGTCCCAGCTGGTTGAATCAGGCCAGTCAACAGGCCCAACTGATTTCGAGGGGGTACTGCAGAGTGTTGGGGATTCATCTGGGTCATGTCAGAAGATCTGTCAACACATCAGTCTGTTTGGGATGTGTTCTGACCATGTGTGCCACGTGTGCCACATGTGCCACTGAGCTGTGACCTGCCCCTGCTACATTGGACATTTGTGGTCCTGTTCCAATTTGGATGTAAAAGTGTACAAGTGCTCACAACAGAGTGAATTAATTTTTCGATGAAGGACAAGTGTACAAGTCTGACCTACAAAGTGAATTTCAGGGCAGTTCACACGCATTCGCATACTCGTCAGTTCAGAGAGGATTGAAAGTACTTTTTAAAAAGAACTTCTTATTAATAATTGTTATAATAAAGCAAATAATGAATAATAATTTATTCCCAAACTTTCTGACTTTTTGCCCCCATTTTCCACGATAAGATGGTAGGCCCTGCTTCTCTAGTTATATGTGGTTTGCTGGATTAAAATTTTGATTTTTCAATTTCTATTAATAACTCTAATTATATAGGCTACCTGCAAAAACATTTAAAAGCTGGGAAAAATGTTGATGGTATTTTAAGATTATGTACAGGCTATACTACCTACTCTGAAATCGTTGAATGAATAAACAGGTTTGGTGCATTTTGTTAAGTAGGCTTTGTTAAGCTAATTTCTTGAAGTACATGCCCTTATATTTACATGGAACATATTACAGAACAGAGCTTGAAACACTAGGATGAATTATTGATCATAAACCCATTATCTCTAGCATAATTTATTCATGAGCGCATTAACAGGCTACTCAAACGCTTCGGAATGATTGTTTCTCTATTGTTGTTACTATTTTACGCTCAAAAGCTAATTCTGAAATGATAATTCCACGGGCTTTTGTTTGATTGGCGTTTTGTTGGAGAAAATGGCCCAGAACAGCATTTGTGAAATCATTTTGATTTGCCGCTTTTTTTTCCGCGCGCGTGTTTCTTTTTGAGCGCGAACTTGTAAACACTGATGGAATAACGCGTTCCATAATGACAGAGTGGGCGCACGGAGTGTCTCCTGTGGCGTCTCTCCGTCTCAATAATAGGTCAACAGCTGTATTTAAAAAATTAATCACATTTCTTGGCAGTTGCAAAGGTTAGCTCGTCGCGCTTGGAGATGCAACCGGAGCACTCTGATCGGCGGAAAATCTCAGTGGAGATGAGCGGAGCTGCCTTTGATGAGACGCGCATGTAAATGATTTGTGCCTTTATAGGACACGCGTGTGCGTAGACTATTCTCCACCGGCGTGTGCGGAAACAAGTTCAACTGATTGCTTTGCGTTTGCAGTCTGTGCATTTGTTCTGAACACTCCACGTGCGCACATATAGCTACACTTATCTATCACCGAGCAATCAGACCGGAACTGACATTTAGATTAGTAGGCAACAGTGCTTCATCAACAGTACTTCAAAGTCAGACATATTCATATTAGAGCATGTGTTGTTGGTGCAGATGGTGGTGTGAATAGGTTAGGCTACCATCCCCAGTCACCCTGTAGGCCTTAAAACACACACACACAAACCCTGTTTACCCTTTACCAATTTGAAATATTGATATTTTCACAGGCTTCATACAAATTACTCTAAGAGAAGATGTGTGTGAACATTCTGATGAAATATGTATATGCACCTCAAATTGCTTTTAGTTACTTTAAAATATTCACACTGTTTTGTTTTCCCTCACCATGCTGACAGAACAGATTGCCTTCTGCTCATTTTCATATATAACATTATATAAAGATGTGTCAGAAGTGAAATTTATGTCAATTCGAGTGTTTAACCAAAATGCGCAGTTGCTTAATTTACTCATTAAACTATAGTGTATATTAAAAATAGTTCAGTATAGTGGCAATTAAATAGATTGAACTAAACATTTATTTCAAACTATTCTGCAAGCTTTAATCATAATTCATTCATCAATGAAATTACTGCTGTTGACAATATTAATGAGATAGTTGAACCAAAAATAAAATTTTTGTCATCATTTACTCAACGTCATGTTTAAAATCTGTATTAATTTCTTCCTCACATTGAACATAGAAGATATTTTAAAGAATGCTGGTAATCAAACCAGTTGTTGGTCCCCATTGAATTCTATTGTATTATTTTTACTGCATGATTCTTCAAAATTCGTCTTCATCTTCTTTTGCATTCAACATGAGAAAGAAACGTACAGGTTTGAAACAACATAAGGGTGAGTAAATGATGACAGAATTTACATTTTTGAGTTAACTATTCTTTAATATGGACCTTTTCAGTTAACCCTAAAACACAACACCGTAAAATGCAAAATTCTAAATACAGGTAAAACACTTGTAAAATAAAAAAAAAAAAAATAAATATGGACTATCCCCTATTTATATTATATTAATACAGTACATTGCGCACTATTGTTATGGATTTTTTGATACTCAAGGATCAGTAAAAGATCATTTTAAATGGGATGCCATGCCTGAGATTCTAGAGTCTATCCTGGTCCTTTGTGTGCTCCAGTGCTCAGAAATCTCATTCCCAGCATGCATTTGAGGTGTGCATTCTCTCAGCAGGAACTCAGTGCTTGTTCTTAGCTGTAACTACATTAACGTCTGCCTGACATTAATACCTACCTGGCGTTAAAGTATTCACACATGAACTGTGTATGTTTATGTGTGATATTAGATTAGTTTGCAGCACGTTTGTCTCCCACACAGATTAAAATGTCTTATTTCTGCTTAGTCCTGCTGTCCTTGATTGAGGGCTGTTGTAATATGTTCAGGTAAGCACAGTTAATCAGCTTTGGCTGTGTGCTTGCAGTAAGAGCTGGATTTCATTTGATATGATTTGTAACTGTCACGCAGATGCCCTTACACCAAAGAGCAGATTTTTATAAATGTGTACAAATATGGATTTGACATTTAAGTACATTTATTTATTTTCTTATACTTGTGTCTAAACTAGTAACTTTACTGTTGTGATAATTATGATAGGATTAAACACAAAATTCAGATTGCGTGTTCACGCTGTCACTCAAGTTCAGTTACAATGTCTTTGCACTTGTTTCTTTTTAAATCTAAGCTTTAATACTAATACGAAGAGAGAGAAAACTGTTGATCATATTTGTGAAATGGGGAAAATAAGCAAACTAAATATTTTTTTATTTATAAAAACTATGCAGAAATGCAATCTGTATTTAATTTTACAGAAAAAAAGGCCTGACAAAATTCTGTTTTACATGTTTGAGTTCTAACAGTTGATTTGTTGTGCAATGTGTGTGTTTTCCATCTTAACATGTTAGTCTCTGGTTGGCAAGAAGAACTGAATGAGAGTGTTGCCCCCTAGCGGCAATCTAAACTACATATTTTAGTTTCTGTTTCCTAGATGTTTCTTGGTTTATCGTTTTATCAGGCAGTTTTTTTTTTTTTTTATTAATGGGGCCGGACTACGTTCCTGTTGGATGTTGTTTCATATACAGCCCAAAGGCTGTAGTTTGGGTGCTTTTATGGTACAGGACTGAATCAGTCACGCTAGTGGTTTTCGTGTGGACTGAAAACAGCAGTGTGGCGTCAACATAAAACTAGCACCTCTGTTGTGATGTGTGCATGTGTTCATGGAGTAAGGATGTTGATTATACGGACACAGACGTCTTGCCTCCACTCATTCCTGTTGCCTGTGATCTAAATTGCCTCTATATTTTTCAGAGCGCTACCTGGCATGCCATCTCTCTCCTTTCCTCTCCCTCTCTCTCACTTACTCACAGCCTTCGCTACCCTCTCCTTCTCTCTTCAGGATATTGAGAAGGACCTTTGTCAGGAAGTAGAGGCCCATGGGGTGGTAGAGAGACACAGAGCAACACTAGTGGATCACATGTCAGTATGTAGGTAAAACAGATGCACTTTTAACTTTTCAGACTGCAGGTATCAAAGACTTTTGGGTGAAAGAGTCATGATAAAGTGGCCTTGTAAGGAATGTAACGAGAGGTCTAAAATAAAGTGCTACCATGATTTTATTTCAGGTTTGTCTAGCTTGTTAACTGAAGATATTGATGAAATGTTCACTGCAATAATTTAACATTCAAGAATTCAATATTACTGATTCATTTTGCAGAAGTCTTAAAATAATTGTGATTAGTTTATTCTATTGATACCCTACATTTTTAAAATAGAAATAAATAAATCTGCACAATTCATACACAATAGTTTGTATTTTTGTAACTTTTGTAAATCTTCTTTGTACCACTTTCCCAGCATGTTAAATTTTTGTAAAGTTGTATACATCTGAAAATTTAATTATTTGGGGGTTGGGGGTATATAATTGTTTTTTGTATTTTTTTCTTTTAATTTAAGGGACGACATGCTGTCTTTAGAATATTACACACAGTTTTCCCCACAAAATATAATTGGGTTATTGTAAATAACAATATGTAACAGCCTTCATATTTTAGGATAGTTTTCTCTTTCTATATGGGATCATCATATTTTGGTGTCCTTTTTTATCAAAAGTTTCTTTAAGCAATTGTGTGTTTTCTATTAATACTATATTTGTTCTTTTGAAAAAGTACAATAAATCACAGTTAAGTCAGTAAGTCAGTAAGTCTTCAACAATAAGACACTGTAAGCAATGACAGTAGATCAGTGTCACTGCAGTATCTTAGATTTATATCAGTAAAGTAAAAGGAGATCAGTACTTCAACTGTAATCTCCCTTTAGAAGTAGAATAAAGACCTAGATTGAAAAAGGCCCGTTTTGAGCTCCAGCATTAAATGTGTGTGTGTTTCTGTGTTTCTATGTTGTGTTTCGAGCTGTCAGATGTTTGTGTGGCAGCTGCACGAGGATCTGACAGCCTATGAATCAAAAGCAGCCCTACTCCAGCAGCCATTAATATGCAAACAGAGAAGACGGCTTAAGTTTAATTTATATAATATTCCCCAAAGAATCATTATTATTCTAGGATCTTGCCAGCAACATTTGGCCTATAAAGAAATTAACTTTGTCTCCTTGTTAAGTACACCAATGCATCAAGCTATAATCTCTGCAATAGATGAATCATATTTCATATTATACAAGACGAATGTATTCATATTTCATATTTTTCTAATTTTTCCTGTCTGACCATCTGTATGTATTAAGTCTCAGTAAGATTAATCTCTTGATCCTATTGGAGTAGGAGGCAGGTGTTTTTCCTAATACATCTATGAGTAAATAAGGCCTAGTATCAGGACATAATCCCCTGCATTATTTTTTATATCTCACGCCAATGTCACAATTTCTATTGTGTGTGCATATGTGTGTGTGTGTGTGAACAGTGGGGGTAGCATATGCCCAGACATTTCCTAAGAGCAGCATTGTGAATATCAGTGGTGTATGAAATTGCTTGGAATGTCTCCGGATCATAGTGCTAAATCATTTAAAAGCTCCTTCCCCTTGAAAGGGGATCCGTCTTGACAGGAAAGTGTGCATACATGTATGTGTGCATGTGTGAGAAATGGGGGAACTGGAGGTGTTTAAAGAAAGAAAGCAAGGGTCAATGCAATTTTGACCTCTGTTCTTTGCTGCATTACCGGGTCCTTTGCGATTAGCAAATCAGCTTCTCATTCATAACGTAAAGTGATTGAGCGACAGCGTAAGTCCGGTGTCAGTCAAATCTGTTCAAGTCTGGTCTTTTGATATGCGTCTTGTGCGTGTACTAATATTCTCATTGCAGATCGCAGCTCTCGCAAATATACACGTCTTTTCAGAGATACTTTAGGCATACTGATTAGGATGGCCATTTGCAATATGAAAATGAATTCCTGAGCCCTCCAGTTCCTCTCATCTGGGACTGATCTCGGGTCAGGCCCCACAAGGCTCATGCACGCTGGGTAATTCATCCTCCGCATTATCTCAATAATGATAAATTCGTAGCTTTATGAGTAGAGATGTATCAGCTGATGGAGCTTTGGATGTTATTTAGGAAGGGTTTTGGATCACTTTTGCCCTCTAATCCTATGGATAATTAAGGAGGGGTTGTCACCACAGAATTGAATTGTAATTGTTAAGAGCAATTTATGACATGTGAGAAATTATATTAGATTTTCAGCAGCCATTATTTCAGTGTCACATGGTTCTTCAGAAAACATTCTAATATGCTGAATTATTCTTCCACACCTTCTATATACAGTAATATATAAACATATAATATTTAAAAAGACATATTTAGTAGGCTATTTAAAATTGTTTTACCCTGGTAAAACATATAATTTATGCCAAATTAGACATAATAGTTCTTTATTTAGAATAGCTTTAAAATGTTGTTATGCTTCCTGGAACCATACTAGTATCCGTTAAGCTTATCGAACCCCATTATTAGGAACAGTCTGTGTTGAACACTGTTTTAGTTTATGTGCCTGCTCAAGTTTAGATCAGGCCTGTCAGGCTAATTGATGACTACTGGGTGCATTTCGGAAGCCGAGGGCACGGAAACTGCTCGGGAAAGTCCCTGTTGCGTGTCTCTTGGGCCTCTCATTGAACGCTGAAAGACTGGCAGGGACACTTCAACCCTGCATGGATTGACTGGGTTACACCCACCCTCCTTCCTTCCTCCCAGCATGCATATGGCCGCCTTATGAGCAACAAGGTTAACACTTGTGTCTTGGGAGTGCCAGTGCCTGCTGTCTGTCTGTCTGTCTTGATTCATGCATGAACCCTATTTTTGTGTGTTTGTTTCTCTCTCTCACCTGTATCGTTTAGAAATCAGCCTAAGTAAAGACTAGAATCTAGTTTTCTTTTTGTTCCTTGTAATAAGTTTTTAATTATAAGCCTTTGGGGCATTCATTTTCATACAGACTTCATGGTGAAGTGCTTGTTCAAAAATACACACACACTTTTTTTGTACAGATCGTGACTCCCGGCTAGCATTCATTAAGGCTTGTAATTGATTGCACATGGCAGCTGAATATGTGATATGTGTATGTTCCCTCACACGAAAGGTGCAGAGGGGAATTGGCTGGTCGTAGCATTGTTAGCTGTCTCCTGGGGGGACAGATTTCCTGTGCTTGCTTTGCACGCGTGGCATGCTGTTGGCCAAGTGACGGGCCAGTGTTGAAGTTAACACCACAATCCAGAAAATACAATCAAAGCTGACAGTTACGGCTTGGGAAAAATGCGCAAGATCTCTATGTATATAAGAGGAAAAAGAATAATGCTGTCACTCGCTATCATTCCATAGTTTTTCATAGCTATAATATGAGTTTAAGCAAAACTTGCAAAGGTGAAAAACAAAAAGCACTGGCTTTACAGAGAGAAAGTGAGGCCGACAGATCAGGTAACTGCTCATACTGGACATGTGTATGCAATTACGCCGTGATGTACACAAGCTCTTTGTTGTCTGTGAGATGACGGATGGCTGTAAGTAATCGCCACATCTGAAATTTGATCTGCAAAGTTCTTTTGAAACCACGTCTGATCTGTATGTCGAGACTATCTAAAGATATCACCACTTTTACAGATGTTCAGATTAGATATGAATGTAATGGCTTGGTAGAAAGCTATTATCTTTAATACTAAACCAAGAAATTTAGAATATAGCAAAAAAAATATTAGACACATTTTTCTATTCAAAAAAGGAATTGTGTTTTACATTTACATTAGTAAATTAAGTATTTCTTATGGAGCCCCGAACATTAGATTAGGAAAGATTGTTAATACATATATATTTTTCTTACCTGCAAGTCATGTGAAGGGCATACGTTTCCACAGTTCTTTCTGAAAATGTTACTTTTTTAAATGAATGAACAAATGCATGAATTTAAATTCTATCCATGCCAAATAACATTTTAGATCTTTCATTCCAGGGCAGGTGTGAGTGATATTGTGCCATAAAACCCTTATTTAAAAAAACAAAACAAACAAAAATATGACTCTAGCAGTGTAATTATAATCAATTGATTTGCCATGTGCTGTAAATGTCAACAATTCTGTGACCATTGTTCTCTGTTGCTTTCAAACTGCCTGTCAAGCTCCAGAGCATTATTTATAAACAGTTGTTGCCATGTGCAAATTGTATTCGTATATATCAGAATTCGTTTCAGTTGTCCATATGCATCATAGAAAACAGTGTTTTGAAAAGCCTTGGATTGTTTGTGGTCTAAAACACTGTTTTGTATTGTTTTTATGAATGGGAGGCCACAATACAGAGAGATGTCATATTTTTGTGGATGGGGCCTAAATCACTGGGAATGTGGCATGGCAAATGTGTGCACATAAACTCAAGAAGTGATATCAAATCCAAATGAATATGAAAATGAAACTCGTGGATGTCTCGCTCTCTGTGAGTGAGTTCTCCATACCGTAGGTGAGGATGAAAAGTTTTCTGAACCTGTAACCTTCCTTCCCCTGCCGGTAATCTCCTCAGAACCCTGTAATCCTGAGCGCATGCAGATGCCGCGACGGGAATATTGCTGTTCATATTCTTAATCTGCTCTCAAATGCCTTTCTGTTCTCCTGACGAAGCGCCCCTGCTCGCCGTGTTCTGCGGGGAATTAAGTGTACTACACAGGATTCACGCAGAGGTAGACATCCCGTCTCGCTCAAAAATCCAGTCGAGACAGAGGTCTAGATGGAGCTTTAAGGAACAGCCGTGCTTACGTGAGGCCTCTGATGCTGTATTTCTCATAAACAAAGCACATGAAAGTGTGGAGGTAGAGGAGAGAAAGTCAAAGAGGAAACTGGAAGCACTGGCTTGATGAATGCCTGCATTGGAAATCTAAGGAGGAGTAAAGCTGGTTTAAGTTGACCTGGTTAAGCTGCGTGCCCGTTTCATGTGACAGAGAGAGACAAGCCTGCACACCTCAGTGAGAGGCTGGATATTATGCATTAAAGGCTTCTGTAGACAGGTAGACAGATAGAAAGACTCAAGCAGGCAACACGCAGGGTCTCATCAGTAGGTAACATATCGCCACAGCCTGCTGAAGAGCTTCAAGTCGGTTTGAGAACCTTTCCATTAATCACCAGTATGATTCTTATGACATATTAATATGCACGTTAACGTTAACAACATGTGTTATACTAATCTGTCTAGTTCATGTTCTTTGGATGGATTATTTGTGATTTTGAAAGCTTGTAAAATTATGACAAAATTCCATCTGTTAGAGCCCATTCACACCAAGAATGATAACTATATAGACAACTATAATGTTGACTGCAGCATATTAGTAAGCACGCAGATGGTTGACAACATACTGTTTATTATAAGCATGTATTGTGTTTTTGTTGTCTGTAGGGGCGGACAATATGACCAAAATCGGTAACGCTATATATCTTAACACAGTTTTTTTTTTCTTTAAGAAAGGCCTTGGTATAAAAAAACGTTGATACCATAGAAGTTTCATAATTCTTGTCACAAGTGTCAAACAAACAAAAGCTCGAGCTCATTCAAGACACATACACAGCCAGCAATTAAATAAGTATAAGAAAGAAATTAAGAATCAGATGTATTCACTGTATAAATGAAATATATATATATCTCTTTTTGTTAAAGTTATAAAATAACTTATGGCCTCAGTTATGTTAAGTTAACTTGTTTTGTTAAGAGCTATCCGGATCCAGTATACTGTTACACATTTCCTTTCTCATCTGTTTGAAGTCCTAAATTACTGTGTTTACATTGATTCTTGCAAAGACATAGATTTTGACATATTTAGGTGTGTATTTAGTCATATAAAGCCTATAAAGTGGCCTATAAAGTGGCAAAGATAATGTTATGTTTTCACAACCACTTAGCACAGCAACGTTATGTGAGCGTGTAACCACGGTACAAAATCTCTACCTACAGATTTTCTAGTAATTAATCGTAGCTACCGGTATATTGTCCACCCCTAGTTGTCTGTCACTTTAAAATGCACTTTTAAATCAGACTCAGTGCTTTTATTGCTTTGTTGTTAGAGCTGTGATGTGAGCTCTCCTATTCTCATAGAATTAGAATGATTGTGAAACTTTAGTTATCATCCTTGGCTGCAGAGCACACAATTTTGGTGTTTTGTTCCTGAATCAATAAGGATTTTTTTTTTTAAATCACATGGAGAGTCATATGTTTTGTTTCTAAATAAATCACTGTGTTTGAATGAATAAGCTGAATAAATGATTCAATGACTAATTAATTTTAACCTGAATCATCTAATTGTGTAACAGCTAGAACATGCAGAATGAGTCTTTTTTTATCCTCTCTTATCTTACGTGTTGCAGGCAGATTGTACACCCTCTTGTTTAGATAAATAGTACGCTTAATAATATCTAAATATGTAAACACCTATGCTTTATTTAGTTTTCTTTATTTTCTCTTAATCCACGTTTTATGGATTGAGCATTCTCTTGTAAAAATGCCGCCAGTCAGTGGGTGCTGCATGTGTGTGTGTGTGTGTGTGTGTGTGTGTCAGCAGGTGAGGCCTGTGTGCCAGCAGAGTGTAACAATGTCGCAGTTGGATTGACACCCGAAAGACAGAAACCAGTGAAACTCACTCTCCCTTCAGACTCAAGTTTATTCTCAAGGAGCTGAAGCTATATACAAAACATCATCAATGGCTGCACTCATGGATTGCCATCCTCTGTTTTTTCTCTTTTTTGTTGCCATTTCTGCCCCACCCCCGTTATTCAATAAAACATGGAAGAAGATGAAAATGTAGCAAAGAGAAGATTTGTTTTTTGTTTTTTTTGTGCTGTTTCGTGAAGAAACACTCCCTCAATTATAAATGTATTGAGAGAAGCCTGTTCAACTCGCCGAGTGGAACTAGGGGGCGATGGTGTGTGATGGAAGCTCATTCTTTTGAGACGACATGCTGTACATTTGCATGTGATGCTTTTGTGTGAAAGTGTGTGTGTGTTTACGTTAATTCTTCTATTCCAAAATAAAAAAAGCATCCCGTGTCACAATCCCCAGCCCTGCAGAGCTAGTTCAGTGAATAGTAAATGGAAAACGGTTGGTTTGTGTGTGTGTGTGTGTGTGTGTGTTTTGTTTATATTTTTCCTCCCTGCCACGAGCCACACTTCTCAAGTGCACCCACTTAATTTTCTCTGTCCCAATTTCAAACGCCTCCCATGGAAAATGCTGATTAGTCTTTTACTTTCTATCCCCTTCTTCGGGTCACCTTGTAAGGAGGGTCGTCTGGCGGGTGGGCACGTGTTGGGGGTGGGGGATTCAGCCAAGTGCCACACACACTCCTTAAGACTTATGAGTGCATCATAACCTTGACCAAGACAATCTGTTCAACGACACTTAGCGAAGATTCCTCATGATGTGCCTCAGAGCCGCTGGGACTCTCTCTTCTGTTCTTTCTGTGCGTTATCAGCTCGGCGCCAGATCGCGTCCATTCCACTCGACGGCCATTACTCCATTTGCAAGATAAATCTGGACTGCTGTGTCAAATCAATCACGGGTGTCATTTCATCCACGCAGACCACAGTACTAAATTGAAGCCTTTTTGCCCATATGCATTCCAAATAGTCATCAATTCTCCGCCGTACATTCATTGTTTGCTTTGACAGCCCTGGGCAGGTAACGAATGATTATGTAGTTTAATTTTAAGACGCTGTGGGTCGGCTCGGACGCTAGGCGGCAGTTGTTTGATAATACCGGCCGTCCTTTTTCTGCATTGGCGATTGTACGTCTCATGGCATGTGCACTCCTTCTTCCCCTACTTAGCGAGAGGGATCATATCACATTTTCCCTTTTTTGCCTGGTTGTCGAACATGTGTCGACATTGTCCATTAGCAAGTGTCTTAAATGTGTATCAGGGTAAATATTTGTGTGTCGCCAGGGACGCGGGTAAGAACAAACAAGTGTTCCTGTAGGCCTTTGGTGAGGGACCCTACAGGCTTACAGCATGTCTACAATGTGAATAAAGCATGAAAACTGACGTTCTGTTCTGAGGCCACGGCTCTGATCCCTGTCCTCCTTCTTGTTAGTCGGTAATAAACATGGCTTGTCCACTAACGGATGACATGGAAAGGAAGATTTAGTCAGCGGCTGTGGGTTTTATTTTTTTATTACTTATATGTGTTATTTCTTTTTGACATTGGATTAGGGATGTTAGTTTAAATGACATGTATTTTCAGCCGATTGGGGTCACCGTGGGGAGATGTCATTTTTGGGAATATTCCACAATCGTCTGCAACATT
This sequence comes from Enteromius radiatus, assembly GCA_032357445.1. Lineage (NCBI taxonomy): Eukaryota > Metazoa > Chordata > Actinopteri > Cypriniformes > Cyprinidae > Enteromius > Enteromius radiatus. Next base: position 14,196,483 of record JAUCMS010000127.1, read on the forward strand.
TGGCAACCGAAAAGATTTTTTTCCTTCGATCAAACGCATTGCAAACAGCAGATAGCACAACATATTTTGTAAATGTATCCTTACACTGCAAGATAATCCTCACCCATGTGACTCATTTACAAGCGCTGTCGGTTTAGCTAATGCAAAAACAAGGATCACTTTACTTTCACAGCCATATTTTTTGCCTCTCTCGCTCTTTCTTTCTGACTCACCTTGCCAAATGTGCTATTGTGTTGTACAGAGATGAGAAATGAGGGGCTTTCTGTGCTGCTGATACCTGTTATTTGATATCACAGGCTTGCAACAATTCAACCTAATGTGCTGTTTAAAGGATTTGTTGGGTCATAATGCATTGATATTAGTTTAAAATATTGCTACTTTGCAAAGCAGTGCAGATGGGCCGGGCTGATGCAGCAGGCGTGAGGGAACGGGCTGAAATGCTCAGATATGAGATGTATTAAATGCACGAGTGATTCTGATGCGTTTTACTGTAATTGATTCTTTTCAAAGGTGTCTTCTCACTTTTCACCACCTCGCTCGCGCTCTCCCCCTCCCTCTCTCGATGTCACTCACACCTTCTCTGTTGTGCATTTTTGCCAAGCACTGGAGTGTAACACTGTATAATATTATACATTTGCCTGTTTCTTTAGGTTTCGACTCTTAATATTTGGCTAAAATGAAAATTTTGTAATCATTTACTCACTGTCAGTCTAAACTTGTATAATCAACTTTAGTCTGTAAAACACAAAAATAAAATGTTGTCCATACAATGAAAGCCAGTGCAGGTCTCGTGTTGGTTTAGACATTTTTTATGTTCATTCTGTGAACAAAAACACCCTTTTCTGTGTTTTGCTGAAGGAGTTTCTGTTTGGGATGAAATTAGGATGAGTAAATAGTTTTTTTAATAACGGTTGTTAGTTATAAGCATAAACATTTGTCTCATGTCTCATGTTTTTTTACAACATGCAGAGATTTATTTAAATGATCCTGGCACATTTTTAACTAAAGAATCATTAATGTATGTGTATTACAGTAACTCCGGCATCAGTCAGTGCTTCCTAAACTTTCCATCCCTTTACCCAAGTACAATAATATTTCATTTTTTATCTACAGTGCGGAGATTTTCACTCACCAGATGATTGTTTTTGTTAATATTTCCAAGTTATTGTTTTTATGGTGTCAACGCCAGGGCAGAAGTGGGTGTTGTCTGTATAGTGTAACGATGTAAAAAAAAAAGCAAAAAAAATCCAGAGCCATTACCTACATGCACCGTATTCATAAACAGGGCACAAGTTATTTTAGAAATGAGGTAATTAAGCAGTTCCAAAATGAACCCAGCCCCCGCTCTGAGCGCTGTCATTTGCATGCCTTTGAATATGCTGCGTGTCTCTAAGGGGGTTTCCTGCTGATGAGATTCTCAACGCTATGCCATCTTTGTTTTAAACACCGCAAATAAACAAACAAAAGCATCCTGGATGCCAGGCAGCTCTTTCTTTTTGTAAATGACCTATAGCCACGATCCTGCCTGAAAAGGACCTTTCCCTGGTCGGGAAAAAAAAACCAACAAAAAAAAACTTGCTCATGGTGATTAGAAAAGAAGAGACAGAGGAAAAACAAGAGAGAAGTTGAGTCACAGATCTTTTCTTTTGGTCTTAATTAGAAAGACCATACATCAGCGAGGCAGTGCCTCTATTCATCCAGCTGATTGGGGACATGACAAATGAATGAGGGAATAAACAGGGTGTCAGGGAGAGAGGGAGAGATGGATGACTTTTAGTCTGAAGAGAATGGAGTGGTACAGTTAACCCTGGCTCTGGGCCAAGGCCTGTAGTCTCCTCTCCTCTCACCTCACCCCTCGGGCCTAACTCAACCCGACACACCCTGCCCCAGCTCCTGACCCTGCCTCCACTTCCATTTATTAGAAAATCGACACCCTTAAACGCACACATACCTTCATCACTATGCATCACGATACCCACAACCGACGCCTCGTTTAGCAAAAGGGTGAGGGAAATAATAAAATAATCATTTACAAGGTATTTCAAAGATGGGTTTAATGACTTTTTTGGACCTGTGCTGGATGTAATACTCAGAGTTCAGCTGAATGAGCGCAAGAGAATGTGTAGCACTTGTTGTGAAGATGTAATTATGAATTAGACACGGTGAAAACAGCTGCCGTTTTTGAAGAGAGTCGATTAAAGGCCGATTGCGCACAATGCTCCGTTAAATTCAACCCGGCTCCTTTCAGTTCTAGAGCCGGCCAGGCTAATGGGTTCATTCAAGTGTTTCAACACGAGTGAAAGAACCAGTGAGTGAGAAAGAGAGAGAGAGACAAGGAAGCGGAGAGATTGCGAGATCATTGTGAATTAAAAAACTATTAAAGGCTTCAAAGGAGATATCGTTTAAGATAGCACTGCTTCTTCTTTCTCTGAAAACTGGGTGCAGGACTGAATGGTGTTATGGAGATAAATAGTTTATTTTTCTTTGTAATTCTACAAAGATTAATGCAGTTCTCCTCATCACCTTTCATTTATCCTTCTATCCACCCGCCCACCTTTCGAGCAGACTTTGACTTTCATTAGAAAATATAGAAATAAATAAATAACAGACTGAATTGGTTTTTCAATTACTGGAGTCGAGCCGCACACAGGCTAAACAAAGATGTTCTGGCAGGAACCAACCAGACAAGCGGAGATTATACATTGCTTCAATATGTGATTTAATAACTCACATTTTCTTTTATTGTTTTCTATTTTCATTCTACTCCTTTCCGGAGCTTAGGCGCCCGCTGACGGTTTAATAGGCAGAGAAAGATGCGCTTCTTTCCACAGCTAGTGTTAACAAAGACGTCCAGAATGAGGTCGGTGTGCTAGCTGCAATACAGAGAATCCTCAATCAGAAGACTTCAAATTGGATTCATAGTTCACTTCATGGAAAGCAGCAGAAAATATTAAATCATTTTCTTTATTGGATTAAATTAATTATGGAGAGACTGAATATTAGATATAGGCTAAAAGGGCTTTTAATGTGCTCAATAAGAGCCTTCGGCCTTTCTTGGAATAGGCATAAATCTATCTCTACTGCTTATTACAGTCTGTTCCTTTCCACTGCCTGCCTTTATTTCAAGTATTAGTCATTTTTTCAACACAGTATATGCCCTTCAAATTCTTAATGTAGCTTCCGCTGTTCTCCAAACACAGACAAATCTAAGCAGACGTACGTGCACGCAACCTGTTTTTCTTTATTTAGGCGTTGGGCTTTAAAGTGAAGGTGCATTATGGGTGGTCACACTTGTCACTGACCATTCTTCGTGTTAAATTGATATTTCTTAACTTCCTGAGCAAAGCCGGCACTGTTTTGGTTGCAGTGACCATATCATCTTTTGATGTAGGACTTTACGTGAGAATCTCATACTTAGGGATTTGTCAGTGATGTCATCACAATTCACTCTCTGAGAGATGATTGATGAGCATTACAATCCGTGCAGGTAATTAAAATGCCAGTCACACTTCGACAGCAAGAAGAGAAAGGGACAGAAGAATTTTTAGCTGAAACAAAATCCAACCAGAGGGATTGACTCCTTTTAAAGTGTATCTCGCTTTCACTAAAATCATTAGAGGGATAAATGACACCTTGTGTGGATGTGCATAATAAAGGAAGAGAAGGGGGGAAAAAGCAGTTTTTAGTTTCAGTTTCATCCTGTCTGTGATGTCATGGTATCAAACTCTCAGTAGGCAGATTCTAGAGAAGCTATGAAAAGAACCGATGTTCGGTTTTGGCCTTCGGCAACAGCTAGTCGTAGATTCACACCCAAAGCTCACAAAGAGCTGGCACAAAAAAAACATTTGAAAGGAGGACGATATACTGACTAATTGATTCTCATTCTTCATTACATTGTAGTTAAACACACGCACACACAAGCATTATGAAAGTCAGATTAAGGCACTGATGCAGGGCAGAATAAGGGCATTGATATAAATCTGTCATTTGGATATTCCCCATGGTGCTTTGCTTCTTAGTGCAACTAAATAACCTCTAAGCCCTCTGGGGTTAAGACCTAAACATGTTTAAGTTTTTGAGGCAATCAAGGCTTATTTTCAGAATTTTATATATTTTATTTTCTTCTGGAGAAGCAAATTCGAGAGGACATCTGTTCCGTTATGAATTTCACATAAATCTTAAGCTTTCCGATGCTTCAAATGAGGCTTCATTCAAGCCAAATGAATGAAACATGATGGTAAACCCCTCACGCGCTGGAGGTTGTCATGCAATATTGAGTTGCGTATAATCACTGTGTAATCTGTCTGTGTGCCAGGGGAGGGTGGAGCGAAATCCCCTTATACAACAATATCACGCCAAGATCACAAACTCTCTCTACTCTCTTTGGTAAAGAAACGCTGCGATTCTTCAGTGAATGTCAAGCCATTGCTCTTTGGCAGACGAAGACACAGAATCGAAAGTGTGATGTTTGCTCTCGTTTCGAAGAGCAGTACAGTACTTCCATTTAAGATGTTGTGATCTTAAATTTGTTTGTAGCAGCTTTGTGCATTTGTCTATTGCCTTTTTGACATCTGTGTAAACCTCATTGATGTGACTGGAGAAATATGCATGTGTGTGTCATCATGCTTTAGAGAGACGGGCAGCCTACAAATGAACTTGTTTCAGGCGTTTATTGTATATGTTACTGGTGGTTTTGCTCAATGGAATGACATTGTAAAAAACTTCTGTTGAATTAATTGTAAAAAAAATTCTGGCATATTGGTTCCACCTAATACCAACCTACTAGAACTACCTAAAAACTTAAAATCTATTCATAACCACTGTAATAATATAAGCGTACAATAGAAAAAAAAACATTGTGAATAAGAGTTCATCATAAGTGTCCTGCACATAAAATAAGGCCAATATTTGTACACAAACCATCAGGGTAACACAACACTAAATTAGTGCAATAAATGTATCAAATGTAACACTATTTAGAGCAAAAATAAAATGCAAAAAAATGCATTTTATTTTTATAAAATATAACAATTTGTATAGGGAATTCAGATAATGTCCACCATAAATGTATAGTTTTACTATAAATTATAATAAACTGTTTATAGTCATTTATAGTTTTTCTTGAAAAAAATAAACAAAAAAAAAACAAATAATTTGACAGTATTTTAGAGGAAAATTACATTTAATATGAGATTAACATGCAGCCAACTTAACAAGCTTTTACTGTAACATTTTTTCCAGTGCTTTTCTGTACAACTGATTTCATTTTATTTTTATACCTTTTATACCTTACCTTACTTTACTTTATTTTGACATTATCCAGTATTTTTAAATAGTTTTCCATTAGCCCTAAAACACAATGCATTGACGTGCCAAATTTCTAATACAGATAAAACACCTGTACAAAATCAGCAGGGGAGTCAATAGTACATTGTGCCTTGCATGTATGGATTTATACACTGCTGTTTGTTGTTTATATGCAGCAGTTAACATAAGCATAACATAATTTAATAATTTAGATTTTAAAGTATTCTTCATTGTTAGCTGATTAGTTTGTATTTTGGTTAATTAGTTAGATGCAAATCATTGCTCATCATTGCTCATTGCAAGCATTAACTCTATTGAATCTGTTTTTCCATCACCGTTCCACCTGTATGTGAATAAGATTTGCATGCTGGACATTTGCCTCTGGCATATTGATGCGATAACACCATTAAATTAATTAGCAGCGTTAGATAACTTTTGGTAGAGATTTCTGCTCCTGTCCTGGTTCAGAGAATGATGAGCTGACTAGAACATTTCTCAACAGCGTCTGAGGCTCTGTGATGTCTTGAGAGAGATCTCCACTCTCCTCTTTCTGTTTTTGTTTTTATGCAAAGCACTGAGATGGGAGGAGTGACACACAAACACATCCAAAATGGGGAAAGACCTCAGTATTGTACTGCCTCACCCATGGCCTAATTAAAATTCACACAGAGACCGTCTCGCTTTTGTTCCCTTAGTACAGCAGTATTGTTCCTCGCGAGTGAGCGGCTCCAGCAGCGCTATACTAACCCTGCTAGCGTTGCACAGCTGCCCTCTTCTCTGGAGATTTAGCCTACTTTAGCCTCAGACTGACAGAAATAGGTTGTCTCTTTCAAAAGGGGAACTATCATCATTACTCTATTGAATGGAGTAGCCTGTTGTTATACAAACACACACACACACACCGCCTTGAATAAGTCTTTGTCTCCTGCCAAAAAAGTGTCATATCCACAGAAATCCCTGGAATTGGACTATATGGGTTAATTACTTGCTGTTTCCTCAAAGCAAGCTGTTAATATTCAGTATGAGAGCATAGGAGATTTCTCTCGCTCTTTCTCTTTTCTTTTTCTCTCTCTTTTTGTTTCTTGTCAGATAATCCTGATTCTCCAAGGCTTTATTGAATTCTCTTGTTGTCTTTTTTGGGTTTGTGTATGTGTGTGTTAGAGGGAGAGAACGGAGTGGAGGCAGGTTAAGAATGAATCTGACGTCTGAAGTGGTCTTGCCTTCACCGCTTGATTCTCATTCACCTCTGCAGATCCACGTCAAAACAAACCGACCTTTTAAAGCCTCCGCTGGCTTTGAAGTGATTGAATCGCTTTCTCTCTCCCTCTCTTTCCCTTCGCCTTTCTCTCACTCTACGAAATTTACAACCATGCATTGCCTGCAGGCCTCTTTGATGTCTGCTGATTTTTCTGTTATCTTGGTTATATTGGACAATGTGTACTCCTGCTCTCAGTTTTGCTCACATTATCTTTCAGTGGGAAGCCCAATTCACTTCAGAGAGAGAGAGGGAGAGAGAAAAAAAAGCAAGATTTCATTTATTTTATTTTTTTTATTATTATTTTAATATATGATTATTTTTTGTTTATTTGATTTGTTTATTTATTTATTTTGTTTTTTAAATTTTAATGAATTTATAAAATATATATATTTTTTAATTCTTTGTTTTAAGTTATTTATTGCATATTTGATAACGCAACTAACTCTTACAGTGTGACTTTGTAAATCATGCAACTTGAATTGCAACTTAACTCACACTTTAACTCACAATTATCTGATTATGGTTTGCTCAGATGTGTAAACGGCTTCTTAACACATAGCTTTTGACAATAGAAAGACTAATTATAAGAAAAAATATATATACGTTAATTAACTTGTTAAAAAAAGCATCCTAATTTAGGATGCCATAATGTCATATTTATTCAGTATCTAATGATAAAATGCAGTAAAATGCACAGGCCTGGGGGGTGGTGTTCCCTGTCACTGTGGTCCCTGTAAGGGGAGCTATTTTTAAACAAACGGAAAAGTCTAAGACAGAAGGATGGTTAGAAACACATATCCTTATTGAAACTAATCAGGAATATTAATCACACAATAATGCCAAGCACTTCCCCTTTATGTAATCTGCCCTGATTGTGGGTTTGTGTGACTTTGATTAAAAGAGAAGGGGGGCATCAGATCACTAAGCCCAGGGGAGCGTCCCTCAATTTCTCCCAGTGGCCTCCTGTGACCCCTACCACATGCACACGGAGCATCAGCCTGGTGTCTCCAGACGGAAAGTTTCAAATCCTTCGCAGGACTCTTAATCCTCGTGCGAGTGTCTTTTCCTTTTCTTCATCCTCTTCTTTTACTTTGGCACTTTCACTTTCGTCTCAGCAGATTGCGGAGATGACTGCTATTTTAGGGTCAGCGTATAAAAGAGCAGCTGAGATGCCGTGTGGCGAAGGACAGACAGTTCCACAGGAGCGCCTAAGGCCTTCATTCAAGATCCACCAAAGTTTGTCAGTTTAATGTATAACATATGAGCTTATGTTGAAGATGGTCACCAGTTGGTAATCATTTAATCCACCTCATGTCATTTCAAACCTGCAGACTGACTTTTGAGGAATATTGTAAGTCTTCTAAAGCCATACATTAGCTTCATCTAAAGAACAGGGCAGGATTTACTTATTTATATATTCAAGTGCATTTGAATCTATTCAAAGTCTGCTTTTAGACTTTAATTTTCAGCCACTTATTTTCAGAAGACTTGGAATATACAGTAACACATCCTGTGGGCCACTTTTATTATGCTTTTATAAATGTGTGTTTGTTGTTTGTCCTTATTCAGAAGATTGGCCGTGATGTTTTTCAGATATGTACCTTTTGTGTTTCACTGAAGGAAGAAAGTTACACGGTTGAGTAAATGATGACAGAGCTTTCATTTCGGGGTGAAATATTAATTTAATTCGCTGTCATTCAGTGTCTCCACCTCTGTGTGCACGGGAAACCTGAGCACTGAGACACATCAAGAGACGTGTTCCTCTCTTGCTGAGAACTCCCTTTTTTCCTCCTCCCAGGAATCATTTTGTCGACTGCACTGTCTTGTCTTTCGGTAACCGTTCACCAAGAGAAGTGTCGCGTTTAGCAGAGCTTTGTCCTTGTTTGCCTGGAGGAGGGAGTTCAGTGCTATCACAGGACACCTTTCATATGCTCACTGACTGAAGTCAGTCAAATCAGTGTGTGTGTACAGTATGTGTGTGCAGTTGCGTGTGTGTGTGTGTGCGTACATTTACATAGTTGTTGTTTTTTTTAACCAATCCTCTCAGGTAATATGAAACAAGTTACTGAGAATGAAGAGGGTGAGAGCTAAACTATTAGCACTTTAATATGGCATCCAAAATATCAAACTGTGATATATTGATTATATATATTTTCATATTGTTTACAGCTATGTTAATGTAATCTTAAATTCACTAATAATTTAACACTATTAGATTTTTCTTTTTTCATAAAAAATATGTTGTGATGGCTAAAAAAAATAGGGTTATTGTTTTGCTGTTTGCTTATTTAATTTGATTTAAACATATTATTTTCTCATTACTGCTTGGTATATGTTGTATTGTGATGCTATACATTTGTTGATTGTCACCGTTCTTGAGGTTAAATGTCAAGTGTTGAGGCCTACAGCATGTTCAACCATATAATTTCTGCTTTTCGGGATAGAAGTTCCTTCAGAAAAATAGTGCAATGAGATCTATCAAAACAATAACTTATTTAATGTTTTATGTTGCTTAGCAAGTTATCAGATGTTGTTGTGATTAAATTATTGACTGAGCGAGGAGTTTTGCATTTACTGAACTAATTACTTTACATAGACAATGCAGTGGTAGTTAGTATTATTAAAACGATAGTTGAAATAGTTAAAAATCTGAATGGCTTAGAATTTTTCAGCAGTTTATTTTTTACTGTGCATCAGTCAGATTGTATGTCTCCATCATGCGTCTGCAGTTATAGTGAAGAATTGCCGTACTAAATGTCAAAGTAAATATGTTTGACCACTTCATGACTGTGAGTCCAGTAAAATAAATCAGTTCATCCCTTGAGCCTCATAAAGTATGAGGTTGCTGCTTAATGAGAACGCTTTCTTGAATTTCTTCTTGCGAATATCATCTGAACAGCTGTTTAAAAGGATTTATCTTGATCGGACGTCTTTGCACTTTGTTCCGGCATTAAGATTTCTAATCCCTGTTTTAATTATTTCTAATTGCAGTTAAAATGGTCAATGGTCATGGTAGACTAGATCAAGGCCAAGACCAGCTTAAGATTCTCTGTTGTTTTGGCCTCTTGTAAGATTTTATAAATTTCATTTTGGCAACAGACTTTGTGCTTTAAGCTAATGCCAATCATTAGATTCCAGATGCTGCACTACTTATTCTTTTTTTTTTTTTTTCAAGAAACTTGGTTAATTTTATTATTATAAGAATTTATGTCCCATTAACTGCTGTAATTACACCCTAATATGATGTTTATCCAAGAAGAATACTTTGGATAGACATTAGAAAGGAAAATAAAACCTCGCATGCAGAGTTTGTAGATCAGTTAGTCCAGATTTATGTGTTTGCTGAGCAAATAAAATAAGGAGTGAAGTAATGTAATTTAAGACTAAATGAAAATGGCCAGGGTTTGGCTCTGAGTTATATGTGCAGAATAAGGAATGAGTCAGGACAGACGTCTCTAAATGAGAAATGCAAGCAATTGTTTTCTTAAACTAAATTATGAAGAGGATTTCTAGAGGATGTGATGGCATGCTGACTGAACAATGAACACAAACGTCTCATTAAAAATGTTTTTGAAGAAATTCAAGCGGGCTCAAGTAGTCCATTTTAGCTGCAAGAACGTACACGCACACAGTTTATAGATTTATGCAGATGTATACATATATGCAGATTATATTCACTCATGCCTCAAGTATTCTCCATCTGTACCAGCAGCCCTTTGTCAAATAACCTCTTAATCGTTCGTAAACATTTAATAAGAATTATTGTCCCTCATTTGCCATTCATTTCTCCCCATTTTAAGTCCCTTTCTCCTTTGCCAGCCCACCCGCCTCTCTCTAGTTTTTTGTCGGGAATTGTCGCTGTAAACATGTTGACAAATGGTTCTTTGAAAGCCCAGTTACAAATGACATTTATTCGGCAACAAAGCGGTTATTTGAGTGGCCTCCCTGGGCTTGCTTTACACCCACTCTAGTGATCAGCTGTCTCATGGCCAAACACCTCAGGCTCTCGGCCCACCCATGACGGCGGTTTCATGAAGGACCTTATTTAGAAATTCAGCTGAGGTGAGCTTTTCAGGAAGCACTGCTCCCACAAGCCTTTTTCTGCTAATGATGCTATGCTGGCATTGGTTACTGTTCCTCCATAACATGTAAATACAATTTGTCTTGGCATTCTGTAGTAATAAAAAAATAAATAAATAAGTAAATTTGAAGAAATTTAGTTGGCACAGCCTGGTGGCCATTGGGTTTTGAGTGTTAACGTGCCATATATTTTCAGTAAAAAAAAAAAAGGCTTGGAAAAAAGATGCAATTTTCATTATTGGGTTACCTTCAGTGTCAAGCTTTCTATGTATGCCCTGTCTTTCAAGTCTTTCTGTGACCCTTGTTGAAAAACTGGATTTTCAATCACATTTTAAGCTTAAAAAAATATGTTTGTTAATTAGCTTTTGATGAACAAACTCGATAGGTGCGTCGGATAACACCAAGCAGGCAGTTTCAATGAGACAACAATTCCCGCACACTATCACAGCTTGACTTATTATATATGTTTAATTCTTCTTCTTATTAGTGATGGTATAGTAGAACACTGATTGTTTATATAACAGGTATAGTATACAAAATGACGTGTTTATTATAATTATGTGCACTAAAACTATTCAAATTATTGTTTGATTTATGTATATTTATATAGAAAAAATATTTCTATAGTTAAAACACTTATTCTATATTTAATACCTATTGGTGTATATATTTATATATGCACATAATTACATAATATAAATGTACCAATATTATTTTAATGTAAAATTCTTAGTATTATTATAGAATGTTATATTATATAATTATATACATATGTACATTTTATATTCTATACAATTATTATTATTACTACCACATGCAGTGATGACACCACAATATCTTACAGTACTTTTCTGTTTTATTTTAATTACTTTTTTCTAAAGACAAATTTGACTTTATTTATCTAAAGAAAGGCTATTGACATACTGCATTAAACACATGTATGTATGTGACTGTATCTGACTGTGGTGACACCAGTGGACATAGTCTGTTTGATGGAATCAGATGTTGATAAAGACGGGAGTGTGTGTGTGTGGAAACTGGAGATTCAGTCGGTAAGTGTGAGTGTGTCTTAGAAGCCGTAAGAGCTTCAGTGATTCAGTGTGTGTATGTAGAGTGGATATACTTTCACTAAGTGTATGTGTGTGTGCTTGAGGAGATTTGGTGACTGTGTGAAGGCCCTCTTGAGTGGAACATTGCCTGTGTGTGGAGTTTGGTTGTAGTGGATGGCTAGTCCAGGACAGAACAGCCTTTCATTCACACCCAGAGTGGGGCTCCAACCTGCAATAAATGAACATTCAATCTCCTTGAGTTTCTATTGCGCTCTCACTTTGATTTTCTTTCTCTCTCTTTCTCCAATTACCCACTTTGTTCAGGATACAGGTCAGATGTCCGTGAATGACCTGACGTGTGGATGGAGAGAGGAGAAGGAAAGTTAGGAATTCAGAAAGAAGTGCAGTGTGTATTCTGCAGAAATAAACTCACTACATTTGGACATTTAGTTTGCTTTACAGTAAATGGTACTTTTAAAAGTTTAATTGAAACACAGCTCTATTCAGTGAGACATTTGTTTGTGTAGAGAGAAGGCAGTAGCTTCAGAAGAATGAAAAAGAGTGGCTTGTTTATCTCTGATTATCCCCATAAACAAGCAAACGCGTGAGTCTAAATTTCATTTGGCCTTAGGCAGAATCATCCTGCCTTGTTTCCCGGTGTGTGTATGTGTTTGACACATTATACTGAAGGAAAACTAAATTGTGTTTTTCCGTGAGTGCCCCCTTTCTGTTCTGTTCTCCACTGGATTCCCACTGTGAGACTGCTTGTATTATTGTCAGCAGAAAGAAACCAACACATGAAATAATAATTACATCTCAAAAGCATGAAAGAAAAAACAAGGATAACTAAAACTGGAGAAAATGATCAATTGCTTGCATTTTTCCAGTGGTTATGCCTCTTTGTATTCATTGAGTTAGCAGATGATTTCATAATATAAATGGCAAAAGTGTTACATAACTACTGTATACAGTATTACGTTTCATTTTACAAGTGTTTTTTTTCCCATGGATTACTATCAGATGAACTTAGCTATAATTATGCTTAAAATAGAGATGCATGATATTAGAGATTGTTCATCATTGTTTTTTTGTGCATTATTATTTTCACACTTGATTAAAGTGACTTAAAAATGCTAATAACCCTGTTATATGAAGATTATAAATTTTTCGCCCCTAAATAGGTTTTAATGTTTTTAATAACAAAAAATATTATTGGGTTATTGGTCAGGATTTTTACATTGTTGCATCCCTAAAATATTACATTATTGCTATTTATTTGTTTTTTATTAGTCTACCATAAATTTGATCAAATGTCATCATGCCTGTTTTAACCATGCAAGTCTACAGTATGTAAGCTTCAATGTCCCACTCTTGTCCATTATTTCCTGCTTGTTTTCCTCTTCCTGTTCTAGGAACTGACATGACGCTTGCATAGAGTGATGCAGAAAGCGTACATAAGTGTCTATGCAAAGTGCACAAATGCACTCTGACAGGGGAAATGAAAGAGAATATTGATCCCACGCCAGGTTCAGTTGCCTGGCACCCCGTTGTGCTGCCTGTTAAGACCCTCTGTTCCCCTTTGACACTCAAGCAAAATGCTGGCAGGATGTTTGCTGAATACTGAGGAAACTGTTCTTGAGGTGGCCCCATTAAAAGTGTGTCAAACGAGTGTGTGTGTGTGTGTGTGTGTGTGTGTGTGAACAGAACGACTGTTCCCGTGGCAACGATCCTATTCTAGTCTGGCCTCCTGGTTTTTGGATCCATACGTGGATGTTTCTTCCATGTTCCATGTTCCTTGATGGAATGCCAGGACTCACAAACATGCAGTCTGTGTCCCGGCTTGTCCAGGCCTCAGCCCAAATCCCTCTGTCTGTTCCACTGGATAGGATCAAACTGTGGTCTCTCCATAATCAGATGTTGACCATTAAAAGGTGTCATTTTCTCACAAGAGCTTCCCAGGCTATTCTGTGCTGTCCAACTGTGGAACAGAAACTTTACAAAGTGAATACAGATAATTATTACCACAACTCATTTTCTGTGATCAGTGTCCTTCTTTGTTTCTGCCAAGGAGTATACTGTATATTGAGTACACATCTGACAAAGATATGAACACTTTCAAATGTTGTCTTTTTTTTTTTTTTTAAACAAACTCTTTATTGACACCAGTCAATATTGAATTATTTAATTGTTTATTACTATTGCATCAGTACATCTAGATTGCCATCATCTAACACTCATTTAAATACTCTTTGAAAATAATTGATTTAATACCACTGTTAAATGTAATCTACAGCAGTGTTGTACATTATAATACTGGGTAACACTTCATTTTAAGGGTCCAGAATAATTTATGATAAACTTGAATCATGCATCAGTTAAGCACCATCTATTACCAGAACAGTAAGCTTATTATGTTTAGTTGCTGCTGGTTTGCAATTATATATGGCTAAAATATTGTAATAAAGACTATTTGACCCCGTTCTAAATCCACATAATGACACTTATTGAGTGATATTGAGTTTATTGATTAGGATAAGCAAATAATTAAGGCTAAACTACCGTTAATATAGTGGTAATAAATGCAATTTGACCCCCTATTCTAAAGTGAGACTTAAATCCTTATTAAATTAGTTTATAGACTAATATAAGGTAATAATTAAGGCTAAACTGCCACTAATTTAGTGCTAATAAAGGAAATTTGATTCCCTATTCTAAAGTAATTTCCAGTAATCACTAAAGAATGTTTTTACTGCTGATGTAGAATTTTAAAAATAACACAGTGTAATAAAATAGAAATAGTCCATAGTTGGTAACACAATAACTACACACAAATGATCAGTTAAGCATTAGTAAGCATTTATTTCATCCTTTATAAACCATTGTTCCAACATTATTAGTAAACAGTTTACAAGTGCATATATAAACACCTTGTTCTTGAGCATATATATATATATATATATAATTAGTAAATGTATTTTCATACTTTATTAATGGTCAGTTCATAATTTTTTTCAATTATTACGTTATTTACAAACCAGTTATTGAGGAGTTTTGTTAACTTAATCAATCATTCTTTATAGCTGTCTCATTTCTTTCCGTGAGCTTGTGCAAACGCATGGATTTCTTCCAGCCAATCAGCAGGAATCAGTTTACGTCACAGATGTCAACACCGTGGCATTTGACCAATCAAGAGTTGCTTGGGGCATTTGAAAAGTATGCGTTTACGCTCATACCTACTCTCACAAATGTGTCTTTTTGCTCAACTAATGCTTGATTAACAAATTAACCATTAATTAATTAATTAACTAATGCATTATTCTGGACACTTAAAATAAAGTATTACCAAATAGTTCACCCAAATATTAACATTCTGTCATCATTTGTTTCCTGTAATGTCATTACAAACCTTTTTTTCCCCACTTCCTTACCTTTGAGCAACCAAAAATAAGTTATTATGTACAGTGGGTATGGAAAGTATTCAGACCCCCTTGAATTTTTGACTCTCAGCCATTTGCTAAAATAATTTAAGTATTTTTTTTAAGTGCTCAGGACCTCAGACTGGGCCAAAGGTTTACCTTCTGTCAATATGGGGTGCTGTGTGTACATTAATGAGAGAAAAAAACAAAAAACAACACTTAAATGATTTTAGCAAATGGCTGCAATATAACAAAGAGTGAAAAAATTTAAGGGGTTTTGAAAACTTTCCATACCCACTGTAGTTTTGAATGGTAAAAAATTTGGGGACAGTTGACTTCCAATGCATGGGCAAACAACAAAAATATCTTCATTGTTCCACACAAGAGAAATTTTATTTTGAGACAAAATATCCCTTTAAATATGACCCTCAGTTCTAAGATATGCCTGACCTCAATTTTAACATGAAAAATTGGGTTTCCAGTACACCAACTTGAGAGGTGCCATATAACTGATTTTCAGAAAGCATTTTACCTAATGTACTGGCAACTACAATATGTTTCTTGAATGGATTTCTGCCGATCCCTCTGCTTCACGCTTCTCTTCTCTGTTTAACAGTTTTCTCACCATCAATCTCTTTGATCCATCTCTCCTTATATCTGGATGATGTGCTTTTGGATGTGCTTCTATGTTGTTCTTGAGAAGATAAAAGTGTAAGCTTTTAATGTGGACCATGTTAAACTATCAAGTGAGGAAAAGTTGGACAACTTGTGAAATGTATGAGAAATGAAGAAATGCTTGTGCTTGTGAAAATGCCATATTCATCAAAGCATCCTGGAAGAAATGTAATGATATTGTTGAGAAATGTTTTGTTTTGCACCAAAGCAGCATATCGGAATGACTTACAGTGTTTTTCTATCACCTTCCTCCATGATAAGTTTACAAATGTACTCTTTAAACCTGAAGCAAATTCTACTAGTTTGATTTATCCTGCTTGTTTAGCTTGACAGAGTCCTTCTCAAACTGTGACATTTCCTAAACAACATGCAGAACTTCTAAAAGACATATGGTTTTTCATAAGCAATACTTAGAAATGTATTGCTGGCAAATTCGATATATTTTCTTTTACCAAAAGGACTCTTGGGATACGTGTTTGTGTGTGCGTATCTTCGTAATTAGTCCAGTGGGCTGTTTTGAGGGCGAGCAAAGGTACCAGATGGACTTAGGGAGGGGGGACTGGCATTAAGACAAGCCAACAAAACCAGACAAAAAAAAAAGCAAAGACTGAGAAGGAAGAGAAGAAGTGTAGAGGAGACAAACAACTGAGTACATCACTGTCAGGATGCACCTCCTCTCCTCCTCTAATCCTTTATCACTTCATCACACTCGCTCAGATGAATCTGGATATCCAGCAGAAGAAATACCAGTTACACTTGAGCTAAAGTCAGTTAGTGTTCTTTTGTGGGAGAGAGCCATAATCCCCTATTAAACCAGAGAGCCTATGTTTGACCCAACTATAAACAGTGCTCACACTCCCCCTCCAATAAATATCCAAGTAAAGAGGCTTAAGAAAGAATAAAGAAATGAATTACTTTGTGTCTTATGAACACATTTAATGTTGTTTTTTTGAGTCCTCATATGCTGTTTGATTTGATTTGCTGCTGTTGTTATTTTTCACTTAATCTCTATGGATTTCAAGTCTCGAGGATAAATCTATTTTTCACTGTGGCTATTTGGCTAAAGTACTTTGTGGATACTTTGTTGTGGTGTGATCACAATATTCCACTTGTTTTTCCAATTTAAATTACAGTTGTTTTTTTTCCTAGGACAAAGTAGCTTAAACTGTGAAAAATATTTTGTAGCACCGTGTTGTTCTTTCGGTCTCTGAACGCAGTCTTTATCTGTGTTCTGACACATTTTGGTGAGGTTTTAGATCTGTACAACTGTCCTAACCCGCACTTCTGATCTGTGAGCTGAACTGTGTCCTGGGAAATACAGCCGAGAGCACAATTAGGTTTTAGACGGGCATGTTTTTTTGTTTTTAAAGATGTGTTGAGAGACAGCGAGGAGAGAAATAAAAGATTTCCTCCAGAGAGATGTTGGAAGGCACGGTGAGAAACAAGAGATCAGCTTGCTAAAAAGAAAGAAAGAGAGCACATAGGAGGGGTTTAGCTCCCCAGAAGACACCAGACTTTGACTCCTGCTTGACAGGCTGCTGGGTCTCGGACCATACGGGCCTGTCTCTTCCACTATCAGCCCAGCTGCACTCCCCCTCTGTCCCCACACCTGACACTTTGACACGGGCACAGCAGTGACAAATAGCTGGAGCTTTCACCTTCTGTCACCCTGTCTGGACTGCGCTAAATCAGCCCAGTGATACTGTAGCCTGGCCCCACTGACAGGTCCTCTGTCACAACACGGCACTGATCGGGGTCTCTATGGGTGGCTTAGTCCTGCAGAGGAGGGGGCTCTTTCTTCTCTTCATAATGCACTGAGAGTCAGTTAAGCAGCTTGTCAGTTGCTGTGGCGAGGAAGAGAGAGAGTTTGTGTGATGTGGGTGCATTGAGTGGAATCGTGTGTGAGTGTTGTGCTCCAAAGGTAGCTAATTCTGACAAAAACTCCTAAACAATTATTTTAGTAGGTAGATGACTAGCAGTTGAGATGATCGTGACTTGTGAACTAATTTAAATTTAAGCTTAGAAATATTATTTACCAGTGATAGAGGCAATTATTCGGATTGAATTGAATTGAATTTTTGAAACATTGTATTAACTGTATGCTAAATGTATTGGCATTGTATCAGGGCTCAGTCAACTACTACTTTTGAATATAATTACAAAACAGGTCATGCAGAAATCCATATCCACATTATTTTTTAACTATTTCCTGAGAATATGCTTTCCATTTAATTAATCACAATATTTGTTTATTATTTTTGTTAGATTTTTTTTTTGCAAATAGTTTGTAAAAATTGTGTAAAAAAAAAAAAAAAAAAAAAAAGATTATTTGAGTGTTTTACAATTTTTTTTGTAGTCTGTCTACTTTTAAAAAGTTGATATGCAATAATTTTGTTATAAAAGAAAGTGCAAAAGAGAAAAAAATAGGAAAAAAAAAGAGATGGCAAATAAGATGAGTTTACATCACAGCTAAAATAACAACAAATGTAGTTTACATTCAGTTTTATGTATCACAGAAAACATGACATGCCTTTGTACAGTATGTGTCATATTTTCAAAGCCCTCCCACTAGAACTGATCTCAATCTTTTTGTTTCTATATATGTATAAGTGTGTGTGTTTGCCTTGTGTGCTTTCCATTGGAAAGAAAAAGGATATGTTGGCTTTCTTGTGCCTTTAAATATGGACAAATTTGCTCCACTATAATTTTTATTGAAACTTGGAGCTGAACATGTCTTGAGAATAACTGTAAAAAAAAGTCTGTAACGCGTGGAGGGTCGTGCTACATTATGATCTACCTGAAGACAGATAGAGAGAGAAACCAACAAATAATAGATTATTTAATACCTCCTGAATGTAGGACCCACCATTGCCCGCAGCTCACTTGTTAAATTCATGTCCCTGTTTCTCTTTCTTTCTTTCTTTCTTCCTTTCTTTCATATTTTTGCTGTCAGTCTGTCTCCCTCCCTCGATCCTTCTTTCTCCCCCCTCAGGCTTTCGAGGCCAGATGCATCTAACAGCACATTTAGCTAAACTACAGTACAGTACTGAGTTTTTTTTTTTTTTCACCCCTTCCTTTCCCTTGCTCCTCTTCTCCTTTCCTCTTATAAATCCCATCCCCCTCTCTCCCTTTCCTCCTTCCCCTATCTCCCACAGCTGAAATGGAATTGGATCAAAGAAGGGAGGAGGAAAGGGGGATAGGGAGAGGGAGAGAAAACGCTCTCATTGGGTTTTATTGAAATATTTATAGTTCAAGGTTGGCTGCCTAAATTGAATATCTATGCTGATCTCACTCGCCTGTTTAACTTGTGCTTAGGCAAATATGTTTCCTAGGTGATAACCTTTTATGTACAGGTCTGACTTCATTGAAATGCATGAAGATAAAAACGTTTCACACTTCAGAGAGGCTTGGGTCTGCCACGCTGCTGCCTCGATTATTCAAATGATAATTGACCCCCACCTGTAGCTGGCTTATTTTCTCTCCTCCATCACTTCATTGACTTTTAAGATATGGAATAAATACCATTTTTGTCATTTACATTACAAACCGTCACAGAATGTCAAACACCTCTGGCAGGCGATGAGAAATATACGGCCAATTATTATTTCCAGTCCTGTTAATAATGTAAACAGTGCCGATACCGTAGGTACATTGAGCATTCAGTGCTGCTCAGCCCTATTTTCCGCCACATAACAAATATGTTGATGTTTTTCATCGTTTATGCGTATCATTTTTCAGCTGGAATGCTGTATAGCGGCTGGCTGTCAGCAGTGATGAATTGACATCTAATGTCAAACCACTGAACCGTGTGATTTAAAAGAGCCGTGTACTAATATATCATGCACTTTCTCAGGCTGAAAGGAAACTTGTCAATTATTTAATGTATTTGTCAAAAGCGTGCGTGAATAACCACACCTTCGTTAGACTTTTGCTTTGTAATTTGTGCCAAGCGTAAAGCCCTCGTTTTTTTTTTTTCTAGGCCAAAAAAAAGTGTTTACTTTATCGTGCAGCATCCTCAAAGGACACTCGTTTTCGGATGAATTGCATTTCGGATAATTTTAAATAACTCATTAAAGAGTAATACCTCCCCATTATTAAATGTGATTGACCGTACTCTTTGATAACCCTCTCCCTCTGCTGTACAAACAAATGGCCGCAGTTTAGCTCCTAATGAGCAGGGATGCTAAATGTCCTCTTGCTTCATTAGCGCATGCATTAACCAGAGCACTGATTTAAAAAGAGCTCTAATGAAAGGCGTCGAACGTTTCCCACTTCGCTGCCGCTGCCTGTTTGCTCAGAGCCAGCCAAAGCTCCAGAATTAGAAATGTTTAATTATGAAAATGGTTACTGTGGAGAATTTCAAACACACTCCCTCCCCAGATCATTAGTTATGGAGTGAGGTGGAAAAAATAATAAAAAGAGAAAAAGAAATAAAGGAGAGAGAGGGGAAAAATTGAGAAGAAATGCTCTCAGCAATGAAGGGTTCATATTTCAAGCTTATAGCCGCTAAAAGGGTGTACTCAGAAAATCAATTTTATGAAAGTCCGCTCAGCACTAAAGGGAGCTCTATGCAACCGAGCAATCTTAAACTAACGTCCAAAACGATGGCATCGGCTCTGATTCATGCTGGGTATCATGAATGCTTTCCCCTTGGCTTAGACATTATCCTCCAACTTGAGGTCAAAGGTTTCATCCTGGTTTAAATCAAGTCATGGTTAATGCGTGTGTGTTTAAAATTAGTCATTTGTGTAATATAAATAAAGATATGTTGCAGAATTATTTTATTATTATTAATATAATAGTTACATACTGTAACAAAAAGTGTATTTTAACTGTAAAAGACTCTAAAAGATGCTCTTATGGTGAAAAACTGATAGATCTAACCTTACTGCTAAATACGGTTTAATGTACAGTTTTAGGAAGTGAAAAAGAATGTCATCTTGTAATTTACAGTGAAAACTTGCAAACTGAAATTCTCAGAAATAGTGTCATGTTTTACCAAGATGGTGTTTTATATTATGTGTGACACTGTGCATCTTCTAGCTTGTGGGAAAGCTAACTGTGATTAACTTTTATTCATCATGTAACTTTCTTTTTGGTACCTGTGCTTTTATGGAAGTTGTCAGTGAAGGTAGAAAACATTTTTGTAGCAATGGCCTTGCTCATTCTGCAGAGTTATTTTCATTTTTACATTTATACATTTAAAACATTTCTAAAACATATAATTGAATCATTACGCTTTTTATTTAAAGCTAATGAAATTTATTATATAGAATTGTATTGTATAGATCTATAGAAGCACACAATTGAGTGTTCTGCCATAATAATGAAGACCAAACTTGCTGCCGCTCACTCTCCGCTGACTCATTCAGACACACACACAACAGCTTTCTGTGGCTAAATGACATACGTCTGCTTTTTCATCTGTCTATTTGATGGACCCCCGCTTGGAGAAAGTCCTCTAGGGCAGATAAATGTGGCAGACACATGTGGAGACCTCAGCTGAAACACTGATGCTTTGAAACATTGACACGTTGCTTGCGTTACTGCTATTCTGCTGGACATAGCTGAGTATGTGTATCTGTAAGGTTTTAGGGTTAATATCGTCTTAGATGTCTAGTCTGTGCAGTGTTCTGCAGTGTTGTAGGGGGCTTTGTTTGGTCTTAAACACAGTTATTGGATGATGTGGTGTTTTTTAAAGTCACTGTAATTATATATGTTTGTGTGTGTGTTTGTTTATGCATGCATATGCTAGTATTTGTTAGTTCATCAAGAATGAACTTTTGGTCTTGTATATTTAGGCTGGGTGGGTGCATTTAAATAAGGGCTTGGGAAAAGATTGTATACACGTGTGTGTTTAAGCTGGGAGGTCACTGAGATTGTACAGCTGGGTAACTCTGCCCACACTCCTCACCAGGGATTCCCATTAGTTAGATTGATTGGTTCCTTTCCGTGCCCTTTGATTCATGCATTACACACGGCCCTAATCAGTACACTGCCTTATGGTGCCATGCATCTGTGCATCTTTACATCTCTGCATCTCTACATTAACACACAGACATATACTTAGCCATCGTAATGAGGAGGACTTTTCTAATGTTATTATTTTTTACAGCTAATTTAAATTATAGGCCAACCAAAAGCCACAAAGACAAATTGGATTTTTATTTATTTATTTATTTTTTTACATAGATGTATTCTGCTAATTCAGGATACACAAACACATACATATTTACACTCCGTTCAAAAATATTTGATTTAATACATTTAATATAAATGTACTTAAAATTCCATATATTTAATTTACTCCATATTCTGTTCTGTTCTGTTCTGATGTATGGACATATACACTATTTGTCTGTTTCTGTTACTTTAGTTACATTTTTCTGTCAACAGAAAATGTAAATCTTATATATTCAGGCCTGGTGAAATAGATTAGGGAGTCTTTGTGCCCTCCATATGGTTTAAACAGGCAGAAATCAGTATGCTACTTTTGCAAAGAGTATGTATATTCATTTAAATGTATTTTATTATGTGCCCTCTGGGGAGTAAGACTTTACTGCTCAAGCTAAATTTGTCGTTTATGGCTCCAGACACTTATATGTTTCCCATCATGTTTTATCACATATAAGGACTGATGATGATGATAGCAGCAATGGTGTGAAACTCTATAAAAATGAATAGTTTTGAATGCGATGCCACATGTTCCTTTACGGACTGGGAATTGGGATTGTAGAGATTGTAGATTGTGTACAGGATTGTGGAGTGTGTGGTTTTAGGAGGCACAAGACACAAACCTGCAGTACCATGAATATGGTATGTACAGTATAATACATATCAGCATCAATTATATATCAAGGCTGCCTTAAAATAATAGTTTAACATACACTAACAACCAGAACTAATTTTTTTTTGCAATTTAATAGCATTTCCCTTGGCATGAGTAGAAGAGTTTACATGCTGGAAAAAGCTGGAAATGTCTGTATATCTATCAGCCTTCTAATCCAAATATGTCATGTTTACTCAAAGGAAAAGTAATATATATATATAATTTGGCTTCTCTCCTAGAATACTACAGAATTTCATTGATTTTAACAGACTCCCTCTGACATTAATATTTAGTATGAAAATATTTTGTTTCAGAGCGAAGAGTTTCTCCATGACTCATTTTATTTTTTATTTTATAAGTGTCATGTTTTCAGAAAACTGACATGGTTGCACATAGGTTTATTTCTTATGTACTGCCAGGGACACAAAATAATCTTTTGTCATATTAATCTATGAAGACCAATATGCATGAACCAATATGTACAATGCACATGAACACACACAGCAGACGAACTGTGGATGAACTGTGGATAACAATGAGTGCGGTAATTTATTGAATAAATGAGAAAAAAGGATGCTAAACATATTAGACCAGCGTTGCTTTGTGCAGGGGTGAATTTCAGTGCACTGAGATTTTGGGGTGGTTAGGACAAGCGTGTGTGTGCAGTGAATGAATGAGACTAGCAGGTCTGTGCGGGACCACAGGTTTACCTGAGTCTGTTCTCTCTCTGTCACTCTTATGGGCTGTTGCCAGAGCTGTCAGGGTAAGTGAAACTCCATGTTGTGCCTGGAGAGATCGGTCTCTAGAGGTCAGTGCAGTTCCACTAGTGACAGCTGCACTCACAGACCTGCTGTAGAGCCAACATGGCCGCCCAGACACTAGATAATCGTGGGGAGGGATTGGGGGGGACAAAATAATTAAAGCAAGGATCAAATATGTTTCTATGACAAGCAGTCACATTCACACACAGATAGACAGATACACAAACACACAGAGGAGTACAGCTCTCTAGGGTCCCTGACCTTGTCTCTAAAAATGTTGCTGTGTGTGATAGTGTAGAGCTCATGAATGAATGTAAATGAAGGACTGCTGTTTGGTTTATTCAGAGCTCTGCACTGCTCTGTCTAAGAATTTAATGTAATTGAATAGTTGATGTATTAGTTAAAACATTTTTGTTTTTAATATTTGGATTGTCTATTGTCAATAATAATAATAATTATTATTACACAGATTATCATTACACATACAAATATTGCTGATTATGAAATTAAAAGTAACTAACTAAATAAATGTTGCTGATAGTCGTTAGAACATAACTTATTAAATTTGTTATTATTTTTATTATTATTGAAACAAATAAATAGAATTAACTGTTGCCAGTAATCATTAATATAAATATAGACAATTGATTATTCTTGAAATAATAAGTAGCAATGCAGTAGTATTAGTAGTGATTAAATTAAATGCTTTATTTTTTATTTATTAGCTCTATTATTGTTGTTATTATTGTTATTATTAATATTACATTTAAGTTCATAATAATGAAGCAGTTACATTTGTATTAGTGTTTATTGGCAACAATTATTATTGTTATGTACTGCATGAAGCAACTAGATGTCCTATTTGATCATTTTGAGGAGCAATGCATGGATATTTTGTCTGCCACCTGTATTTGATAGAAGATTGAAGTGTTTGACCTCTAATTCCACAAGACTGCGCAATCCACTCTTCAGTTTCTGTCAGGCTTTTAAACGGCACATTTTTATCTGCTGCTGAAGCACAGGATGAGAATAGAGCGAATGCACCTCTCCACCCCCTTTAGTGCTCTGGTTTAGCGTAATGTCATTATGTCTAGTTAGTTTTAAAAAGCCCTTTTTTGTAAACATTTACAGTGTGGGGCACAAAGGGAGCTGCTGTTCCGCTTGCTCTGTTTGTATTGTGGTTTTGGTCACGTTGAGCTTCAACTGACGTGTCTACAGAAAACGGGTGGCAGAAACGTGGCCTGCTTTGCCAAGTTTTAAAATTAGTAACAAATTTAATATGTTCTACGCTAGCATCCCCTGCCACAGAGATTGCGAAAATGCGTTTCTAGTTTGTCGTGGGATCTCGATGAATGACCACAAAGAGGCAGAATCAGAGAGAAATGCAGAACAGATGCGAAAAGCATCAGGAGAAGAGAGCTAGATCTCAGGACCACCTCAGGACGTGCTGCTCCTAGTGATCTAAACACTTCCCACTCCACCATTCTTAGAGTCTTAGTGCGACCTAAATGACAGAACCGTGCTCCCGTTAATGGCATAATAGTGATTTATCGCTCTCATTTTAAGGATTGCTATCCCCATAACTCCTAATACAGAGGGAAATATGTGTTTTGGATAATGCACCCCTGCCATAAACCCTCATGGGCAGTTAAAGCATGGGAAGGAACATATTACTGTCATAAATCTACATCTCTAACCTCCTGCATGAGAAGACGTGGAGATATTAGAATTAGGAATGACTGGGAATAAGAAAAATGAAATGCGAGAAATGGAGTTGACGCGTATTGATATCAGGCCGCTAACTTTTATCTCAGAGCATTTCAGTAGTGTTATATTAATGATGATGATATTATCATTTTCACCTTTTGCCCTGCCACACTTGCTCGCTGTCTGCATTAACAGCTTCTCTCTCATGTTTTCCAGCCATGCTTTGACAGTTTTAAATATGGTATTTTCATACATACTGTAGTAATAGTATTCTCTAGCTGTAGATGACACAAGCTTTCCTTGCAAGTGTCAGAACTGATCTTAACAGATACATATTTTCACATTATACTTTCCCAAGATTGTCATCGTAATCATCCCTTTCGACTTTCCTGCATTCGTGAAGACTACCTGTAGAAGGCAGAAGGTTATTTACGGAGGTTACTGTGCTTGCAGTTAAAACCTACACCAGTAGAGGGAGTGAGCCACTGATTTATCTCCACCATTTTCTCAGCAAGCAACCTTTGCTGATAACCCCTCATTATGTATGATGCTGAAGAAATGTGTCACTTATTATTTTTGGCCAGCCACATCAAGAGCTTCTACAAAGAATCATTTATAATGTAAAGATAAGCGCGTTCCAATAACCGATTCCTCTCGAACAGCTCATGAGAGCTGATTATATGTGACTTCACATCAGGTCGTAAATATTTGTCAGCCCACCTTTGAAACAGGCAAGCTGTGGCGCTGTCAGCCCGCCCACATGAAAGGGCGAATGGAAACGTTTAGGGTTGGGAGCCGAATCAGTCATAGTTGGAATGAGATGGCCAATAAAATGCATAATTATGATGCTCTGTCATTGGCCACAGCCCAGAGGGCTTTTTAACTGGGCGAAAAATCCCACACGCGCATAATGGGCCTTTTTTTATGGTATAGTCTAGTCTAAAAGTGAGCTGTGACAATGTGTGGTCTGCATTCAGTGCCCAAGGCTGCTGGAATATGCTGTTTACCTAGCTAGAACAGTATGTAGGCGTGTTGCAACGGCCCCGGTTGATTACACCGTCTTCTGGAATACATGATTCTAAAGCAGTGTCATAATGCCATGCTACCAGGGTAACCCTTCACTCTCACCTGCCTCCTCCAGAAACCTGCCTTGCTGCGAATTGCAGATAATTGTCACAAGTTTACGGTAAAGTTTCCAGAGGTTTTATGGAAATGAGGGTGTCAAGAGCTGTTTTATACTGTAACTTCATGAACTGTTACTTCTGCAGCGAGGAGACTGAATATCATTACTGAAAAGTTTTGGATTTCTTCAATGGAACACATTTGCTTGCATTCTCAGCTTCATCCTAATAAAAGTTGATGGATGGTACAGGTAGGCAGAGAATCCTCTCTGTCAGAATAATTTGTGTTTGACTACCTTGCTCAGTGGACTTTAATGTAACAGAAGAGATTCCCACAGAGCTGCAGACCCCTAGCAGGGAGAGTGAAGGGAGGCATGTAGAAGACACACTGTAGCACAAACCTGCTGTGAACTACCACTGATTAGGCCCAAACTAGCCCTGAACTATTCGCTCGTAAGGGTTCCTATCTGTTAGACATTGTCGTTTCTCATTTGAACACACTGTGACTAATTACAGTGGTGGGATTCTGAGGTTTTACATTCGTAGAATAAAGTTTGGTTAGAGATATTTTGGGAGGTTATATGTGTGCTGCATAACTTATTCCGGGGAAAGGCTGCAAGGAAGAAGAAGAAAAAACAAACAAAAAAACACATCAACGTTCTCTGAATATCATCCATAAATTCTTTGCTCCCTCACCCAACTCTAAATTTGTGCTAAAGAAGGAGTGGCTTCATTTCTGTCTTATCACATATTACAGGCATAAATACACATAAGGTACAATTATGTAGAAAAGGCAGCGAGTTCATTTCTCAGAGATTCTAGTTCACAGTAATGGAACACAGAACACTCAGATTTATAGATGTGCATGTATATTCAGCATTTATAAATATGCAAATCTTTGGGGTCTGTAAGACGTTTGAAAGACATTTATCATTTGAATCAGCAAGGATGAATTAAATTGATTAAAAGTGACGGTAAAGACATTTAAAATGTTAAAAAACAATTTGTATTTAAAACAATGCTGATATATTGTACATATCAATCTATTTTTATCAAATAATCATGAAAAAAAAAAAATTAAACTACTGTTCTCCTCATTGATGTTGATAACATTTCTCGAGCAACAAATCAGCATATTAGAATAATCACAGGAATATAGTGCATTTCAAAATATATTAAAAAACAAAACCGTTATAGTATTTTACAATGTTACTGTATTTTTCATTGAACAAATGAATATGAATAAAACATTTTCACACAAATTCTTACTGACCCAAACATTTTTAATAGTTGTGTTTGTATATACCAAACAAAAAGATGCTAAAAGGCGATTAGAAACCCAGCCGTAGAAATAAGTGAGAAAACAGAAGAGCATGAATAGCAAAACAGATATGACAACAAAACTTTGTATGATGTTCATAGGCATGTCAGATTGTCCACATCACACCAAACAGAAAAAGAGCAACACGTGCCTGGCCAAGGCTAAACCGAGGCCTATGTTCTAAATTACCAAAAAACATGTCTCTGAGAAGGTTTAGGCCTATGTGACCATGGCAAGTATACAGAACGAAAGCCTTTTTGTGTCAGGATCATAGTGAGGATGAAAGTACTGTATACTCCTTGCTAGAGTATACAGTACTAGTTGTAGACTACTAGAGTAGGATTAGTCTAGTTCAAGATACAGTTAGTTGAGAGGCAGGACTCCATCATCCAGCCAGGAGAGGGTCAGGTCATTTGGGTCACTCAGAGTGCAAGGGGATGAAAATGCAGTGTCCACACACAAGGCACACAAAGCTAGCTTTTCATCGAGCACTCCGGCCACTGTAAGGAGCCCGTAATTATCTTTGACAAAACTCATTAGCAAGGACCTTGTAGCAACATCGGCGACCAGGAATTCCATGAGGAGAGACATGCACAGAAACAAAGCCCTGCACACATTTCACTGCGCCCTTTGACAAAATGTAATGAAGTGTGTTCATTGTCCCTCTCATCAACATTTGAACTCTGAAGCCATCATTACTGAGATCCTCTCTCATATGCCTGCAGTGGCACTGTGTGGGACACATCAAATGGCACCTTCACTTTACCTCTTTTGTCTGGATTTGGGCAAATTGTTGTAAGATGTTGTTGTTGTTGTCATCATCCCGGGCCTTATTAGTATGAATTGACCATTGCTATTCTGTCAGAACCACTTAGGTGGTTTAACATCACAATCATATGCTCTGCAAGCAAACAGTCTGAGGCGAGAGCGAAAACCCTTCATAACCTAATTTTCAGTAGTTAACCCTCTGCTGACCTTTGACACAATTATAGTCAGGTTCCTCATTGGCCAGCAGAGAATATGATATACTAGTGATTGTTGAGTACTTTTTTTAGAATTTTTAATTATCTGTATAATATGTTTGTTGCAATCTCCTACTATTTTTATTTTTGCACCAAAATAAAAAAAATAATAAAATATAAAAAATAAATAATTCTTGGTCTATTATATAGGTCAGCACTTTAAGACAGAATAATGTCTTAAATATCATGTATAGTGCCAAATCTATAGCATTACCTTATTTTGTATGTTATACATATGATTTTACTTGTTTTAATAAGACCTACTAAAATTATGAAAATGATCAAATCATTTCTTAACAAAACCTTTTTTTCTGAGCTGAAACATAGTTCTGAGGTAGAACAATAAATAAATGCATAAATCTGCAAGAAACATTGGTTTATGAAATAAAGTACTAGTTTATTAGCAAGTGAGTATGTGGTTACAGTATATATCATTTTCATAAATACTATATCTTCCTGCTTTTAAAACATTATAAAAGAGGAATATGCTTTTTAATTAAGTTCCCCTTATGCCGTGATATAGTAGTAATATCCATATTTCTGTTAAAGTTGAACATTTTATCCCTATGAAGTATTATGGTCTGAGAATGTAGTTTAAGTTTTAATGTAGCATCTGCACTTTGATAAAGTAAAAAGAAAATCGAATGAAATTAAACATTTGTTTTAGAAACGTTCAAATGAACATGTCTGGTTAATGTGGGAATGTTGCTGTATTGAAAGCTAGCAGTTACAAAGTCGTGGCAGTTAAATCTGTATTAGTTCACTAGTCATTTTCCGATATTAAACAAAAATGTTCTTTTGTGGGTCACAGCACCTAAGTACTCAAAACTGGAGTTCTCGGATTGTATTAAACAAAGCTGTCGCGCTGCAGTGTTAACCTCATTGATTAGAACGGAAGCGTCGCCGTTTTGTCGCGTCGCTTGCTACACGACGCGAGAGCGACGGGGCTGGAAAAGAGCTGAAGAGCAGAAGAAAGACTGTCAGCGGGAGGTTTGACTGCACATTTGCGGATCAGAGCTGTGTGTGTCAGCTCCGGTCATGACGGAAACGCGCTTCATCCACAAACAAGCGCGCGTCGCCTTCTCTCATGGTGGGACTGGGACATTCCAGTGACTTAGTCCTATTGTTTTCTAAAGAACTACTGATATTTTCTACCCTTTACCTTTACACAAACCTTTCTGCAATACGTTTAGTAGCTTATGTTTGTAAACTGTTTTCCTCGTTTGGACTTTTCACTGGTCTCCGTATTAGTTGATTGCGTAGTAAGCAAATCTTGCCCAAACACATTTCATCTTCACAGTTCAAGTGACCAGGCTGGATTTAGTGCCTCGTTAAAAATGACACTTGATGGCCTAGTCCATCAGCTTCTTTGTTTATCCGTCATGCGGTGGTGTTTATTTCTTGCGTCTTTATTATTGGAGATTAGCGGAAATCTGTTCTGGATTAGGCCGCTATAGCTACAACAGCCCGTAATTAAACTTGCACACTATAGCACAGTGAGATGACATGTAGCCATGACACTGCTTTGTGTTTATTCAAGTATCTGTCTATCTATATATCTTATCATCCCTCCGATAAAATTGTGATTATCTTAAACAGTTTAAATGTTTGGTGTACTCGGCATTTTCAGTATGGACCATTATTGTAATGCCATTTACATTCAATGCACTCTGCATAATGCATAGCATGTGTCCCCATGCACCCATCCATTAGTCTAATGCACAGTCTGAACAACAGCCACGTACCCACAGAATCACGGATGCAGTTCTTTGAAGAGAATAACACATTGTAGGACATACAGGACACATTTCCACTGTCCCCGTTTTAACGCGAAAGCACATTTTAGTCTTATTCTGCCCTAGTTGGTCTAGATTTAATATGGTGTAAACCTGTTGTAAGACAGGCTCTTAATTGATCTATTAGTTGCAGTATGAGCCTGATGCTTTGTGGCAGGAATCCATGCTATTATTGCCGTCTCCCTCAGGTATAGCGCTACCCCACTAATCCCATTGCACATGCATCATTACCTTCAATAATGTTTGGCAGCTCTTCTTTACAGCTCCCATTTTAATTACCTTTGCTTTAAATATTTAACACACGGCAAACGTCTTTATGCGGCCGATGCACAAGCTGTGTGACACTTGTCAATGCAAAATCAGCGTAAGCAACTTCAATACAGAGAGAAGGAGTGTTTAATTCACATAGTTTTTTTGTTTTTTTCTCTCGTGTGTTGCAGGTCAAATGATTGATCATATGTGGGACAGCAAAGCTGGACTTTGCTATTAAGCGTTACACAACGGTGTTTTCAATCTTTCAAGTTACTCTGCATTATGCCAATCTCGCTGCTTGTTTTTTTTCTTTTCTTTTTTAATCAAAACAGTATTCAGAATATGATTTTGAGAGATTATATTTAGGGAGATTTGTAGAAATAGATCTCGCCTGTTGGACAGATTGCTTGGTAGTGGAGATCCTAAGGGATAATCCAAATGTTAGTCCGTTGACCTTTAATAAAACAAAAATAGGAATAAGAGGTAAAGCATGCCAACTGCGTAGTGTCGGGCCTCCGATATAATTTTTTTGCCTGCGTTTATCAGCAACAAAACTGTTGTACAGCTTTCAGAATCCCCCCAAAATGTATTCTTATAAGGAATGATATGCAATCATTTAGGCTGTTACAATATTGTGGCATATTTAACTATTATTATTATTATGACTATTATTATTTTTATGTAGCCTAAATGAAAAAATATGGACCGCTTCATAATTTATAGCTAAAATTGTGGACATAGCCTTTTTTTTTGCTTACATAATATATTTTTAGTTTTTCTTTCCCCCCCGTCACTAAGTAAACCCGTAATCTAACTCTTTATTATTATTATTATTATTATTCATCGCGATATCCTTTGCATCTTTGTCAGTCTAAATTTTGCGCCGCAAATAAGTAACATCGACAGTCTGCTCGACCTCTGTTCAGTTCGACCACAAATTGACCACAGCGCCTTTGAATAGACCTAATACTCTTATTACATGCCTATTACATCTTTCAACTCGTCCTGAAATAATGTCTCTTTTTCAACGACTTAATTTACTGAGCCCTGACTAGTAGGTCATCACCTTTGTTTTTCTCATTTACCTGATCCTATTTTTATCTAACAAAATGTTTGAAGAATGGAGCTTGTTTAATTGTTTCACTAAAGCAACTACACACTGTCAGTCTTGACACACGAATTAGAAATATGATAGTGTGTTTTATGGCTGTTTACCCCGTCACTTTAATATGATACAAAGCATGCCGCGTCTTTTGCCTACACCCTAGTCTAATAAACGAAAATGTTTTTCTCTGTAGTTTTGAAGCAGCCCTGCCATCGCTTTACAAGTTTAATTGGGTGCTTAAAGATCTCCAGGGACGCTATTTCGAGCAATTGACTGATCAACATCAAAACACTTGATGCGCGTTTCATGGTATGGATGCTCCCGCGTGACCTCGTTGTTAACTCAGAGCCGGATGATGATGAACCTGCTCGCGCGCGGTGGAGACAAAGATGCATTCATAACCAATTCCTGCTTCTCTGAGCCTGAACAGCAACACAGTGTTTGATGCCAATTCCGATTAAATAATGACAATGTGGAATTGATGTACCCTTTCTTCACACCCTTGCTGAGTCCATTCACGTCCGCGTCTGAATTTATGACCTTCCAACCACGTTCCGGCTTTAGACATGTAGTCAAGAGGATAAACTTAACTGTATAAGTCTCTATAGATGAATTAATAAACAGAAATCATTAAACAAAAAATGAGAAAATTAGTTCTTAGAAAATATTTTATAAATAACAACATGACATTTATTCACAGTTTCTTGATATAAACATAGCACACTCCTCAGGAGCACAGTATCGCACCTCATTTATTGTTAATAGGTAAATAAAAGTAAAAAGACTGACTGTAAATTTTACACCAGCTTCCAAAAAAGTAAATCACATAACATTAAGCACATAACCACAGAGAAATAAATGTAACGCACAAAAAAACCTTGAGAGGACACATGGTAACAGATAAATAAAGCAGATGGATAATCAAACAATAAATAGAATTACTAAACTACGATTGCCAATGCAAACATAAGAAATCACAATTTATTCTCATACATACACAAAACATTGCATAAAGTTATTGACACCATCAAATCATATTGTGCAAAATTATGGCTGCCTCCAGTTTTCACAGTTCCAGAAAGAGCACACATATTCATCGCGCTATTATTTCAAGTGTCTGCTGCCATGGGCTTATAGTTCTTCAATGACTCCATTCCATAGTGCATAATGTAGATCATAAAAATGTCCCCGTGTTTATTGGCATTTTCACAGTCCTAATTCAGAGGGAGAAGGGAAATGTATGAGAATAAGGCGATATTGTGAAAGTTAGGCTAGGTGAAAATGACAGGTAATATTGGATAACTGTGTGATGAAATCCTTGTGACACAGAATTACAGAGCACAGAGGACGTATATTCCTCATTACCTCAAATCAAACACACAAACAGATGCCAAATGGAAAGAGACGTTGCTGTTTTTTTTTAGTTGTGCAATATAGCTGAAATAGCAAAAGCAATCCAATAATGCTCATCAATTTAGCAGATGGATGCACAGCACAAATGTTTACTGTTATCAGAGATACTGTACGAGTATGTGTAATGGCATTATTAAGTGCAGACGGTGGGTGACAGATATTATGTAATCCTACAAGATTGGATTTTTTTTGTTTTTTGAAAAACCATACACAATAGTTTGCAGATCCATTTACATATTTTCTTCCATATTAAGTATGCAGTGTGCTAATGTTCGTTTCATTCTGGTCATTTTGTGAGAGATATCCGTTATACACAAACACTGCCATAATGGGTTCAATAAATTCATTTGTTAGCGTGTCTTTATGCATATTCACTCTCACCTGCCTCACCTCTTCATCACAGGTCTGAACGCAGTGGTTTTGACATCCTGGATTGTTGGACATGTGTCGTTGAGCTCGCTGGATTCTGTTTCTGTCTTTCCTGCACTGATGAATCCTGTACACAAACACGAAAGATCACAACTGTCAGTAAACTACACAAACAGTATTCAAACAAACACATTGTATTTAATATCCTTTATTGCATATATATATATATATATATATATCTTATTAACATAAGGTATTTTGAATACTTTAAATTTAAATATTACGCTGGAAGCTAACCAGCATTTAGAATTACAAATAGCTGATATTTATCAATAGTCAAACCTTTTTAATGCAACTTGGACTATTTCTCTAGCTCTGTAAACACAGAAAGGCTATACCTTCCATTGAGGAGTACTGGCAGGATTCTGTCAGTCCAGCATAGGATGAAGAGTGAAGCTGGAGGGTCTTGTAGCTCCCACTGCTGTATGCCTTGTGTATCCCCTGCAGTCCTTCTTGGTAAAGGCTTTCTGTATTGCTGAGGCTGGTAGGGTCCTGAAGGCCCTTCAGCTCCCCACACTGCACTCCTCCGACTGTGGGCAACCTGACTCCCTGCATCTGACAGTCCACAGGCCCAGTCTGTACATCCCCACCATGCTGTGTGCCTAACACAACCCCTGCGGCAGCCGTACGTGCCAGCGACCAGATTCGAGGCTTTTCCGATGCCTCAAAGTGAGAGAGTGCCACAGTGTTGATAGAGGTGGACTGAGGTGAGGGCTGTTGCTGCTGTGGTTTGGAGCTTAGAGGATCCAGGTAGTCAGAGTTCAGAGCCCCCAAACTCTTTAGACCACAGGGAAAGGATGGGAAGTTCGAGTGGAGAGGGAGGTCAGGGTTACAGTCTCTCTTTGGAGGGGAGGAAGTCGAGAGGTCATCCTGGCCTGATTTCTCACAGTCACTGTCCAGCTTGTCACAGTCGTCGTCCTCTATGTCATCCAGGTCACTGAACTGCAGGTCCTGTTCATCCTTACTGTCTTTGGAGTCTGTGCAAGAACAAGTGAGAGATACTGAGTGGGCACTCACATTCATATACAAACAGTTTAATACTTTTTCTTTTAATTTACAGAATTTAATTTAGAAGTGTTATGAGGTACCTTTGGTAATACTGTCTGGGTCACTCTTATTGAGGTCTTCCTTTCTTTCGTCGCCTGCTTTGTTTTTGGGGGACCAGGTCATCTTGTTCTCTTTTTTTAGTCTCCTTCTAGCATTGGCAAACCAGGTAGACACTTGTGTGAGAGTCATTTTGGTGATAATGGCCAGCATGATCTTCTCACCCTTTGTAGGATATGGGTTCTTCCGATGTTCATAAAGCCACGTTTTAAGAGTGCTTGTTGTCTCCCGCGTGGCATTTTTTCTCCGGGTTGACCCGTTAAAATCAACTGTCCCATACCTGAATCAAATTAAAAGGTGACATCTTTAAAATTTGAAGAAATATATATTATTCATCCAAATATCATATTAGACGCGGGACAGATACAAATCTTACCTGTCATACTGGTACTGGCCCAGTGAGTGGTCATATGGATAGTAGGCAGCGGGTTGGGTTATAGTGCCATGAAGACTGCCTGACCCCTCTTTGATTTCATATTGTGGGTTCTAGAGATGAATAAATAATATTAATAATAGTAATGAAATGAAAACTTTACATTTTAAAATGCATTTAGCTGTCATATTGCTGGCACTGAGCTAAGGACACATATTATTTAGAAACAATACTATATCATTTTATTGTCCCTAAATAATAACTTTGTTTTATCACTTACATGCTAAGCTGTACACACATTTCTGTTTATTCATTGCAAATTAAAGCAGGTAGGCCCTTTTACAGCAAGCAAGACGACTATGTCACTTCATTCTCTGTTTATTTATTTTGATTATTCAAAGTTATTTCACCCGACAGCTAGACAGCATGGTCCTCTCACCAAGCCAAAATAATCAATAACAAGCCGTGACTTGAATGAGTCAATCGATTGAACGGAGGACCCGCGCTATATTTGATGAGAGGGCTACACGTACCAGGCTGGAGTAGATGGCAGAGGGGTCGGCGCTGTACGGAAAGTAATTGGCGTAGTTCTGACCGGCGGCGGCGGCCGCTGCTGCTGCGTAGGGAGAGCCGTACATCCCGAGCGCGGCGTTGAGCTCAGTCCGCGTACTAGCCAGCAGCCGGTTCTCATAGGAGGGACAGCAGAAGGAGGCTGCGGTCTGAGACGCGCTAGATCCTTCCGTCACCGACCTGGAAATCGAATCGCAGCAAGTCGTACTGGGGTTTGCCGACACGAAAAACTGCATGAAGAAAATTGTGGATAGACATGTCATTTTATATTTGCGTTACAAAGCATGCGCACAGTTTCCTTAGTAGGCTAAAACATAAAACAACTGAGGTAAGGTGAAGTTAAGAAGCTTTGTGTAGAACTGAAATTGCTTGAAACCGCGTGCGTTTTATTCTCATGCCTGCGTTTTAATCAAGAGGTGCACTTGAATTTGACTTAATTAAGACTTAAGTGATTGGAATATCCGTAAACATTTACTTAAAAAATAGGCGAACATTATTTCTCGTGAGTTGGTTTATAAGTTCCACATAAAAATCTCCACATAATGTGTTTCTGACCTAGCTGAAAGTAAAACTTTCTGTTAAGTTTTGCGTAAGCGTAACAAAGTTAACCAGCAGCGAGCGCGGTGTTTTTTTAACAACACAACAGTCTTTTTACATTAAAGTACAACTATAATGGATTGTAAGTTATGATGTTATGTCATTAAGTTATGTCAAAATTATCTATCCGTTATTGGTAAATGTATAATTAGTTTATACACACAGACGGCAAAGGCTACCGGCAAAGGGAGGAGTCTCGCTCTCACTCTGAACAATTACACTGTAAAGGTAATTTACACGTTTACAACAACACGTGAGGTCATTTATAATTCAAATAACCCTTTACTATAAATATTGACAAACCCCACGATATCGCCTAACTTTACTGTAGCATTCAACAAACTGCAGCTACCTAGTAGTGTTAGTTACTGAGGTCCAGAAATGATGACAGAATGTTGACAAAAAGGCATCCTGTGGAGCGCGCGCTCATTAAGAATCTACATCAGAAAAAAAAACTAATTTTCATGCTTACCTGAGAAGTTGCATTGTAAGGATATCCAAACTGAGAGAAAGACATAGCTGCTTCTTTTGTTACCATAAGCAATATTCCTCTCCTGCTGATCGATTGAAACCAAATCTACTTCAAATCCACCGTCTTACACACATTTCCACACTCGGCCTTTCGCTCAATAATAGATGACTGCACTTAACTGGGAAGCGCTGAGGATGTTTACGCCAGCCCTAGTTTTATATGTATAGATAATCCCCTTAAGGAAATGAGAAATTAGAGTTAAGCTTCATCAAGTACAAAAATATTGTTGTTAAACAGCTGTAGAAAGCTTAAAGGATAACGTAAGACTTGCAAGATATGAACTTGTGGTTGTGCTATTATTTGTGCCTCTATAGTTCTTTAGAATTCATCCATGCACGGGTATCAGTGTGACGTCATTCTAATCCCGGGACGGCGAGGATAGAATGATGTCTTTGCCAATCACGTCATGCTTCGCGCTTTTCTTGAGGTGTGTTTTGCACACCCCTGTCCCCACTGTGTTTTTTTTTCTTTTTCTTTTTTAACATTAGAGTATTTCAAGACTTAGAGCGCAAAAAGTATTACTGGGTTTGCTAAAAGCGATAGAATGAATATACACAATAAAACGTTAATTATTTTATTTATAGTGTGTGTATGTGTGTGTGTGTGTGTGTGTGTGTGTGTGTGTATATAGCCTATATGTAATTTTAACAACCTTCTTTGAGAAAATGCTTACAATATTTACTAGAAAATAAGGTTGTAATGCCAAATAGCGTTTTATGTACCTGTTACCTGTGCTCTCAATAATGTCCCTGTTAATATTTTTATTAATGTACAGTAATCTTAAGTTCATAAAAATAGTATATTACTGTGTAATCATAACTAACATTTGTTTTTATTTATAGAAAAATATCTAGCAATATATTTATCTGTCTCTCCAAGATAAGATAAGGCTATGTTCTTGATTTTTCTCTCTTATTATTATTACATATCAGACACTATCCCGCTGATGAGGAAATGAACTGAGGAGGGATCTGCAGGACCCTTGCTCGCATCTGTCTGACCGATCAGAGGTCCGACCTGATGTTAATTGCGATGATGTTTCCATCTCTCTCTATTAGAGAGAGGGCCAGTCCCGGCAGACGTGAAGAGAACCTCTGGCAGGTCAACAGAAAACTGATTGATGCGTATCTCGGGACCTACGCGACCATTACGAGAAATGCGTAATTGCATCAATTAACAAATGGATATGGCCTTGTTTAACCAGCGAGTTACACCGTGAAAATATGCCTTTGAGGTGAAATTAGACGACCAAAATGGAACTGAGAGAGAGAGAAAGAGAGAGAGAGAGAGAGAAATTAGCTGAATCTCTCAAGTCTAATTATACGGCAGTAGTGGGAGGCGACGGGAACAGCATTCTAATTGAAGGATGCGTACTTGAAAGGGATGGTAGAAAGAACGCTCCCTCACGCGGAATAAGTCTGGATTAAGGGTAATACATGCATTTTTATTAAATGTGTTAGACAATATAATTAGAAGACTCCCATTACTCTCTCACACAAATAGGCACACACGTTTGTTTATCTAACATGGTGGGCACAAGATTTATACCCTATTGTTTTTATTCTGATCAAATTATCAGATGGCTATAGTAGTCCTAAACCCAACTATCTCATAAACCTTTTTAGCATTTTATATTTTCATGAAGATGTCATTTATCATGTTTGTTTACTGGTAGCCCAAAGAAAGTTTGATTTAATTTCAGTACTATGGCAACATGCGGTCCTAACAGGGAAGGCAAATTAGCCAATACCTTCAACCAGTGAAATACTAATTTAATTACCTCTGTGAATATCAAAAATAAAAGAACCGAATGTGCTTTCCTCATGCGCATCAGTCACCGCACTCACGCGCTTACTGCCAAGCGAGCAGCAATCCGCGACGATCTGCTCTCATTTCAGCATTTCCAGGGATAATATAAGAAGAATAGTTCAGTGACC
This sequence comes from Enteromius radiatus, assembly GCA_032357445.1. Classification (NCBI taxonomy): domain Eukaryota; kingdom Metazoa; phylum Chordata; class Actinopteri; order Cypriniformes; family Cyprinidae; genus Enteromius; species Enteromius radiatus. The sequence continues at coordinate 14,235,137 of JAUCMS010000127.1, forward strand.
TTGCTTAAAAAGGATGAGAACCTTGTCCACAACAATATCTTTGCGATTACAAGCTCACTCTTTGAGAGGCGCCAGAGAGCTGCGAGTAAGTGAACGACCCTGATGGAGCTGTTGTGGTGACGGGAGCGTGCAGGCCCATCAAGTGCCACGTTCAGTTCAAGTCACCGCACTCTTACCAAACATTTAGTAACGGAGAAGTATAAATGGGAACATTTTTGAAGATATGTTTTATCCTCATGAAGGAGATGATGTGCCAATTAAATGGATTATTCACAACCAAAAACTGCCATCATTTACTCACTGTTATGTAGTCCCAAACCTGTATGACGTTTTTTCTTTGCAGAACACAAAACACAATATTGGGAAACAGACTGTATTGGTTAACTTTGACTTTGAACTGTCTGAATATTTTTGTTTTATGTTCCACAGAAGATAGAAAGTCATACAAATTTGGAATGACATGAGGGTGAGTAAATGATTACAGTATTTATTTTTGGGTGACCTCTTTAACCTTTATTCTGGTAGAGTACTTTGTGTCTTACTTAACAGGAACTGATATACAGGTGAGATGCTGCTGTAAAATAGGTTATGCATGTGTTTATCTAGTTTAGTAGTTACAGATTTCTTGACTCCAGTGAGTAATTTATAGATTAGGGTTTTTATTAGATTAAATTAGATTATTTTCAAAAGGGCATGAATATGAATAGGTTGACACAGTGGAACCTGTCATTACAGTTGTGTGTGTGTGTGTTTTGTGGAAAATTTTATGTTTTGACAAACAGTACAAACACATATGAAACAGCATAAATATACAGGCTTATGCTTACAATTGTCTGCTTTTCACAAAAGTATCATAATAGATAATTATATGAAATATAATATTTAAAACCCAATACAATTGTGGCAGCTGTTCCTGGCTGATAATTATGAAGAATACCATTATAATAGTTTTATCTTTTAATTAAAAAATATGTTCATTAAGTATGTTTTATGCAAACAACTGTTTTGTTGTTGTATTCACTTATTAGCTATAAAGTAGAAAAAAAAAGATCTGAAGATTATTAAATTAATACTAATTTAAAATGTTTCTTGATGTTTGAAACAGACATACAAATAAACTATTAGAGAAAACATGTGATTTAAGTTTTAATTAAACCTTCTTTACTTCAACATAGCCCATGTGACAACTGGCCTGGGTCTCTCACATTCATGATTATATATTACCTTGTAGGTAATAATCAAAAAAGAAAACAAATATATCAGATTGAGGATTTCCAAAAATCCCCACATCCCCATCTTAAGATCAGTGGTCATTCCACAAACTTCTCCTGTTACGAGAGCACAATTAGAGAAGGAATAACCAGTTGAGAGGAAGGTCAGAATATCCTATGCGATAGTTTACTGTAGTTTCTCTAAAGCCTTGTGCAAGGACACGCATGATAGCCCAAGTGCATAAGGGCAGCCTCATCCATAATGCATGTGAAACAGTGCCTGATGATTGGTACTGAGGGGTGGAGGGGGGTCGTAAGTTAAATCAACCTTAATTGAAGAGGTAGAGCACAATGACCAATCCTACACACCTATCACTTTTCATCGCTATTGCTCTCACTGCTTTCAGGATCTTGAGCTAGTTCATGATATGATATCATCACCTTCATTATATAGGAATGTGTTTGGTCTGCAATGCTCTAAAAGGCATAGATGGATAGATTTGATGTTTTCCAAACTTTGAATTACTGTATAGCATTCTTTGTGACAAGGGAATTTGAATGGTCTCTTCGTTTACATTAGTGTGTGTGTGTGTGTGTGTGTGTGTCTGGGCCTCTGTTAGCCTTGCATAGGGATTATGAAGGCTCAGAGCCTCACAGCAGAAAGGTTAAACCAACAGCCAGCTTCACCTTCTCATTTAATACATTTCTCAGGCTGCTTTAATGAATTTCACAAAGCTTTTCTGCTTTTTCATAAGATAGATCAGAGCTTTTTTATGAAATAATAATAAGGCACTGCTCAGAGAGGGGCAGAGCGAAGGGGAGGGGACACTCAGGATCGAATCAGAGTGATATCTCATTAAACAAGTCTGATATTCCTGATATATTCAGATGAATCCCAGACATACGAGATCCTGAATTATTGCTCACTGTCTCTCCTCGCTTCATTTCTGGCCAGGTATTAACACTGCTAAATTATCCAAAAATTGAAAAGAAAGTAATAAATATTCTAATGAGAAACCCTCAAATTCTAATGGATGTGGCCATAACAGTGCCCAGCAAAATCCAAAACAAACTTCATCTAAGTAGATGGATAAATTGACCAGAGTCAGGAAGACTTTATTCTTCAATTATCTTTGTCTACTAGAGAGGTAATAAAGTTATCAATCTAGCTATGTTAATAAAAGCTTTGCATATCATGCAATAAAGTAAGAATTGCTTCGATGCCTGTTCCTCAGTGTCAAGCTTGAAATCATATAATTGCTCCATTTTCTGTAAATGATTAATTACACATACTATTTTATGATTAGATGCATTGTTTTAAAATATGGTGGTGCATATGCCTATTTTCCAGAAGCATATTACATGTTTTAATCAATACCTTTGTGAAAAGACGTGCCCTTAATCATAATGATTGTGCACTTGTAGAGTACTTCAAATCTGTGTATTTAAATATATATATATAACACAGTAAATGTTTTACTTTTCTGAATAACATTAAAAACCATGTGCAAATACTTCATCATTATTTACTGTAACTGTAATGTGTTATTTGATATATATATATTTAATCCATTTTAAATGTACTAAATTTCAGCTTTAAATATAACTGCAAATTGATGGTAACATATTTGTGGAGTACATATAGCTTTTAACTTGTGGGGACCAGGGTTTGAATTTAGCATGGCCCCAATCTCCTTATTTCCATCTCTCTTCCCATATTGTACTATAAGAGGCAAATGTAATTTGAGAGCATTTGAGAAAATAAATAAATGAATAAATGATTGGCAGTACCATGTAAACGCATATAATAGAAGTAAACAATAGTATTATGTGATTAGTAAACAAATAATTATGTAAACATAAGTATTATGAAACGGCATATAAATATGTACTTTAGTCCTACTTAGGTCAGAAAAATTCAACTAATTTCACTTAAACTATAATACATTTAGCACGCGTACGTTTTAAAGTATGCTAAAGTGTACAAAAGTCACTTCTTTTGTTATTTAGATATTTATTCTTAATTAATAACACTTAAAACCTGCCATTAGTGAATTTTTCTAGCTCAACAACAAATGACACTCAACACAGATGCGTTTTATAGGTCATAATGTAGATTAAGGTTTGTTGTTCAGTGTTTTGTTAAGTTTGTGTACTGTATACAGGACTGTTTAGCTAGCAGCAGCTCTAAATGCCCCAGTGTAATTTAATCAGTGTTTCTGTGCTGTCAGGGATTTGTAACTTGTTACAGTGAGATTTAACTGGCAGATACTTGGATGACTCAGTCAGTGTCTCTATGTGTTTCTAAAAAGTGAATTTGTTGAATCTGCTCCATATGTATGTGCACATGTATATGTTATCTTTATACACTTTAAAAATGAAATTGTGTTTAATCCAAAATGAAAATTCTGTCATCATTCTGGAGAAATCTGGAGATAAAGAGTGTGTGTGTGTAAAGTATGAGTATATTTACTTCCACTCAGTAGTTTTATGGTCCATAAAAACATCCAGAAATCATTCTAATTAGCTGATTTGGTGCTCAAGAAACATTTCTTATTATGTGTGTTTACACGTAAGCAATGCTTAAAGTATTGCAACTAGTAAAAGATGCAAAAAACACACACATACCAATTCCATTCAACTTGCCAGTAAACTGTGGGGACAAATAAGTCCAGTATTACATTAGTGTCTCAGTAATTATAACCTTTCATCGTGATCTGTGACAACATCTGCGACATCTTGTGTGGTTCTAAAACTTGTGCAGCTCTGCAGTCATCCTCTCCTCTGTGACCCTCTTTCTTCCTCCCTCTCTCGCCCCCTCTTCTCACTGCGCTTACGGCCCCCTGGAAAAGATCCCATCTGCAAATACTTGTGGGTGGTTAACCAAACGCTAGTGCCAAGTCATACAAATAGCCATGCTTGGTGTTTGTTTGCATAAACACTTCTGAGGGCTGAACTGTTTTGTAGCTGTTTTTTACAGTTGGTTGGAAGTTGAAGGGCTGCGACAGAGACACGGGGGGATATGGTTCAATGCGAGGTCCCAATCTCCATTATTTCTGTCTGAATTCTGAGACTGCAGGGCAGGACAGTATAGGTTAAGTCTATTTTTTGCAACATTAAAGCGATCCATGCTGTTGTGATGTCAAATTTACTTTTCCACTTGCTCTTACTTCAAAGCTTTGTGTTGGGTACCATGCAGTATTAGTCAGGAGAAGTCCGACTAATTGAGAAGTTTTCTTTCACTTCTGATTTTACTCCTGGAATGAAAGAATGCCAGGGGAGGGAAAATGTTGAGCCATGTAGGGCAGGAGAATTCAAGATTAAGTTACATGTACAGGCAGAAAAGAACATTCATTTATCCCCTATTATGACCGCACATTTTAGTTTCAGGTTTTCATCCCTGGGATTTAGGAGCAACTGAAAGTGACCAATTGGTAGTCATCATCACGTAAATGTTGTTATTCTGTAGGTTTAGGAAAATTGACCTGACTGCTTTTATCTTCAGGTGAGAGTGCGCCGCTCTGGAGGTAAGTGGGAACAGACAGGGGCTGTGGAAACCCGCTCACATGCCAACGAACAAAACAGCCTCTCCTGCAATGACAGTTCAATTGCTGAGGCCTCTGGTCCTCATTTGCAGGCCAGGCACTGGAGAGGTTTTTCTTCTCCGTGCTCGCTCTCAAACGCAAGCCAGATGGCTCTAAAAATATTTCCTCCACACATTTTATTTTCATCTTTCCTGTCGAGCCTTGTTGTGTCGGCTCTTAATGGTGCATTATTTCTGATGTGAAACCAATGTTCCCAACCAATCATTGTCCTAAACAAGCATCTCTTTCTCCTTTCTGTGGATAAGCATTTGTGATTGGTAAGATGATGCTACTTGGGTATCTTTTGTCATTTCTGTATTTGCTCTTCGATATAAAGTACAAGGTTACTTAAATACAAATTGAAATGTTTCAAAAATGTAAATGTTTTATCCCAGTATCCCAGACACAGCTTGGATTCACTTTATTCTCATGTAACACAGGAATGTCACCCTATGCTCTTTTTTACAGTGCTGTGGGTTTTCATTTCCAGGACACAATACTGGAGCACCATTCAGACATGGCTATTTCATTTCTTTCTTTTTTTTTTTTTTTCATTCAAATCACATGCGTTATGTACCTTCAAAACTGACTGAGGTTATTTTCTCCAAACTGGAATCTGGATTTCACTACAGCAGGCCTATTGGGAAAAAATTTCCCTTTGCAGAACTTAAAAGCAGATGTTACATAGCTGCCAACATCAAACGCTCTTGTTAACTGTACAGAAAGTGAAATTAAATACCTTTGATTGCTGAAGTAGCTGGTTATTGTAAACTAGTTCTCGACATGGCTCTTACATAGCCCTTGACCTTGGCTTGGCTGCACATGCCTCATCAGATTTCAAAACCAACTGTAGCTTTTGGTTGTTACTGCTAATTCCTGATTAGCAGATTGTCAAGTTTACTTTGGGGAATGAGAAACTTGGATCAACCCTTAGAGGTGTTTCCTTTATTGTTTTAGAGTCAGCTTCTTTAAGTAAACACAGATTACAGCAGAGTGTTTTGTTGCTTGAAATGCAATATACCGCTTTTAAGAGTTTTGCCTGCCCAGCAGTTTTCTCTCACATAAGGATATCAGGTTCATCTGCTCTAGTAAACCGTGTTATTTTAAGGAACCAATGCAGAACTTTTAGTTAATGTTTATTGATATATTGCATCAAACAATTAAAAAATGCCTTAGTGTGAATTTGAATTGCATATGCCACCCTCACACACTCTCAGAAATAAAGGTACAAAAGGTGTCACTGAGCGGTACCTTTTCAAAAGTTTGTACCTGGAGGGTCCATTTTGGTACCTTTAAAGGTACATATTAGTACCTAAAGTGTACATACAGTATTAGAATCAAATAGGTACAAAATATACCTTTTGAAATGGTACCGCCCCAGTGTCAGCTTTTGTACCTTTATGTATAAAAGTGCACAATGTTAAATTGTGAAAAGGAAGTGGAAGTGTATTGCAATTATAATATGTTCAACAGATAATGGCATTGTTTCTAAATCAGTCTGTTTATGAGGCCTTTAAAACCTTTTTATTAATACCTTCAAAAAATTTGATTCTGCAAACCCTTTTAATTCTAATTCATATTTTAACTCTGCTTCCTGCTTGCTTACCTCAATTCAAATTCATTCTGTTTCATGTTTGAACCCTGCAGCCCAGGCAAAAATGTAGGTATCACTCCACAGTGTCTCTGTCTGATTTATTCAGTTACCTAAACTAAATAGCTTCTTTAGGGATTAAAAAAAGTTGTGCTGTATTATATGTTGTTTTAACATATTTGGGCTTTGTTTTTTTTGTTTTTTTTAGTGGCAATTTATTTAAAGAAGGCATGATATTACATTAATTCTAGTGTTTGATGTTAAATTGGTGATACTTACTATATGTTTTATTGGCTAAGGCTCAATTTTAGTACTATTAAATGCACCTTTTACATCTAATACTGGTGATCATAAGGGTACAATTTGATCAAAAGAGGAAAATTTATTCTGAATCAAATCGTACAAGAAGTTACAAATATAAATGATGAAAATGAAAAGAAGTGAGAGAATAATTTGCACCTTGTCAGAAAACGTAACTCGCCAGCAACTTCAGATGACAGAACAAATAGAATTTTTTTGGTGTAGTATTCTTGCCACTACTGACCACAGGGTTTCAATTGGTGATTTCAGTGAGGAGAGATTCAATTTGAAATATTATTATATCTATCTGGTGTGCAGTGTGTATTGTGTGTGGTTCTCTTTCTGGTTGGGGAGTAAGAACTTTGGCCCACAGAGGACAGGCAGAGGATGAATAAGTGAACAGTAGAGCTATAGCAGAGATGTAAAGATTTTCTTAGAGGACTGCGTTTCAAATCTCAGATTATTGAGTAGCTCTTTGTTTGACGGGCTGACACCCCAAATGAATGCACTCAGTCCCATACAGTGAATATTTTACGCTTTGGTGGATAGCATAAAACTCCATCCAGCCTCAGAAAATAGAGAAAAAGAGAAAGAGCATAAACTCTCAATCCTTTTTAATTCATCAAAGCCCCTTCTAAATGAGAGGCTTGGTTAAACTTTCATACCCAACGAACAAGGCAAACAGCGAAGACCAGTTTGTTTTTTTTGTTTTTTTTCTTTTTCTCAATCTTTGGTATGTCTGTCTGAGATTCATTAGATTTTGAAGGCATGGGCTGAAAAGGGTGAGAGGTAAAAAGTAGAGCAAACGGGAGAGACAGAAAGAATGAGGACCATAGCTTTTTTTTGACAGATGCTAAGGTATAATCCCATAATTTCTTAGGTTCTTGCCATTCACTGTATGACTGGTACTTTTTTTTTTTTTTAATACTTTGCTGACAAACTCTCTTCCAAGGCCCATCTAATCCACCTCCAGCAGGCATTATTATTTTCCAACTCCAAACATGTTTTTATCCTGATTGTATAATTACATCAATCCATTGATTAATGTTTATATATCACAGTGTTTACAGGAAGCATCCACCAGACAATCTTAGATAGATACTTTTGTCCAAAATAACATTTTTCTATGTTGTCCTGTATCTCCATCAGAGTAAAAATAAAAGGGTATATGCTAGATAAGAAATGCAATCTCATTGTGGGACATAAAATACCAAATGAAATATAAAAATCACATAATAATGAGATATACGTTCACACAGCAGCAAAATACAGGACTGACAACCATATTTTCTTTGAAAAGAAAATGTCAAATTTCGTATTTTCTTTGTCTCGAAGTGTCTCGTTCACACAGCAGCTTTCAGTTGTGTTTAGAATTCTGTCTGTATGAACGTGCAACGGGAGTCAAGCCTATTCCTTACCAGTAACCATAGCGACAGTGACCGAAGTAATATCAAAGTTGTCCATAAACTGAAAGTTTTATCACTTATCGACACGACAAGAGTCCAATTTAGCCACGAGTTCTTTATTCAAAGTTCCATTAACTTACAGCACACTGACGTGGCGCGCGCAGAACAGAAAGCTGACGGAATAAAACTTTCAGATCACACGCGGCTTATTTCTCCATCACTGTAAGTTACCGAAAACACGCACATACACGGTAGACGCGCGTTTGTGCAGCTGCTCTCTCTCATAGTGTATGACGTGACAGACAGCTAGTTGTTAAGTCCTGTTCGACTCGTTCTTGAACACCATAGATATCTTATACTCACAGTATAAGATATCTATGGTGTAACACTTCATTAATTTTGAATGTATCTTTAATGTGACTCGGGAAGAATGAGTCGTCTCGTGGGAGTGATTCGTTCAGTCGCGCATGCGCATTTGCCCAACATCATATATGCTGCGTCCGAAATCGCTTACTTCCCTACTATATAGCACGTGAAAAAACAGTATGCGAGGCGAGTAGTATGTCCGAATTCATAGCATTCGAAAATCAGTAGGCGAGAAGTACCCGGATG
>JAUCMS010000127.1:14252322-14328048 GCA_032357445.1 Enteromius radiatus
AATAGAAAGGGCAAATGACCTCCTGCTATGTTAGAGCTCACATACAGTACTGTACAGTAATATTGATGTATCGAAACTGAACCGTTACCGTGGCCAGAATACCTTGATACAAACCGAACCGTGGGCTCACTGTACCGTTGCATCCCTAGTATATATATATATATATATATATATATTTGTCCTATTGTCACTGCACTTATTTGATGCATTTATCAACAATAAAGTAAACTACACTATTGCAATTCAAAATAACTGTTTTTATGAATATTTTTAAATTGTTATTTGTTTCTGTGATGGCAATGCTGAATTTTCAGCAGCCATTACTTCAGTTTTCAGTGTCACATGATCCTACAAAAATCATACTAATATTCAGATTTGGTAATCAAGAAACATTTCTTATTATTATCAATTTTAAACACATTTGTGCTGATTAATATGTGCATGGGAATCATGATATACAGTGCCCTCCATATTGGCACCCTTGGTAAATCTGAGCAAAGGTGGCTGTGAAAATAAATCTGCATTGTTTATCATTTTGATCTTTCGTTCCAAAAATATTCAAAATTCTAACCTATCATTGAATTAAAACTATTGAAAATAGGGAGGAAAACTTCATGATAAAAAAAAAATGTTTTTCTCCAATACATGTTGACCACAATTAAGACCCAACCTTGGCCAATTATAAGATTCAGTGAATTATTAATTTTTATCTGTTGGTATTTGATAGAATCCATGATGCTGAAATATAGACCCACAGCATCAAAAACACAGCAGTGTACTTCATTGTACACACATGGAGTACTTTTAATCCCTGTCTTCACCAAACCCATCTTGAGTGATTGCTGCTAAAAAACAATTGTTTAAGTTTCATCTGATCATAGAAGCCAGTCCCATTTGTAGTTCCAGTCCTGTCTGACAACTGAACATGCTGGAGATTTTAAGAGTCTTTAGCCACTCAAACTCTACTCCTCGCTGTGTATTAGGATGATATAGACACACATCCTCTTCCAGGCAGTTTCCTATATGCCTTTTGCAGCATATAAGAAATATATGTTTTTGGTTTTACTCATTGTGTTGATGATTAAGGGGTTTTGGGCTTAGTTTTCCCTCCTATATACAGTACAGTATATTTATGTGAAACAGGAAGCCAGGGCTGGATATTTTCATATATATAATCACTCTGGAGTGCTCTTGTGAATATGAATGGGATTATACTTCAGAGATATTTTACTCTCAAAAAATTCTAGGGGTGCCAAGTAGTCAACATTTAATATGGAAAAATCAGAATAAAAAAAGTTGTCCTAAGACAAAAACACATATTGGTTTTAGGATTCAGGGCAACTTTGATGAAAGGTTTTGATCCACTTAAAAAAACAAAAAAAAAAAACAAAAAAAAAAACATGCATTTAAAATACAAATTGCAACATAAATGTATTAAATATCACTTTTGCTTCATTGCTTGTATGTGTGTGTGTGTGTTGCATATCAACACATGCACACACACAGTTGTTTTAAATATAAGAATTATAAAAAAAAAAAAAACTGTTTATATGGCTATGATTTTTCAGGATTTGTGATGTAATAGAGCTAGATAGAGATAAAATTGCATCACACAATCAGATGTGCTAATTAACATCTAATTTAAAACGGCCCGCTCTGTTCACAAGTAAATTAAACATTTAAAAGAAAGGCTTTTCAGTATTCTTCAGCATACTCACAAATGGGTCACACACCTCAGGGACCCTGCTGGTTTCCCCTTTCACACTCTTTTTTTGTCTTTATTTTGCCTTTTATTTTATATTGATTTTATATTGTTAAATTTTGGTTCTCTTGCTCTTTTTTTCTCGCAGCTATTTCTCTCTCGCTTCTCCTCTCAAGTTTACAAAAGCCAGGCCTCAGTTAGAGCATCTGTGAGAATAAAGTGCCCCATCAGGGAATCACACTCACTCATGAACCACATCAAAAAATGATGACACAAACCTGTTCTGATCAAAAGAGGTTTGAAGTAGTCTGGCCTTTGTGTGTGCATGGATGCCAGCTGAGAGTTTGGTGCATTGCCTCCACTCTGATAAGACAGAAATAAAATGTGCTTAACAATGATTTAAATGCATTTTTATTTACTATTGCTGATGGTTTGGCATGCAGGGAGGCTAGGGTTTTAGTAGACGAGTCAGTGAAACAATATTAACCACTGAGAGCACTCACTTTTTATTGCATTCTAGAACAGAGCTGACAACGTTGCACTTCCACAGCAGCATCTCATGAAACACACATCCAGTCAATAACCTTAAATCTATGGAGAATTTAAGCTGAAAATTAAAGGAAGTCAATAAACTGCATTGCAGATGGGATATTTTGATTAAACTGTACTTAATGCAATTTCTACACAATACAGTGTTGTGGAGCCCCTTATGAATTGCCTATTTTTCCAGTTCTGTATGGTGGGCTAAATGGCTTCTGTCATATCCTGCTAAGCCTAACCTGGTAAAGGTTATTAATGGGGGCAATAAAGGGCAAATTATGCTCGGAAAGCAATGAAAAAATAAATATCTAGAGTCATAATGTGCATTTTTGTTTTTTTTTTACCTTTATTGGTTATTGCTTGTGCTATGTGCTACTGGTAACTGTCTCAGATCTGCAATGTTGTTTCACTTTCTGGAAGGGCAAACACTCATTTTCATTAACTCTGCTTACTTTTTACTGGCATTTGATGACACCAGAAGTGACTAGCCAAACATCAGAATTATTCATCTGCTCCATTATATCTTGTAATTCCTGCATTGGTTTTCCTAAAGTATTAGTTTTCAGTAAACTAGCACTTCGAACTTCCCATCCGTCACACACACACACACACACACTCATGCAGTACAGTACAGCCTTTAATCATATCTTCCCTCTCTCTTCTAGTGAATGAATCTTATCAACAGCCATTCTCCGGGGCAGACACAGACACAGCAGTGTGTGTTATTGATTCCCCTCCTTCTCCATAATGAACTGCTCAGCACAGCTTTATCACAGGGCAGTGCCGCCATTGGCTGGTGGTAATATGAAATTAGGCAGCATGCAACCAGCCTGTCAGTATCGATTTTCCCACCCAGATTACTTGTTACAAAAGAATAGAGCTGTCTGTGGCATAATTGAACAAGTTAACTCCTTGTCTCATAAAATGTAAGCCAGCATTGATTCATAGGGACCTGGTTTTCACGCAGGATAAAAGGAAAACCGCTCTGTGTTTTATCTTGATGAGATGTTCATGGAGTGTGTTTTCTTTTTCTCTGTCCTGTGTTCCTTTGCGTTGGCTTTCAGTGTTTTTCTTGCTGAGTTGCAAGAAAAGTAAATGGGATTTTATTTGACGCTGTAGGTTTCTTTTGGTTTTCTTCTGAGCGAGCAGAGAATCCCATAATCTCTGCTGTGTTTGTTTTTCCAATAATGTTGTTTGCTATCTATTTATCTGTAATTTTTAATTCCAATTTTCATTGCTTTCCCTTTGAAATTTGAATTGTAATTCTGCATTTTGTTTGCAAAATCAGTTCAGTTCGGAATGGTCACGCAGCCTTGATTTGAAATAGAGCAATGGAAGGAAGGCGGAGAAACTGAAACAGAAGGAGCGGGTGAGAGCTGCGGCCCATAAAGCAGCTCTAAGCAGGTGAAGACTTTTTCCACACTGTTACTCCTGCTAATTACAGAACGGAGCTCAGTCGAGGAGAAAATGCAGTCTATCTGAACAAACACTCCAGAATCAGCACTTCGGGCCTCGCACTAAACTACTCCTTTTTGTACAGGGTGGGGGGTCAGGGGGCAGGTTGGGAGGGGGGGAGGATGTAAATTGTTTGATGAGCGTATGTAACTCTTGTCGCTAGTCCAGATGCAGGCTAGATACAGTGTTTTCCCTCAGCGGGGTTAAGGGTTAATGAAACGCTCCCTCGCTCCCTGATTCTCCTCTTCTCCTCCCGGCACAGTGATAAGTAGCTAACCAACGGTGCCTGTAATTACAATCTTACAGAAACTGGCCAGATCTGTATATAAATCTCACCATCCAATTACAATGTGTAATAACTTTGCACTCAAGCTGGTAATGAGCTCTAATACTGCAGCATGTGATAATCCCCTCTGGATGCTGGCTTGATCAGATGTTGGCTTTGTAATTAGACTGGCAGAAAATCATTATTTCGTGTTCAGGAAAAAATGAGGTTGGTGGGAAGTTAATTTTGCTAGCGTTCTCTGAAGCGTAGACAAGAATTTAATGATTTAATCATGATTGTTAGCTATTTTGCAATCAATTTGTAATGATTGTGTCAAAACAGAGGGCTTTGCTAGGGAGAAAGACCTGGAAAGTGTCGCTGATATGGCATGTTAGTGCGGAGGGGTGGGGGGATCGTAAGCCAGTCATAAATAAATGAGGCTCGCTGTGATTTGTACATAAAGCAAAAAATTGTGTTGTTAGTAAATACATATTTGATATTTAGAATTTTAAAACCAGTGAAATGAAAATTAAGGGGAAATTTCATTTAAGTTATTTTGTTAGAAATAAGAAGTGAATAAAAATGAAATTAATAAATTAAATAGCTTTTCAGCATAAAACATAAGGAAAATGCTTCTTATTACAGTTATATTATTTAAGCTAATGTGTAACTTTCAGACAATACGGTAGCCCGAGATTCTCAGGAGCATGTGATTTCTGGGTTCTTTGAAGCAGTGTGACGTGAGCTGCTTGAAAATTTCTTCACTCACTCAGTGCTTCTTCTGAGGGGGCTGTATGCGTGTGTGTGTGTGTGTGTATTGGTGTGAGATGGACTAGATTAAACTATCCACTGCTGTTATACTCTTCCCTTATCCTGATAATCTCGGGTGATTTGCACTGAAAAGCGTATCGATGCAGGACTGGCTGCTCTCCTCAGAGGCTCTACTCCATAATTGATACTGTTTTGAAGTTTTCTCAAGAGAGCCATATTTTTTCAGCGAGTTGGTGCTTTTTGATCAATTATTATAAAGCGCTATCCTCAAATATTTGAGTGCACCCAAAATGTTATCCTGTCCGTTTAGAGTGCTCTATATTCAGAAAAACACTGTCTGCGTTGACCAAACTTTTGGCGAATCATATTTGTGATAGACTGATTGGGTTGAAAGGCATAATAAATCATTTTTTTGTTTCGAATTTGGCTATTTATGTCTGTTATATGTGCATTAAATGTTAAAAAGATCATTGCGCATCACTTTTTGAGGTGCACCTTCTCCACAGGATAGACTCTCCTAAGAAAGCAGGAACCAAACAGAGCAGGAGCGAGAGGCCCTTGGGTCTTTCCAGTGAATTGAGAGTGATCTAGATCTCAGTGCGCTCCTCCTCTCCAGCATCTCACACCCCAGTGGCCACCTGCTCAATAGCCCAGAACAGCTTTCAAGTGTTCTTTGAAAAAAAAATAAAAAATCAGAGCTCATCTTCTTCTTGTTTCTCGATAGCTCTATCCTCTCTAATGCTCTTTTGCTCTCTGTTCTTGCAGGTAACACATCCTGGTTGTGATTCTTGAGGTATCAAAGGTTCAGCATTAGATTAATCATTTGGCAATAGCCTCTACTCTCAACTCACCATTGGTCTCTTGTATTTGGCTATTCCAACACAATGAATAAATAATATCTCTGTTAGCTCTGTCAGTCTAGAGACAGCAGAAATCGCTGTGGGCACATGACCTGGCACAGATCCGCTCCTCATAAATCTCTCCAAATCATACCCGCCAGGCACACTGGCATGGGCCCTCACCCAACTTACATGAAATATTACTGTCAACCTATAAAGATAATTAGGCCGGTCTCATCTTCTCCCCCCCTTACAATTAAATGTGACCCCCTTGTGTTTTATGAGCTTTTGAATAAACCTCATAGCCTTCCGGCACTCTCCAAAGAATGTACTTGGGACAGCTTTGTGCCAAAGAAAAATTACATCACACAATAGATGAATAACTAATGTTTGCATTTACCTCTGTGTTTCTTTGCATTGCAGGACAGGTGCATGCATTTACTTACAGTGACACAGAATTAAGTTAAGAAATGTACCAAACCAAATGTATTTGGTTTATTTATTTATTTTATATAATGCAACAATTGTATTTTTATTTATTTTTTTTTGTTTCACAGTATTTTAACAACAAGGTACATCACACCTAATGTTTTTATATAAAAAAAAAAACCTGTACTGTACTGTACACAAAGTGCCTTTTGTGTCTAGCAAAAATAAATAAATAAATAAATAAAAATTTGTCCCACTTTATATTAGGTGGCCTTAACTACTACTGTATGTTGTCACTATGTACTTAAATTACATGTGTTTACCTGTATCTCACCTCAATAGCAGCAAAATTGTTTTGCAATACAATATGCACTTATATTTTAATGTACTGTAAGTCGGACATAGTAGTTACCTAATATAAAGTGTGACCAAAAATACGCAATACACACCTCTATTTGACAAAACATTATCTTACAGAAACTCAATTGCCATTACAATACGTATGCAAAGACACATTTACTGTATTAGTAAAGTGATTTGGTTTTCCTGCTCTGTTTAAGTTTGTGTCATTCTGAGTTTTGAAGACCTTTGGAAAGCACTGATTCATCTCTGTAGCCCGAGGCCTCTAATAGTCTGATTTAGCTCACATATTCTGCTCTCCTCACTCTCACCATGACATATCAGACTGTCATTTTTTGTTTTAGACTCTCTTATCTACTAGCACACTATCAGGGCAGAAGTAGGTCAGTACTCAATTTCCCCATAATCCCCATTATTTACCCTTGTATAAAACATATTCCCCCTCTGCAATGATAGAAAGGCTTATTATAGGCTTGTAAAATGGAGATAACTGTGATGAAATGACTGAATTGGCCCAGTACAATGTGACAGAGAGAATTCCGGATACAGTTACAACTGCTTTATCTTACCAGTTTTCAAAAGGATGTTACTTTCACGTAGTTGACAACAGTGGCATGAAGCAATACCAAAGTCACGCTCCGACAGTCTGTTTGTGTGTGGTCAGTCAAGTAAATATGGTTATTCCCTTGCAGAGAAATATAAAACAGAACAACATAAGTACAATGTGGGTTGTCTTGACAGCATCAACAACCAAACTACAGTGGGTCTATTTCTGCGCTCAGACATCTTATTTGGTTCAAGCTGCACATTAGTGCTGGGTGTGCACCATTAAATGCTTCCAGTTTGCTCTTTATGATGGTGCAGCCACACTTTGACAGAGTTCCCTGTCTGAATGTGTCTGGATTTATAAATGTATTCACTTTTTCAGCATCTGCTTCAGGTTGTCTTTCACTGAATGTCTAACATAGTCATATGTATGTTTCTAGTGCACAGATATTAACATAGGCCACTTAAATTTCAGTTTTAACCACACTAGTCTTAAATGAAAACTAGACTTGGAAAAGAAATGATAGAGAGAGGTTTTGAATGAGAAGCAGAAAAGACAGAAGAGTAAGGAGAGCAAGACTGAGAGAGAAAAAGAGAGCAGAGGAGAGATCAGTTGAAGGTCAGAAGCAGGCAGTCTTCCATTAGCAGAGTCTCTGTTTACTCTCTGCTAGACCTCACCAGGGATTTGGTGGCATATGCTTGTGCCCCCGGCATCCCAGAAACGGCCCATTTAGCCAGGCAAAGGCAGGGGGGCAGGCTGGGGCCATGTCCCAGGGCACTGCTCCTGGGCAGCGTCATTTATCTAAAACCCTCCCTCACTGCCAAACACCTAGGAGAGCCTGCGGGATTCCCCTCTGCCCTCTGTTTAAGTACCATTACGTCTGAATGTGTGTGTGTGTGTGTGTGTGTGTGTGTGTGTTTGTGTATCATCAGTTTTACTCAATCTGTTTGTTTTCTTGTTTTTAAGGAGCATTTGTCTATTTCCAATTTGTTGCAAATTTATTTTCAATTAGTTTTCCAATGGGGATGATAGAATAATGCAAAACCAATGGGCTGGTTTTCAATTAAAAGCAAGTGATGCACATCGCTGGGGGGAGAGGGGTGTATTTCTCTATGTTTTGTCTGCTTTTCTCAACAAAATTATAATTTCACATACATATTTTCCTTTTATGGATGGACATGTTATCTAGACAATCCTTGAAGTTTGTCTTTGATAATATGGTCTGAGTCTTAAGTCATTCTCCAAAGGACTTATGAGTGCGATGTATCTACAGTATCTTGTCATTTATTGGACTGTTCATTATTAGGGAACAGAACAAGCTGTTTGAAGTCATATCAGAGGGATCTTCATTAGCTTTCTAGCGATTTCTATCTGAGCCCCTGGAGAACCCTTATGGAGACTGAATGCAGTGAAGACTGTGCTCAAGACTTCATGACAGGACACCAGGGATGCTCAGATCTTACCCTAGAGGCGAGCTATATCTGTGTTTACCGTATTTTTGGTGAGGCTGTTAGCTGCAGCTAGGCTGTTTATTGCTACTGTCTGGCCTGTAACGCTGTCACTTTTTATTAAGTCCTTAATGGACATGTTTTGTTGACATGTTTGTTCAGCTGCACAGCTTTCACTGTAGTGTCTGTAGTAAGTCTTTGTTGGCGATAGTGTGTGATACGTCTTTTCCCTTCGTTATCTACTCTTAGGTCCCAAAGAAGCTGATGCAAACAAACAGAAGTAAACAATAAATTTGTCACGAGGCATAAGCGCCTGTACTGTTTGCCAAGTGACTTGAAGTGAACATGCCATTTTATCAGATTTTATTCTGCACTGCATAGATATGGAGCTTTAAAGGGGTTGTTAACAAACCAGAAAGTTTACTCTTGTGTTGTTATAAAACCTGCATGTCTTTCAAAAAAAAAAAAGAATTCTGGTCTCCAGGGGCTTTCATAATATGGATAATACTCTGGAAATCAATGGGAACCAGGAACTCTTTGGTAACCCGTTTCTTCAAAATATATTCTTTTGTGTTCAGCAGAAGAAAGAAAATCATACACACTGAAAAATGATTTATTAAACTTGCTAAGAGAATTGGTTGCAATCAATTTATTTTAACAACATTTGACTAACTAAATTTAAAGACTAATTTTGTTTATTTGAATGTATCTAAAATAAAGTATTCGCAGCCACTTACCTTAAAAAAGAAAATAGTATAATTTTTAGTGCAGGTTTGAAAACAACATGAGGGTGAATAAATGATGACAGAATGCTCATTTTGCATGAACTATCTCTTTAAGAGCATAGTACAAATCATTCGAGACACTAATTGAATTCTTTATTATCTATTTCTCCAGACATGGCATGTATTTTGACGAATGCAGTAAGTCAGGCGTCATAATGTCATTACAGTATAACACTCAGTGTCCATCAATTACCTATATATACATTATACCATACTGTTTGCCTTTCATTTCAAAGTTGCACCTGTTGTGCATCTGATGAAAGTTTCATAAATTGATGTAGGTATTTTGAAGTAAGCGCTTTGACAGTGCGTGGTATTACTGTAATTCTATGTGAATATTTTATGTAGAAGTGTAAGCACAATTATAGTGAAATGTCAGGATGCTAATGGTCGAGCACTGTGAAGATATTTGAGAGAAAGTATTTGAACTCATTTTCACAGTTTAGTGTCTTGGGAACTTAAAATGGAATAAGTGCGCAATCAATATCCATAATGCCTTACTTTTGTTCTTTGATCCTCTCTTGAGATTATAGTGTTGTAAAGAGGGTACTGGACAGCATAGGCTGGACTGGCAGGCACAGATGAGTCAGTGTGTTTCTGCAGGATGCCTGATGTTGAGGGGGTTTGGATCCCAAGTCTCAAATCGACCTCTCTAGAGGAAGCATTTGAGACCATAACCATCAATTCTCAATTTAGACTGATGCACTCTGGGAAACAGCTAGGTCTTTCACTTCCACTCATAACCATTCTTTCTGTCAGAAAATCAGTGCTTTTTACAGCCCTGCTCGAACAACAGTTTTATATTGACAGCTTTCAAAACACCTGAATTTCCACCAGAGCAGCTGGACAGAGGTTAAGTAGAGTGGAATGTTTTTGGATGACTTGCAAGTTCATTCATCAAACTGAATAGATAAAATAGAAGTATGCCATGTATCTGCCAACTCATTTATTTGCTTTAAAACTTTTACAAACTGCTTTTAAAGTATACTTGTTAATGTGTACTGATTCTTTTGTGAAATAGAATACTGTTCAAAAGTTTTGGGGTCAGAAGAAAAGAAATCAATACTTATATGTGCATTAAATTGATTGAAAGTGACACTAAAGATTTTTACTTTGTTAAATTGATTAATTTCACAGAAATGGTTTATTTATCAATTAATCCAGAAAAAAAATTATGTACAAAAGCAGCACAACTTTTTTCAACATTACAAATGTTTCTTGAGCACAGAATAATTGTATTGAAATGATTTCTAAAGGATCATGTGAAACACAACACTGGAATAATCACATCACAGAAATAAATGATATTTTCAAATATGTTCACATAGAAAACCATATTTCATCATTTACTGTATGTTTTATCAAATAAATGCAGACTTAGTGACCATACAATAATACTCATAAATGCCACTCAACTTCTTTTAGTTTTTAGAGACATGATAACTTTTGTAGCAATTAAGTTCTAATTATTTATTAGCCATTTTCAACATAACAATGTTTATATAATGTGTCAAAATCTGCTTGTTTCATACAAAAGAGCTGATCCTAAATGACAGATGTGGACTTGTAGTCATTGCTTATGTGTCCATGAAGTCCACAAGCCGGCAGGATTCAGAACATTGCTCGGAAGCATTCCCTTTGCCTACCCAACAGTCTGTGCGACGTTACATCATAAAAGTCTAGACTTTGACGATGACCGCAAGGGCTGAGGGTGTCATTTAGGACAAGGCATATCTGATTTTCACAAGAGATGATCTGTGATTAAACTCGACTAACTGCTGATCGTTCTTTTTTTTTAACAATGATGTTTTAACAACAATGACTGTATTGTCTACCTAGACCGACTTGTTTAAACACACATCTTTTCTAAATCACTTCATTCTTTTTTTTTTTTTTTTTATGGCTGCCTTCCATTTAACTATACATCTGTCAGTTGAAAGGCGATTTTTCTCGACCTTTCGGACAGCTCATCTTCCTGTTCTATGCTCTTTAGTCTGCATGAAAGAGGAAGAGATGGTCCCAGCGAGGTTGTGAATGTAAGGCCGACTCGTTTGCCTGCTTATGTGCCTGGGTTTTGCCTCTGGCCTTTTCTGGAATCTTTATACTAACATCTCTTCTGCTTAGCACCATCAGATTTTATGTGTTAAGGTAAAAGTCAGCGTTTGGTCTTGATGTGCATAACTGCAATCTTCTGGAGGCCTATAAGTGACTGTCATTTCCCTTGGCATACAAATAAAAGGCTGTCTATCATGCGTAATTCAGTACAGCCATAACTCAATCTTTTATTGCATTTAAAATTCAAAAGTTTGCATTCCCAACTTTACAGCTTATTGTTGTTACCCGAGGCAAAACAAAATATACAGCACTGTTCAAAGACACTTTAACGCTCCTTTGAGCTGAGCTTGAAATATGACTTATGGACAATATTGATGAATTTGAGTACCGTGTATGAAGAGAAAAGTTGAGAAATACTGCTAAAAATGTCTGAATTATGAATTCCTGTTTTGACTTGTTTCAGATGATCACTTCAGACTCGGTCTGAAGAACATGCTCGAACTTGAGCCGAGGTTGAATGTACCACCGCAACATAAAACAGTGAAGTGTTCCCTGTGCTTGTGAGTTACTGCGGTATCACTCTCCTTTGTTTTTATTGAGTTTGCTTTTGTCAGGCCCTTCTAGGGTTTCACCGGAGAGAATCAGCATGATCAAAAACGGATTCCCTTTATACTTTCAGCTGCTCCTCGAAAACTAGAGGCCTGCCAGTCAAACACAGTCAGAGAAAGAATGAAATAAAGAAAGAAAGAGAGAGAGAAAGAAAGAAAGAAAGAAAGAAGAGACTGTTTGAGGCCTGTTGAACAGATGGAGGTTAGCTCTCTCTGGCTGTGTTCCCACAGGTTTGATGTTGTCAGGACTCTCTCTTTCTCTCTCTCCTGTCTGGCTCAGTAACCCACAGTATGCCTGTTTATAGGGATATGATCATGTGTGATGCGTTAGGATGTTGGAACTTAATTCGAGTGGGACTGTGGAAATGTTTTACCGCTGTGGTGATTTCTGCCCTGCAGGATGACCCTCAATCTCTGGATCTAAGCTGAAGAGAAAAACAATCAAAGAGAAGTGCAGGCAGAGTATGAAAGTGAGAATGAGAGGGAGGTGTAGCATCAAGATTCACAAAGAAATGTAAGAATTTGTCTTGCTTTTTTTGTGTTCTCCCTCTGGGGCTGTCGTAGACTTATACCTGCACCCCCTTGTGGTAGACAGAGTCATTGCAATCTCCTTTTCTTCCCCTCACGTTGTCCCAGTCTCTGGCAAGAACACATTACGTTCGGACACCGTGCCAAAATACTGCTTCTGGTGTCTTGTCTGGCTATAAATCATGCAGCTATCAGTGTTTAAAGAAGGCACAGGCCAAAGAGATGCAGGCTGTGAGGGCATCTGTACCGGCTGGCACACTCATTTTGAGATGGACAGCCACACCAGATCCACAGCATACATCATTTTGACAGGGAATCCAGGCAAATAATCTAGTCAATCATCTGGTTGAGTAGTGTATAAATGTATATGTTGACCGATAAGGCATAGTCGTGAATTAGTAAACAGGCTTTCCTCAAGAGACTCTATAACCCAGACTCTAGTCGTGTTACAGCTTGATTAAACTAATGCTAATAAGTATTAGTTTCAAAACTAATTCTTGATTTGTTGACCCATCACATCTAACCTGAATGTAATATCATCTTTTTAATTGCTTTCGTAATGCTCTCGCAATCTTTTACTTTTATTATTTGACACATAAAACCTAATTAGCCAGCAAGCTAAGCTTTTTTGTGTTTTCTACTAACAGTTACACCAAAAAATATTATTATTTCCTTCAAATAATATTATTTGCACTGGGAATTTTGGCAATTATGTTGCTAGTTAAAATATTACATAATGTTAATCCATGATAGGGTTGTTTAGCTATATTTAGGCAGACACTTTTATTTAAAATATTTTCATTATTTCAAGTACAAGGTACGCATTTTATTATGTTTATGCATTACCTGAGAATGTGTTATGTTAAAAATGTAAAACTAAATAAAGGAAAACTTTTTGGTTAATTATTCTTTCAAGAATTCACACTGTTTTGACCAATTGTCTGTTGGAATAATTGTAATAATAAATCGTAATATTTCTGAATAGGTGAATGTTCTTAAGATGCTTATAAGACCATCTTATTGTGTGCAGAGAGACTGAATTGAAGGAATAGGACACTTTTTGCAGCAACTTCTAAAAAAGACTGTTGGACTGAAATTTAATGACATGCACACACATCCACATGCACTTATGCATACAAAAGTAACGCAAGCAGGTGAAAAACAAAAATAGCTTTTTGGTGTATAATGTAACTGTTTTGCATACAGCATACCGTATGCAGAATAGAAGATGCACCCAGTATAGTCACCGTTTGAAATGTACATTTCCTATAGATAAACCTAAATAGACTGATAGTCCAAAAATGTGTTTTAATACTTATTCCAGCACTTTTGTTTTTGATTTTGAGTGGCTTCATACTGTTCTGATGCAACTCAGGTACTTAGGCTCCACGAGAGCCATGTGGACTTCGGCCTATTAACAGCATGGCAAGAAAGAAAATAAAAAAACACAGATGTTTCAAGTTGGCTAACAGCCCATGTCTGCCATCCATGGAACTGTATTTGACAGTGTTTGATTCATCCTGTTCACCCTATAGGTCAGGGTGAACAGATATCTGTGTATGTCCATGTAGGGAAATGTTAGCAGTATGCGGTGGGATCTGTTTGGAGCAGAGTGAAGTGCTTCCTGATGTGGGCTGCCCTGTCAGAGGTTAAAAGGTAGCATCAGTTTTCGCTTGGACTTTGAATGTGGATTTCTTCCTCTGTTTTTATTTTTCTGTCTCTCGATCTCAGACCCTTTTCTTCTTCCTTTATCACTCTCTCTATAAAATGCCTAATCCATCTGGGTCTAATGCTCGGCCAGAGCATCAGTATTCATCTTGCTCTCTCTTCTCTTTCCACCTCTTCCCCTTGTGTTTGTTTTTATACTATGGGGGTATGATATCTGTTTAATAATTCATTTTTAGAGTGTATACCCATGCAATGAGAAATTCTGATTCATCCTCAGAGTTTGCCGGCTGCCCGCTTCTTGCATCATTTAGGCTCGAGAGTAAGCCGTAGCTTGCTAGCACTCTTTGGAGTTTAGCCGTCTCCATTTTGTTTGCTGGAAAGTTTGCTGTGGACAAGCGGCTAGCAGAGTCAGGGGTTTTCCTTCCTTTCTCTGACGACATGCCATTTTAAAAACAGACGAGACCACAATGGCCCTTTGATCTGTAAGGAGAGAGAGGGAGAGACGGCGTGCAAGAGAAAGAAAGAGCACTGACCAATACCAGCCTTCTCCCAACTGTGGTCTTAAAGATTAAAGGGGAAATATTCTGTGAAGGCATGTGTGTGAGTTTGTGTGTGTATTTGAGGTTGACTTGTGGAATATGGCTAAATGTGGCTGTGTAATTGAACAGTTTTCCTGGTTGTGCTGTGCTGTGGTCGCAGTAGCTCTTTTGAAGCATTGGCTAGATTATTTCCTACTTGTTTCATTCCCCTAATCCTAAACCTTAAACATCACACATAACTAGCTTCACTCAGAAAACAGTGAATTGCCGCTGTCCATCATCTTTACATATTATCCTGCTCGGTTTCCAGCAGCGAAACAATTAGCAAGACACATACATTTTTAATACGTTAGTAACAGTAGAAGGTATTGTACTGTGAATCAGGGGAAAAAAAAAAAGAAATGTAGAGGAAAGGGGGGAAAAAACAATAAAATTATAATGTTTGCTTTAAAAAATATATATAATATAAAAAGGGCCATTTCAGATTTGCTACAGGTTGCAAGCTCAAACAACAGTATCTGTGGCACAATGTTGATAAGCACTGAATAAATACATCAATAAATTTGACTACACTTTAAAAAGAACAATGAGGCATTTGCAGTACAACGATAAATGTGGCCAATTTTTGGATGATTAAAAATCTGAATAAATCTAATGTGTACAGTGTGTGTACAATTCTTATGTTAAAATGTGTTTATTTAAGATGTAAAGATGTTTTTGTTGCCGTGGAATTAAGTTAAAAAGGTTACTAAATTATTGGCTATACTTGGCTATACATGTTTTGGCTATACTATTGCAAATGTGAGTATTTAGTTGTTTATGCATTAGCCCTTTTCATGTTCATAAGTGCTTCTCTCTTATAGATTTTTAGTTTTAAACAAAATAAGAAAAAAAAAAATATATATATATATATATATATATCCCAAATTATAATGATTCTGTTTACCATGCTGGGAGGTACATCTCCTATTGCTTATTTATAAATGTGTATCTGTGTATAGCATCTGGGTGTGTTTTAATGGCAGGAACGAAGGCAGTGGAATATTTAATCCTCAAACTGTTGTCTGCATTGTCCACTTCTTTTAGTGTTGGTGTGATCACTCCATGTTTCTTGGGTGGCTTCTGTCAGAGAGAGAGTAAATATAGTCCTGGAATAAACCATGAATACATGGTTGGGCTCAGAAAATCACAGTGGCACAACGCCACAGAGAGGGACATGGCCTTGTGTGGGTCTCTGACAAACAGCACATGCCTCAGGGTGGAAACAGCAGCTCACACACAAACACTGCTGCATGAGCGCGTTTCCCAAACAGCCCAGAAAATAGCTGCTCCCTGCCTCCACTGGGGGAAAAATTGCTTACTCACCCTCCCACATGCCTCATTTCCTGTTCTTATTATGGAAAGTAACGGTGGAAGTGGGCCTCTGCTGGCTCAACTGTGATCAGTGTTGTTTTTTGTTGGTGTTGCTTAAATGCTGATTGAAATAAGGAGGTACATTCCAAGAACAGCACACAATCATGTTTACATTATGACTTCAAATTGATAAATTTGGTGATTTGGCATATGTATAAAACATGATAAAATGCTAAAATGAAAATGCTGTCATTAATTAGTCACCTTCATATCATTCCATTCCCGTAAGAACTTTGTTCATTATCACAACAGTTTTGATAAAATCTGAGATCTTTCTGACCCTGCATGGTTCAACTGTAATGTAATGAAGCTACGAGAATACTCGAGCTATGAGAAAGCAAATATAATTCCTTTCTGTGTCAGTCTTTGATGTGCAACCATGAAAGTACCATGATGAACCACTGATGTCACATGGACTATTTTAACAATGTCCTTACTGCCTTTTTAGGCCTTTGCTGTCTATGCAGAGTCCAAAAATGTGCTTGGATTTCATTATAAATATCTTAATTTGTGTTCTGAAGATGAACATTATTAATCTGCTTTAAAATAAATTTGATATCGAGTAAAAGGACAAATGCACAATAACAGAATGACACAATAATGACCACCCTTTGAGCTTAGGAGTGTGTTATATTGTATATTCAAAAATAAAATTAAAAGGGGATGAAAGGATGGGAAATTTATCATTGTGAAATGATCTCTGAACTTATTTTATATGCTTGTTACATGTCTTTAAATATGGCACCATGGGTGTCTCCCAACATTCACTGGGTTCCAGCAATGCTAAAAAACTGCAGCCACTTATATTTGTGACCTATAAACTACTACACTTTTCCCCCCATATTTAGTACAAACAGTGCGTTCATAAGTTTGGGATCAGTAAGATTTTTTTTGTCTGTTTTTGAAAAAAAATGTCTCTATGTTCGCCAAAGCTGCATTTATTGAATCATAAATACAGTAAAAACACCAATATTGTAAAATGTACTCCTTTATATTTTAGCATATAAAAATGTACTCCTGCTAAATCTTTTCAGTCTTCAGTGCCACATGATGAACATTTCTTCCTATTATTAGTGTTGTACTTATTTTTTCAGATTTTTTTTCAGGATATTTTGAAACAAAATGCAACAATGTTTAATGCATCCTCACTAAATTAAAGTATACATTTTTCTCTTTCTCTCTCAAAAACAAAACAAAAAAAGATAAGTAAATATTAAAGTAAATAAATACGGACCCCAAAGTTATTGTACAGTAGTGCATATATAACTGTATTTTCTAAATAAATCACGATTTTGGTTAAATGTGGTTTATATTGTCTGGAAAGGGCAGGACAACACAAAAACCTGGAAACGAAGAGGCAGAGAATGAGCAACAGATTAAAGGGACAGTTTATCCAAAAATGACAATTCTCTCTTCTTTTTACTCTCTCTCATGTCGTTCCAAACCAGGATGAACTTTTTTTCTGCTCAACATAAAATATGATGTTTGCTAACCAGACAGTGTTTACTTGAATTGTATGGAAACATTTTTTTTATCTGCAGAAGTAAAAAAAAAGACATGAATTAGAGAAATGATGACAGAATTAAAATTTTTGAGTAATCTACGCCTTTAAGTCAGGAAAGCAGGCCTATATTTGAAATGATTGTGAGGAAGATAGATAAACACAGATTCATGCGTAGTGAAGGTCAAGATATGAACACACACACACACACAGTCTCTTAGAGTGAGAGATTATTCATCATCAGTGTCAGGGTTAGTGGTGGACTGGACTGGCAGATGTTTTAGCCTCTGCACTGACAGCATGTGTGAATGAGCTCAGTGCTTAAAGTTGCATCAATGGGAGACTGGCTCCCAAACAGCTCATAACACACAGCTTTGACCTCTGCCTTCTCTCTCTCACACACACACACACCACTGGGCCAACCTGCAGTCTCTCAACAGGCCAGAATGGTGTGTTTGCTGGCATGGAGTCCTCTGTGTGTATGGGTAAGAGAGATATTTCTGCGTGTGTACAGAAATGGTCTTAATCTGTGAAGTGTGTGTGGATTGGGTGTCAGTGAGGATATTCTCTTATGTGTGTGGGTGTGTGCGCGCACATTTCACTTTGCTTTGTGCCGAGCTCTCTGTGAAGCACCTGGTTGCTGACGGCTGATATCTTTCACTTTCCCCTGTGAATGTTTACGTGTCAGCTGACAAAATTCCAGTCCTCATGGAAACTCCTTGGGTGTTGGTGTTCTGAATGGCTCCTTTGTTTTTGCATTCCCGTGTTGTGTGAACCGTGTTTTGGTTTCCGAGCTGATAATTGCTGAAGCGACAGCAGGCTCTGCTGCTTTCCTCCGCCGGCTGCTGGGCTTCACCCTCTCAGCCGCAGACCAGACACTGATGCTAACTCCTCCTGACAAACACTTAAGCACACTTCAAACACACCTATGGTAAAATTTGTCAAACTTTTAACCACTTTGACTGTGAGAGGGGAGAAGAAAAACAGCAGAATCTGTAGACGTTTTTCTTTGTTTTGTTTTCAGATAATTTGAAACATGCTGGAAGACTGAAGGTGTCCACGTGCGTTTTTGAAGGCCTTAGGTTGTTATTTTACCATCAGCAGACAGTTTGATGGGGTCATATGGGATATTTACACAGTGCGAAGTTCAGCCAAAGTGTGAGGATTTCATGCTAAATTTGAGTAATTAGCACAGCTGTTATTCTTGCGCTTGACCATAACGGTGAATGTTTAAGATTTTTATGAAAAGCTGGAAATATCAGCATATTGCGGTCAAGATTTAAACATCATAACAAACTAAATGCATTATGTTTTACACGTAGCCGTTCTATGACCGCTGCTTCATTTATTTTTTTACAAATAAATGTCTAGGAATATAGCTTGAATTTAGCATTTGAAGTTCATACTTGGTGAAAAGACTTTCCCAAAAAAAAAAAACAAAAAAAAAAAAACAGGATTACAGTAGGTATGTGTTTCTGCTGAAAAGCAAAGTATACAGAGTACATTTTTAGGTTTTTACACATTTTAGATTATGATAATATTATTTATATGCATGCTTCCTTATACTTACTGTAAGGACGGCTGTCCACGACAGTGTTTACAAAATTTGACTGTTTTCTAATAGAAATGTAATGCAAAGCTGAATTATCAGCAGTCTTCAGTGTCGCACGATCCATCATAAATCATTCTGATTTTGATCAATTTATTGCACGTATGCTACATAAAAGTGTTTTTTCCCTTTTCTTTTAAAACAAAATAATCTTTTGGCCCAGCGAGTTTCCATTTCAACCAAGTATTTAAGAAAGTAAGAAACTTGGAATACCACTCCATTACGAGCAGGCTGACTTGTGTTTAATTTCTTAATATTTTAGTTTTTCTTCATTTTTTTTAACACTGCCATCACTTCACCATCCATGAGAACCCAATGAAAGGCGTGAGTGTGTGTGAGAGATCCTGGGATTGTTGAGCTGCACAGTGAGAATTGATCCCCTGTCTTTGATGTCTGTGAGGGCAGGCTTAGCCACCCTCTCCCAGTGTTTGCTTTGGCCCGTGCACCAGCACAGCAGCGCTGGGCCCTGGTAGCTCCCTTTAATATGATCAGTGGGCCAGTTCTTTTCATCAGCCTGGAGGTCTAATGCCTTTAACTGGCTTACGCTGACCTCTTCTATCCCCCCTTAACACAAACACTCACACACATAAACCCACCCACCAACACATACACAGAGCATCACTTCATCCCCATCCTCTATTCCTGCCCTAACGGCCTCTGGGAGTCACTGTGTCACTGGGGCGTGACGGTGGCAGAGGCTTCTGGGTAACAGATGCATGGATCACCAGAGGGCTTGTGCTGTACATGTCAATGCACCTGCCGTGAAATGACTACATGGGAAAACATGAGTATTAAGGAGGAGATTATACTTTGCAAATTATTATTCATGCTATAGGAACACGGGTAACTGAATTGCTCTCATATTAAAACGTCCATCGGTTTAGATGCTGAAGTGGCCTGTGAGGTGCTCCTGGGGTGAATCAAAAACAGATTTAGTGAGGAACTGCGGTGAAGCCTCTGAATAGTTAAAAAATCTCACTGAAATGAACTAAAGCTGGTGGTGACAGAAAGAAGACAAGAGAAGGGAGCAAAATGGTCACATAAACCAAAGAAATGGGTATTGAAGTCACCAGAGGAGAGCTTTTAGAGAGCTGGATCTGATAAAAGGGTGTTATTTTAGCCAAGCTTTTATCACAACTGTCACACAGCACCAGTAAATATAGCAGAAAGAAGTTCTCGTAGTATCTATCTATCTAAGTCCATAGTTCCTTTTAACATTCTTTCTGTCATTCTATTATTCTATATTTGTTGTTTTGTCTATCGTTCTATAATTGTATCTGTCATACCTGTTATTCTTTCTTTCTGTTATTCTTTTCTATAGTTTTATTATTCTATTCCTCATTCTATCTATCATTCAATACCAAATGGGCGCTATGTGAAAAATTCATGTTCCTTTCCCCCACAGTTGAAACTGTTTGGGGGGGTTTAGATATTATTCTATCATTCTATCTATCAGTCCATAATTCTATCTACCATTCTGTCAGATATTATATTATTCTAGCTCACTCTGTGTTGTTCATTAGATCATTCCATCTGTTACTCTTTCATTATATTTACCATTCTTTAGGATTCTATGTTGTTCTTTCTAAAATGTTAACATTCTATTTATAGTTGTATGTCGTATTGTCTGTATATCATAATATCTATTATTCTTTCATTTTATTTAGTCTCTCTGTAATTTCCAGACACTATCTCCTGTTTGCATTTACATTATGTATTCAGGCATTTCAAAACACAGCATTATACAACATATAATTTAAATATATGCAGTGTATATCTACCTCATTTATCATTTAGTTTATTTTTGGTGTTTGTGAGTTATTTTGCTCGAGTGCAGAACAATTTTTTTATTATCATCATCACCTTCATTACATTCCTTCTGCCATTAAGAAGAGTGTCTTCCTTGTCTGGCAAAATTTAAATATGGTTTCCAAATTCTGTATTCATAAGGTGAAAAAAAAAATCTTTTCATAAGTTGTTTTGAATTGCAAATTTGTCAAAATCAGCCGTCGCAGAGCAGGCCAGGCCCATGGCGCTTATCCTCGAAACCAGTAAGCCTGGCGACATTGGCAGCAGCACACACATACACGCATACACACAAACACAAACTGTCATGGCATAATTATGTAACCCAAACCTCAGCAGATTATTTAAATGTGTGCTGGAGGTGTCATCCTCAGTGTGCCCATGGCGGGTGAGTGGTGTCACATCTCAGAAGTGGAACGGGTGAAGCAGACTCCCCCACACCCCCCCACACACAACCACACGCACACACAACTCTGCCATGGCGGTCTAATCCAGAAGCAGCGTATACGTGTGTATATTTGAGCACATGTGTGTTAGTATGTTACCTTTGATGGGTTGGATTAAAGCAAATCTCCACTCCTTTGGTGCAGTTCAAACACACAGGGACAATACTGCTCACCACAGCCCAGCTAATGAGAGATAAACCTGAGCCCAGGGAAGTGAGCGACGAAACATCAACCTGATTAAAGACAGAATCCCTTGCATTCCCTCCTTTTTCAACTCCCATCACGCATACATCTAATTCCATCCCTCTCTTCACCTTTTTCTTTGTTTATTCCCCTTTCTTTGGGAGAGCTTGGCTTGACAAAGAGGCCAGCTTGACTTTATTGCTGTGATGGGCTGCGAATGTCTTTCACCACATGTAAATGAAGAGCTTTACATCTTTCTATGTGTCTCTCCTGCTAACTTAGAGAAGGGGCTATGTGTTATTACAGGGCTTGTTGACTCTGCAGATTTAGAGCTGAGCTCTCTGCTTTGTGATTTGATAGCTTAATTAAACATGCAAATCTGCTATCTTTATACATCACGCTCGGGGGTCCCCCTCAAAGTGCCCCATTCACAAGCATCTCCTTTCATCTAATATATAGAGTTCTGCATATGCAGAATTGGGAGAGACGAACATAACAGCGTTGCCATGTTGTTGTATAATTTATATGTACATATTTCTTTTTTACAAAAGAAAATGTTGTATTATTTATATTATATATTTATATTATTGAAGTATTTTTAAATGATTTTTTTTTGTTATATATTACTTTATTATTTTATATTTTAATTTGTTTTAGAATTATGTGATGTGTTTTTGTAAATTTTTTAGTTTTTATTTAGTTTATTAGATTTCATATATCTGTGTGTAATTTATTTGCATTTCCGTTTAGTCATTTAAGTGCTTCAACTTAATTTTAATTGCTGTAGTTGCAAAGGCAACATTTCTATATTTCAATACTTAATTTTAATTTCATCTTTATTTGAAATAACAAAAAGAAATTTAAATTTGCTTCTGTTTAAGTTAACAAAAAAAAGACACTGTAATAATCCTTCCTAACAAATCTTCCGCGTTTAATTTATGCTGCACGACTGTACGTTAACCTAACAAGCACTAGTGATGTTGGTAAAGCACAATGTTTGGAGATTTTGCTTGTGGACGGGAAGCATTACTGCTAGTCTTACAAATGACCCCTCCAGCTCTGATACTGACACACCGCTGCGTCGCTCGTGTTGACACAGCTCCGTATGCTCTGGGCAGGATGATGAAGCTGTCCAGTGGATTTGAGATGTGGTAATCCGCTGCTGAATTAGCTCAGGAGGATGTCTCAAGGCACTGACGGTGTGGTGCCACTTATGTAGGATTGAGTAAGTACCCTCTGGTCCTCACGCCTCCCGTCAGAGGAGCAGCCCCTGGGCCAGGGAACAGATCTCAGCCTCCTGTCTCTCAGATTCCTCACAAAAGAAAACAGAGTGCTGACACAATGAGACACTCTGACATGATCTGATTTTAATAAGCTCAGCGTGCTGAGGGTGGCTTGTTTGCGAGGGAGGTGAATGGAAGAGTGTTTGGAAACGTATGTACATATGTTGAGGGTTTGTCTTGGGGGGTCAGCGGTCGGAGAGGCAGAGGTTGATTGCGTTTGCGTGTGTGCGTTTGGGGTGAGGGTGAGACTCCTGTGTGCGGCGTGATCCCGGTGAATCTCCTCTTTGAAGCGGAACAGATGTGGATTTGCATATGTGCGGGTCCCAGGCTTCAGTGGAGATTAGCGGCTGGTTTTGTGGAAGGTGCATATTTAATAAAGGCCTGAAGCGAAGCCGAGCAGACCCCAGCAGACACACAGGACAAAAGCAGAGGAGGGAGAAGAGGGTCGGTGACAGGCAGAAACAGACCTTAGACCAGATTGAACCGGCCTTTTGAGTAGGGCTGCGTGTGACAAGATTTTAAGGCTTTACAAACAGGAAGCGAGAAAGGGAAAAGCTAATAAGAGGGTTTATGACTTGTTCAGTCTCATCTGCAAGTTTATTTGTTTGTTTGCACTCTTTTGATGTAAGGTTGTGCTTTTCTCCTTTTTCCATGCTCGTGATCTTTTTCTGTAGTAATTTGGGCTAAGGGGTGGGATGCGAGGCAGAAATAAGGGATTTAGTGGAGAATATTTGGAGCTGAAAATAACTCCATGTTTCCCATGGGGTGGAGATGCAGCAATAAAAAAAAAAAATTAAATAATGAATGAATGTGAATCAATTTCATCAGTGATGAAATCTACTTAAAACTGTATGATATTTAAACTATTTAATGTTTATAATTATGGAATTTAAATAATGTTATGATGTGTATTTATATATACACATATTTGGGAACCGTTTTAAAATGAACAGTTGACCAGACACATCAATTTATGATGATTTATTAGACTGTTGTTGTTCTCGGCTGACAGAATTTTTTTTTCTGCTTTAAAGTTTTTTTTTTTTTCAGTCAATAAGGTTAAAGGAACCAAGAAACACAAAATTCAGTCTTTTTGATCTGTTTCTCAGCGAGTTGTTTTTATTCATCCACTGAGATCCATTCCACTGTTTATTTTCAGGAACTGAAAATCAGGTAGTTTTTAGAGGCACTGATTTTTTCTGAGTTTTCACTCCTCTCTCTTTCTTTCTTTCTTTCTTTCTTTCCTTCCCTGAGCTAACCCAGAGTCTTGTGCTCACTAAAACTGAATTTATTTGAGGAAAAAAAGAAAAAAAAAAAAACACAAAACAGTGATATTTTTACAATTAAAAATAAGTAATAGAATTCTAATAGAATAGATTTGAATACATAATTCCTGAAAACAATATTCCTGAAATGGAAAAGCTGAATGTTTGTCATTACTCCAGTCTGAAGTGTCACACAATCCTTCAGAAATCACTACAATATTATTATTTTTATTGCTCAAGAAACATTTCTAATTATTTAAACATTTCTGTTTTTTTTTTTTTTTAGTTCAGCATTTCAATGTCAGTCAATGTCTTTTGGAAGTCTTTACTATTATTTTTTATACAATTTATTGCTGAATAAAAGTTTTCATTTCTAAAACAAACAAACAAAAAACACGTTAGGGTTTACATAAAATATTGTCCTGAAAAGCATTCAGCATGATTAAAACAAAGAGTGTGGGAGAGAACAAAGGATGAGAAGACTGTTAGCATCAGAATATGAGATATACCAGAGAGAACAATAAAGGAAATGACACAAAAAGTGACAGACAGGGGTGGGTAGAGTAGCCAAAAACTGTACTTGCGTAAAAGTAATAGTCTGAATGGCTACTTGAGTAAGAGTAAAAAAGAAAAACTGCTCATATAGTAAGTTACTAGTTCCACTTCAGTCGAGTCACTGAGAGACAAAGCACCTCTGAGCCTTATTATCCAGCTGCATCTGATCACAGCATGAGTATAACCAAGGCAGCTGAACAGTGCACATTAACTTTTCGCTTTGGAGCCTTGCCTGACCTGAGTCCTGAAGTCTTTGAAAAAGAGTTCTTATGGAGTTCATGTTCTCTCCTGACGGCGACGAGAAAATCTCAGGCTGTCGGCAGATCCTGCGGGTTGGCTGTTTTTTTAAAAACGGCTCAGTCTTTGCAACCAGCGAGCAAAAGACTGACATTGAGTGCACAATTGTGCCACAAGGTCCTCCCTGGGCAAACCAGGATCGAAAAAGAGCAATTTCTCACGGCTGTCGAAAGACATGCTCTTGGTATGTCTTTCTGACCATGCGCTTCCGGGTGCGGTAGTTTCTTCATCTCTCTGCACGGACATGATTGCTGGGCCACAGTGGGCCGAGTATCTCCTCTGGTGCACCCCAGAAAGATGAGATGTCTATTGCAGCATCAGAGGAAGAGTCGGCTGGTAAGGTGGATGACTCGACAGGACAGCTCCCCTCCGTGGCCGCTGCCTGTCCGAGCCGGACACCGAAATGTTGGCTATGCTCCTCCGAGTCGCCGAGGAGATCCGATTGGAGGTGCCCATTGTGCCCCCATCCAAACCTTCGAGGCTGGATGATTGGTTGAGCTGAACAGGTCGTGGTGGGCCCCTGTCTCGCTCACAGCCCGGCTATTCACCCCTCGCCACCCTCAATGGCAGGGCAGCCAAGGGCTGCACGGGGAGTCCCCCAGGCTGAGCGTGCTGTTGCAGTGCATGCCCGCGGAGTGCTGCCACCTGGCTGAATCAGCTGCATTTGCCCTCCTAAAGCACGTAAGTCTTTGCCCGCTCTTGCCGGTGGACCTTACTGCGCCGTGGGGGCTGCCTCCGCCTTGCACATCACATTGCACGAGGGTGGTCCTGATCAAGGGCTTGTGCAGGAAACTTGCGCCAAGTCCAACCTCGCTCCTAGGAAAGGTAGCGGCAGAAGTCGCGGTGCAATCCCTTGGTCAAGTGATGTCCACAGTTGTGGTCCAGAAGCGGCACGCTTTCTCGACGCTCCCATCTCCCAGGTCGGCCTATCGGCGACACTGTCAGGGACTGGACCCTGAAGTTCTCAGGAGTTTACAAGCAGGCCAAGGTGGCGGGGCAGCCAAGGGCTGCGTGGTGGTCCCCCAGGCTGAGCATACTGTCGCGATGCATGCCCGTGAAGCGCTGCCGCCTGGCTGGATCAGCTGTGTTTGCCCCTCACCGGCAGAGTTTACCCCACTACGGAGGCTGCCTTGCTGTGCTCAGCCTCCACCTGCTCATTGCTGAGGGAACCCACCTGAGGCTTCCAAACCTGCTCCGTACCCCACCAAGGCTCAAGAAGCAGACTGGTGGCCCAATGTCGAGCTGTCCGTGGGTGAGCACTGCTGCCTGTGCCTCAGGGGCCGGAGAACACAAAAATCAGCATGCTTCGAATTGCCCTTGGCACGGCAGCTTGGAGGTGTGGGAGTTTAGTGGGGTCTGAGCCCGCTGTGGTTTTCAGCCATTAACCTGAAGGACAATTCTCAACTATCCCAGTGACTTGCTCATTATAGCTCACTTGTGGGATCTGTTGTGCGGGACCTGGTGCTTCAGCACCTCAGCCA
This sequence comes from Enteromius radiatus, assembly GCA_032357445.1. Lineage (NCBI taxonomy): Eukaryota > Metazoa > Chordata > Actinopteri > Cypriniformes > Cyprinidae > Enteromius > Enteromius radiatus. The sequence continues at coordinate 14,278,701 of JAUCMS010000127.1, forward strand.
TCTGGGCCTTCAGGTCAACCTGAGAACAGAGCAAACTATCCCTAAAAAAAAAAAAAAAAAAAATGGTGCAGAGGATTTCTTGGCATGGAGCTGGACTTGGCCGAGATGACTGCCCGCCTCACCAACAGGCGTGCCCTCTCAAAACTTCAGAGGCTCCTTAGGCATATGGCAGCCGTAGCCGCAGTAACACCGCTTGGCCTGCTTCATATGAGATCGTATTCATATCTCGCTCTGCTTCACTTCCGACCGACTCATCTTCGTCCGCACGGGCAGCACTGCGACCGTAGCGTGCATCAACCGCCAGGGTGGGCTACGCTCCCGTCATATGTCACAACTCGCCTGCCATCTGCTCCTGTGGAGTCTGTGCGTTGGCTCATGGTGCCTCTCTAGCAGATATCTGTAGAGCTGCAGGCTGGGCGACACCGAATACCTTTGCAGGGTTAGATATTCCCCATGTCGAGCCTGTGTCCTTCCGTGTCTTTAGTTAGACATCAGGTGAGCAGGAGGACTACAGGATCTGTGCACTATTCTCCCAGAATGTTCCCTACGAGCGAACTCTGGGTCCTCCTGCCCCAAAGTCAGACCTAGAAGTGGAGTAGATTTCACATTTCCGCATGTAGAAACAAAAGCAAAGCATGCGCTCCGCCCCCCCAACCCCTGCTTCAGTAACAACTGGCATCCCTGTGGGGCCCCTTTTTATTTGGCCCCCAGGGCGTTGGGAAGGTTACGTGCAGATCCTTCTGTTGACACGCTCGTCCTGTCGGCATGAGGGTCTCTTCGTAACGCGGCCCCAGGGTCATGGCCTTTTCCACAGGTCTGTTCCCATATGTAACGTCAGAGTGACTCGACTGAAGGGAAACGTCTTGTTTACATAGGTAACCCTCATTCCTTGAAGGAGGGAACGGAGCCGTTACATCCCCTTGCCATGACCCTAGGTAGCGCTGATGCTAGGCTGCGGCTCTACTCCTCAGCAAAAAAAACTAATGTGCACTGTTCAGCTGCCCTGTTTATACTCACGCTGTGATCAGATGCAGCTGGATGCAAGCAGTGCATGCCAACGTTCATTGGCCTTTTTAATAAGGATCAGAGGTGATTGGTCTCTCATGCAAGTTCCCATATGTAACGTTTCCGTTCCCTCCTTCAGGGAATGAGGGTTACCCATGTGTATATATGTGTATATATATATATACACACACACACACACACACACACACAAAAATGAAAAAACCTTTATTGCTTTATAGTATTAAGCCTCAAATGCCAGTTAAACATTGGATTGGTTTATTTTTTAAATGAAATAAAAACACTTATATTTTGTTATGTAATTTATTTCTGTGATGCAAATCAGAATTTTCCTCAGCCTTTACCTCAGTCTTCATGTTGATTTATTATCAATGATGTTCTTTTAAGCTTTCTATTCATAAACAAATCCTGAACAAAATGTCACATGTTCCAAAAAATATTAGGCAGCAAAACTCTTTACAATAATGCAATAAATAATTAAATTACAATGATTTCTAAAGGATCATATGACTGAAAACTGAAGTAACAGCTGTTGAAAATTCTGATTTGCATCACTGAATTAAATTATATTTTAAAGTATATTAATTGTATTACAGGCTAAATGTAGGCCTTTATAACCTCTGACACGAAGAGTTAAAACTCCTTAACATCTGAACATACCAAAACAAATGCACATTTACGGATCCCCCTCCGTCTGTTCTACAAAATGTAAACAAATGTTCTGTAAGCGTAAATATTAATTGTGTCTAACCAACGTTAGGCAAAGGGAACATGCTGTACGCCGCTGTGCAGAGTTAACGTGGGTTTGGCAGGTGTTCACTTAATACTTTGTGACAGCTTATTCAATGTATTAAACTTTTTACTTAATGTATGAGGTAGTGGTATCTTCGGCCCAGTGGTACTGTAATCGAATGTAGTACATCTATACCTGTGGAACTGTAGACAGCACACAAAGTGTTCAGCTAAGATCTTCATAGCTAGCAAATGATAGCCTTTCCAGATATAGATCCAAAGCCACATCTTCAATGCTCTTGATGTTCTTAAACTGTCTGTTAAAACTCTGAGTGAGATCCACTTCAGACGAATCAGTGCGAGCGGTAGGAACTGAACAAATCCTTTAAACTGATTTGCGAACCAAATCACTGGTTTGCCAACTGGTTTGATCAAGCGTTTGAACAGAAATTGACTCAAAAGAATGAATCATTCATGAGCGGGCATTGTTCATTGCCCAAAGAAAGGTAGATGGTGCATTTTGGAATAAATGGAAGCATTTTTAACTTGCAGTAAGATATAAGATACAAGTAATGAAAGGAACGTCACCCACAGTAACAAAGAAACCATTTTTTCACAAAAAAAAATTACTTGAATAAGAGTAAAAGTACCCATCTTTAAATATATAAATATAGTATTAGTTACCCCAAAAATTGACTCAAGTAAATGTAACAAAGTAAACATTGTCACCTCTGGTGACGGAAATACAGAGATGCTGTATTTGGGTATTTCTAAGGAGTTAAAGACGCTGGTTCTGGTTTGCGTCTCTGGAGTGCTGCTATCCTCCTTGGAGTGGATGCGATGATGAGTGTGTGTGTGTGTCTGTGTGCATGTTTATGTGGTTTATGAGGACACAAATTTGTATAATGACATGGGTATATGACATAGGTATTACAATATCGAGGTGATTTATGAGGACATTTTCGGTGTCCCTGTAATTCAAAAGGCTTAAAAAACATACTAAATGGTGTTGTTGTTTTTTTTTGTAAAACTAAAAAGGTAAGGGGTAGGTTTAGGTGTAGGGTCAGTGTAGGGCAATACCACATACAGTCTGTACAGTATAAAAACCATTACACCTATAGAGAAAAACCAACACGTGTGTATGTGTGTGTGGCAGGTCTGTGAGTCTCAGTGGAGGCACTGGGCCTCTGTGGGGTTAATCCACACTCAGAAATCCTCCTAATGAAGCAGATCACACTCCAGCATCATGGCACACTCAAGTCAGTCTATCCGCATACAGCAGAACAAAGTCATAACACCAACATAAATATTTCAGTCTGCTTTTTATCTCAGTGCTAACATGATAACACCACTCTGTGGTTTGGGTCAGGCATGAAGAAAAAAGCGGGAATGAGAAGAGAAGAAACGAAAGAGAAAATCTGAAGCAAAATTACAGTAGTTTATTTGATCTAGTCTCCTAGAAGATAAAATGAATGCTGCAGCTTTACCTTCACTCATGTGCATGAGCAAGAACTGTAAAGAATTACAGAAACCCACCTTAACCTTTAAATAAATTAATTTCAATTGAATTATCACACTGTTTTTCCACAGAGCATCCAGAAGAAGCCAAGAACAGACACAGAGACACTTAGCATTGCCTATTACAATCACAGACATTTCATGCACTTAATATCTCATTTGAGAAGAAATGTGTTATTTTTACACTTCCCTGGGGGATCAGCATAATCACCTCGCATATATTGTACGCATTACGGTAATTAAACTATTACAAAGGGGCAGTTTTTGATCAGGCGAAACACAGGAGGGTCCCGGACACAATAGCACGGGCCTCCCTCAACATGTCGACTCTCTGACAGACATTAATTGATTCTTTGTAAAAGTAGATGAGGAGCGAAGAGATACCTGCGTCCTGCACACACCACATTAAACCTCGTGATGGGGGTCATCAATGTGATGGTGTGTGTTTGCATTTGATGTGCCTAAAGGAGTTTAGGAGGCACATAAGTGTGTGTTTGTGGTGTGTGTGTGTGTGTGAGGGCACTGGTCTGTGAAGAACCACAGAGAGGGAAAACGCAGGGCATCCTTTATTTATTTGTGTGTGAAATATTTATCTGTCACAGTGACGTGGAAGAATGGGGCTGTCAGTCTCCTCTGCGCAGTCAAGAGTGTCGACAAGCTGGCGGCGGAGCCTGGACCAATCTCCTGTGAATAATTGCTGGAATTTCACTTTTGGGAACACCGACTCCCCTTTCGATGCCACATTTTCTATGTGTGTGTGTGTGTTGCAGTGTGTCTCTTTTGCATCAAGAGAAAAGGTAAAATCCTTCAGGACATCTACCTTCAAAAAAACGGACAGATATGTAAGGCCTCAAATAAATTATTCATATCGTTACTAAACAATGAAAAGCCAATGAAGCTGAAAACCAAATCAACCTTTAAATGCGAGCACACAAACACACACTGTTGTAATATACATGTTTATGGATGCTCCTGAGCTTCAATTGTGTGTGTGTGTGTGTGTGGTGGTCTTGGATCAGAGGAAGGAGATGTAATTCGGAGCGAGCAGCGTTTAATTGTTTTAGCACTCCTGTCTCTTCAGGGAACTCTTGGAGTCCTCTCATGCAGATAAACACGCCGCGTAAACAATAACAGGCCTAACGCGTTGGCTTACAGCACTCAGGGAAATTTAGCATCGATGCGGGTGTCAGGGAGGGAGTGGGTTTTTTATTCTTAAATTGCGTTAAGCAATTGTTCTTTATTTTAATGTCCAGGGTTCAAAGCGCAATTACTCTGCGGCAGCATTGTAGGATTCCCTGAGTGTCTGTTTTTACCACCTGCAGTCTTGGGGTCATATTGGTATCTAAATAGCAAAAAATGCACCATTGTGGGTCTACATGCAAATGGAAGTGCGTGTGCATGAAACACACACACACACATAAGTGTGCAAATGCACACAATGAAATGCAAGGTTTGTGGTCTGTGCATGCATAATTGAGGTGTACCTTGCTTTGGGAGAGTGGCTGTCATCTCTGGATGCTCATGCCACATTCCAGCAGAAAGCATCTTTGAATAATGAAGAGCAGCAACACACATGCAAAATGCAGAAGGAAAAGAATTGCGAGGAGAGGAAGGGCTTTCCAGTTTAAACGGCACAGCTTAACATCTTTTAAAATATCACTGAACTTTATATTATTCAATTAGATTAGATTAGAAATTAGAATTATTTGTATATGAATAAATTAAAATTATTGTGAATGTATACATTGTATTCACAATAAACAAACTTTGACTTCATAAATAAATATTTCACAAAGTTCTTATAATGTTCAAAAAATATGATGTTATAATATACTGAAACGTTGTGTACAATTATTTATGGGTGGTGTGATAGTATATTAGATGCATAAATTAATGTTTAATAAAAAATATAATTATTAAAACGATAATGCAAATTTAATTAATTTTTTAATTAAAAAGAATATGCAACGTCACAATCTATCTGATGTTCCAAAGGACAGCAACTTTAATTTAATTTAGAAAAATACCATTTCAATGTAAATACAGAACACTCCTTAATTAAAAAAAAATTCTAAACATTGCTTGTGGCAGTTATGTTTATCACTACTTTTTTTTTAACAGATGCTGTTGTGTTTTACCCCCTTAGGGCAACACTGTAGGCCCAATGTAATTTCAACAACAGTTTGTCCGCTCATTTCTATTTAGTTCTTTTTAGTACTCTGAAATGATTAAATGATTGTTTGCCATATTCCCTCAAAAAAAACCTTAAAAATGTTTTAAAAAATTTACATTTAAATAAGACATAATTTGAAGTGACTTAAATGTTCTCTACATAAGCTGTTAACTATTGACCTTACATGTAAAGAGTAGTTTCAATCAACATAATTCAGATTTGCTCCTCAAATATTCACAAATAGACAACGATCCAGGGGTAGTTTCCTGTGTTTTTTTTTACATTACTTCCCTCTGTTCAGAGAAGTCAAATCAATGTGTATCGTCATAGATAAAACAAGCTGAAAACGAAAGGCTAGTATTCATGTCTTTCTTTTTTTCTGTCCATCTCCTTCTCTCACTTTAAAGGACCACTGGCCATACAAAAGATTAAATAATAAATTAGAGGGTGGTCATAGAGCACGCCGGTCAGAGTGGGCTTCACAGCCAGACTCACTGAGGAATCAATTATTTAGAGGCAGGGCCGAGATTAAACAAACGCTCTAGCCATGAGACAAACTCCTCCACGCTAGGGCCCAGGAATCATGCGTGTTTGTGTGTGTAACAGAGTGTATTTGGTGAATGTGTGTGTACCATCAGCAATTCTGAGGGGAAGGGAAGGCAGGGGAGCGTAGGGCTCAGAACTGAGGGAGACGTCGCCATGAATTAGTAAAGTGCAAAAGTAGCTAACCGTGTTCAGAGGCCAACTTTCAGAAATAACAGTATGTACCTGGATGTTTGGGTGTGTGTGTGTGCACTGTAGACATTAACCGTTGTGTGTATTGTGTGCACTGATAGAAAGTCGTGGTAGAAGTGCCACGGTTTCATAGTTTTTACAGTGCCTCATTTTACCTTAAAATCGTTCAAACCTGTATGCTTTTTTTCTTCTTTTTTTTCTCCTCAGACCATACAGTGAAAGTCAGTGGGGTCCAGTGTTGCTTTGGACTTTGACTTTTATTGTACGCACAAAAACAGCTCAAAGATTTTTCATTAATTATTTTATTTTGCTTCCACAAGAAACAACATTGTACAGGTTTATATGGAAGTTTGTTTCCACCATGGGGTAAATAAAAATAGAAATAAGGCAACCGAAGATTTAAAACATTTTAATTTATTATTTTTTATTCAGAAATAAACTTAAACTCAAAATTCTAAAAAAAAAAAAAAGTCAAAATTGCAATATATAAATAAGATTTCAAATGGGGAAAAAGATTTCCGAGATGTAATTGCAGTTATGAGCTTATAATTTACAATTCTGAGCAATTTTGAGTAAAAATTGTTATTACATCAATTACCTTATTGTGTTTTTATTCTGTGGCAAAAACAAGCTACCATAGTTTTTTAACCTGAGTAAATGATAACAGATTTTTTATTTAATTGTCCTTTTTCACATTGTACTTTTTATTACAGTGTTGCTCAAATAAAGAGCTGGGAAACACTCCACTCTTACTGTTTCCAGTCTATAATGATTTAAATTAGAAGCAGAATACGAGTGGGACTCATTTCATGCATTTAATAATAAACTTGAGTGTGGCAGTCAGTGTCAACACTGGCTTTATCCTGAGCACTTTGAGGCTGAGGACCCTGGTGGCTAAGACAGTTGTAAAATTGCATGTGTGGCATCATGTCTTGCTGGTTTGAACTCGTGTCAGTGTTGCTGGGACAAGTAAATGACAGAGTGACTGTGGTCTCAGCTGTGGGTGAGATATTCTAACTCACGGGGGAATGTAAGTGTAAAATGTGCCATTTGATTTCATTTTACATGGGGTGCTGAGTGTCCACGAAGAGGGGAAACGCAACTCTCTCCAGGCCCCCTGCCCAGCACGGCCCAATATCGTACCTAATTAAGTTTAGAGCCGCGTTTTCATTTGTTAATCACTTAAGTGCTTCCAGGATAACCTGATCTTCAAAGGTCTGGTCCCAGTAGCCCCCAATGTCAAAATGCAATTATATGCATGATTAGCTTGACCTGTTTCCAGACCCCCACCCTGTCCCACTCCTCCTTCTCTCTCCGTCTCTGTCAGTCTCTGCTCTCCTTCTCTCCTTCTATCCTCCTCTCCTGCTCTCTCTGCTGATTTGCATGTTGAGAATAGTTGTGTAGGTGAACGAGTGACCTTGTACTTGTGTGTTTGTGTGTGGATCTTACTATATGTGCAGCAGGGCACCCCCGTCTGGTGGCAGCAGGAAATGATGCGCTGTGTGTTAGAGTGTGGGTCTGTGACTGTGACCCTGCAGGCGGATAATATGTCAGCTGTGAGTGTGTGTGTGTGTGAGATCTTTAAAGTTGTAAGGAGACAATCATAGATAAAGGTGAGGCAATCTTGAAAATCAGTTTCGGCAAGTTAAAAAAGAAAATAAATAAATAAGAATAAAACAATTTATGCTGCTTAAAGGATAATACGATCAGGAATATTAATCAAATCATCTTGATCCTTGCTGCTTGTGCGCTGTAGTGCTTAGCAACGCTTCAATCCCTCTCTAATCTGATTGTGTGTAGATAAGGCGGCTTTAGTGACGCCATTGTGCTGCACTGACTTGTGCCATTCAACTATGCACATATGTACACACACACACTGATTAGTGTCTTTGAGTGTTAAGAAACTCACACATAAACAGTGTTCTTGGAGGACGCTACTTGCTATTTTTTTGCTGTTCCTCTAATTCTGTAAAATGGAATTATTTAACATGCCACTTTTATGAACTCATTCACTGCATGATTCATTCATTTGTCACATCATTGTTCAAGTAAACTGCCGAAAGTAATTAATAAGTAGGTAATAAGTATAAGTATACCTTCATAATTATTGATTCTTGATAAATATCATTATTATAAAAGCTAAAAATGATTTAAATGTGTATATTTCAAGTGCATATTTTCTTATTTTAAATGTTTTTTTGTCCAAACATTGAAAGTTAGGAGGGTCCTGTGTTCTTTTAGATCTTGCTGACTTTAATTAAATGAGTTTGAATATTCTTCAGAATAATTTATTTTGTGTTCCATAATGCAAATGAAGTTATACCGGTTTGGAACAACATGAGGGTGAGTAAATGATGACATAATTAAAATTTTTAAGGTGAATCACTCCTTTAATAATGTTAACATGTTAACATTTAACTTTTTAAAAAGGAAATAAAGGGAAAAGTAATGTTTTTACACCAGTGGGGACCGTTTTCATGATCTCACTCAGGGCCTGGCAAAAAAAGACATAAGAAACAGAACTGAGTAAAAGTGAAGCATTTAGTAATGCTGTTGCTGACTACGCCAAGATTTTTGAGTAGATTAACCATCAATAAAACTACACAGGCCTGTAATCTTTTAAGTTCAGTAGTAAAATAGCAGCGGTAATCAAGAGCTGTTAATAAAGACACAGCTTTCTTTTCTAATCAAAATAAAGTAGATAGAAAGTCATAGCGCATAATAAAGCACACTTTGTTCCCATGCTTCCCCCCTTTTTCATTCTCTGCAGCATCGTTGCGTTGTGTTGAGGGCCTGTGCCAGTGTGTAATTGGTGAGACTGAGGGGGAGGAGTTAATTACATTTAAAGGAATATGTGAATAGGAGGTCTCATGTGCTGTCTGACATGCAGTCACCCTCATACACACAATGTGTGTCTCTCAGGAGGGACACTCCGGTCCCTAGGTGCACCATTAGACAGATTTACAATGAAAGAAGTTGGGAAAGGAGGGGTGAGGGGTGGCGCTTGGCAAAGAGAGGATGTATGCAAGTCCTAGAATATTCACAGTGTCCTGTGTGTGTGTTATTCTCAATACAAACTCATTAAAACAAAACAAAACAAAATGAAAACAAAGACTTGTTCTAGCTGCAGACTTTCTCTATTGTTTTCTATATCTTTTGTGAGATTCGTGTGCTCTGTCTGGTAGTGCAGCCAAACTGAACACTAATAAAATATCTTTATTCCTGCCGCTCTCTGCATCTTGCTCTATTTCTCGCTCACACAGAGAAACTGCTGTTCCGCACAATAGCTGATTTCAGGTTTTGCTTGTAAGGACATTAGGACCCCATGATGTAAGCAAAACCTGATCCACGCACACCTACAGCCAGAAACGCTTTGTATAAATCAAAATAATTTCCGGCTGTGTATCCAAAGATGTGTCTGACATGTTAGGGCAAATCATTCTCAGTGACATTGCTCTATAACCTCTAACTGTCCATCTCTGTGGCATGACAAACCGGAGTAGCGCAGACACACTTTTTCATCAGCGCTAAATCTACTGTTGGTTTGATGCGTTCTGCTGTAGTGTGGTTTTGGAAAAAAAAGTCTTTGTACTGAATTCAGTAGAAAAATGTTTTATTAATTGCCATATGTTTATTGACTTCTCTTTCATGTCTGTTCTTTTTGTTCTTTCTTTGTAGTGGCAAAAGATCCCTGTGCATCATCGTTTGGGAGCGATCTGAAATGTCAAAGGTGTCCTTTTGATGTCGGGTATGGGCCTCATGCAAGGCAGCACCTGTGTGGGACGCCGTCTGCGTGTATGTGTGTGTGTGTGTGTGTGTGTCATATTCATATCCAAACTGTCAAGCTGCTCCTGTGGGAACAAGGGATAGTGAAGAGTCGAAAACAAACCGGGGTTGTGCTATCACCTGTTTTCTCTCTCGCTCTTACGTTCTCTGCCTATCATTTAGTAAGTGGAGTGATTGTAATAGTTTGATGAGTATTGAATGTTTAAGATGTAGATGTTTTTGATCTTGATACGGTACAATCTGGCTTACACTGAAACCCTTCCCACTATGTGCTGCAATGCCTGTTTTACTATCAGTCCAACCATCAAAGTCCTCTCCACTGTAAATGAATGAATGCATGTGCTTGTGTATGTTTGTGTTTGTGTGAACCTGTGTTTGTGGACTAAATGTGCGTGTGTGTGTGTGTGTGTTTCAGCTGTGTGTTGCGAATCAGAATCTGAACTCAAATTCACTCCATCTGCTGGTCAATTAGATGAACACACAGCAAAAATCTACAGTCTCAAACCATAGTCTTTTCACATTTTTAAACAAAGCTAGCTTGTTTGATTGAGCCTTATGGTACAAACAAGCAAAATGCAAATTGCAAATACAAAGTAAAACATACAAATACAAATGAGCTTTTAGTCACACCATTGGTTTTACTTTTTTTATAAGCCAGTCCAACAAAACAAGTGAAAAATACCTGAAGGAATTGTATTAATGTTCTTAATGAAAACAACCAGCAGCAAAACAAACATGATGTTAATTCTCTTGGTCTTCGTTGTGTTTTATAACAGTTCTACAACAAGCACACATGCGCTTCCACACTGCGTCTGTGGAGACTTCTATAAAAAGGTGAATGTAAGAGAAGAGAGCAGTGCACTGGCGTGTGTGCATCTTACTGTCTCTTGAGGAAGGACGTCAGCTAAGGAAGTGACATAGACACTTTCCATTTCTTACTTAAAAATGTTTATTTTATTCTTTTTAAGAATTAATAAATAAAAAGAAAGAAAATAGAAGTAGAACAATGTGGTCCGGTTGCTAGTCTGGGCTCAGCTTATATGGAATTGACATATTTTAGGATATGTCAGAGCAAGATATTTTCAGTTGAGAAAGCTCAAACTAACCTTAAGCCATGTCTGTGAAACCAGGGCTATATGTGCTCAATCATATTTATCCCCAGGCACAGTCTTACAACCAATGCGTACATATTTGTATGACCTCACTCGTTTGATTTTGTAAGAATTGTCTAAACCCCAGTGACGGGTAGGTTTAGGAGCAGGGTAAGGTATAGGTTATGCGTACAAATTCCTACAAATTGGCAACTCATAAAATATGTACAATTTAGCAAAAAATCGTATGAATTTGTATGAATTAGCAAAATATGTATGAATTTTGAAGTAAAAAAAAAGATTTGTGTTTGTTACAAAGAGGCAGTTTTTCTCTTCACAAGATGTTAATTGATGATTTGTTGATTATTATGATTACTGACAAAATTCATATCATATCTATAAGAATAGTCATATCAATATTGAAAATCTTGCATGTGTCTGAAAGATTTCCTCGAGCAGACTTTTTCTTAAAAGTGACTTCTGTGCAAGCTATGCTTCATAAATGACCTCACTATTGTCAATAGTCCTTTAAATTCTGTGAAAATTTGTCAAAATATTTGTTAATGCAACCACACCTTTTTACTGTTTTATTGTGACAGCAATCTGACTTTTAAAAAAACGGCAAACGTTAATTACATGTAAATGTACTGACTGAAAGCGAGGTGGCAGTGGGACACACACCGGTATATACTTTACTAATTGATAGCATCAGGATTAATTAACTGTGAGTAAATGACTGGCTCCTAACAAATGTTTATGTCTTGGGAAAAATCGAACGAGAGACAGATGAAATGAGTGGAATCCAGTATATGAAGCACTCTCTCTCTCTTTATAACAAAAATCAGTTTGCTGGTGGCACTTTGCTGACATCTTTGTTAATAGATCCCTATAGATGAGAGGGATTGTTCTCTGTGATTTACTCTGAGACGGCATCAGTCAGTAATGGGAATATGGATAATTACTTTTCATTTATCCTTCTTGTTTCAACATGTAAACCCTCCTGATGATTAAATGGCGTGTAGATCTTCAGCACACTGCATACTTGCTTTGTTTGGCCCATTTTTCCTTTTTGTACCGGTGTCTTAAAAGCACTGGTGTCTAACCAACACCCCTCCCTCTTGTTGTTTCCTTTGATTTTTTCTTGTGTTTACATGTTAGTCATTTGTTTTATTGAAAGTAGTGCCAGAATGATTTGGACTCAATTTGTGGACACACACAAATGCACTCAATCACTTTGTTTGTTGTTTTCCTAAACATCTCTAGGCAAAACACATTTGAATGGGTGAATTTGGCTTGTGTGTGCGTGCTATATATTTGTATGAAGGAGTGTTGTTAGATTAGGATGGATGACCTGAGGTGAGGGGTGAAAGAGAGGGGCCATTTGAACCTGAAGTCTCTTTATAGTAGTCAGAGGGTCAGAATAGCTTTGCTCTGAGAGACATGGAAGACTGCTGTGTGTTTGAGTGCAGGAGCAATACACAGAAACTGATACTGTATTTGGTTAACCTGACTCAACCCAGACAGGTCACACAGGCCATTTGCATTAATTATGTCTAAGAAGTTAATTTGAGTTGTTACTTCAGCCTTTTGTGGCTTTCTTTGTCAAATTAATTATATTAGAGTATCTCTGTTCTGATATTTATGTCGCTTAGTGTCACCCTGTCTTACTCAGTTAGGAACTATTGCTGATTACAGAGGACTTATTAAACAAAACAGAGGCACTGAAAGATTTTGCAAGTGATTTGTGACTACATAAATTATTAAACACCACGTTTGTATGTATGGAATTGGGATAACATGCGTTTCATGTCTCTGTCATTTGGATCCTGAAACTGAGGAGCTGCAGCTGTGTCTTAATTCATCAATATTTCATAGTTAATTATTTTCCTCAAGATTCTGAAATTCATTACTTTAGGGGAATGGGCGTGACTGTTGTTATATTTGTTTTCCTTCTTTTTTGTCTTTTTAATATTGTTGCACTTATAATTGAACATACATTAACAAATTTAACATGAGGGTATCAAAACCCCTCCCAATAAAGATTGCAATATCCTTTTTAGGGATTTTTTTGGTCCTTTTTGGACATTTTGAGGTTCGTTGAAAATCTAAAATAGCAGTTATGATTGTGAGGGTTTTTAGATTTTTAAATGTCCTTGCAATAAATAGTTCCTCTAGATTGTGCTGCAGTTTTGTAAATATAAAAATAAATAATAATTGAGACAATGCTAAACTTCTTTGACCACAAAAACTGGTACTTGAATAAAAACACCACAGCTGTGTTGTTGTAAGAGTCTTTGAAACGGCATGAATGGCATGAACATGGTAATCGACTGACAGATATAATCTGAGCGATAATCTATCACTGGAAGACTGTATTGCTTTTTGGGAGGAGTTGATGTCACTAATAGCTATAATCTGAGCGATGACAAAACAGGCCGAGTGTGTGTTGTGTTTTGTCTGGTGTTAATAGCCTGATTGTGTGTGGGCGGTGGGGTTAATAAGATGATGAAGGTGTTGCAGAGTTCAGGGGTCACGAGGGAGGCAGCTGCAGGCCTGAAGGCCCCAGTGGCCATCCCAGATAAGGGCTAGTGACCATGGAAAGCCTTAGGCCACCAGAGTGACTCTAGGACCCCGTCCGCTCCTGCTAGAGGAGTGATGGATACTCAGCCCAGAGGGGAAATGACCCCAAAACAGCCAGCTATGAAAACACTGGGACACAATATTGCATGTTTGAACTCTGTTCCTGCTTTTTTGTAGAGAATAGATAAGAGTATTGGATGAATAGAGGACAGTCTGGATGGATGGATGGATCAGTGACATTTGTGATGAATCGGTGAACATTCAAACACTCTTTTAATGGCTGTGTTTAGTCCACTATTGTAAGTGTCTTAACAAAGGAAATCATCAGTATGCCTAAGGCCACTTACGTTCCTCCCTGCTGCTCCTTCATCTGTGCTATCGTCAATTAAACTAACACTAATTAAAATTGTGTCTGAAAGATAAACTCAGACCTCCAGTGCTGTAAACATTGTTTAACCCTCATGTTCTCTTTAGGCTCTGAGAGACCCCAAGGCCATTTTAGTAGCTTTTAAAAAGATTTGCTTAAATGTTAATTGCAAGGTTTATTCTTCATGACTTTTCCTAAACTTATGAAAATGTAGTTTTAACAAAATGATAACTGAAATAAAAAATCCTGTTTTAAATGAAATATAGTTTCAGACTTTTATTTATAGTATGTTTCTCAAAGCTATTTTATAAAGTTTGAGAGGTTCGATATTTGTGAAAATGATCGTTGTCCAACTACATTCTCCCTCTCTGTGAAACACTGAGTTTCAGTGGGTATTACCTCATGCAGAAGTGGAAGTAAATGCCGACGGCTGTGACTGGCTGACTTCATTTCATCATATCGCATGTCTTCTCTGTGAGGTGTATATGTTGAAGCAGACATAAAACTGAAGCAGCACAGCCATTTCCAATGCAAATCAGCATAAATAAAACCAAATATCTATATTTGTTAGATCAATTTCTTAAAATATCATGACAGTAAAGTGTAAAGGACTAATTGCGATAGTAACATAAACTAATAAAATGCAGCTTGCATAATATAATAAATATTCAAGTCAATTATTTCTGTTATTCTGATTTATCTGAGATATAATGCTTTATTAGCAATGCTTAAACAATTATATGCTTGGTAGTATCAAAGTTTATGAAAGTGCAGTTTCTTTTACATCCACTGACAAAACAACGACTGAGATTTAATGGTAGCCAAAGTATCTTGTGATTGAAAATTTTGATTATATTTCCCCTTTAATATAAATTAATTTTCTATGATGCGACGCAAATTAAGTGTTTCGCACAAATCGCTCAAGTTGAAAAATCTGAACTTTGGCGAAAATTTGCGCCGTGTTAACCAATCATGAGCTTGCTCTAGTAGTGACGTGATTACTAGCAAGTGGAGGCATAATTAACAGAAACAGGAATAAAAAGGAAATTATTAGATTCATTAAACTAAAGTTTGCCTATTAGATATACCCAAAACATGTTTAACCACTACAGAGACTGGAACCGCCTGGCACAGACCCCTCCCATGACGCAAATTCACGTTTGTTGTGAAGCTAATTTCACGTGCGAGTGAAGCAAGTACACTCAAAATGTTCAAGCGTCTAACTACATGCGAATAATGTGATTTATTCGCTCAAGTCGCGTCTGGTGTGAACTAACAGTTTAAGAGAACAGCATTTATTTAAAACAGAAATCTTTTGTAATATTATTATTGTTTTTACTGTCACTTTTGATCAATGTAACATGTCTTTGCTGTCTAATAAATTAGTTTTTTATTTAAACGATTGCGGTTTCTGGCACCCCAAACATAAAAAGCATCAACATCAATGAACCAATCTCAAAAGATCATGAGGGTTAAGGGGAAAAAATAAATCTGCAGGGCATGTACATCACAGAAGGAGGAGAGCCCTGCTCTTCTCTAATACATAATTACATACATTATCACAGCAGCTGTGTACTTATACTCTCTTTAATATCAATATTCATCTCCCTTAAAGCCTTTAACACTGGGAGGTATGTCTGCTCATTGGAACGTCTGCGCTGTAAATGCTTTTAACATACCCGGTAATTATGCCATCGTGTTGCAGTGAAGATTTGCATTATTACAGATGTCAAAGAAAAGGGGGTGAGGGTGGGGGTGAAGTGCTATTATCATTATTTAACCTTAGTGTGTTGGCCAATGCATAACTGTATCATTATCATTAAATTTTAATCATCCATGCAACCGCCTCAAGTGTGAGTGAGTGAGTGAGTGTGTGTGTGTACGTGTACGTGTACGTGTAAGTACATGTTTTCACAAGCATGCTGAGCTCTCTTTAATCGTCTGGCCCTCTTAATCATAGACATGTTCGAAAGAGACAACTCTTAAAGACTGTGTGGCACACTTGATTACATTCTCCTTTACTAATGAAAGAATGTGATAGAGGCAGCCCATGGTCCAGAGACGCAGCAGGAGGGGAGAGGTGAACCGTGAATCACATGACCACTCAGGGCTTGTATTGTCACGGCTGTGTGAGAAGATGTAGACAAGACACCTTCAGAATCTCAATCTTCAGTTCACTTTTGAGATATTTTCGTATATGTAGAAGTCACACAAAACAAAATTTAGATCCCGCAGACATAAACATCCAGCTTCTATTACAAACTGTTTAGTGTTGGATTTGTTTCAGGATGGTTTTGCTGTGGTTTCCGTCTTTTTCGCTCCCTCGCGTCCCTAACCCCCGTCATGTGTTCCCAGAGCAAAAACAGCACCACACTGCTGAGCAAAAGGGAGAAATAAATCTAACACATGCTAAAGGAAGTGTAGCATGAGGCACGTCAGGTGAGCTTTCAGAAGTGACAGCAAAATTTCAGTGCGGGGGGCGAATAGGGAGCGGCGACAGTCAAAAAAGCAAACCTGTGCCGGGACATTTTCCTCTACAAAGGTGTACAGAAGAACAAATTAAAGACTAGAGAATGACAATGTGACTACAGATGTTTGCTCTCCCCGCGTCCCTTTTTGCATAATCCCAGTTAAGGAGAAGGTAGAGACCGAGTGCGATAAAAAGTCCAGGTTTTCAGAGAACAGTGGGTTGCTTATTAGAGAAGCTTTGATCGTGGAGCCTTTGATATCTCAGTGCTCATCAAGAATTCACTTTCAGCCATAAATATAGGTAGCTCAGAGAAGTGTTATGACACACACACTTACTCTCTCACAGCCACTTTAAGTTATCAAAAACATTGCAAAATATGAAGGGAACTGTGAGGGAGGGTCTACAAGAGAATAAGGGGATGAGAAAGACAGAGAGTTGGGCGCCAGGTGATTTTTTTTTACATTTTTATTATTCAGAAACAATACGATTATATTTTTTTCTTATCTGTGTGTGTGCGCGTGTGTGCATATATACACATGCACACACACAAACACACAGTCAAATTAGATTTTTAAATAAATGCCACCTGCTAATTCTTTTATTTGTGAAAACTGAATTTATATACACTGCACAGTAATCATTTAAAGTAAATAGTCAAATTAACAAAAGAACCTATATACATATGAATTGAATCCATATTCTGTATCGAGACAGCATTTGATATAAAAGATATTCAAGATATAAAATATTATTATTATAAGATAAACGAAATACTGTATGTAAGAAGGGTAGTATCATTTTGCCTAAGACTGTCTGAATGTAAATTTGATTAAATGAGCTGTTGGTCTATGCCACATTCAGGGACGTCTGATCCAACCCTGAACACGTCATGACTTATAGAATATTCTGTTGAGTGGACGCACATACAGAGAGAAAAAAAATCACACACAGAATTAGTTTTTTTTCTGTTTTTGTTCAGTTGTAATTCACTTCCTTCTAGTAAAAATCTTCTTACTGACTTTTCACACAGCAGCCTGCGCACACACACGCACACACGCTAAGCTACATATCGTACACATCCACATGTTTAGTACAATTTTGTCCTCAAGATAAAAACAACAAACAGACCTCAACACAACAAGAAAAGACAGATATTCTCAGCTCAAGTAAAAGTTTCCTTAATTGGCCTTGTAATCCTATCGGTGTCAAAAAACATAGCGCTACCAAAAAACCCCTGTCCTCATTAAAAAGTACAAGCCTGCTTTTGAGAGCTCACACACAGAATTGATTAGAAAGGTAACGCTGGGTGTGATATTCATTTCTTTCATTGTTCTGCTCCCAGCTCAATGAGACAGGATTTTTCTCCCTGCATCCCAATTACAGCATTGTAGATCAAGCAAGGTGCAAGATTAACTAGAGAAACCTCACTAACACAAAGAGAATTTCTAACTTAACAAGGTGTCATTCCTCATTGATAGAAGCCTGCGCCGTCTGTCCCAGAGTGATTATGAGAAGTGCATTTGAATGTAAATACATGCACACGGACCTCTAAAAACAGCAGTGCTGTATTTAAGATACCTTTCCTCGCTAGACTGGAAGCCGTGGGTTTCCCCCAATAAACTTGGCTACATATTGTGGGTATGTCATTATTTTTTTTCGCAGAAATAGAAAATTTCAGAGGTTTTATTGAGACCGTATTGAAGTTTTAAAGTTTAAACCCAAGTTAAAATTATAGAACTCACTTTGATCAAAGGGATCAGAGAGTCTGATCAGAGGGAGAGTGGCAGGATCTCAAAGTTCGTCGGCTGAATACTTAAACTGAGTTTCTCAAGGAGGAGGAAAATGCATCGCAATGTCCATGGCAGCCATACCTCATTCCTTTTTATATAAACACCTATATAAAGGCAATTTCTTATAGCCCAGTTCTTATTTCTAAACATACAGTATGCAAAGTATATATATATATATATATAAATGGTAGATTGCTCTCTGAATATCTTCATTGATTTTATCCTCAGTGTCATCTTCAAAATCATATCAAAGAAGACTTCTCTGAATTTGAGTGTGACTATCTTCATTAACCTCCCTTTAGTCTGTAATGCTCATGCTTTTCATCACTGCTGGATATTTTATACAATTAATCCCTGAAGCTATATTTGTGTTGAGAGCAGAGTGGGGGAAAAGGTGCACACACACACACACACACATACATCAGTAAGCACACTGTGGGAGAAGATTAATCTTTCTATTTCTGTATTCAGAAGCAGCTCATAAACTATTTAGACTTTTCAGCCCTAATGGAGATTCTGGAGGCACAGTGGGGCATCTTTTATACATCAATAAGGCCAATTATCTGTTTAACTGAGAAAGGCCATGTTGCCAGATTTGCCCTTCCCCACTGTTTACACTCATTCTTTTCTTCCTCAACACCAGAGGGCAGCCCTGGCACGCTGACCCCCACAACTCCCCCCCACCACCTCCAACACAGACCCCAAGGTGGAGTTGGTAGGGTGGATTCGATGGGGTGGGGGCTCAATCTTTAAACCCTAGCCACACCCCCCCCTGCTTGTGTGCCCTGGCAAGACTGGCATGGCAGAACTTCATTGCACAGCTGGCAGTATTATAAGACTTAAGTCTTGGTGAGAACGCATCACAAAGCATCAGTCGACCCTAGTATCTCCGAGACATAGATTCAGAGAGAGATGAAAATGGTAAGATAATGGGGAAAACGAAAAATTTTTCTTTTTAATTTTAAGAGGATAATGATGATATTAACATATTGATATTGAGTGTTTAATTGTGCATCTTCATATCTCCTGTTTTAACATTTATTATTCATTTACATGTTTTCGTGTTATGTTGTTCATCTTTAAAACCACTAACAATTCTAAAAGCTATTTTGAGGAAACCTTATATCTATTTTCAATACAGTAGATTATATTTTTTTGTGATGCTTACATTTACTTGTATAGTTTTTTAAGTAATTGATATTGGGATTTATTTTACTTTTTTTTTTTTTTAACAAAATAGTAAAATCGACCATTTATCTGTTATCTGCATGAAAAGTAGTATTAGTCAGATCATTATATTGGTGAATCCCTAACATGTACCATAAATAAAATCTAATAGTTTACTACTTTGAAGTGTTTTACGATATGAATTGAATAATCTCTTTGAAGGAATGATGTTTCTGTGTAATGATTCCCGAAAAACTAGCAAGAGACTGCAGAAAGTCAAACATTGGCTGACCTACTCATACTCTTCTCTTCCAGACAGGGGCTTGTCATGGCCCTTTTATCCATTGTAGCCATTCCAAGGCTAGCCTTGCATTGCCTGTCCCAGTCTCCCTCATCCCAAAAGCCAAAACACAGCCATCCAGCTGAAGCTTTGCCCTGTCTCTTCTTTATTCCAGAATCCTGCCTCATCGCTCCACGGTTGACATGCCAACCTTCGCCATCCCTGGCCATGCTCAAACTCTGTCTTCATGTGCTCTGTGTTCTAATCAGGTTCCAGAAGCACAGACAGGTTTTTGAGCACATCAGCTGTGTGTCTGTCCTGGCCCAAGCCTTTAGCATTACATTCCCACAGTCCGAAGAATTACTTCACAACATGGAGGATTCATACAGCCCAGGGCTTTATATTTGTAACCCACACCAGCGTGACCACGGCTGGTCCATCAGCAGGCCTCATTAGCTCTATACCCAGAGAATGTGCGGGCTGCCTGGCTCCAGATGGGTGCGAGCCAAACTTTCGCTGCCAACAATAGGCTGCCAAGCAGTTGTTCTGACAGTGGAAGATGGGAAGAAAAGAGGTTCCCTGGATTTGTATGTTTCTAGTTGGTGCGACTTCAGTGTTATGTGAACTGTGTGTTTTATGGTGAGGGGCACAGATGGATGGCAATATGGTGTTTATATAGTCAATGACTGTCCAAGTGCCAAAATAAAAGCCACTCAAAGGCACGTTCTTCTCAATTTGGCTCGGGTTTAACATATTCATAAATTTTGAATGCCATTTCTTGCTTGGAATGCGCTAGAATGGTATAAGAATGCAAGCAATGTGATAATTAAGAATAACATGGTGTCTCAATCCTCAGTGGCAGTGTATAATTACAGTGTGGAAAGTCTGTGTTGACGGATTCGACCTCACCACTTGCCACAACAACTTGACAATGCTGATTTCCTCACGTTGCTCCATGTTCAGGGCAGATTAAATACAGCTAAACATCAACCGTCAGACTCTTGAGAACCCCGTCTTTGTGTATGTGTGTGTAGCTTGGCATCCAAACTAGGAAAAGAGCGGGAAAGTACGCTCTTCGGTGCCAGTTCAAACTTAGACTAAACCGGCCCAGCCACTTGGGGTTTTGGGTCGCCCAGTGATGGTTTCTCTGCGGCCTTCTCCAAAGAAGAGAATTAATGTGAGTTTTTTTTAATAACATGCAGCCTCGGGTAGGTAAATGGCAAGACTTGTCCTGTCACTCAAGTCATGGCTGTCCTCTGGTTAGCAGCCCGAGAAAGCCACAGAACTGGCGGGGTGGATCAGTGGCCCGCTCTGACTGCATAGGGAGAGAATAACTGCTGCTGACACTTGCCGCTCCTGCTGGACAGATGATGTCATTTTATGGGCCCTTAAACATATGATCCTAAATGCTTTTCAAAGCTGGGGATGATCTCAGAGGCATTGTACACGCTTAACCTTTGAGTTATTCCTAATGTGTTTTATTATTTAACTGGGCCTCTAAAGTATTTTTGCTTTGAGCAATGAAAAGTCCTTTACGTGGGAGAACATGGAGCTGCGGTGAATTAAGATTACAATGGGACATGTGTGGGTAAAATCTGAAGCCTGTAAAAACAGCACGATTAGACAGGCACTCACTCAGCACCTGCTCTTTATACTGGACAGTTATGGCATTATCGTACAGAGCACAGATGTCACAACGACACCTGTGGACCCATTTCCCTTATTAACACATGAAACATGAGCAGAATCAATTTATGCATAAATCGTTCATAAATCCATTCGCACATAAATTTTCCCTGTTGAATTGAAGGCTTTACTTTATGTAAGCATGGTTTTACGCAAGATTTGCACAGAAATTGGTTATGCTTGTGTTTTATGGATAAGGCCCATAGATTGTATCAGCCATGACTGTAATCATTCTACTCTCACATACAAAGTGATTTTGATACAGATCATATGGGAACATTTCGTGTGTGTAGGGAAGCGTGAGTGGCCATTTGTCCCTTTCCGACATCTCTCCCAGCCTTTGTGGCTCCTCCAAGCTTTGGCTGGAGTGTCAGCCGAAGCCCAGGACTCTCCCAGCCT
Source organism: Enteromius radiatus (assembly GCA_032357445.1). NCBI lineage: Eukaryota > Metazoa > Chordata > Actinopteri > Cypriniformes > Cyprinidae > Enteromius > Enteromius radiatus. Next base: position 14,300,498 of record JAUCMS010000127.1, read on the forward strand.
GCAGCAGCGAGGCTGAGATTTGAGAATGAGTGAATGAGATCAGGTTACGGCAGAGATAATCCTCCCAAAGCTGTTTTCTTCTACCACTATAGCGCAGGATATTACTCTGGCAATAAGTGATTTTAATTGGTTGTCTCACATGACATGCAGACAGGCGCGTGCCTTTGGGTAATTCCTCTTTCTGTATTGGCCACTTTGTCTGCCTCACTGTTCAAATTAGAATGACTGTGCAGTAATGGTTTTGTAAGGGTGCTGGTTGGTACGTGGTATGACTTAGGGATGCTGATTACAGTTACATGCACAGTCACCGTCTGGCCTTTTGTTTAATTTGCCTCCTCATTGTCTGGCTTGTGGGTCTGGTATTCTGGACAGTGATAGTCTGGCCATCCACTAATTGAATGCCAGTCTCCCAAAATGTTTTTGGATCCCCTGGTTAGTATTGTAGTCTTGCCATGATTGTTTTGGATAGTTGTAATTCCAGTCAGCGCCAAGACAGCTGCGTAGCTTTGCACTGCACCTTAGGCTGGGTATGGCTCTTGACTCAGTCAGAACGCTCCATAGGAAGGGCATAATTTATAAAAATAAAATAAAAAAAGATGTGTATATCAGTAATAATTAGTAATTAGTCCCAGGTGTTAATGTTTCAGTTTGAAAGATATATATAAAACAAGAAAAGTCCAAATTTCCTTTAAGATGCACGGGTTGCATTTTAATGTTTTATTTGTGCATCTTCTGTGTTCCTTCATCTCAGTGTCACTGTTAATTGTGATTTCATTGCACTGCCAGAGCATAAACCCAAAACAAACCAAATCCAAGAATAAGAGCAGAAATAGGACAGCACACCCAGTTTGGTGAGAACTGGCAAGAAGAGAAAAAAAAAATGCAGATTTTGTTGTTTTATACCCCTCTTCTCCACAACAAGCGTCCTCAGAGCATTGGTTTGACATGATTTCACCTGATGCTTAGAGAGCCAGTTTAAGTGCTTGAATTCACTTGGGGGCTCATTACCAAAGCAATAGGCCTTAAATAATTTTTTTTACAATATTTGCATGGCATGGGTGAAATTGCTAACGGTAATGGAAGAGGAAAGCGTGTGTACGGGTTCCTCGTTCCATCAGGGACTCTGCCTCTGGAGTTCTAGAGGGAGGGAGGAGCTGCACCAGTCTCTCTCTCCAGGGACAAGCCTCCTAATATGGGTTCTCCACCCCCTTAGTCACCCTTTGGCCCTGAGGGCCCTGTGGAGCCTGGGCTAACTCTGGCTCTTTTACAGCCTCATCATTACTGAGATCATAGACTGACACAACCACTAACGAGACGGCGTATAACTGCCGGAGAGAGATCCAGACACTCTGCCACTGTAGGCAGGACTGAGGGTGGAGAGCAGGCCTGCTATCAAGAGCAGTTTCCTTCTCAAATGATGACAGATAAACTCTATGTTCCAGTTAATTGAGGTGAGATGTACGGAAATGTACTTTAAACTCTTCTCGTATCCTTTGGTTTTGCTGTAACAAAAGGTGACACCATTAAATGTACTCTCCGAGTCAACGGCAACAACAGAAAAACACATTTTTACAATATTAACTCAACATGTCTTGAGGGTGGAGTTCGTTGGCTGTGCCAAGTTACATAGGGAACAATTGAAGAGATGGAAGTAGTTTGGGATAAAAGTCTCATGAACAGCTGCTCAAGCAATGGAGATATAACAGCATGTGATATGCAGTCTCCTGACTTCCTCTGTGATTTCTGCAGATGCCAGTTCTCCGATTTCAAAGGGAATACCCAAATGGTGATATCACGTTAAATCAAGACAAAGCTAAGGCGTGACTTTTATATGTCGAATGCCACTTTCATCCACGTTTGAGCTATTTTGATCTTGACTAAAATCAAGAATGTAAAGAACTGGGGAATACATGTCACTGCACAGAAAATGATAGCACAGACAGATGGCGCTCATTAGGCCTGTTGAAGGGAAAGAATGGCATTAAATGAGATCATCTTCCATCTTGAGTCCATCCTTTGTCATTTTATGCTAAACTTTTTTCTTATTTCGCTTGCAAGCAAAATAATGAACAGATCACAGAATTTGACTGAAATGTGACATCATATTCCCTCCTTTCAAAGACATCATTCAAAGCCTTGACAGGATGATCGGTGTAATTAGCATAAGTAGCATATAGTAGAATACAATATGGTGAGTTTCCATTCCTTCTGGTGTGTTCATGTTTTTAGATATACCTATTCATATGCATGTCATTTCTACGTCTTTCACTCTTTTACTGTAAATGAATAGCTATTAAAAGTATATAATTATAATTATACTATATATATATATATATATATATATATATACACACACACACACACACACACACATATATATATATATATATAAGCACTGTGCAAAAGTCCTAGGCCACTAGTATTTTCACCAACAAAAAATGTTGGTTATTTCTATTTTTTGCGGTAGCGTGTCAGTTGGAAATATCAGTTTACATTTCCAAACACATCTACAAAGCTACAGTACTGTTCAAAGGTTTTAAAAATGCTGGAAAATGAGGATGCTTTCATATATAAAGACATAAATAAATTTAATTGATCAAATTTATTAATAAATATTTGTTAATCCAACTTTTTGTAAAACAGCTTCTGTTCCGAGGTGCACTTGCCCATAGTTTTTCAGGTAGCTTTGCAGGTAGTTTTTATTTTCTTCATCTTGGAGACGTTGCCACAGTTCTTCTGGATTTAGTCTGTCTCAGTTTGTTCTGTTACTTCCAGACAGACTGGATGATGATCAGACCTCTGTGTGGAGCACTGGCTGTTGTCAGACTAGAAATAACTGACTTATAACCATTTTTTGTTGGTGAAAATACTAGTGGCCTAAGACTTTTGCACAGTACTGTATAATTACACTGTATGTATATTTTTTTTTCCTCAAATTGTCAGTAGACTCCCTGGGACCCACTAGATTTTAAGATATATGGTAAATATTACTGATGTAATCGGTCATTGAGTCATTGGTACTTACTTACAACTGAAATAGCATCAGACTCCCATGCTCAAGTAACCCAGTCATTTTCCAAGAAGCATTTTAACATGATTTACTTCTGATCCATAAAAGCTTAATTCAACAGCATCTCTTGTAACTTACTGTTTGTTTTCCAATAAGTTGTCAGTCATGTGATGGAATGGCATTCTACTTCAGTGATACGCACTTACTTCCAGCACCCAGGAACCATTTCTACATATAGCCATTTTTTTTGGCTTCTCATAGGCCTTCTTCATCGGAGGTTCTCAGCTGCTATTGATGTCAGTGCTTCCAACAGTGAGGCTGGTCACTGCAGTAATCGCTTCAGGCTCCTAGGGCCTCGCTTAGGTTTTTAACTTCACATGTTTTGGGTCACTGCAGTATCACATCTTTATGCTCTATGAGTTATTTTATGCCGTTTTCCAGGTTGATATGAATGCTTTGAATGTTTTCCTTATTATTTAAACTGTCCTTCATTATGACTCAAAATAACACGTAGCAGAAGTTCGTTCCTATTAGAAATAATAACTCTAAAACCTAATAGATAGAAAGTGAGAGAAAAAGAGAAAAAAAAAAAAAAACAGACAGCAAGCAAGACAGAGAGATGGGTAGGGTGGTATCAGATAAAGGGATGCTGGGAGAGGAAGTGCGAGAGCTTCAGTACTTTGGCTTGTCTTCCTTTATCGCATGAGGATCTGAGTGGTGGAAAAGAGGGGAGGAAGAATCACTGTGCCACAGACAGAATAAATAAGAGGCTTCTCTTGAAAGCTCTCACTTGATCTCATCGCTGTGTTAGTTCACTGGCTCCTCAGCATGGCCGCCGATGTGCTGAGGAGAGAGAGAGAGGTCTTTGAAGGGGAATGTGGGTGTGAGTGTGGGCTCCAGCATTGTTCCAGACCCTCCCAGGGATGCCTACCACCCTAACCCCCGCTGTCACTGCTCGATAAGGGGAAAGGAGGGGGAAGGGAGGCCTAGTACCCGGCAATCTGTCAAACAGAGGGTTTTCATAAAGGTGAGCGTGAAAGCAGGGAGGGGAGGATGAGAGAGAGTGAGTGTGAGCGAGGGAGAGAGAGATCGAATGGAACTGTGACAGGGAGATGAAGATGAGACTTGACAGTTCTCTCTGGGTTTCTGTGATTAATTGGGATCAGGTCACCTCTCCGGTGTCTGGACAGTAATCATATGCAGTTTCATATGGCGATTTACATAGACACCCTCTGTCTCCCTCACTGGGGGGAATCTTGTGAAACACACAATGCTCTGTAGCGCGCTTGTCACCTTATTTATATTACCGCTACGAATGTGACGAATGAACGCGACCCGAAATAAAAACGCCGGATTCTCTGCGTTTAATTTGTATGCTGGGTTGTTGCGGAATTTTTTATTTAAGGCCGTATTTGGATAGTAATCTTAAATAATACATCCGCTTTATTTATTTCTTTGTTTATTTATCTTTCCCAGACTCGGCTTGGATGTGCAAGGTAGTGCAGGATATCTTTTGCAAGTACTCCTGCTTAGAAGGTGGTTGTCATCGCTGCTCTAACTTTCCCTTTCACAAACTCTGTCTCAAAGCAAAAGGCCTTTCAGAAGCCTGGATGGGTACCTAGACAATGGAGGTGCAGGTAGTGAGAAAAGACACAGGATGGTGAATAATTTATGGCAGAGAAAATCTAAAGGAAAGCATGTGAAGCAAGAGAGTGTAGACAGTGGTGACATATCAAGCAACAATAAAGACATAGACAGAGAAGAGGAGAGAAGACACTGGCGGAAAAAAAAAACACTTCAGAGTTTGTTGCTGTCGAAAGGCATGGCCACTTTTTAAAGTTGTGATTCTGTAAGTTGTTTACGAGACGCCGCACAGCCCTAACAGGTAGAAGTTCTGCTATGAATCAACTTTTTTTTTTGATACCAGGCTTCGGCTTGTACAGACACATGTATAGCCGTGCAGAGCAAGACTTGACATTGCTGTATTTTAAAGGAGAGAAGATGGAGCTGCATTAGGCATGCATTGGCTCCGGATTCTGTCTTCTTACTTTTTTAAACCCTCTTGTTTATACACAAAACTTTTCAAATGATGAAGTTCCCAATGCACAATCCCTAGAGTAACATGTTCTCAGAGAGCTGTATTGGATGAAACTTTTTCAGAGTTGGATGATTTTTTTTTTCACCTTCATCTTAATTATTTTAATACACTTTTACAAGTTTTAAAGTTCCGTTGTCAAATTCGAAGAATATTTTAGCTTTAAAAAACGCAAAAATAAGAGTTAAGGTGAGGCTCTCACAAAAAGAAAGGAATGGGGCCATTCTCACTAATTGTTTCAATAGCTGCAATCCATAAACATAATGTGTGCTTACATGAATAAAGAGTGTACAAATCATTTAGCTATACTAACTAAATACTACCTGTGTAAAGTTAGCCTATTTCACAAATTAACAGAAAACAACGAAAAACTGATTTTATTAAGTTGTAAACAATACATTTTAAATCAAGTCTAGATACATTTAGTGGAAATTGATATTATGCCTCAAACGCTGTCGAATGAGCTTGACTTGTCTTGAACCTGGAGTGCTGCTTCAAGCAAACAGCATGTAGAAAAAAAAGCTGAGTGTGACTTTTCATTTGAAATGACCAGGTGTCACCCGAGCTGCAGAAGCCAAAGTGTTCATGTTGGTGCTCAGATCAGTAACAGCATGTCATTATGGGGGTTGCACAGCGGGCAGAACAGGTGAACCAGATATACGTCTGACACTCAGGCCCAAGAGATTCTGTCCCACAGACAGCTGCCCAGACGCCCGGCGAGTCCCTGACCTGCCAGTCCGGTTCCATCGGCGGTTCTACTGGTGACGGCTGTGACACGCGAGAAAACTGTCCGTGCCGAAATCCGTCACTTCCTTGGTACTTTCATCCCCCGCGCACTTCAAAACGTGACATGTGTCATCTGTAAGAAGCTTAGAGATGCTGAATTCCCCCCCATCTGACGCTTTGATGGTGATTCTGCCCAAGGCGTTTGTCATACATAACTTAGCCTGTAACAATGAGAAACGGAGTCTGGTTGAAGGATGGGGATAGAAAAAGTGTGTAAGAATGCATATATTGTAAAATCCCTACTATCACCATGGGGCAGGAAATCAAAGTATGCAGTGCGAGAGTGGAAGTGTGTATCACAGGCTTGTCATCGTTCCTCTTGTTCGCCCGTGATTTCGGTGGCTGCCTCTGGTCTTACGGCAGAACGTAGCTGTCAAAGACTCCGTAGAGAATGTCGGGGCATCTGTGTCCCAATTTTACTGCAGCAAATCTTTCAATCCCATTGATACTTGATGTACTACACAGCGGGCATCCGTTATGTCAAGGAACGGCTGCTTCTGGATGGATGAAAATGCTCCGCATTACATTGGCTGACGTCTTTACATATGTAATTCTGGATTATAGTAAATATGCCAATTCATGTCTGGCGTTTGGAGTTTGAATTAACAGTAAGAAGTTACAAATTATGACTATAACCTAAATATGGAACACAGGCCTGTGGCAGAAGAGCAAATATGACTATGTTCTTGGCAGAAGATGCCTATGTTTGTGGTTCAGCTAATGTGTCCCTCTTTGGTTTGGATGCCTGCACTTCTCCCATTTTCAATCTCCCTCTGTGTGTTTTGTGCTTGACTGTTAACCTTTGGCTAAACCAGTCCCTGAGCTAACATCTGTGTAATTGAGACGGCTGAACTCCGGAGAGCCGAGGACAGAGCTGCTCCTGTCTCTCCATATTAAGACAGCCTCTATGAATGTACCAATTAAAGATCCTTTTAAGTTTGCGTCCACAAATATGCATGTATCCAATTAGCACGGGTAGCCCACATGACCTCATCTGCAAACGATTTGTTTTTTCCTTCACAGTTTTCTATATTAAGTCACTCCTCAAAATGTCTCTCTCCACTGAGAGAATTTAAAATCACACCGAACACATAGGCCTTGATGCATGTACTCAGAAAATCTATTCTTATGCAAGTTAAACGTTTTTTAAATGTATAAATAATGTTTAATTGTTTATTAATAAAACTTAAAACACTAGAATTAGACTGGAATATGTATAAGCCTATACATATTTTCAGAAATACCAGAACCTTCAACGTTTTTTTCCACATGTAATGTAATTCTAAATGTTAGGATCTCTTGACAATCACATTTTTTTTTTCTTTCTCTCATGTTTTCTCTTCTGCACTCTACATCCTTTCATTTTCTTTTCCTCTGCACCAATCAATTTTTCATTAATAATCAATGTCATATGATTAGAGGTATCCCATATTGAAAAAGGGAGCAGAGAAATCACACAAAACAAGATAAACACTGAGAAATAGAAAAAGAGAGATTTCATTCACATAATTATTTACAGTGTTTTTATAACCCACACAGAGTGCATATCAGATATAACACTGCTTGAGTACACATTTCTAAAATAATTTCTAAAAGCAGCATGGCCAGTATTAAGATGGTTTTTCTGCTGGTACATCATTAGGAGATCCAAGTTTCATTCTTAGTGCTGTCACATTTTCAATTCACATTTGATCAAGTGGTGTAATAAACAAAAGCAGCTCTCTAATTCAAAGATTTTCTGGTAACTGTCAAACAGTTTCACTCACACAGATGACTTGGAATTTCAAATGAAAATGGAAACAAGGGTTTGTATTATCTGAGTGTTATCCAATACAAGAATTCAAACACACTTGAATGACAGCTCTCCCACTGAGTTCACTCTTTCAGCGTTGAGCTGCTCAGTCCAGACGTCACTTTCCCAAACAGCTAATCAAGTTCATGGGGAGTCCAGGAGAAGGCTCAGAAGCACTCACTTCAAACCCACAGGCCAGCACACTGATGAAAGAAAAGACATCTACAGCACACACTCTAATTTGAGTTGCAGGAATGATGACAGATCTATCAGTCAAACACATCCGTCTACAAATAAAGAGAAAGAGAGAGATGGAGAAAAAGCGTGCACACACACACAAAATGTTGAGTACAAAAAACTGAATGAGAGGTACATTTTATGTTCTAATTTTTGATCTTGCTGAGCAAAAAAATATTTCACCTCAAGTAGTAGTACTCGGAAATGTGTGGTTATCTAAAACTAAATTTTATGAAAGACAGGCTATCACAGAAGACAGAAGAAGGCAGGGCATAAGGACATCATGAAGGCCAATAGCTAACTTTAATGTTTTTGTATAGTGAAAATTTTGTTTACTATAGTTTTAAAAGTTCTATTTACTCCCCAGCCTTACTGGTGTGCATAATTTTCAAAAAAAAAAAAAAATTCTTGTTCTTTGTTTTAAGTATCAGTATACAGTTTTGCGAAGAAATTAATTTTAATATACCCTCTAATGATCGTGAGGCAAAAAAACAAAACAAAACAAAACAAAACACATTTGAGATATTTCCCTGTTGAAATCGCAAGAAAAGTTCAAATAAATAAATTCAGTTACATACTAACATTAAAAAAAGTTCATTTACGAAGCTCTGACTCAAGAGCTCTCTAGATGTTTTCCACATTCTGCGCAGGAGCACAGGTGAGGCATACGCCTTATTCAGCCTGCCGCCATTTTAATTTGAAATCAAGGCTGTGAGGGCTAGTAGCAGACCAGCAGCGCTCGCTATGGCGTATTGTTGTGTACACGAATGTCGAGATAACACACCATTTTACACATTCTGAACTTTTTATCCTTCGTCTGCACAGACGGTATATACTGACTTTTACACAGTGGAAAACCAAACAGAGCCAAGTTGAGCCGAGTCGAGTCGAGCCGAGGCGAGCTGGTACTGTGTAGTGGAAAAGCGCCATTTTTTGAAACATAGAAAAAATAGCTGAAATTAATGAGTGGTGAGTGAATATTTGAGACAGTGGAACTAGGGGCAGTCATGGCCTAACGGATAGACAGTCGGACCTGTTACCCAAAGGTCGTGGGATTGAGTGCCAGGTCTGGCAGGGATTGTAGGTGGTGGGAGTAAATAACCAGTGCTCTCTCTTCAATACCACGACTGATGTGAGACCCTTCAGTAAGGCACCATTCCCCCAACTGCTCCTCAGGTGCTGCAGCACTGGCTGCCCACTGCTCTGGGGGTGTGTGTGCATGGTTGACCACTTCTCACTACTGTGAGTATTTGCAAGTATGGAAAAACCATACCTGGCATTTCACTTCCTCCATCTCCTTAAGAGGAAGACACAATAGGTTTGCAGTTCACAGTATTTACCCTCACAGCATCGTTTTTGAATCAAAATGGCAGCGGGCTGAATAAGGTGTGTTATTCAGACAATCAGCAGTAATGGGCGTGTCTATTTATGATGTGGAGGACACAGTGACTGAACGCTAAAAAGCAAAAGAGTAAAATGTCTATGAAACCATAATGCAAGAAGTATGACCCATGTAAATATTGTATCAGCTTTCCAGTGCTGGAGAGAACTCAAGGAGTGGAAGGCCTGCGATTGGACACAGAGGTTGTTTTGGTTCTTCTTGATAGGTGAGTTATACTGCACTGGACGTGATAAAGCAACCGTGGAAATAATTTGAAATTCATTTAAGCCCATTATAAATAGAACGTTGCAAGATTTGTCTCCCCGCTCACATCCCATGTAAGTTAGCATCACTGATTATAATGACTTGTTTGGCTTGTTTGTTTTGGTGATTTCAAATATCAACATTGGCTTCCAGACTTTAATTTAGTGTTCTCTGTTTGTCTGACATAACAGAGTTTGATATGTATGTACTGATCAAGGATATATAAATACACGTAGAGCCTCATTCACCTGGTAGTTGCTTTGCTGGTGTTGTTAAAGGCAGGGTATATGATTTCTGGAAGCCGATGTTGATATTTGAAATCAGCAAAACAAACACGTCCCTACCCCAAAAGGGTCTCACCCCTTTGATAGGTCCGCCTCACCTTAAGCAACCCAGTCAACGAGTTCTGTGAAACAAAGCAGTACCAATGTTACACTGTCTATATGGGATGCAAATGGCGCGACAAAATACTACAGAAGTCATTATAACCAGTGATACTAACTTACATGGGGTACGAGCTGTGAGACAAATCTCCGACAGAAAGCTGCTGCCGTGTTCTATTTATGATGCGCTTGCATGAATTTTAAATGATTTTCAATAGTGGCTTTATCACGTCCAGTGTAACTAAAACAACCTCTGTGTCCGATCACAGGCCATCCACTCCTTGAGTTCTCTCCAGCGCTGGAAAGCTGAAACGATATTTACATGGGTCATACTTCTTGCATTATCGTGCCACAGACATTTTACTCTTTTGCTTTTTATCTCTCTGTCGCTCTGCTCGGCTGTTCACTGAACACTGTCTCCTACATGTCACGAATAGACACGCCCATTGCTGCTGATTGGCTACAAGTTTGTTTTGCAAAAGGGCCCGAATCTTTTTCTAAGGCATTTTTGAAAAATCATATACCTTGCCTTTAAGATCTCTACCAGCACCAGCCTGAACATTCAGGCAAATTTGATTTAGGAAAGCAAGTAAAATATATTTTTAATGTTGTATTTTATTTCTATATTAAGAGCTCCAGAACAGTTGCTTTATAGAAGAGGCAGAATATCTGAGAGTGGGGGAATTTTATTAAATGGCCAACAATAAGACATAAAATTTAATATCACAAACCACAGTACGGAACATAAAACCATTCAGAGACTGCTGACCAAACTGTAGGAGGTAATCAAATGTCGTATTTAATGACCTTTAGCGCAAAAGCCTGCTGCTATTTTGACTTTCTATGTAAAGAGAGGCACTGAAATGAGATGTTGTGTGTATACAAGCAGTGTCTTTGCTTGTTTTCAGCTCATAAATTGGATGCATGGAGCTTGTTGCCATCACACTAGAACAAGCCAACACTGATTGTTTCTTGTTTCTCTGCCCGTGTAGACGATGTCAGGATTCTTTTTGAAGTGGGTCTATTGTGTCCAGTTCCTGGGCTTTTGTTCCAGATGAAAGGGATTCTGTATGGTGAGGATTGGGTCGTTGTTCTCCATGGAGGAACATGTTTTCATACATGACTCACTGTAGCACAGACATGTGAGCTGCTCTGTTTTGCTTTTGCTCAGAATTTTCAAACTTAATTTTAGAGAAGTATGTCCAGGCAAAAAGCGCTCGCCCCATAGGCCTCAGACTGCTGCAGATGCTTCAAAAATCATGTTGACAAGTTTGTTCTTTCTTTGTTTCTTTCCACCAGATTGGAAATAAAAGAATGAACGTGAGTTTTGAAGAGGAACAGTTTTTGCTTGTGATGACAACTGTCATATTAGAAAGGCCTACTGTATATTTCTACACAAAGTAAAAGCTAATTCTCTTGTGAGATGTACTGTCTTCCTTCAAGTTTGTTTTACAAGAGATGCAAACATATGTTCTCTCAGGTACAGCCTTTACTCTGTGGTGTGGATCCTCTAAGGGTACACCAGACCTAGGGGTAGTGTTCTTATGTATGTGACATTGGAATCGAAGCACACATGCCCTCGAACTCTATCACACACACACACACACACACACACACTCATATTCCAGGCTGTGGTGCTGCATATCATTTCTCACACTCTCTGTGTCCCAGATCTTCAGATTCTGGCAGGGCTAATGCTGCCTCAGCAAACACACATACACACACTTTTAGAGAGCAAGGGCCCGAGTCCTTGGATTTTCTCCCCTCAGAAGAGTTTGGATCTGTGTCTCTGTCTCAGAGGTGCAGTAGACAGGCAGAATGTTCAGAGCTCCTCCAGCTCGCTTCTCTTCCGGGAATACTTGTCCAGAATTTTTAAGAGATTCCTGCTCCTCTTTCTTTGCTCCTCTTCCAGATGTGAGCCTAATTCAAAGTCATGCATGTCTTTATCCACATACTGGGCACGGAACAGTTCAGTGAGCAAGCACTGGAATATGTGGCAAGTCTTCTGTGGTTTTCGAGGAAGTTATCAGACAAGTTTGGTGTAGCACAGTGTGTATTTTATGTCAGCACTCTAATTTTTACAGTGTTGTTGGCTAATGAAGTATTAAGGCATTGGGAAGTGTTGCGGCAGGCTTTATCAGAAGCGCACTTCTTACGGAATCGGATAAAGCTCTGATAATGAGCGGGGAGAACAAACAGGACCTGCTGCACCCTTGAGATTGCTTGCTGCATATAAAACAGCAAAAGCATCCTAATATGCAGCCTCTTAATTTTTCAGTGGACCTGATGAAGTGAATTTTTGACTGATGTTTCCTGAAAGTGGCAACACATGTCCCCTATTTACACCCCTAGCGCCCTCCACCAGCCCCCCTCTCCCCTTACGCCGTTCCGACTCGACTCGGGCAGATGTGTCGCTTGATGTTCCTGTCAAATGGCACCGAACCGCTTAATAAAATATCACTCCCCCTCCATCAGCCTGCTTTAATTGAGTCCCTTGTCAGTTTTATCAAACTGTGTGTTATCATCGCTTTTTTCCTCTTCCTCTGTTTCTTCTTTCTCTTTATCAGCCCCTCGCTCTCTCTCTCTCTCTCTCTCTCTTACAGAATAGACTAGCAGACGGATCCTTAGTAACTTTGTTTAACGGAGCGAGAGGAGTGATCCTCAAAGGCAGGCTTGTCATTGGATCCATAATTCAGACCCGTGATTTTCATTTCCCTCTGTTCTTTCAAAGGGAAGTTGGGTTTTTGGAGGCAGGCTGATCATTAGCAGGCGAACAGCATAGTGGATTAGCAGAGGTGTAGCGCCAGGACGTTAAGCTATACACGGCCGACGTGGAGATGTGCCAAAATGAAAGTGACAACATCAGCATGAGAAAAAGACGCTTGCTCTCTCAAACGGGCACAGAGAAAACAGATGCGCATTCGCATCCGAACGTTGTTTACAAATGGAAAAAGTAGTCACGGTTTTTGCATGGGTTGCGAAACAGGCTTGGAATGTAATACTACATATTAGGGTGCTAGCTTAAACTTTTGGCTGTTCATACGCATACTCTCTCACACACATTCTTCATGAATAACTTATGTGTCACCGGAAGACAGAAGCACAGGGCAGCATGGTCAGATCAGACCGTTCTTAGTCCTCAAATCTCCAAGCTGAGTTTGACATTCCCTTGTCCCAACCCCGCTGGTCCCAACGTTGGCAATTCTGGTAGTACTAGTTGTACTAGTGTACTGGTGTGACTGGAAACTTCAAACACAGGCTGTCGCCAGGTCCCCAGTGAGGACGCGCTCTGATTGGCTGTGCAGACGAGAGTTCTTCTGCCTTTGCCACTGTCCCCATGGAGAAACTCAAGTCCCGCCTCTTCCTTTGAAGTCACAGGAAACTCCACTCACAGCAGTGGGATGTTTTGATGTTAGTCGTATTTCTTCTTTTTCTTCTCTTGTTTTCTTTTCTTTCCCTCTCTCTCTCTCTCTCTCTCTCGCTGTCTGTAAAGCTGAGGGTCTAGTGGTTACAGGATTCTGCCGCACCACTGTACATTTCAACATTGCATTTGATCTTTAATTTATCACAGTTCCAGCAGTTTGTTTGACAGGTGCAAGAGCTTTCATCTTGAAGCTACACGGCTAGTGCATACTCCTCTCACTCTCTCTCTGTGTTTGTCTCTTTGCGACCTCTATGGGATCTATTGATTCTTTTTTTTTTCTTTTCTTTTTTTTTCACTATTACTGTGATGTACATCGAATAATATGTGGTTAGATGATGCATGCTTTCCCCCCTGCATGGGTTGTTGTATAAAGTTGGCAGTTGCTCATTTGAGTGACTGTAGGCTGCTGTGGGATTTAGAACGGTTATTGTCAGTGTTGATACTAATATTGGTAATACTATGATCGAACTGTCAAAATATCTTCAGCTATAAGGGCTTTTATAGGGACCTAAACAAATGTTCTTAAAACACACTTTTCACACTCTTACTATTTTATTTGTCTACTAGCAATGTCAAACACTAGATATAAGTGGTTGAGAAATAAAAATTGGACTGTGTCTTATGGTGTGACATAGTAAAAATGTAGAAAAAAAACAACACACAACTAACATGAAAAAAAATGTATACTCATGTATACTATGTGTTGTGTAAATAATGAAAACTGTGTTTTTCCACATCTTTACTAAAATGACTGTGTAACATAAGAAATACAACAAGATCTATATATATAATTAGTAGCAAAAATATAGTAAAGAATAATCAAGAGGTAAAAAGTTTCAGGTGATTATAGATCTTGATTTGAGATCTTCATAAAAACAAAATTCTAATCTGAAACACGTTTTATTAAAAATCATCCTCAAAATAGTGACTGAAGATGAATAGCCATACTAAAAGTTACATTTGTTGTCTTGTTTTTAAATTTTTTTAATTGTTTATTGATAAGTTATTGGCATAAGAGATCATATTAAAGGTAATTTAGTCTTTTTAAACTTTTGATATATATATATATATATATATATATATATATATATATATATATATGCTATATATTCCAGCATTATGTTCTCCAGAAAAATAAAGAGAACAGAAAAGACACCAGACAACATAGCCACTTCTTTAAACTGAGTCTTTAAGGAAGAGTGCCCTCATCTACAGCCACAGAAGTTCCAGTAATACTAATTTTCTCCTCTCTCTCCTCATCTCTCTGTATCTCTCTCTCTCTCTTTCACTCTTTTCTTATTTCCCTCTCAGGGAACAAGCCTCACCAAGGCACCTCTTAAAACAGGAACTTCCATGACTATTTTGGCATCAAAGCTTGGCACGAGGGGCTAACCTTCTGAAGCAAACTTGTGAGGAAAGAAGTCTGAGGAGGAGAGGGGGAAAAGAGGAGGAGAGAAGGCCCGTGTGTGCTTTAAGTCTATAGGGGGGCAGTTGAGAGAGTGAGGGAGGGCTGTTCTAAAGGGAAGGAGGCTCTCTCAGGGCGCTTGGAATCAAATCCTCCCCTGGTGCCTTAACCAGGATGGAAATGTGTAGCTTTAGATGCTTTGCTGCAGCTAATAACAGTACTGCAGTTTCTTTAAGGTTTAAGTTTCCGTCTGACTGAGGAAAGCTTTGTAGGATGATAGAGCTTTTTCATACTTGTTTATACTATGGATTTGGATATTATATGGAGTAAAGGGTTCATATGATCATAATGCATCTGTATACAAAGAGCATGCAGATGACAATTCAAATTTCCTTCCATTTTCCTTCCACTTTGCTCTTTATGAGCCACAAATTTTATTTTGGTATTCTTTGAGCAATAAATAAAATAAATGTTCTTGTTTTTCATTAAATTTTATTTATACACGCACTTTCATTAAATGTTGCATTACTTTATTGCATTATTTTAAAAGATTTACCTAGATCTCAGCAGTTAAAATCTCTAAGTAGCAAAAATAAGACAAAAGCTAACAAAGTTATGAGTCAGCCAAGAATATATTGAAGTTATCTGTTCGTGAGATCTAAAGTGATCTAAGTGTGTGTACGTAGTCATAAAGACAGATTTCTCAACGTGACTGGTGTTGATTAAAAGTTGACATTTCAACACTTGGCAGCGATGATGAAACAGAACCTTGAGATCAAACGCGTACAGTGATAATCGCCCACTGGCTCCTGTCTGCAAACACCTAAAAAACACATGAACGTTTAACTGAGCATGAGAGTGATACGGCTCACCACAGAATGTCGTCAACACAAAAATGCAGCTGTTCATTTTATCTGCTGCCAACTCCTTTAAGTTATTCATCTGGAAAAAAAAAATGCATTCATCATTATATTTTTAATCACAGAGACGAGATAGAGAAAAGGAATGCCTTCGGGAGGGTGGGGGGTGTATGCTATTCCCAGAACTGATCCGGCATTGTTGCCCCGCATCGCCAAACATTCCGCAAATTGACTTTGAATGAATTTATTTTTAATGTGATGTTGATGCGGCTGCTGCAGAAAGTGCATAGAGCGAGTGAAAAGTGTGAGTGTGTGTAGAAGAGAAATGGAATAATTCTGTAGTTAGGCCTAGTGTGTTAGTTTAGTGTGCTGTGTTTACTCTTAACCTGATATGTGGTTATATATGGTGTACATTCATATGCATGCGTGTACAAGTCTCTGAACTACGTAGCATGTGTTTAATGACCCAATAAGAAATGGACCATCCTCTGTCCTTCCACATTTTAGAGTCTTCTTCCCTGTCTCTGGTTTCCTCTGTCTCTTTGTTCTTTTTCCTCTCTGTCACTGTCAGTCCGGCCCATACAAAGCAGCTCTCTCATCACAACATCCTGCTACAATTGTAATTATTAATAAATTAATTATCAGCCCTACTCTGTTCCAGACTAATTGAGTCCCATTGCAGGTCTTAAGTAGGACACACTCCTATCAGACAAATGGAATGATATCCAGGGCTTGTTCCTTGGGGTACAAGTCTTGGCTTCGTCCCACAGAACGCACACTGCTTTGTTGTAGCATCGCAACTGCCATGCGAAAAGACTGAGATGTAAACAAAATGTACTTCATGTTATAGAAAGCAATGAGAACAGTACATCTGGGCGGTCCATCTCATTTATATTCACCACGCTGTAAAAGTATGACTTGTCCTGTGCGTTTCCCAAAAGCATTGTTATCTAACTGTGCTCATGAGTTCCATTGAACTCTGTTGGTAACTTGGAGCCACAGTTTCTTTTACAAAACACACCCTTGACTGCTTAATAGCAGTTTTTCATTCACATTTAACATTTTAACATGATTTGTATAGTTTTTGAAAGGTAATTTATATATGATGTGCTGATCTTAATCCTATTTTAGTCCAGTATTTTCAGTCATAACTTGAAAGTCAACAATTTACTATTTATGGTAGCAGTCATTCCTTATATATATATATATATATATATATATATATAAATTATAAGCTGTTACCATCCTGTAATTTTTAGAGCATTTTTAGTGTGTGCTTTCTCTCACATGTAATGTAAGGGTTGTTGCTAGTCTGCAATGTTAATAGGAGATACTGTAAAGGAGAAAAACAGATATCAAAATGAATGAATGAGTGATGAAACATACATCTGTCCCTATGTTAATTTCTCTGTAGTATCACACCACAGATGAGCTGTCAGTGTAGAGTAGTAGAAAGTAGAGTGACGGATTCAGATGAGGCCTTATCTACATCAAAGTGAGTAGGTGGTCGTCCCTTCTTCACAAGATGCATGAGACCCATTTGTACTTACTGCTGTCTGCTTGTGATTTCATCAACTTCAAGATGGATGTTAATATCAGACTTGAATATGGTGTTAGCTTTCGTCTCTGTGCATCTGACGCAATGGACATACACAACTACTGTAGCTGAAGAGAAGAAACTGTTCTTTGGAGATGTTTTTTTTTTGGTATGGCCATCTTAAGGGAAAACTCCTGGAAAGCCATGTTATGTGTTAGGATGTGCTTATGGCCCTGAGTGGGAATTTGCAGTCGCTCTATGAGGTTCATACAGTATGTAGGGTTACACAAAGGATACTTCCATCATGCTCCAGGGTACTAGAAGGTAGTTGGAGGCCTGTTGGCACATGTCAAGTCTCTGAAAGCAAGTCTGGATGATCAGTACCTCAGAAGAATAGGGGGGAAAAAAGCTGGTTATAACTTTTGTTGATCTAACATTTTCTCCACTATAGTGAGAAAAATGAGGTGTAGACAAACAGTAGTGACATTACCATAGAAGGGGTTTATTATTCACCATAATGAATATGGTGTTGAATAAGTACATTTGCTGGCTTGGAATTTTAAGGTTGGTGCAATCCAGGGTGTGGAGTGAGTTTAGAGATAGGAAAGAGGGTTATGGGAGAAAATCAGATGGGAAGAAATTAAATGGGCAATAACTAGTGCCAGTTGATTTGTCCCACTCATGCAGGCAGATGTGGTTGAGCGGGGGAAGGTGGAAGAGGGAAGCCTATAGCCTAATGCAATCACATTAAATTTTAAATAATGTTATGCAGATAAGAGATGACAGGAGATGATCTCTTTGGGATGCTGAATGAAAATCTGTCAATTATAGTTCCAATACTCTGGAAAACTTTTTGCATTTGCGTGTTAAGTTGGCAAAGCTAAAGGAAAATAAAATATTTCTAGTCTGATTTCTAGAACCAGTCAGTGGTTAAATTGCATAAAGCTTTCCAAAATGTCATGATGCAAATAAATAAACTATGGTTTTGTAGATGCATTCTTCTTTGCTGGTGCATGTAATGGATGTTCGCTTTTACAGAATCAAGGCCATGACATCCTCTCTCGAACCTCCTGCTTTGGAGGAATTTTAATTCGTTGGCCATTCACAGACAGCATTGATTTTCCCTTGTGGCAAAGTGTTAATGAAACGGCAAAAATCCTACACTTATGAGCTTTTCAATTAATGCTCGTCTTTCTTCCGTTGCCCAGAAGTGAGAGTGTGCGCTGTGCTGGTTTCCTTCAATTTCACCGTGGGCAAGACTCAGGCATTGAGTGCAAAGGTGCCAACTTCCATATTTAGTTAGCGAAGAGGCCATCCATTATTGAGCAAACAGAGAGCTGTCTGTCTCGCTGCTTTGGGCCAACAATTAAATATATCAGGCAGCATGTGGAGGTGGGGTGTGGATGGGTGGAGGAAAGGCTCAGAAGAACAGGGCAGATGCAATATTGATGTCTTTAATTGAGGCTTTAAGTTGTACATGGTCAATATTTCTATGTGTGTCTTTAGTACCGGAGAGGCTTTGTCTGGGGTGGTTTGGAAAGGTTGTGTAAATTACATGTTCTACATTGGTAAATGTGTGTAATGGCATGTTTTGGGTGGATTTAGAGAGAGGCATAGCCAGCCACAAAGGAAGTTCAGTCAGTGATACAGAGAAATATACTGAATACATTATTGAAAACCCTGGATCTTGATACAGTCTGGAATGTATTTTAGGACTCGCCTCTATTTGCATAGCAATGTTGATGCTTTTCTTGGATTATTTATATATATATATATATATATATATATATATATATTTATTTATTTATTTATATATAACAACTATTATTGTTGTTATCATTGTCATAATTATATTAAAAAAAGTATTTTATTTTTAGCATTTTTATCTTGAGTCAAAAACTTAACTAAACTAATTAGTTAGGCAATCAATAATAATAATAATAATAATAATAAAAATCAGTTTTAGTATCTTTTATCTTTAGAACAGTAATGGTTTAATTTCACTTCCCTTTCCCATCTTTCCTTGTTGTCTTTTTCTCTCATTCTCACTTATTTTCTTCACTTTCATTGCGTCAGCTCTCTGCATAAGGTGGTTTTAATTTGGTGAGAGAAAAACAAGTCGAGAATATTGATTTCAGAAGTCCGCCTCTGCCTTTAAAAGCAGCCGCATGGCATCCTGCAACCTTCAATTGAGGCTGAGTATGTAGGTGTGTGTGTTCTCATTCAGGCTCTATGTTCACGCAAAATGATACATTAAAGACTGTGTTTTACTTCAGTCAGACTGAGAGAAAATAAACGAACACAAGCAATGTCTGTTCACACGTACGTAAGCACACAAGTCAGACAGAAAGGCCTAATTTATCTGATCATTATATGGGTGTTTTCCTTCCTAGAACAGTTTAACTTTCTGACTGCTTGAGAATGTGTGACAACACTATAATCATGGTACGGGATGAACAAAATTCAGAACTGAAGTGTAGACCTGCCATCAATTCAGGACATTAAGTGAAATTAATTGTCTTTTGTGCTTACCAAGTCTGTACTGAGTTGATAAATACAGCGAATCCAGTAATATTGTGGAATATTATTACAGTTTAAAATAACTATTTTAATATATGTGAAAATGTAATTTATTCCTGTGATGGCAAAGCTAAATATTATGCCAGTCTTCAGTCACATCATACTATCAGGACTCATTCTGTCCTGATTTGTTGCTCAATGTTTTTGTCAGGATAATTTGATAGATAGAAAGTTTAAAAGAACAGCATTTATTTGATTTTTTTATATATATTATGAATACCTTGCTGAACCTCAACTTTTGAATGGTAGTATATTGCACAAATTCACACTTCCTCATGACCGAATAGTTTCTTTTGCGTGCTGTCAGAGGGGCAAGCCGGGAGCTCGGCGGACTCCGAGCCGTACGGGATTTAGCCCTTGGCTGTAAAGGGTCTAGCAAAACTCAGCATCCAGCTTGAACCCCACGTGCCCCCCCCTTGAGAAAGATGCGGTCGGTGGAGGGATGTAAAAAACGAGATGCGGAAGGGAGGAAATCATGCTTATTTAAGGCAGAGTCTTTTAGATTTGATTGGGTAAACAGGTTGATTGGGAATGCGGTGAAAGCTGTGGCTAATCATTTGTGAGTGCTTCTCCCGCTTCTCTCAAAATTCAGTTGTTGACAGTTATGTGTATTCCTTTAATAATCATCATTTTCATTCTTCCTTTTGTTCAAATTCAGATTGCAAAACTGCATTCATAAATTGAATTGGACAAGCAAAAAAATAAAATAAAATGAATTAATGAATTAATTAAAAAATACATTTACATTTACCTCAACTGGCATATTCATGCTTAAATTCACAAGTATTGCGAAAAATGTTAGTACTTTCTGATATCCTTAATTTTATTCATAGCCACTTGGCTATTTAAACTCGCTCTAAACATCAGAATCTTTTTTTCTTCTTACAGTCCTATTACACCTCTTTAATATTTTCATCTCAGTTTTTCCTGGCTTTCTGTCTTTTCACTCAGGAACAAGCTAACCACAGGTTGTGTGTATACATATCCCACAAATCTCTTGCTGCACTGGCTCTGATCTGTGGATTACTCTCCGAATACTCCTCACTGAGAGGATGGCACATCTAGAGTTGACACACACACACGCACACACTCTTACTTTCTTTTTCTCACACACACTCAGACAATCATTCCCACAGAAATGCAGAAGAGCATGTGTGCCCCTACCATCCCTGTAGCTTTAAGAAGACAAGTCTCTAATGCAGACATTACTAAACCCCTGCCATCATAGCCACAGAATGACACCACAGGACGCTGAGTGCTAACGCCTACAAAGCGCTTAAATATCTTAACATATTTAATGCATAATGAAAGAAGTTTCTGCACTTTGGGTGAAGTATTCCCAGGCAGTTTGTATGCACTATTTATCTGGTGGGAAACCATACTCTTATACACTCCATAAAACAAGGTAATGTTAGTTGAGGGGTTTGAAGAGACGGATAGAAAGCTTTCTGCTGTATATCCAAAGTATGTTTAACACAAGGTGTTCATCCTGTAGTCACATGCTGTGAGTGTTTGTTTTTAGGAAATGTCAGTGGGTTGAAGAGTGCCTCTAGTGGTGAGCAGAGGTGCATGTCCACGTCTTTTTTGTGTCAGGCTTAAAACTAATGCACGTGTAACACTGAGGATATGTGACTGTTCCACAAAATTTTAGTCTGTAATTGAATATAATAATTTTTGTGGAAGGAAAGCTCCTTAATACAGCAGAAAATAAAAATATTGCTAAACCATCAGGCTGTAAATAACGTGTGGCGCAGTCAGTGAGAGAGCTCTGCTGTATTAGGACTTCATCTCTGCCTACCTCAGGAGCCATCATGTGTAATTCAGCTGATTTAGATGTTCAAGACTCATTGGAGATGCATTTGTTTTGTTTTCCCAGGTCTGGGCTGTAGGTAGGAAAGATAAAAAAAAAGCCACCCATTCTTATGAGATTTAACTCTTCATTTGACCTTTCTTTTCATTGTAAATAATTTTTTTTTTTCAAAGTTGTAAGTAAAACAAAGTTTGTTGAAGTGCGTTTTACAAGAAAATACTATTTTTGTATTCCTGCTTCAAAATGCCATGTTTAATTCAGTGCCGCTTGCTGTCGTTAATTCTAAAATTTCAGGAAATTAGCAACATATAAAAATGAAGCCTATAAAAGAAATGTCTTTTTTATTTTGTTTTGTTTGTTTTTTTTTGCTTCAAACATTCTTTAAAATAACTTCTTTTGTTTGCCACAGAAGAAAGAAAGTAATACAGAGTTATAAATAATTTGTATAAATAAATAATAATGGAATTTAACATTTTATGTGAGCTATCACCTTAGCATTATTAGTGGTTTTTTTTTTTTTTGTCAGTGCTAAGAATATTAAAAAATATAAACATAAACATATATTTTATAAATCTCTCAAGTTCTTCTTAGGATATCCTGAATGAAAAAAGGTGCATTTGCTTTGTTTTTGTGTTTGACGGAGGTCTGTTTTTTTTTTGTTCTTCACAGGAAGTAATTTTTTTTTCCCATAGCGTAACCAATGATAAGGCCATGATGCCTGCTTATCTGTCCCCCTTTAATTTCTCCTGATCTTTAAGTGTTCTTAAAAGGGGCCTCTGAGGGTGGTGATGAGCTCGCTCTAAATTGATTACCTGTTTCAGGGAACGCGCTGTTGCCTGCAGATTCTATCAGCTCCGCTGTCAGGACCCTCGCTATTTCAATTTGATCAGATTTAATGAGGGGGAGGATGTGAGGTGTGTTTGTGTGTGTGTCTACGTGTGTTTACGTTTAAGTGTGTGTATATGCGCGTTACTGCCTCGATACAATCGCATTTGTCAGCATGATCCTTTTTAAGTGCATTTCAATTAGAGAGCGATTCGCTTGATTCTATTACTCCCAACTCTCGTCGCCCTAATGTGCGCCGCTGCTGGAACAAGCCACGTCTAATGTACACTATTTAATTTCCTTAATTGAGCTAACGTGCTTTTCATATCCTAATTCCTCGAATAATCTTTGATTTGTGCACCGCACATGCTGGGATGTAATGAAAGGGGGCAGCCGAAAACATCTGTTAGAGCTGTGATTGAATCAGCTCAGTAACATCTGCAGTTATGAGGGCGTTAGCAGCCAGCCTGGCCCTTTTATCTACTTATGCCAATTATCCTCAATGCCGACTGACTGAACAGATATTAATATGGATGTATTTGAGGATCTGGTTTCCTGAGCCGCTGTCAAGCTTTGTGTTAAGTGTTAGATGTTTATTACATTCTTTGATTACATTCTTCTCAAGACATAGAGGAGAGTGTTGCTTGGAAATCCTGGATAATTTTTACAAAACAGTAGTAGTTGATTGATTACTGGTGCAGTGACACACACTTAGGGCCAGACAGTTTGCAAAAATAATTTTGTGTTTCTTTTTAACGTATATGTAGACTTAACCTAAATCAAAAACAAAACCATAAATAATCATTTTCACTTCTGCTATTTAAAGTAGTTTTGTAATCTCTGAGTGTGTCTTCTAGACATCCTATAAAAGTGGGCTTTGGTTGAATTCACAAAACCTCCCTCATAGAAGGTTATGCTGGGGCCCACTGGTTACTGGCTTCAGCCCAGGTTTCTCAACAATGACCCCATTTTCCTCTTTTTGTCAATGGGCCATAGTTGCCCAACAAACAAACATACAGCAATTAGTCTATCAGCATTCTGTTGGTCAAAACTTTCAAAATAGTTTGGAGCAAGAAACACAAACTAGTCTAGTCTCTCTGTGGTTTCATATTAATTTGGCCTTTGGAGAATCTTTCTTTCTTTGTCTACAGATCAGTCTTTATCTCCATGACCTTCTCCTCAAATATTGCCCGTTGTGGCATGGGTTAGATCATGCCTGGATCAAGTAGCACAGACTGTGTACTATCAGACATACAGCTGTACATGGAAAAGCTCTATGTCTTGCTTCTGTATAAATTGATACTATAAATGTGGTACAGACATGACTCTACTGTGCATCACTTTGCATATTAGTATTATGATCTAAATGTATTGGCAAAGAACTCTAAGAAAAACTCACCACCAAAGGAAAAAAGTTCTTCCCTCTCTTGTGGGATAGCTGCTCTGTTTGTCTTCAAGTTCGCAAGTTCACTTTAGAAATAGAAGCGGTGGAACACAGGGCTCACCACCACTGTTTATTTTATTGTAGCTCACAAATGTCATTCATTATCCTGGTGTGGGAAGCAGCCCTGGTGCTCCTCTCCATGCATCCCAGCTTTGGCTAATCACTTCTCTATTCCCATCATCTGTAAATCCACACTTGCGGGTGCTCTGCTAAGCAGCCGAAGAATAAAACTCATAAGCATCTACACTGGCTAAGTGCTTCATGTGGCAAATGTAAGATTTGTTTCTGTTTATGAGACATAATTGTGTTTTTCTTTCTGATTCCTGACTATGCATCTCTCTGTCTGTTCTCTTTGAGTTTGTGTTTCTACATGGCGAGTTCAGGTTTAGCAAGTTCTTGTCATGAAACAAGAAGGCTAGCATTTTTCTATTCAGCTCAGAGGCACTGCGGCTACTACGGGCCTTTGTGGATGTACATTTAGTCATTTGAAATCTAGCAAAAATAGATGTAAAGCTAGTGAATGGGGGAAAAATGATTTTCACTCCTTCTAATACATATTAAAATGTATTTATTTATTTATGAAATGAGGAGGTCCTTAAAGTTTCATCAGTTTTTTTCTATTTTTTTTTTTTTTTAACAAATGTTATTTTATGTCCCAGTCACTTTTTTTGTTTAAATAAACATTTCACAAGTTTGCGCTTCCTTATGATAATACATTTAGCGTGTTTGGCATGCTGTCCGTAGTAGTTTGAACCCTAGCGAGGGCTGAGCTCGGCGTCCTGCTCGAACCCTGTGTGACTTTTGGGAAAATGTCTTTACATTGCTGTTTGTTCATGTTGATTGCAAAATAGGTTGGTGTGCTCTAAAGTTCCACCTTTTTGCTGTGGAAATATTTCCAGATTAATTTTTTTCACTAAGTTTGTTGAGGTCAGACATAAGAAAAAGCATAAGTACACTGGTGTGGCTAATTGCAGACCTGGTACAAACATATCCATATCCCATATGATCTGATCTTCTTAACTTTTTGCAATGCTGTTTCTAGCATTTGTTAAGAGGATATGACATATATCACATTTTTAAAATATCATCTCCCAGCCGTGTTAGCAGTGTCAGAATTCTTTGAAAACAGTATACCATTACTCAGGTTTTTCAAACTTATTTTTACTTTTAAGTAAAGAGTAAGAGCAAAAAAGAACTTTGTTGAACTTGCAGAACTCCTTTTCCCCCCACTATTCACCACTGTAAAGCACTGACTTCATGATTTCTGCCCTTGCCTTATTAAGTATTTGGCTTATGTCCTTTTCTATTCGCAGAATAAAGGAATAGAGTGTCTGTGCTACATTTACAGTATCAGTTTATACAAAAGCAATACATACAGCATAGAGGTGTTGTCCTACGCTTGGTAATATTGAGTCTGTGCTATTTGATCTGGGCAAGAGGGCAGTGAAAACAGTTGAATGATATTCAAAGAGAAAGCCAAAGAAGAGATCACGCCTGGGCCCACATGGAATCTGAGATATTGATAGATTTGAAATAGATTTAGACTGCAAAGTTGCACACATAGCTCAGTCCTTGCATTTTGTTTTTATAGTTTGACTGATTGGATTATTTCAGCAAGCAATATGAGCACACGTTTGACCATATTTAAATTCTCCATCAAAAAATCGATCTCTCTCTTCTCTGCACTTGAATGAATGCGTCTAAAGCACATCACTTGCATGAATCCGATCTGAAAATCTCATATAAACAAGTTGAATTTAGCTCCCCCTCCTGTTTAATACCCCACCAAACTTCTTTGATCCACTCAAAAAGAGTATTCTTTTA
Organism: Enteromius radiatus; assembly: GCA_032357445.1. Taxonomy (NCBI): domain Eukaryota; kingdom Metazoa; phylum Chordata; class Actinopteri; order Cypriniformes; family Cyprinidae; genus Enteromius; species Enteromius radiatus. Next base: position 14,326,155 of record JAUCMS010000127.1, read on the forward strand.
TTTCTCTATGTACGTTTCTCCCAGTGAAAAAGAGAAAGGCAGAGACTTAATTCATTTAGAGGGTCTCTGGAGACAGAGCTAGTGTCTAGACAGGCCTTTACTTTAATGTGTAGAATGCTCATTCTCTCTTCCTCCAGCTCTCCGTGACACCTGTGCGAAGTCTCTCTCTCCCTCTCCCTGCTCTGGACTCTGCTCTTTCTACACTTCACTCAGAGGACAGGAGCGTGGGCTGAATCCTTGACCCTGCATCGAGCTGTCCTCTCTGGGCAATCTGGGCAGCGCTCTCCCTGCCTGACATGCCCGAGTCCTTTCTGTTGTGCTATTATCAGCTGAGTGTTATTACCCCTCTTTGCACAGGAAAATCTGCCCTGATTTTCATTGACCTGTCCTGAATCAATGCTTTTAAAAATCTTAGACACCTTTTACTTAAGAGCAAAAGCATGCATTTTATGTTTTGACATGGTAGTATTGATCCGGCAGGCGGCAGAGGAAAGAGTGGTGGGGGCTGGGCTAGTATGACAGCGTTCTCCTTCCTCTGTCTTTCTGTCTCCGTTCTCTTCCTCTCTGGCTTTTCTGTTTGTCTTTCCTTCACTTTTTGGCCCCCCCTCCTCATCTTCCTCCTCCTGTCCGTGTCTGGTAACGCTGCCATCCTTAATGGCTTTCTCATGCTGGCTCTTCTGGTGTCCCCAGTGTTCCTCTAGACTTCTTAACTCTGATCAATACCTCCTCCCCCCACCCCCTACCCCCCATTTGCCCTCTGATAAATTATGGATGTAGCTCTCACATCACATATAAAATTTCTATTGTGTTTGTCAATGGCTGATCGATATTCCACCTCCGCTCATCCTCAAAGCTCCTTTCCCCCCCCCCTTCTAGCTCTTCGTCTTTCATCTCTTTTGCCATCCAGGTTTGTTAGTGTGCTTGTGTATGTTTGTTTATGATTTCTGTCTTTTTTTTGTCTAATCTAAGGTCTCCTGGGCTAAAGGCAGAGCTGCAATATGTAGCAGACAACAGAGACTGTAATGTTCAAATACGAGTATCCACCTTCTCGCTCCCTCTGCGCATTCCTTCACCCTCCATCCTTTCTTTCCAGCCTTTCTTCTCTCTGAAACGTCGTTAACATGTGTAGACATCACTTTCTGACAAAATACTGAGGTTTGGAGATGCACGTGGCTTTTCTCTAGGTGTGTGGATGAGGGGTCCCATTTGACATGAACCGCAGCTCTCTCTCATCCCTGCAGGCAGCGCTCTGGCTCAGCCCACCGCCAGGAGAGACTGCTGCCCCAAATAAACAGCTACAGGAGAGATGAAATAAAAGAGTGGATTACAGCGAAGGGAAAACAGGGAAACTTGCTCAGAGTTGTCATTTGTGGGAGAGGCCACAGTTTGATTCTCTCAGATCTAACATCTTGTGGTTGTTAAAGAGAGGGAGAGATAAAGAGAATGTCAGAAGAGAGAGTATGGGTAATGTAATTTGGGTCTTATTTATTCGCATTCAGCACATATCTGCACCATGAGGCATACGCCAAATTTTTAGGGTGCAAAAAGATTTTAAAATGTCCCCAGTAGTTTTTCTAATCAGTCACATTATGTCCTTAAAATGTGGTTCATAAATACAGTAAATGCTCTTTTCTTTTGCTCTAGAAAATAAATATTGATTATAATTGCCGTTGTTTGAAAAAAAAAATAGAGTAAATGTGTTCTTGTATAGATTAATCGTGTTCTTTATGTGTTTGTCTTTTTCATGATCATGTCACTTACTCATCTCTCATGTCAACAACATTATATATTTTTATTAATTGCACTTGGGGCGGTCATGGCCTAATGGATAGGGAGTTGGGCTTGTAACCCAAAGGTCGCCGGTTCGAGTCCCAGGTCCGGCAGGGATTGTGGG
>JAUCMS010000127.1:14328164-14342112 GCA_032357445.1 Enteromius radiatus
CATAAACGCATATATTATGTAAAGAAAAACTTTTAGTTTGGATGCGATTAATCGCGATTAATCGTTTGACAGCTCTAGTTCTTATTTGAATTTGAGATTCAAGTTAAAGTATTTTATGTAGTATGTGTGTCGGTCACTGATTTGATTTGAGAGTGAATAAAGGATTCGTTTTATATTTGAGCTACAATTTGTTTTTGGACCCCATTGAAATATGTAAAAAAAAACAACTTTTGTGTGTGTATTCAGCAGAAGAAAGAAAATAATATGACTTTGAGACAGAAGGGTGAGTAAATTTGCCATGTTTTGGTATTCTGTCCCTTTAAACATCCATTAGACCTTTTTCACATTTTTACATGTACTTTTATAAATCTGGCAGAACTTTTGGAAGAGTTCAGAGGATTAAAAGATAATCATATGTATCCTACACCTACTGTATGTGTTTTTTCAAACAGACAGTTTATGTTGCAGTTTTGTAGATGTAGATGGTTGCTAAATCTTTCTGGGTTTCAGCCACGAGAGCTGTGAGACCTTGTGTGCGTGTGTGTTGGTGTGTACTGATTGTCTTTTGGATGCTGTTTCAGAGTGTTCTTTGAGGGCCGCAGGGGTACAGAGTGATGTGATGAGCTAAAGAGACTGGCTGACACTCAGAGAGGATTTTCACTCTGCTCTGCAAGTGCTGGTGTGAGGTGAGAGGTCATCCTCACACTGATGTGAAGCACAGAAGAGCAGACAGACAAAGAGCAAACACACACACAAACAAGCCATTATAATTCACATTCACTTTCACTCTTCTGGTTTATGATTCCATAGTCTTTTGTTTTCAGTTAAAGTTTTATTGAATCGTGAAATTTCTGTGAAATGCTGTGCTGCTGTTTGTGTGCCATTCACAGTCTGTTCCTGTTCGTCTTGTTGTGTAGTTCAGAGCCTAATTTCAGAGGAAAACATAAATGCAGTTAAATCCTTAGTGTTGCCCTGCTGTCCTGCCTCGTAGCCATGATGAATAATTCAGAGAGAGATCCTCTCCACTGGAGGAGAGGGACAGTTACACACATTCCTGCTGGCAGAAAATCCATACTCTCTGACATCTTGCTTCAAACTGCAATTAATACAGACTGAAGCCGGATCTGTTTGAGCCGGTAATTGTTTTTAAGGTGAAGTGTTAAATGTGTAATTGTGGTTGAAGGTTAATTTCTGAAGAAGTAGAATGAAAAACAGAACGAAAAGGCAGAGTGTGATGTTCTGCGTAAAAAGTGAAGGTGAATTTTTCAGGACGATGAAAAAGGTTCATCCTTCTCTCTCAATCCATTAGCCAGACAAACACACACAGAAAGGCTCAAAAGTGTGATAATGGGGTTCATTCACACACATTTGCATTGTCAGCTGACTTCGGTTCCTTTAGCAGACATGTGCTAGCAGGCCTTATGGCTGACACACAATATATCGGTCGCACTGGATATCTGTCAATATTATGGATTTTTTTTTTTTTTATTTGATTAAAATATATATTTTACTTAAAGCCCTTATCTATAATGCGTTATAAAAGGCTGTGATGCATTGTAATTGTTAATAATGTGCATTATAATGCAGTATATATTGTTGTAAATAATTATACCCAAATTTAAAATGCATAGTGTAACAATAAATTGATTTATTTTTTCGTCGTTGGCTAGAATTAAAATTTTGGTGCATCCCTACATTTGTATTTTTAAGTTTAGACAAAATAATGTAGATTTAAGAATATACTGTGTTATTTCATTATAATGAGTATATTCTACAAGTATATTATAATATACTCAACCATATTTATCTGCCAAACTCTATTGTTTCAAAAGAGGCCAAAAACTGTAAATGTATGAAAGATAGAGAGGGAAATAGAGTTTGAAAGAAGCAGACCCTTCATTATTGATTGTGTCTTTGGTGTTTGACCCTTGTCTCTTTGGCGATTCTCTGTGCCCCTCGGAGGATCATATGTGCAGCACCTCTCCACATTAGCAAACTCAGCACTGAATGCTCCTTCTCAGACACAAACACACAGATGCTGCTCCCTCTACACACTAAAATCCGACACTGTCCTCTATCTCATCCATAACTCTGAGAAACAAGATCTGAAGTCTCATAATCACATCACGCAGACCTGTTCCCAGACGAGAGGAGCCAGTGAGGATCTATACACTGACACTATGTATGAAGTAAAAACCACAGGCACATTGAGACATTTAAACATAATGACTCACATGGGCATGGAGAGCAAATAGAGACTTTTACTTAAGTCACCTGCATAAAAGCCCTAGTAATCTCACATGTGTCTCCTCTAGAGTTTCAGAAGAGATCCCTCAGATTGCCGTCTAATGATGACAAGACCGGTACTGTCAGCTTCTGAGAAAGGACGAGAGGGTCATGTAAGCCACCTTAAGCTGTGAAACTCTAAATTTGTTCGAGTCTAGATGGACTTGGGCTTAATGAGGTGTCTGGATATCTTGGGTTATACACACAAACACATACACACATGCACTTGTGTCCTCGCAAATACGGGATATTACACACACACTCACGCACTGACATTCAACACCTTTTTCTAAAGACATATTCACCAATATAATTAGTCCTGCCAGCCCCTCTGTGAGTGTCCGGTTGTCTCTTTCTTGAAGGATTCTAAAGAGAGAGACGGAATTAACAGCAGGATTATTTTTCCAGTTCAGACACCTGTCTTAATACACTGTGGCTAATAATATGTCACCATTTGGAGACGTTAGACATGCGCAATGCATCACGCACGCCACATTTATGATGCGTGCGAGGTTGCCCTGATTTCCTCTCTGCTATGGGAAGATCGGTTTACTTTCTGAATGCTTTATGTCAGTTTGAGCACTTGATGTATAATGAATTTTCACTTGTGTGTGTTTTCTTTTAAACATATTTTATGGCTGTTTAATATTGAGCATTCAGAGTTCATCTTTATGACAGAATGAAAGTGGTACAGCAATGATCAAACACTCACTCTTGTTCCAGGTCAGAGTAGAGATGAATCTGTGGTAGTGTGAGTCCTGAGAGAGACTGAACGAGAGAAATAGAGAGACGGAGATAAAGGGAGAGATCAGAACGCAGTAGGGCTGAGGGACCTGCATAAACAGTCCAGCCTTTTCTGTTTTTGTCACTAATTGTTCACAACGTGTCAAAAACTTTATGCTTTCTAAGTGTAGAATGACTTGTCTTTGATGTGCAGAAGTATTTCTGAAGCAGCAAAATCATTTCATAATAACATTATTTTTATTTATTTGTTATCATTATCATCAAATGTTCTAATTATATTTATACATTAGTTTTTGGTCCTTGAATCTGATTGGTTGAGAGGAGTGCAATGTTCTAGTAATAACAGAACTTTAGCCATTTCACTGTTTGTAGCACTATTTCCAAGATTCAAGATTCCCAAATTCACTTTAATTGCATAAAAATGTAGATAGCTATCTACATAGCTGTGTAGATGCTATGAGAACTTGACTTTACTAATTAATCCTGTCAATAATGTTAAGTAATAATTTTCTGTTTAGTGCAGTGTCACTTTTTTATGCATTGGTCAAAACCTTCATACACTTTATCTAGAGTAAAACAGAACATGCTATATATTCAGTGCCCTCTCTTAAAGTGTCAAACCAAGAAAACTTTTCTACTCTTTTTTTTCTCTGTGACCAACTCAATTTCTAGGCTAGGAAGTGCTACTCTCTCTCTTCCTGTTGCATTTCCATGGGGCTTAGTCTGCATGTGAGCTTCTGTTCTGATGTTCCAGTTCCGGGTGTGATGTATAGACCTGTCGATCCAGCACTCAGCCTAAGACGGGCTCACTCCAGGGTTCCTATTTCAGTGTCTTTCCCTGAGCTGCACGACCACTGATATGAGTCCTGTCTTAGGGTGCGGGGCTTGATTCTCTTCCTCATACCCCCATTGAGAGGCTCAGAGTGCAAGGCTACTGGAGTGACAACACAGGTAGAACTGCTGTCTGCTCACACCTGTAATAGGTGAGATCAAGAGTAGTGTATTAGTGTCACCGCTGTCGCCCACAGGATTTGTGCGCACACACCTTCACTGAATTTTTACCCACTATTTGAGTGTCTTTCTGAGAAGCTTGTGGGTAAGGCATGTCAGATGTGTGAGGGTGATTGTCATCATATGTTGAGTTTAATCTCTGAAACTTCTGCACTATGTGGGTGTTTTCACGTTATCAATGGCTCAGTCTGAGGTGGGCTTGACAGTCGCACCTAAAATTATGTTACACAGGTTTTTTTTTTTTTTACACAGGGAAAAAATAAATGTGTACAATACAACATTTATTGATGTAAAGCAAGACATATCCTAGAACCAGATTATAGTATTTTAAAAATATTATGCTTGTGAGTATGTCTATATATATATATATGTGAGGGAGAGAGAGATTAGTTCATAATACTTAATGTATAATACCATATTTTATTTATTATTACCATTTGTATAACAATTGTATTAATAGTACAGACTTTCTTTGAATGCTGTATTTATATGTCAATTCATATCATGTTTTTTTTTTTTTCAGTATAGTAATTCTAGTCAATGTTTTCATGCAGGTTTTAATGATGTGGACTTACACTCTTTACATAAATGTGAAGATGTTGGTTCCAATTCATAGGTAATTGTCCCTTCTGGGCCTGGATGCTGGGAGTCTTGGAGGAGCCTAAGCTCAAGATCATGGCAAGTGTTAATCTTCTTATACTTAAGGTATCAGGTTCCCCTTTGATGTTTCAAAACATGTTGACTCCTATCTCGCCCAAGAAGGCAATCCAGACACAGCCTTGAGGAACATGTTTTTTTTTTTTTCTTTCTTGCTTGCATTACCCTTCCTGAAGCTGATTAATGTTGCACAAAACATTTTTTATTTATAAATGTCAGAAGAAATGTCCTTTGTTAGTTCATTTCGCGCCATTAATTTAATTAAGAATTTACAATCACATGATTTATTTTTAAAAAAGCCCTTTTTCTCCTTTTGTTTTTTTGCATATTAACTTAGGGGCTGGACATCATTGTCTTCATGGTGAAGCCATCAACTGTGTTCAATGAGATGAGTAACTCTTTCGACCACCTTTGGAAGGTGGGCCATAGCCAACAGGTAAACAGGTAAGATCAATCAGTTTCAAAAATCAATCACACTGATGTAGCTTTTTTCCTGCAAGCTATTAAAAAACCCAAATGTCAGGTGGGTGTGAGAGAGTTGGGGAAGAAATGTTGGGTGTTGGTTCTTCATAGAGTAAACCAGAGATAATTGACAAGCACATGTTCTCTAAATCCCTCTTCAATATAAACACATTCAGCACAGAATATTAGTCTACTTCCTGTATAATTATTAAGTACCTGACATGTACACCTAAGTCCTGTCACTAACACTTGCTCTCCACACAACACAATCAAAGAAAATATCTTCTGTGTGACCTGAAGGGGTTCCTCTGTAAAGCTTCTTAGATGCTTTATGTGTGAGTTTCAGTCATAATTGTGTGGATCTGTAAGAGTCTATAGACAGGTGTGGAGGAAGGACATGTTTTATCACTTTGACTGTCTCTCAGCATTAGAGGCATTGTGTGGAAAACAGGATATTTTTTTACTTTAAGAGTTTCTAAAGTTTCTTAAGTTTCTATCTTGCCTAAGGATAAGAGTGTTGTTGTTTTTTTTTTTTTTTTTTGCTTGCCATCTGAATAGAATCAAGCAAGCACAAAAAAAAACACATATTGAACAGGTGTTGACATTTCTAGTTTGACTTGCTATTGTAATTCAGTAATGGTATGATTTGTATGATCACTCTTTCTGTGGTTCAGCATTTGGTGTCAAAGGTCATCTCTTTTCAATCTCATGCGCAGGTGTTCACTTTACATTTTAACCCATAAATAGTGATTCGTAAAAGCAATAAAACTGATCAATACAGCATCAGTATTAGTCATGGGGCATAATAATCTTTCAAGCATATCAGTGTTTATAATGGAACTAACAAATTCAGAATTGAATGCCTGTTAAATTTAAAATGTAATTCCTGAATTTGAAATGGGCTTCCAAAAAGTGAATATGCAGAATTGCAATTTGTAAACACAATGGAAGTTCAAAGAAAATCAAATAGTGTATTGTTTTCACTATAAAAGCAAAGGTTTGGGGGGAAAAAAATCTAAAAAGCCTTCAAGTTTGAAGGTTTGTAGGCTGCATTAACTGCAGAATCTCTTTGAACTCAATTCGGTAAATTCCGCTTCCTGTGAGGTATGGCCAATTCATTTCAAATTCCAGCTCAAGTATTGAAATGGAGCAATTATGACGCAGTTATGAATCTTTCCAAGTCCTGAAAGAGAAAAATATTCATGTTTAATATTTAAAAAAAAAATTATATATATATATAATTTGATAGAATTCTTCTTTTTTTGCTCCAAATTAGTGCCACAAGTGTTGAAATGCTATAATTAAAATACTGTTAATGCTAGTAAAATGGCATCTAGTTTGGACCCACAAGGGATTTGCTTTCTCTGTAGCGTCTTCCCTGGGGTCACAGCACAACTGGCAGCGTACATCTTTAAAGCCAGACACTTGAGCACATTAGCATAGCATTAGCTTGGTAATGACAGATTTACCAAGCTGAGTCACCATGTAGCTTACATGACGCTGCTCTCATGTAGAGAGCTGAAGCGCTAGATTATATTCAGTGAAACAAATAGCTCTCCTCCCTGAAGAGCACTTGTCATTATGGAGAGCGGGAAAATAAGTTGGAATTGGAGGGTAATGCCCTGCAGAATGAACTGAAATGGCATAACGTAAACCATCAGAAAAGCCCAGTAATGGTTTGAGGCAAGACTTGAGTGCTTCAGGTTTGATGCTATCTAAAACTTGTGAATAGCATTGGGGGAAGAGTCATGATGAAGTATAAAAGAGACGCCTGTGTGTGTAAGTGTGAGTGTGTGTGGTTTTACAATCTAACCACGGTCTCTGTGCAATTGCATTATGTTTCTGTATTTATGTTGCTATCTGCAGTGTGTGTGCATTTTAGAGCAAATCTTTGTGAGTGTGCTATGCTTTTTAGTGTGTGTTTCTGTGCGTGCGTTTGTGTTTCGAGTGATCTCGCTGAGAGCCCTGTGCTGTTGTGGTGTGTGTGTAAACTCTGTGGTCTGGTCTGTTTTCTTACTCCGGTTTCAGAGCGCAGCCTGAAAACGTTCATATTTTTCATGGCAGCTAAAGAGAACCATAAATTCACAGCATGCGTTAGTATTTTTATCCACTTTACATAATGAAAGTTCCAGAGTATGTGTGTGAGAAAGAAAAAAAGAGACTGAGAGCAGGGTGGGACGTGAGCTTTGGGTTAGTGTAAAAGGGTGGATGTCGCAAGTAAAACAAAACTAACTCTTGTGGCAAAATAAATGGCTGTTAAAAATTTGGCACTTGAAAGCAGTGTTCGCTTTCGCATGAAACTCAATCAAGCTTTAGGCCTGAGTGCTCCCGACCAAAAAAAAAGGAACAGACTCTGACTTTCAACCACACATTACATGCCTCGTGACAGCTCTTATTGTGTAGCGCTCTTTCGAACAAGGCCGAGATAAACTGTCCCGGCACCGTCACAAAGTCACTGGAGCCAGTCAGTCCAGACACTTCGCTAGTGCCACCTGTTGCCACGTCGCTGTGTAACACACACCTGTCCTTCAGGTAACACACACTTGAAGCAGATACCTGAGAGGCAGGGCAGCAGACCCATATGGCCACAGGGTGGTGGGCAAGTCTAAGACTCCCATCGCACACACACTTGAGAGCTATTGTGAGTACAGTAGAAGAGAGGTTTAAGGGGGATTATGGTGTTGCCTCTAGCGGGAAGGCTAAACTTTGACTGCCTCAGTAACTGATACTAACTGATCCACCTTTCATCTCTCTGAGTCACTGATAGCCCGTCAATTCCTGTTATATAACAGCACAGTCCTTTGTGTGCAAATGAAATGTCTTTTTGTCTGAACATCCCATAAATGTTTACATGCACCTAAAATGTTCAGTTTCAGTCAGACTATTTTTTTTTTCCTTTTAAAATTCTTTAGGGAATTGAAATTGTACTATCAGTCTGTTTTTGTTTTTTTTTTTCTTCCCAAAAGTTTGACTAAAAGACCTAGATAAAATCATTGTAGTTTGGCTTTGTCCAATATGTAGAAATGTTAATCAGACTGCAGTTGGAATACACTTGTGCCATATATTATAAATGGATATGTATATATCCACCCCAGATTTATAGTTCTATCCTATTGGCTGAGCCTGTGTCTGATTACAGTGCCTTTTTTTCTCTCCCTCTTTCTTTCTTTGGAGGTTTCTGTTGAGATTAACTTTACAGTTACTTTTTTTATTAGATAAAAGGATGCATCAAAATTATTAAAAGCAAGACTTTTACAAAGAAACATAAAATTACAAAGTAACAAAAACATGATATTCTATTTCTAGTTACTATAAATAAATGGTGTCTTTTTAGAATTCTAAAAAAAGTAGCTATCAGTTTATTCTTTATCAAATCAGTATATTTTAATGATTTTGAATATTATGAGTAATTGCTGCTGAAAATTGCATTGAATAAATTCAACAAATTACAATATTTGTATTAATTAATTTACATTCAGAAAATATTAAAATAGAAAACAATTAGTTAAAATTTAACAATATTTGACATTATAATTATTGATTTATTTTTGACCACATAAATGAATAAATAAATAAATAAAATTTATTTGAGCATTTTTTTTTCTTTTCTTTTTTCTTTTGAATGGTAGATTTATTGTTATGGAAATTATAGAATATTATAGAATAGAATATATTGTCTTTATCTAGAAGAAAAAATAGCATTTTGCTTGTATAATCTTCTGCATTTTGCTTGTATACTCTGCCATGCATCCATGAAGAGAGAGAGAGAAAGAAGCTCCTGTGTAGAATGATTTCTGTGGTGGAGGAAAGTGGAACCAAGCCTCTTAAAACATGAAAACATTCCCCCTCAAACCACCATGACTTAAGCGATTAGGCTGCATCCATAGCAAAACACTCCTATTTCCTGAAGATATTTGGGGCGTTTAATTCTTAAACAATATTGCTTGGTGTGCGGTGTCTCTCCCTTTTTCAAGTGCTTTTTATTACTATTCCCATGCTAGTCGCTTGAGTAAAGCAAATGAGTGGTGTAGTGAGGTCCCGAATGAATAGATTTACAATAGCCTCCATTTAATTATTTCCACAGCCGCTTCTGTTATGTCAACACACATTAAAGGCAGGAAATAGAGAGAAGGAGGGCAGGAACATGGATGCTACTCCATGCGAGTGTGCCACGCATGTGCGGCGGTGGCAGACAGTGACATTGGATGGTATGCATATTTTATACACTGCATGCATTTTTTACTGGGTGGATTCTATGAGTGCTGTGGCTTTGTACTGTGTCTGTCACTGTGGCTTTGGGTGTGAACGAACCACTGCCGTGTACAATTTCACTGCGATGTATGCAAGGAAAGCGTTTGTATTCTATCCCGCTCTGCGGAGGCTAGTCAGGGGAATCGGCGATAATGAGGTTGCCAATTGAAAAATCATCCTTTGGTTTCTTTTCAGTCTGTGGTGAACATATACACAGAAAGCCACCATTTGACAGGCAGTCAATGTGTTGTAAAAGGATATTTTTGAGGATTAAGCCACTGGCAGCAGCTCAATATCTGGGAATCTTTCCCATGGTGCTGCCTAAACGCTAATATTGTGGACGGGTATGCAAATACAAACACTCTTTTAAAATATATTATTGATGTGTAATTCAGCTGGGTATTGGCATCGTGTTAGGCCTTTCCTCTCTTCTGATTACTGGTGGCAATTTCCTGTAGTAGAGTTCCCAGACTGCGGTTAGATGTCTGATTATACCGTTCACCAATTTTTTTTTCATATATGCCTTCACCGACGACATAAGAACCATCTGCAATCAAACATGCCACCGATCAGTAGACCGATAGTGTTTGGGTTAATGTCGGGTTGACAGAGATGCAGTGTTTCCAGCACAAGCCTGGAGAGAACCGCATTCACTGTAATGATTGGCAGGCTACTTAAGCTGGAATTTAACGGCGGGAGGAGGGAGCTGTGGGTACCAGCCGGGTATCCAGTGTTGTGTGGTACAATTGCCTAAATTTAAAAGGTTACACTCCCCCTCTCCCTACATTCTCAATGGCAAACCTCCTTACCACAGACAATGTCTCCAGAGCGGCTCAGACTGTATCAGTCTGCTGTAATTGTCTGGTTTGTGTTGGAGCTGGTAATGGCAGAGTGCTTCTGTGGTGTGAGGTGTCTCTGCCTTGTTTTCAGCCTTTGAGAAGTTTACACATAAACACAGGGACAGTGGAATTCACTCAAACTTTGACCCGCCCTGCAGACAGAAATCAGTCTGCTTAATGTTAGGACTGGGTGGAACTTGAGACTGTTGACAAGTCGAAACACAGGTGAGAGTGTGTGTGTGTGTGTTTGTGTGTGCATGAAATCAGACTGGTGCCTTGTTAAAATTCTGATGTTTGGCTGGGTGAAAATATTAATTATGTTTAAATGAGAAAGGTAGTACTGTATTCATTCAGGACTCTTAAACCAGGTACCATTTGAATCGGCCAGATGTTTTTGAGAATCACAGCCTAACAAAGTTAATAAATCTGCATCAAGCTATCATTACTTTCAGTGATGGAATAGGAAATATTTGAATAAAATATTTTGGTAACACTTTAGTATAGGTAACACTTTTCCCTCAATAAATGTTTGATTTGCTGCTTATTAATAGTTAGTAAGGTAGTTAAGTTTAGGTAGGATTAGGGATGCAGAATACGGCATTAGTATATGCTTAACTAGCACAACTAAATGGCTAATATTCTAGTAATATGCATGCTAATAAGCGTGGTGTAAGCGTAAAATAATGTGTTACCAATATTTCATAGTGTATAAAATATCTCTGCTTTATATAGCTAGTGCCATTAAAACATTTTAAACAAACTTTTTAAAACTTCTAAACAAATGAAATTTAAACAAAATTCAACAAAAAACAAAATTTAAATCAAATATCTGTCAATTACATCCCTAGTCATCATGAAAGAGTTCACACATATAGAAAAAACATGTTATATTCATATTTCTGTGTATTAAGATCACCAACAAGTGCTACATACTGTACAAACAGATATTCAGTTGTGCAGAAATAATGTAAATTCATCCGTGTTGATGGCAAAGAATAAAACCTTTCCACACTTTTAGAAAGCTGCGTTATAAACAAACTTCTGTTATGGCCCTCACAGCGATGGGAAGCGGCAGGAGTCTGCTCATCTAGTGCAGAGTGAATTTCTGAAAGGGCTGCAACTCTGATCCAGGCAACATAAAAGTGATGGGAATAACCAGCAGGTCATGACCTGAGTGTGAGTTTACTAATGAAGCTAGTAAGCTGAAACTAATCTCTCTCTCTCTTTCTCTTTCTCTGATGTGTTCTTTATTGATTACACAGCATTGCCTGCTAATAGGTCCCCCAGCAGCCGTGTCTAACATAGGTACTTTGATAAAACTGCCAGAGAGAGAGAAAGAGAGATGCGCATACCACAGTAATAAAATGTTAATCCATGTTAATATAACTACAGTAACATATTAAAATGCCGCCTTTTCCCCCGCAACCATTTTAAATTATTACCGAAGAACAAACAAAGTTATGAGTATAATCTGTGAACACGGCTCACATATCACGGCCTTGTATTTCCAAAACAGTTGAAGTAGCTTGAACCTTTTCTTCAGAAACGTCGCTCTCTCTTATCCACTTCTTCATCTGTGGAAGAGTCTAGTCGGATTGGGAGGGAACATAGAGGTGTCATTCTTGTTGTGTCTGTCAAAGTCTCACTCAGTGAAATGCTCAAAACATGCAGCAGATGTGAAAAGAGTGTGTGATGTAAAGGAATTTTCCAGAGGGCTTCCCTGTTCAGGCCTATCTCCTCTGAAGCCACATCATCCTGCAGACATCCGTGCTGGCTTCATTGAATATTAATTATTCTGACAGCCAAGCATATTAATCATGCTTTAAGCTGTATAGCCTTAGAAAACAACACAATAGATGTCTTCACAGTCCTACCAGGTGGCTTGTAGCGTCTTTTAGATCAGGGTGCACATGTTTTTAAAGCCAAAACAATATGGCTTTGTTGTTGAAAACATTTGTAGTTTTAAGTGTGCATACTGTGGGTGGGAATGCTATAGGATGATTTCCCATGATTATAAAACAATATTGCATGTTTTATTTGTACGCCGTGCCCTATACAAACTATTTGTGTGTGTGTGTGTGTGTGTAATTGATGTATCAATGTGTCCTATTGGGTGACAGAAAAATATAAAACTAAATGCAAAAGGAAAAAAAAAACCCAAAAAAAACTCTAACATTGAAGATAAAGCTCTCTTCAACTATTTGAGACTAACACATTTTTCTCATGTTATTTGTGCTAATTCTTCTTGTCAACTACCCATATCTATATATAAGATAGAGATATATATATAGAGAGAGATAGATGGAGAAAAAAAAATAACACAAATAACATGATTTACCCCCAATATAAATAACATGTGTGTTTGTATATATATATATATATATATATATAGATAGATAGATAGATAGATAGATAGATAGATAGATAGATAGATAGATAGATAGATAGATAGATAGATAGATAGATATGGGCAGTTGACAAAAAAAAAACATGAAAAAGTGTTACCATGAAAGATTGCAATGATATTGGAAAAGCTCTTGAATGCACATCTCTGTACATGTTGTTTCTTGAAGGATGCCCTTGGGGAGACACCAAGAGTCAGACAGATTTGAACATTGTCTGCATTAAAAAACAAACTGTCTCACAGTATGTGAGACAGACATCCAGACAATCCCAGTGTGTGTGGCCTTTGTAAACACTGCCTGTGTTTACATGAACTGCAAAAACCTGACTATTGTCTTTTTTTTCCGGAATATGAAAATATGCTGAGATGCTTTCTTGGGTTGTCATTCATATTCTGTGTACTTGCTGTGACCGCAAAAGTGTTTGGACCCATACTCTCCATATGTGTTTTACACATTACGCCTTATATACAAACTTTTACACATAATACATATTCAGTGATTTACCCCCACAAGGTCATGAACGTAATACAGCTTAAATATTATAAATTTTTGCTTGTATCAAAGCATTTTTCAGCTTAATCATATAATACTGTTTACATGGAAAATTCTACTTTCGATTCTATTCATCTGTTACAGCTATGTAACATAGAAGTCCATGCACTATCATGCAATATCATGTATATGTTGTGTATATGAGATATGTATCATTTATTGCAGTACTTTTTTTTTACAACAATTATATGCAGTAATTGTTATTTGTATCTCATTTGCTACATTACAAGCCTTAAAGCATGGAATCTAGTTGTCAGATGTGTAACACTCTTAAAATACAAGCTGGGAATGATTATATTCTATTATTGAATAAATTCTGCAGCAAAGGGTTAAAATGGGCGTACAGCGCGTCCTCTGTTTCTTTCTCTATATCCTCCTCTTATGTAGGTGACATTATAAAGCTCCTTCAGGGAAGGGCAATGACTTCTGTATCCGATCGATGACCAGCTACATACAAATCATATGTATTGATCATCGTAATCATTGTTAAGAATATAGGGCAGACACTAAAATCATATGCTCTTAGTCTTAATAGCCCACATCAAAGCAATTACGCACCCAAACTAAGGCCGACTCACCATATGCATATTACACAGGCTAATACATGTTCAGTGATTTACCCCCACAATCTGGCCCATAAATCAGCCAAAACCTGCCCTGTATTGAGCTGTTCAAGTGATAGGGTTTGTACACATGTGTTATGAAGGAGATCTTCATAGACACTGAGCCCTCTTAGTGTAT
>JAUCMS010000127.1:14342121-14362238 GCA_032357445.1 Enteromius radiatus
TGTGTGTCAATACTTGTGATGTATAAACTAATGTCAGGCAGAAACACTAGCCGAGTCAGTCTATAGGTCAAGGACAGGGGAGATATGTCATTATTTCTAGAAGTAATGGATTTTGTGTGTGTTTGGGGTTTTAATATTATCAAAATTAAGCAAGAATGGAATAGCTGTTATGCTTTTATTTTATTTATTTATTTGTTTTAACTTCTTATCCATGTGCAAGAAAATGTATTTTTATAGCTGCAAATAGTCAAACTGTAGTCAATAAAAGTTATGAGAACTATATTTTGTTGTTAGAAGTTGTTGTGAGTTTTAGCACAGTTACAGCTGAGGATACGCACAGGGTTAAATAACACTATTCATATTCTCACTGTTTGGGAAAATGGAATGGATTGTCAAGCAAAATGCTTGTTTAAAAAGATAATTGTCGATGCTATATCTCAGTCTGATTATTCAATTTTTAATAGTCACCCTCCTTTAGTCAGATTAGGGTGTTTATTAACATTTTATTTGAGTTGTCTGCTTATTCAGATTCCCCTGATTAGGTTTCTGTCAGTATGTGAATAAAAATTAAAGAATGAAAGCAATATCAGGCTGTGCTTAGTAAATTTTAATGTTTTCTCTTTCTTCTTTCTAACTTTCTCTTTCTCCGCCTCTCTCATTCTTGACAAATGCACTTTATATCCACCATCACTGTGAATGAGGTTATCAGGATCACAATCCGCTGCCTGTCTTTCTCTGTAGCAAGTATCAATATAAAAGGACAAGACTCTGGAGCAAATTCATATTTGAAAAGCTGTAAGCGCTAACATTTAACACTCAGTGTAGCAGTCTATAAAGTCAGGTCAATGCAGATTAGATGTTTCTGAAAACCATCACATATTAGTTGCCAGTTTGACAAATTGATGATACTGATGTTGGAAAATAGCACACGTCATAACCTCTGTCTAATGACTCTTTTACTGTTGCGCTTATTCAGTATCATATTTTACACTTATGCAATAGTTACATATTCCATCCATACATATCCCTTCTGTTATTGCTTTTGCTGTTTATTGCTGTTTGATGCTGAGTGTTTTGGCATATTTAAAGCACCAATCTAATTACTTTTATTTGTAGATGTAGAGGGAGGGAAAGAATGAGATACAAAAAAAACTACAGGGTGCCAGAGGACAGGTGGGAAAAAAAAAATGTGCCAGTGCATTCTTCTCTTTCCTTGGCTGGGAAAAAAAAAAATATATGAGAATAGAGATTTTTTTTTTAAACTAATACTGATAATAAATTACACTTTAATAAATAATAGTCTATTTTCCACACTTTTTAATATGAGAAGAAAATATTATTTGTGTGTGTGTGTGTGTATATATAATTTAAAAAAAAGGCTCAGATTTGTTGAAGAGCTCATAGAGGGTGGCACAGGATGGATAAAGGGATTAACTAATATGCAGAAATGCTTTTGACCTCATAGCGACTGCTTGCATACCCCCCCAGAGGTCATTAATCATTGTTGGTATTCAGTATGGCTGCTTAAATTAATAGACTAATTCTTCTGATAATATTTTTTTTTCATTTGATGAAACAGTGTTTTGTTTGTTTCATGCTTTTTTGTTTAGTTAACTTCAATATAGTAGTGACTCTGTTTTTTTGGGGGGGGGGCTCTTGTTTTTTGGAGATGGTTGGTTAGAAAAAGAAAAAAAAAAGAGTTAGGGTGAAGAGAGAGAAAAAGAAAGAGAGGGGTGGATATCTGATTACTTCTGTCTTTTCCCACACACTGATCAGAGACTGAAAGTTGAGAGCGTGTGTCCCTCAAAGCAAGGAGTTCACTCCTGTTTCCAGTTTAACCTCCTATTAAACTGTCCTTTGTCTTGCTTCTCCACTGGCACAGGCTCAGTTCCACACACACTGACATGGGGTCAGACAGGTTAAGGGGGGGGTAAAAACTAGTCCCACTGCCCGTCCATGAATGACGACAGATCTATGCAACATGTTATCAGAAAAGAAGTATACACTACCACTGTTTGACGATCAGTGGAGCAATAAATTCATTTATCATCATTTTATGCCTCATCAAACAAGTTTCCAACCCCTCCATGGGAGTAGCAGAAATTAGCTAGTGAAAAAGTGTTCATTTTAGTTGGGGCTAGGTAAGCGCTTTTTGATTGCCTTCTCCAACAATACTTCCACTGACAAGCTAATAAATCAGATCCAGAGAAAATCTGAAGTGCTGCTCTAGGAGTGAGCAACAGCATCAACTTTAGCTCACACACACACAAAACATTCAGAAATGTTCAGTTTTTTCTTTATTCTTTATGGTTATAGGATAGTTCAGCCAAAAATAAACATTTTTTAAACCTATGACTTTCTTTTCTTCTTTGGAACATAAAAGAAGATATTTTGGAGGTAGTTCATTCAATGAAACTTGAGAGGACAGCAGGAGACTCCATTGACTCCATCATTGTCATGGATGGAAAAAAAGTTTAGGTTTAGGCAAACTATCCCATTTATCAAAACCTTATTATTCGACATAGAATGTGAATCCTTGTTAACCTGAAAAGAAAGTTTGCCTTAAATTTTACCTTTAAGCGCTGTTTTTGTTTAGTGACTCATCATTGCTAGGCCTCACCTGAATGGTAATCGGACTGAAATGAGCTTGTGTTGAAATCTCTCCTGTGTTCTGTAGCACAATGTTGTACTGTGGCCCCTTTGCTCTGTGTTTGGCAGGCAGGTGAAATCATGCCACGCTACACCTATCTTGCCCAGATGGCTCTGGCATTCTCCGCTAGAGAATTACTTCTCAGACTGGAAATGGCGCCTTCATCGAAAATGAGGTCAATCGATTATTTGAGCCTGAGCTGAGGCTTGCCCCCTTTGCTGCAGTGTAACAGGTATTAATATATTTGGCAGGGTCCTGTAGTTGGAGGGGGGGTTGGGGGGCAACATGCAGATGAGCCCCAGTACGGGAGGTTGAAGGGAGGCCACAGTTGGCGTTTTATCAGTTGAAAAAGCCTCGCTGATGAGATTACCTATTCCACTTGGCTGTAAAGCACACTGCTAATCAGAGAGCTAGCCAACACTCTCTCAGTTGGCGTGCAACCAAAATACTCAATTTAGAAGGTGTTTAGCAAACGCATGAAAAAGAACAAAGATACTCGATTGTCAGTAAGACAGAAAGCCACTATCATGTCCACCTATTTTTAACATAAGGATTTGGCCATTTGAAACTTGAATGTACAAGTCTTCCCATGACTTGGAGTTATTTTATCAATACAAAAAATGGTCTGTTATGCTGCTTGATATTGGAATTTGTTATATTATTTATTTTTGTAGAGCACTTTGTTATTATTAGGTGTTTACTTGTGATGGCTGTTGAGACGTCTTGTATAAAAGATATAGTTTACCCATAAATTAAATACTCACGTCATTTAATTTTTTAGTGCTTCCTACTGTAATAAAGTAAAAAAAAAAAATTCTAAATGTCTTCTTTTGCATACCGCAGAAAAAAAAGAAAAGATTTTTCAATACTTTTAGAATTTTTAATGATGTTAAGTAAATGACAACATATTTGCATTTTGTGAGAACTGTCCCTTTAAACAATCATTTCATGAAAATTCTGTGAAAGAATTTTTTTACCTGCATTTGGGTTTGTTGGGGATTTTAATGGCATTTTTGTTTCTTGTGTGCTTGCATTTGTTAATTGCTAGTTGTACATCATCAGCAAGTGCCTTCTCTTAATTGGCGTGTGTGGGAGTTCAACACACTGTGAAGTGCCTGAAAGAAAACAGTCATGGGGCAGCGCTGTCTCCTCCTCATTTAGTGTGTGAATGTGTACAGTAGGTCCAGGCACACAGTGTTGTGACTGAGTAAAGAGTGTCTCAACTCCTTCTCATTAATGTTGCCTAAACACACACACTCACACACACACGCATGCACACACACATAGAGACACACTGCTGTCTTCACATAGCTCAAAATAACCCCAGTAAAGCAGCAGCCATTTATCTGTATCTGGGGAACTGATCCAATTACAGAGCTTACATTTGCATCCATCAGCCTGAGAGGGGGGAAATTTTCAGTGAAAAACTGGTCAGCTTCTTCCACCCGCCAAAAAAAAAAAAAAAAAAAAAGATGATTGCTCCTTATTCTCCTGCATAACTTCCATCATCAGGCTTGGCTTTCTTCCCCAGGTGGGCTGCAGATAATGGCTGCTTACTCCTGCTATCTCACAAAGCAGTGCATCAGAACAGCCATTAGGCTAAATATCAGTGTCATAATGTGGAACAGATGTCTAGAAGAAAGGGATCATTTAAAAAGGCCAAATGTAAATAAACAGGCAGCTTGTAGACCTCCCTTCATCCCCTCTTTCCTCCGTCCCCCTCTCCTCTCCCCCCTTTCTCGTGGACCCTGTGTGTAGTGCCCGAAAGAAAACAGTTCATCAATCTTAATCTGAACCATTAAGAATGTAATAATACTAGCCGCTTATCTAGCAAAGTGGTGCTGTGGGACTCTTAGGACTTGAGCCTAATGTGTTGAAAACTGTCCCTGTTTTCTTTCTTTGCAGTGAAAAAAAGCATTTATATCTGCATTAAAACTAAATGTTTCCATCCTTGTGTGGCTTTCCACGGGGCAGATATTTCATATTTCACGTGCTTACCATTGATTGTAGTAACAGGGAAAACGTAATAATTAAACAATTATTGTGAAAGTGAAGTTTTTAGTAGCAGTTTTTATGGACAAATTCTATGCAGACTAAATGAATGGATTGTCCAGATATATTTTCTGAATGTTGTTGTTATTATACACATTAAATAATAAATGCACATTATGTTATGATCTTTGTGATACTGATTACCTTTTTTTTTTTTTAAACGTAGATTTAATTTGGTAATGTAATAGTTTACTTGTATAGGTGAAGGCAAGTTAACACTTAAATTTGTTTTAAATTTGATATGTGGTTTAATCTAATATATATGTATATATATTATATATGTGTTTGTGTGTGTTTGTGCTCCTTTTACGAATACGCAAATTTGTATACATGACATGGAGTATGGCACTTTGTTTTCCTGTAATATAGCCTAGTAAATGGTATTTAGTTTTTTTGTTGTTGTTGTTGTTGTTGTTGTTGTTTTTCGGAAAATGTAAAAATGCAGAACATTTTCTGTTAGGGAAGGTAATTTATACAGCAGAAAAAACGATCAACTAGCTAATAGTCCCCTTAAATCACAATATAGCCTACCGACATGCGTCTCTGTGTGTAAGTGCTTATGAGTGAAGTTAATCCGTTTTATTTCATTAAATCCACCAATGACAATTCTGCTCATATTATTAGCCTACATTTAGCTTTAAAAGAGCTCAGATATAAAAACAAATGTGTTTTCTTTTATTGTCTTATTTATTAATTAACCAACTATTTATTTTTGGTCAAAACGCGCTCGGGTAATTATTCTTCGTTAACGTTTTAAAAAAAGGAGGTTTCACTTAAAACATCAGAAAGCTGAAAATGACACGTGTAATCTCTCCCCAGAGAGCCGCACGCGGGCAATAGGAAAACAGTGGGTGAAGTCTAGGCTAAAGTGGGGGTAAATAGCAGTAAATCACAGCCTGTCACTTCATCTGGCTCAACTTACGATGTACGTCTGCCTATCTAAAATGTTCCTTTAACACGAACGATTTATAAGTGTCAAGTGGGCCGTGATTTTGCCGAAAAGCCGCTCTTTACTTCTCCTTCCCCCCTCGCCTGCTTGCCGTTGGAGCTCGCGAAATGATATACGTCAGAACAGCCCTGACAGGAGCTCGATTTTTGGGGGAGAAAATGGGCTAATTTGTGAAAATTACGCCCCATGGCCGCGTCACACTCTTCGCCCCGGAGTGAAGAGAGAGTACGAGAGAAACAGCTGGTGTGAATTTTTAGCACCCATAATTAATTAAGAGGTTCCTCAGTGGGATTGGATGATTAAATAAAAGGGAGGAGGTATTCCCAGCATGCCGTACTGAAGAGGCCAGTCCACTTCAATTTCTTTATCGAGGGTGAGGTTGATGTTTAGAAAAAAAATATATTTACGCATAGTTTTTGCGATTGTTTCTCTTTTTTTCTGTCCCATATAAAACGCAGCTTTTCTTCCGAACAAGGTCCCCTCGAGCGGTTTTCTCGTCTATATATTTTTTTTCTAAATTAACTAGCCATAATCAACCGACATATTGTTCACTTCAAGGGAAGACAGAGAGGGAAGAAAAACAGTTCTGAATTTGGCCACACTTGCTCTGCTGCCTCGCGCAGATGTCCCAGCGCATATTATAAGCAGGTCAAATAAATGGGTGTCGTTTTACACATTCGAGCTGAATTTGATTCGACTCAGCTGGAGTAGCGTTAGTGTGGAGGGATCAAGTAGTAGTTAGCTGTTATCAGGTGGACTGTCGATATTATGCAGAAATCCGATTTGGAACACTTGGTCCAGTACATTTTAACGGTGATTTAGCGATTATTTTTATCAACAGGTTCTGGTTACGCCATAGACTTTACCTGCTTTTCTGGAGAGGCCCAGTCGCTCACTGCTCGATCACGTGGCAGGTGTAATTTTACGCGTGGATGTTTTAAGATCAAATTTATCATTATGTATTAAGCAGAGATGCAACAGAATCTTGTTCATAAAAATGTTAATTTGGTGCTTGGTTTTGTGAGGTTGTAGAGCGTGGAAATGCTGTTGCTGCGTGATATATGCAAACACGTTTAGGAAATATACCCAAAGGATATTTACCATACACTGAATTTTAGAGGATCAGTTCTGCACTTTTTTGCTACAAATTTACTGACAATACCTGTCATATTTAAGAATGCAGCCTAGACAGAGGAAAGAGATTTTCATTGCAATTATGGATGCGTGCATTATGAATGCGCGGCTTTCTAAATGCATGTTGAGACATATAGCCCCTTTTTTAAAAATATGCATATTTATATGTGCAGTTTTTTATAGTTAGTTTTTAACAAATTAATGTAAATGTGCCCAAAAATCATTAGTTTGCTGAGTTGTTTCTCCTCCATTTGTTCTGACTTGTTTGTCCAGTTTCTCAGATTTATTCATGTTTTCCTGCTGCGTGAATAAGCTAAAGTCACGTTTCTAATCAAAGCAAATGGTTGCAAGGGGCCTGTCGACACTCGCTTTTTTAATGTAGCCTATTTCTGAACAGCTCGGTAATTATTGCTGAAAACACTATTTTAATTTCTTCGGAAGAATTTCGTTATAATTTCGTTTTCCCATACCCTCGTTCGATAAAGCCTATTGTTCAGAAACTGATATTAAATTAATCCGGATGTATAACCTAATAATAATAATAATAATAATAAGCAATTTTACTTTTTAGAGTTCGCCCCCATCGCAGCCCCTCCTAGTAGCTATTATTAAGGAAAATCGTAAATGAAGTCGTTTCTGGTCACACTCCTCTTTTGTATGCTACTCTTTTCCTTTTACTTATTGTAGAGCCGCGGTAAAGGTGTTTTCGTTTTTGTTTTTTTGTTTTTTTTTTTGCGCAGAACAGCAAATTTACATTTTAAAATCTTATTTCAGCGTATACTTTCTTTATTTAGCCTATCAGTTAGATTCGTCTCAGTCTTTCTTTTTTACACGTGGGAACTGTCTTGCTCTCACTTGACATGCACACACAGTGACTGTGGATCTCTTCCGAACAATGAGACTGAGACCCATTCAACTGGAAGAGGGGGAGAGAGAGAGACAGACGCGGGAAAAAAAGTTGAACAAAGTCGTGTGGGATCATTACGGAGTTCGTGCGGTTATTCATTCTTACAAAAGCACGGACCGGCAGACCCGAATCTAAAAGCTTACTGGATTAATACATTGTGTCACGCTGAAGATAATTGAAGCTTGTGTTTAAAATAGTCTAGGGTATGCGCGATTTTAATATATAGGCTGCAGACTAAAACTATTACCGACAATAGATTGAATAACAATACCCTATTTGTCTTTCGTTATAATAATATACTACTATTAACACAGATTAATTAAAATTAAAATAGACAATCACTGATTAACGTGTTAGTGATTGACCTTTGGACATTTTTTGAAAGTTAAATATAGGTTTTATTTTTGCATTATAGCCATGCAAGTTTATTTAAAGTTCACACGACCTTTACAGAGTACATTAGGCATCTTCAGTGTGTTCGAAAGACTCACCCATTGTGTCTATAAGCGTAGAAATCAGCTTTTACAGGATCCCCGTCTACCAGTTGAAATATCCAATTGATTTCCATCATGCGTAAAATGAGATCGTAAATTATTATCGATATTTCAATATTTAATCCTGGCATACAAGCATTAGAAGAGAGGATATTTTCCAAATAATGTAACAATTCAGGCGAATGAATGTTTATTAGATTAATTCGTGAGGAAAATGTAACCATCTGTCTTCGAGAATATAAATTGCTGCTTTTTAAACTTCTAGAAGGGCTTATGCACACACGGGGCATTGCATCGAATGATTCAACTCCTAGAGGGATCAGCAAAGAAAAACATAATTATGCTATTTAGCCGGCTGATGTGGTGCAGCGGCAGCTCCATCCCACTCCGAGAGATTAAATATAGCTGCCCCCCTCACCCGCTCTGCTGCCGGGGAAGGACATTAGAGCCAGGGGAATTAAATGAAACCCAGGGGACTTTTCAACTGGAGTGAGCAATGTAAACTATAGAGATTAATGACACGACCTCCGACTGAATCAAGTCGCTTCCCGTCCTCACGTCTACTACTGCTATTATTATTATTATTATTATTATTGTTATAAATTTATGGTTATAGTTCAAAGCAAACGATTTATTTTTTTGGAGTAAATGCTTAAAATATCAGTCATATGTAGAGGATGTGTTAAAAATGTAATTGTCCGTGTCCATTTTAAGTAGGCCATACCACAGCAACAATGCTGAAAGGAAATTTTATTAATGATATTAATATTGAATAATAATTATAGTTATGTTTAATGGGCCTATGTTAAATACAGCTGATGTGCACATAAAGTGAACGACAAAATAATTAATTTTATTATTATTATTATTTTTCCAGAGAGCTGTATAATTTATAGACTTATTATGTTGTAATTTAGAGACTGAAAATGTAAAATGAATAACTACATAATTTTTTTTTTCTTAATTCTTAATTGCAATCTCTGCGTGAAGAAATTCTTTCTGTAACTGCTAAAGCACATAAACATTTTTAGACCGTATTTATAATGTTACTCCAGTTTATCTGCGCCTCTTGAAAAAGGTTCACTCACAGTCTCCTAAAGAGACAGGCCTCGAAATTAAGAGCAAGTGTGACACCTACCTGCGGGTGAGGGTAGAGGTGCAGGACAGTACTAGGGGACAGGCCATGCCAGGGGGACATTTGCTTGTCACGGCACCTTGGCTACACTCTTGAAAGCCATCAGCGTCTATAATCCAAAGCACTATTAAGCCTATCCTACCATTTAATGATATAACAGAGCAGTATGCTCCCAGACCCACTCCGCATCGCCGCGCGCCTCTAACCACTTTGCCACGCCTAGGAAATAGTAATGAGGTCTAAATTTGGCATAAAATCGAACTCATTACTGAAGTTCGCCACCTGATTGCTTTGCATATAACACGACGCGGTTGGAATGTAATTGGGTTAAATGACTGCTCGACACTTTTGCCGGTGTTGTCATATCAATATTCATCCGTCGAGGCATCTCTCTGTTTGCAAAAGAGAGATGAGCATTGCCCCGACCGAATGCTATCGGGAAAAACCTGAGGAAAAACTTAAAAGCAACCAACAAATAAAGAAAACCGTCTTTCCCAAACCGCCTGAGTTTCCAAATGTGCCGCCCTTGCTTGTTTTCAGGGGTAAACCCCGAAACAGCATTTTCATGCTAATTCCAAGTATTATCACACTGCTTTACTCGGCATTTCAGCGTTTCAGCAATAACTGTCTATCTGTCCGGTCATGATGGCACGTATCCGCAAATAAATAATAACGCTTTAAATTGTGCAGCTATCACATTCTCATTAACATGCATGCAATCTCCCAAATCAATCGCTGCACACATTTTCTTTTCCATAATTTACTTCAAAGATAGTGTATTGTCCATTTTAAATACAAAATGCTACATTAAATATACATATTAGTCTTTAATACAAATAGACTCAGGCGGCTGCAGCGTTTAAGACAATTCTTAGAAGTTACATCCTCTTGATTAACCATTCAGAAACTAAGATTTTGAGGATAAGCATTAACTCTGAAAATAATTGTCCTCGGATAATTTTTTTTCTTTTTTAAATCAGAATGCGTCTTCTTTTGCTTCTTCTTTAAGCAACCACAAATAATAAATAAATGTCCGTGTGATTGGCGATGAATCCGGTATTAAATGTTTGACATACCTTTCTTTAGCTCATAAGGTGAGTCTTTACAAAGATCTATCTGTGTTTGGCTTCTTACTTTGCTCTCTCTTACCAGAGCCTCGGCTCTGTTTAAAACAGTCTGGCTTAATCCATTGAAATGTGCCGTGGAGCTGGTGTTGGTGCCGTGGCTGCTGTGGAGGTGTCCGAAAGTGCTATAGTTCGTGTAGCCCGGGTAAAAAGGGGACGTGTAGTAAATAGGCCGAGAAAGGACAGTGTTATTAGGGAGAGGGCACTGAGGGGAGGAACGGGTCGGCGAGGCAGCGCTGGCTATGACTGTGCTTTGACCCAGCCCCGCGGCCTGTGGAGCCTCACTGCTCCCTTTGCACCTGTCCGAGGACGTGGCGATCTCAGCTAGAGACCAGAGTTTGGGTTTGGGCGCCGAAGGGGGAGAGTGAATAACAGATGTTACGTTGCTGTTCCCCGTGCTCGCGGCGTGGCCCGGTTCTGAGGGCTTTTCTTGCGTAATGAGATCATTCCCTCTCTGTAGGACGGAGGGAGACGAGGTGGTGGGTTTTGCTTGCTCGGTGAGCAAATCCGTCCTCTCCTCTGTGTCTTTTAATTCCGAGTCTGTCAAAGGTGGATCAAGATCTTTAGCATGAGACTCGTCTTTAAACCTGTCGCATGGTAGCTCCCCTGGGTTGATGAGTTTGTGATCTGAAAGTAAAAAAAAAAAAAGATTTATTAAAACAATTGTTGACAATAACATATATCATTTATAAGAAAGAGATAAATATTGCATGTACGTTTTAAATGGTTGTGTATGCTTAATTTCACATTTGAATTTTTTTTTATTTCTGCGCAATGTAAAAGTAATTTAAGAAGTATTATTATTGTTATCAATGATAATAGACTAATATTAATAATAATAATAAAATATGGCTGGTGTTATTATAGCTCTAAATGAGATGCCGTGCGCCAGCTGTGTCCTTATTATGCAGCTCGAGATAAATGAAGTGCAAAACACCATACGTCACCAGCAATTCTCAGTCCATAAGAAGTCAAATTAGAGGAGTTCAAGGTGATTATTATTTAAAGCAATTCTCCCATTATAAATAATATACCACCATTAACCAGCAATCAATTTTGCGCCCGGAGTGGAAACGACTGCGATGAAAAATTGATGATTTTTCCACA
Organism: Enteromius radiatus; assembly: GCA_032357445.1. Taxonomy (NCBI): domain Eukaryota; kingdom Metazoa; phylum Chordata; class Actinopteri; order Cypriniformes; family Cyprinidae; genus Enteromius; species Enteromius radiatus. The sequence continues at coordinate 14,353,674 of JAUCMS010000127.1, forward strand.
GACCTGCCTCTGTGTCTGTGGAGTCTCCCTTGTCCGTGGGCTTGTTTGGCTCGTCGTCGTCGTTTTTCTCGAGATCAATGTTTTCGTCCTCCTCCTCGTCCTCGCTCCGGTTCCGTGGGGTCCAGGTCATCTTGTTCTCCTTCTTTAGCCTCCTCCTGGCGTTGGCGAACCAGGTGGACACTTGAGTGAGGGTCATTTTCGTGATGATGGCCAGCATGATCTTCTCGCCTTTGGTGGGGTACGGGTTTTTCCGGTGCTCGTTAAGCCAAGCTTTCAAAGTGGCAGTAGCGTCCCGTGTAGCATTCTTTCGGTATGCTGGGTCTCCGTACGGGTACGAGCCCAAGGGAGCAGCGTAAGGATGATACCCTATAGATCCGGCCATGCCTGTCGTGTGGTCATACGGGGAGCTCTGCAAGGAGCCAAAACCAATGGTTTTATTAGCAAAAGAACACTTTATGGACACCTGCGCATAATGTAGGGTCGGTTACAGATCACTTACGCAAACACCATAAACAAACACACTCTTGCGCACACACATGCATGCCACATGTACACACTTTAAATCTAATTAATCAAAACAGTAAAGCGCAAGGCCGTGGGGCTACGTATTCTATCATTTAAATTTTGTCAGTTGCCTCTTTCCCCTCATCAAGAATTAGGCTATTGTGAAATCTAATTTCACAACTTTCCATCAAAAATCCCCCTCTTTGTTAACGATCACAAATCTCCCTTTCACAGCTAAACTGACTTTTTGCAATGTTTATTTTCAGATTATCCAGCTAATTAGAAGTTTCAGCTGTATGTGGGGTCATCTGACAGTGTGTTTGTACACGAATTGACCAGCGCTGGCCTACGTGCACGCAGTTCACATTTAAATAGCCGGTAGAACATGTTTCCTTAAAGTAGCCCATTTGACTAAATACATGGTTAAAGACAAATGGGAAACAACTGATCATTTATTTCTTTTTAATATCAGGACTATTGTTCGCCTGCAGTCCACAAAATGAAGGAATTTGTGTTACCACAAATGACAACAAAAAAATTATGTAGGCTATTTTTATAGGCCTATTTAATAAAAATGTAAATATTCGAAGTCATGTTTGTGTGTTTGCATTTCTAGAATTCGAAGTTAACTGACTTATTTACGATGTAGAGAAAATTATAAAATGCCTTTTTGTTGTAGGCTAATGCTTGTTTAAAAAAATTTTTTTGGTTGTTTTAAATATTTGTACTGCAATGTATTTTATTTAAAAGTGTCATGAAACCCAGCCAAATTCCGCGAATTTGATTGATAAAACCGCAGATGTTGCGCAAATGATTACTATGTGTCTCAGGCTTGCAACACAACATGCATTAAAAGGAAGCTAAAGAAAAAATATCCGGCAACTTCTAAAAGTAGACAAATAATACAGTGAATAGCGCACTCACCACATAAGAAGTGAAAGTGGCGGCGGCCGCATCAGCGCTGTACGGGAGATGGGAATTGTAGCCTGGCGAGGCGCTGGTGAACGCTGTAGATCCGGCATAGGGAGCGAAAGCAGAGCCAGAGGAAGATCTCCCTAGCTCCTCTGTCCGGGGTCCCGATATCACGCTTGTACTGTAGGCAGGACACGAATAGAGTGCCAAAGAGGCGGATGGCTGATACAAGTAGCCCTGAGGGTACGCCATGGTGAAGATCCAAATAAAAGCTTCTCACTTAAGTTCTTCTCCCTCAAACTCTCACGCGCTCTTCGCGCTCGCTCATAGAGTTCCGAGTAAACAGACCTCCGTCCCGTCCTCCTCACGTTGATAGCAGTGATGGAAATTAAAGAGAACGACGAATGCATAGACTTCGCACTCGTTAATCAGTCGTTGTCAGACTCGCACGCGGATTTTCAAGGAGCTCTCTCACTCTCTGCGCGCGCTGTGACTCTCATGCCGAGCGCGCGGGACAAGTTTTTTGCTCTCGGATGGGGCTTTGCTTCGGAGAGTGTCCTGCCAGGATGCTAAGTTGGAAATTGAGGATTCTGACGCCTACTATGAGCCTCTCGCCCCTCCTCTCGGGGTGTAGTCATCGAAGGAAAGGCAAGCTGGAGCTGGGTTACAGCAGCCCAGCCTGAATCGACTCTCTCTCTCGCTCTCTCTCTCTCTCTCTCTCTCTCTCTCTCTACATTCGTATCATGGCACTCACTAACAATCTCCCCCGCTATCCCCCTATTTTTGTCTCTAACAAGCCTCAATGCCTTAGACTGAGCTGCTACAGCCCCTGGATGGCGGTCTCATGCGAGCCGGTACATCAACCTCAACTTTCCTCATTTTCTAAATACACGAAGCCTTCATTTTTACACATGATTAATAACAAATGGACTGTTATCATCTTGGGGACGGCTTGCCAAATACGACAGGAAACGCTACAAGTACTGTTTGCAGTTCTTCATTCTCCTTGTTTTTTTTTTTTTTTTTTTTGTTTTTTTGCGTGTGTTCTCGTCGCTCATTTCAAGCTTGTAGAAACATTTTTTTTTTCCAAAAATTCGCGACAGACTGTGATCCTTCGTGCCTTAAGTCAGCTGAGCACCGATTTGTTTTGTTGTCGCTTTCCAAGTGTCATGCGTTTGCAAATTAACATGGATAATTTGGAGGTCGTCTATTGTATTGCCTCATTATATAATTAGGTATACCTTGGGGAAAAATACACAGCAGTTTTTGCAAAACGGTTTTCCAGATTTTGAGAAACATATAACCTAAAGTAAAGCATTGCGCGCTTAGATCAAGTCTCAGCGGTAAGAAAGTGAAGAAGTAACTTTTGACAGGTGTTAACTGATTTGTCCGCTGGACAGTTTTCGCCTTAGATCCCGGAACAAACCTGATCTTCTTCTCCTTTACACCAAAGCCCCAAGCGCAGACAGATTAAGACCATATGAACCACGGCAAATCCATCACGACCAGGGGCTCTAAACCCCTTTGAATCAAACAGATATATTCCTCGGCGGCGAAGAATATCCTCCTGTATTTCATTTTATTTGCTATTGTGTGCGTATATACTAACAAATAACAAGAGATATATCTTTAATATTTTATTTAGCCTAGATAAAAAATCGTTAAGATTTTTTTTTTTATACAGGCTACTACACGCCATCAGAACAATAATGATACATCTAACTCAAAAGCCCAATAAAAACAAGCAAAGTGTGTGTGTGTGTGCGCGCGCCTAATTAAATTAACATACACACATACCCAAATAATGTAAAGTGTTGGAAATGGTACTAAAGTTGAATTACTAAAAAAATATACTAATCTACCAAGTTTTTTCTTTACACATTTTCAAACGGCAGGTGAAGTGATAAATGCATCCAGTGTTGATGAATAATAAACAAAACCTAAAGAAACAAAAACAAAAGTGGTGGCTGAGGAACTTCCCGCAGGAGTCCGTGGATTGGCTCACTTGTTAAAGTCTCTCTGAGCCGAAAGGGATCGCTGTAGGCGCTTCTACAGAGTGTGTTCATGATGTCACGTGTTACTGCACTCTCAAGAGTGAAGAATGATGACGCTCAAACTCAGTGGACCAATGCGAAGTTCAAAGCAAAACAAACTGTAGACATACAGGTAGAAATTACTGCGTTGTTCAGTGTGATATAGTGAAGTGTTTTTATTATATCTGCACCACCCTTGAGTGTAATATAAATAAATGAAACTGAGTCGAGTTGTCAAGAATGACAATAGCACATAAGCGCTATTTCTTGTAATATATTAACGAGTAAACAAAAATAGCCACATTTTTGAATCTAGTGCATATAACAGGAAAGAAAAAAAAACATACTCCATATAAAATCCATAACCTTATTAAATACTCCACCTGGCAAACTATATGTTTCCTATTGTTTTGGTTTTTTTGCTGAAGCACAGTTGGAATTGGCCGTTGCACAATTGCACATTGAAAATAGCGTATCGGTTTCCAAGGATACCCGGGAGTAGCATTTAAATGACGTCAATATTCATTGATAGAGTATTATCGGCAGTAATGAGTTCCTCTTCGCCAATAGGATTCGATAAGCAGTCTGTTTAGCGATAGTGGAGGGGTGAATGAAAGAAAGCTTGGAAAGAGAAATGCAGCAGGGACTAGTCACACTCTACACGCGCTGCATGGCATAAAGGTAGGAAACTGCTCATTTAACCGAAATGACATTCTTTATATAATAACCCAATCAAAGCAGTAGGTAAACGGACAACTTGAACAACATCACTTTTGAACATGGTGTTTTAGCAGAGGGGTTTTATACTGAAATACTTCGTGCTTTATTTTCTCGCAATGCTCCCGTGAACTCCCAGACTGGACGGCAAGGGGAGGTGTAGGCTTATGTTAGGATATGTGCACTCACTGATGTGTAAGTTATTCTCTTGCTTGTTTTATGACGGACGCTTATGTTTCCAATTATGCATGTTTGTACTAGTCGTGCGGATATGCAAGATTCTGAATCTTTGCACAATAATGCAATATGTCAAAGGAAATATAACAAGGACGATCACCCCCCAAAAAAGTAGGGGGAGGTATTTCAAGTGGTGCTTTTCCAGCAAAATGCCTGAGGGAAACGACGTAATTTAATTTGGATTTAGAAACTATTATTAGAAAGCATTATCTATTGTAGCAGACTAATTGCTTCTCGCGTTCGCGCGCAGGATATGGGCTGGTTAAACAAAGTTAGTTAACGTGAAGTGCATGACAGGTTTCCTCGAGGCACAAGGTTAGGCGTGTCTGTCTCGACAGCAGTGGGCAGCCGGTAACGTGTACCTCTCTCTGTCCCCTCAAACGGATTTTAGCCACTCCAAATCTGCCCTAAACCGATTAGTTGACGCCAAATATTCTTTGATGTATTAGCTAAGGGGTTTTGCCACTTGGAAGCCAATTGAAATTCTAAACAGTCCGCCGCTAATGCTTTGGGGAGATCCGTAGCGAATAATGGATGTGATTTATTTTTGACCTTGCCATTTTTATGAAATGATTAAACACATGTGCACAAGTAAGCCCCGTTCCCTAAGCAGCAAAGCGACATAATGATAATAACAATAATAATAATATAGCATTAAACAGCAAATTAAACCTTTATATTTAAATATTTATATTCTGTACTAGAAAGGTAATTTGTACTTTCAGCACATAATCCATGCACATTTTAAAGAAAACAAACTTAATTTTTTTTTAAATGCGTTAAAAGAATAATACTTTACCAAATCTGCTTATCTGTTATTGAGTGCAGAATGTGTAAAAAGAACCACAATACCCAACTGTTTAAAAATGTTTAGTAGTTGTTTGTAATACTCTGAAAGCAAAAATCCAACTGAACTACAGTTAATGTTTGTCATATTTTCAACAACATGAAAATGGTGCATTTTATTTTTGCTTTAAATAATAAAATATGTGCACAACCCAGGGAAATAAAAAAACCCCAAAACATTCATATCAGTACTTTTCCATACAATATTATGTGTGTAAGCATTTATTGTGTGAGTGGCTGTTTACACAACCATGTGTTCACTCATAACAATGCTGCTTGTAATGGAGCGCTTCTAAGCACGATCCAAATATCTAGGGCACAAGATCAAAAGGGGCAATGCTGATCCTTAAAAAGAGCAATCTAAATCTGTCAGTACTCTATAGGTTTGCCGAGGACCTTTTATTGAAACCACCTAGAATGTTGATGCAGGAGCTCATTTATTTTAAACATGATTACTCTGGTATTTTTTTCTGCCCCTTGGAACAGGTGTGAAAATACCATAAGGGACTTCTAGCCGATTTAATCGACTTGCTGATTCTCATCATGATAGCCTTTACCACCCAGTCAATTTTAAAGTGTTCATATGGCAGAGATAGACTGGGTCCCTGGGTCCCCCAGCTGTGGCTCCATATTCCCGGTAGTCTTCCTCAGAGGCCCCTGGTGACTGACAGGCCGTTAGCCAGGCTAAACGATGTGATGATGAGCTTTTTATGAGAATGGATTTAGAATTGAGAGATTTCAGACAAAGATTGTGTGCATTTTTCTCTCTCGTTCTTTCTTTCTCTCTCTCTCTCTCTCTCTCTCTTTCGCTCTCATCTCCCTCCCCTGTCTCTCTCTCTCTTTTCCCTGCCAGCCGGCTAGATTATGATTGATTCGGTTGAAATGGATTGTAGGAAGCAGACATTGATTTTTCAATGACTTCTCACCAAAAAATATATTTAAAGTTGTATCCACAACATAGAAATCTCAGTATCCGACATTCTCTCTCCTCCCTGTGTCATTCTTTGGTCTTAGAGTGAGAAAGCACCGTAATGCAGCCCAAGCAACGATGAGACAAATGACCTGTAAAGTTATTTTGAAATGAGTCAGTAAGCTGAAGGACTAAAGGAGTATTGATTGAGCCTAATGAGGATTGAGTGTTGGGAAAACAAGCTTTTTCAGGGTTTTGCCAACGCATCTCTTATCAGCACCAAGGCACACAACTATACAATGCACTCTGTACTGCTGCAGATGCCTGTGTCTTGTAGGGCTCATTTGTTGTCTTATTAAACAAAACACACCGGCCCACATGCATGCACACTTAAAGATTGGTTTGATCAATTAGTTGCAGGGAAACACTGTTACTAAAAACACACTTGAAAACATGCATTTCAACATATATGCTTACCACATGTTGTGAGTGTATGAAAGAGACTTTAGGTATCATATTTTAGTAGAGTTCTGGTATTAAAGAACTCAAATTATTGGTGTATTCACCATAGTTTTAAGCTTTAAGTTTGGATTTTTTTATTAGCTTTGCGTGCAATGACAGAACAAACCTTAGTAATTTCAATCTGATAAAGTGAGTATAAGCAGCTTCAACAGATTCTGATCATTTAGAGGGTCATTACATCAATACACTCGCAACAACATCAATAATAATAATAATAATACTTAAAATTAAACAAATAAATACATTTAAATTTAAATACATATACTACCTTTCCATGACTTAAGAACACTTTACTTTTGATATTTAAATAATGTTATGTGATTTTTTGATTTTAAGAATTTTAGTTTTGATTTGTTTTCAATGATGATATTTGTTTTCTCTTTTAATTAAAAAACCCGACTAAATAGTGCAAAGCCTGAGCAATTCTCACTATTAACTAGGTGCTTATTAGCATGAATATTACTAGCATATTGGCTGTAAATGTGGTACTTAGTTGTGACATATTATTTCCTTATTCTTTATGATCATATTTTAGATACCTTCTTTTAGGTTTTTTTAGGCTTTTTTTTATATATAAGGTTTTAAGGACAATAGTCAATACTAGAAGTTTATAAACAGCTGATAAACTGCTGTAGAACAAAGTATCTTTACAAGGCACAGGCTTCATTAAAAGCCTCGCTGAGACTTAAAATCTTAGCAGTCCCTGATCTGTCACAATGCCCTTTAATTGGTGTGAGAAAACAAGTGGCCATAGTTGTCAGTGTACACCGGGCAAGCTAACATGACCTCCTGAGGATTACAGTAAATGGAATTAAACTTCTCTTTCTCTAACCCTCTTTGGCTAGTATTTTATTTTTATTGTATTTATTTTATTAAGTGGGTTCAGTACCTAACTGAACTCACAAAGCTAAATAATTAAAGCACAAGTGCATACAAGTGTGCATATAAAATAAAGATTTTAAGGATGTTTACCTGGAGCGTTTTTATATATTTGCAGATTGTCACTGCAGTAGCATCCTTATTTTGCTGTCATCACACCATTCAGTACACTGTTCCATCCACAGATCATTCACTCTTTAAGAGAAGCCCTCCTGTCATCTCATTGGTCAGAATCATGCCACACCCACTCTCCATCCAGACAGTTTGTGTCCGGGCCTGAGGTTCGAGTCGTTCAGAGGCCCACGGTTGCAGGTAATCAGCTGAAGCTGCTGCATAATTCTTAGGAGGAGTTGTGTTCTGCTCTCCTCTTCCGTGAGCATGGCGTGTTGTTGTTTTGTTTTCTCTGAGCAGCTCTTTGATGCCATATCCTCTTACAGTTGCTCAATCCCAGCAGCCATGTTTCATAAACATCCAACGGAAAACATCCTCTGCATTTGAAATGTAGATGGCTTTCTCTGCCTGCCTCTCTGCATACCATACTTGCCCTCTCACATTCTCTTCACGATGCTTTTTCGCAGCAGTGGTGTTGGGTTTCTCTCCACTGCCTTTGATACGTTCTAACAGCTACCCGATCAAGGCTTGGCGTTTTGGGTGTCAGGTGTAATCTGTGGCAACAACAATGCGAGCGAGGCCTCGTTCCCCATTTGCTCCTCATTAGGATGATATCACTGAGGTGCTGGATCCAAATTAGCTGTTTTGTTATGCTGCAATAGTACATGATATAGCCTCTTGTAATACATCTAGGAAGCTCAGGAGAATGCCAGCCTTGTCACAGTACTCTAGAAATATACTGGAGTACATTTTTGAAATGTAATGATTTAATAATGTAATTTTCGTTGAATAATAAGTATGCAAAAATCATACTTAAATACAGTATCTCACAAAAGTGAGTACACCCCTCACTTTTGTTGCCAGCAGTTCAGACATTAATGGCTGTGTGTTGAG
>JAUCMS010000127.1:14362338-14401653 GCA_032357445.1 Enteromius radiatus
TTGTCCCTTGAAAAGATATAATAAAATATCTACCAAAATGTCAGGGGTGTACTCACTTTTGTGAGATACTGTATATACCACGTTCTTAGAAAATTAGATAAATAGAGTATTATGAGGCTGGAATTCTCCATAGACACAGGTTTCCCCACACCTGGTTGGTGGTTTGTGGGCGTCTCGCTCTAGGTATCTGTCCATATGCCTCTGAGGTACTTCTCTATTGTGTGTGTGTGTGTGTGTGCATCTATTTCCCAGGTGTAGCATTCAAGCATTTGACTTTTGTTGCTTGGGGCCCAGGCATTATTTGCTGATGATCTGTTTGCATAACCCTCTTCCTTGCCTCCCTTCTCCCTCAGGGAGGATGTATTTTAGTGTGACACACTGGTATCTGCGGGTGTGCTCACCTTTCATTTCCCATAAGCATCTGTAACCCAGAGAAATATGGTTCCACCCTCGCAATAAAAATATAGCAGTGAGATCAAAGAGTCAGTTGTCACACCTGTGCTTACTCTCTAGTCCCATCACTACAAAATCAGGAAGATGTTACCAGAGTTCCATTCTTAGGCATATTAGACTTTATTTAATATAATTTCACCTTAATGTTGATCACCAGATCATTCTTTCTTCTGCAGAACAACAACAAAAAAGTGTATAAGTGTGTGTGTGTTCAGGCATTTGTGGTTTACGAGGACACAAATGTGTATAATGACATGGGTACTACAACGTAAACATGGTTTATGAGGACACTTCCTGTGTCCCCGCAAAACAAAAGGCTTAAAAAACATACTAAACAGTGTTTTATGAAATTCAAAAACTGCACACAGTTTCCTGTAAGGGGTAGGTTTAGGTGTAGAGTCAGTGTAGGGCAATACCACATACATTTTGTACAGTATAAAAACCATTACACCTATGGAGAGTCCCCATAAATCACAAATGCAAGTATGTGTGTGTTTTATATATATATATATATATATATATATATATATATATATAAATAATGATGCAAAAATACAATATTTATTTATTTATTTTTGACTGAAGGCATCAGTCCGTTTTATTACGCAATACATTGTCAGTGAGCAATGCTATTTTTTATATTATGATAATTAAGCACAGAAACCCACTATCAAAACATTGCTCATCGTCTCAGACATATTTGTTTCCCTGTAGCCTGTTAATGAAGGCAAAAGAGCAATGTGTGTGCAGAGAGTGTAACCCATGAAGTGTGTCCCTATGCAGATGAGATGCTCTTCAGACAACATCAGCGTGTGAGCAGCACACCGTGTAATGACTGTAGCAGAAGCCTTGGTTCTCATAGCTTAACACGGCACGCTCACCACGCACCTATATTTGCCAACACTGGGAGGATGTGTTGAAAAGCAGAGTCGGCGTCTGAATATTTTGAGTGAGGGGGAAGGAGGGAAAGTTAAGAGGGCCGTCCATGCGGGAGACAGTAGAGGTGCGCAGAGGTGAAGGCTGCGCTTCCGTCCTTGAGGGAGCCCATTTAAACAGCGCTTTGAAAGTGAAGCTAGACAGCACCGGGAGTCATCTCTCTGACTGCTGCTGCGAGCAAGAGAGCACAGTAAAAGAGAGAAAGACTGAGGTGGTTGGGAGGGATGGCTTTCCACATGAAACATCTCGTGTTTTCATAGGCCCAATGTCCTATTGTAAATATTCACAGAATGCCTGTTTTCCTTACCTTTCCTTCTGTGTGTGTTCCTTTTGTGTACGTGTTTCTCTTTATTTTGCACAGGTTCTGATGGAGAGAGAGAGGGAGTGGGAGGGAGAGGACGAGGGAAAGCCCGTAATGCTGTAATGCCCATTAGCGAGATTTCACGCACTCTCTCTGATCTGACTCACTGACAGAAGCCTCTAAGAGACAATAATGAGAATGTTTGGCAGGATTCTAGATGTGTGTGTGTGTATCAGAGTCTAGGTGAATGCAGTTTTTATGTGCTCCTCTCATCATGACAGAAAATATTTGATATGATGCATGCACCCACACATTTTCTCCTCACACATTATTATTCTTTGACAAAAAAAGGCACAAAATCAGATTTATGTGTAGCATTGTACAAGTCAAACACTTCGAGGGTTGATTTTAGGGATGCATATTACAATTATGACTGAAATCAGTAAGTAATTATTTTTGTTATAACCAATAAATGGAAAATCAATTGTACTAAATATTAAAAATGCTACCTGAGAATTTAGGCACAATATTATAATTTACTGTAATACTTTATTCTGTAATATTTATTTTTACTTACTATTATAATAACAATAAAAGATGCATAATTATATGGAAGTAACCCTAAGCCAAACCCTAATCATACATCAAGTACATATAGTACTTACAGGAAATTAATAAACACACTTTAACATGGACACCTTAAAATGAACTGTACCCTAATATGTAATATAAAAAAATATATTGCGTTTATTTATTAAAGCTTACAAAGGTATGTGATTAAAAAAAAAAAGTTGTCTGTGAATAAATAATTTCTAAACCAAAAATTCCTAAATTAAATTTTGAATTCATGGGAACTTTATTATGAGCTGTTGATAATTGATATGGTGGCAAAATATTATGTGTCCCTAGTTGATTTACTGTAGTTTACTTGAAAACTAAAAGGAATCAAATTGTGGTTGCAGTAGATCAACCTAGTTTACTGCTTAACGTTTTTAAAATGTTGAAACCAGCTTTAGATTTCTTTGAAAATGGCATGTCTTCCCTTGTTATGAAATATTAACAGTGTGTTTCTTTAATTCCTTAAGTGGCAAAAATGACTAAAAACACCCATCCGCTGCTTTCTCTCTCTTACACACTCTCTCATTTTATTTTACACAAATTAGCTTTGGTCCTGGAGGGCAAAATGACAAGAGGTTACTGGGAGACTATGTGTTTAATTAATTGAAAAATGCTCAAATTGCTTTTACAGTTGTTATTGGAGGTGAAAAAATGGAATCCATGTTGCCAGTACTCAGGCATAATTAGCTCCTGAGGGAGTTGAATATTTAGCATTAGCAATGTTGCTGCACTTAGGACACAAATTTCTATTTTGATAATGAAGGGCCGGGGCTGTCGTTTAGGACAGCTGTAGTTTGAGAGGGTGGGGGTGTTGAGGGTTTGGAGGTCCTGTGCAAATGAGAGAGACACCCTGTCTGCTCTCTCTCTCTCTCTCTTTTTCTGTGTGTGTGTGTGTGTATGTGAAGGATATGGCAGCAAGGGCTCCCAGGGGCCACACATTACCCAAAGTATTTAAGTTTCCAATTAAACTGAGAACCAGCTACTACTGCAACAAGCTTGGAAAGAGCCAATGAGATTCCACACACATCTCTACTACGGCCCATAGAAGTGGCGGGGAAAATAGGAGTAAATCCTTTGTTTATTCAAACTTTAACTTTATTTAGACTTCTTCTTTTTTTTTTTCCAGTACGGAGATGGTTGGGAGGGAGAGGAGGTGAGAGGGAGTGTGAAGAGAAAGAGAGAAGGGAAGGGAGAATACAAGACTTTAATGATCTGCTGTGGAGAATCAGTGTGGAGTCCTTGGAGACTGCTGGGCTAGTTTGAAGCAGCATGGTCTCATTTGGTTTGGACTGAGTGTGGCAGTCCAACTGAGCTCTTATACCATGCTGTCTAAATGCCTGCCTGCTACTGCCTCTAACTGCCCGTGTGTGTGTGTGTGTGTGTGTGAACATATGTCATGTGGATTGCATAGAGGACGTGTGAAAGAATAAGTCTGCTCTGTTAAGTCCCCTTGTTAAACCATAATAATTTCCACCGTAGTCAATTACACATTCCCCATGTGTTTAATAATCAGTTTTGTCTCACTATCTATTATGTTTGGCAGTATGGAAAGTGCTTGTAAAGTCTTTCTCTTTTCTTTTTATTAGGCTAAATCACCTCATATGTGCATTCAGATTTCAGATGTTTGATAAACTGATGTTTTTATTATTATGACTAATTTCCTGATTTAATATTGTTTATATACTGATAACATCTGCCTTCTAGAGTTATATGCACTGAATCGGTTGAGAAAAAACAAATAGAAACTCGAATATGCATAGCACCTACAATTTAGTGACGGTTTCAAATTTTAAACTACATTCAAAAATACATTTCCGTATTACAATGTACTTTTAATTTAAATAATTATGTTGCTGATATTGTTGCAATGCATTGGTTTTAGAAATGAACACAATACATTGAAATGGTGCACGTGTAAGCTGCTCACAAGGAACTGAACATGTATTGTCATTGTAAAATGCTGATATGTTATAGCAGGGTAATCCTCACTCCCTTGGCCTCAACAGGGCATGACACTGGGGCAGTCTTCTTGTGCACCCAACTCCCCTATTGCTTTGAGCCCCACTTGGGCCTGGAGCAGGCTGCAGTGGAACTGGTTACACATACAGTGTTTTTGTAGTCTGTTGATTTAATATTCATGTACAATGTATTTATATCTTTTTATATTTTGTATCTTTTTTTTGTAAAATGTAAAATTCCCAAACAGGGGAGAATACTGTGAAATAGCTTTTGCAGGGAGTTATGCAGGGATAGTTTACCCAGAATTAATTAGTCTGCTTAATTATTTTCATATATATATATATATATATATATATATATATATATTATTGCTCTTTATTGGTTATCATTAAAAAACAGTTTGAGTAATAAACCGAAACCCTGTCTGCAATCATAAAATTTAGATGCCTTAATAAGGGACATTCTGTCATCATTTATGCTTCATGTCTTTTCAAATCTACATGACTTACCTTCTATGGAAAGGAAAGAAAAGTATATCGGTGACAGTTTTGTTCCAGACAGACTTTTCTTTTATTTACAAAACTAAACAAAAAACAAACACTGACACGTTTGTCAGAATATATTCCTCCTTTGTGTTCCACAGATGAAATAATGTCCTGCAGTTTTAGATTGACATGAGGCTGAGTAAATAATGAAAGAGTTTTTTATTTTTTTTATTTTAACATGAACTGTCCCTTTAATTGAGAAAATATAGCTAAATGACTGTCCTTTTACATCCTAGACACCATGCCCATTGTACAGAAAATATGCTAATTGGGGCAATGGGAGAAACTGAGACATGGGGTTATTTAATTTCCCAGGGTGCACTGGGCTTAGCAGAGATGACAGAGAGGCTGAGGCAGAGTGTAACGGGAGCTTCACCGCAGCAGCCATGCTCTGGGCTTCCAACCGACAGAGGAGCACCGTGAGAAAGAGAGAAGGAGAGAGAGAGAGAGAAAGAGAAAGAGGAGGAAAGTAGACCTCTGAGCTGCGACTCTTGTTCTGTAAAGCACACATCATTAAATGATATAACGTTACTGTCAGTTTGTCATGCAATAGTGTCAACGAAAAAACTTTACAAGACCGATGCCAAAAATTAAGAGATTGAGAGGGAGAGACAAACAGGTTCTTGCCAATCATTCATCATTGTCTCACTTCCTAGCTCCTCTCTTGACAGACTTGGTCTTTTTGTGTGTGCTACCCACAATTCCTTGTGACATTTGTTGTGTGAAGATTACTCACTGGCCCGTAGCCTAGTGTAGCACAACAGCGATGGTTTTAAAGACACAGAGTTGGCGATGTCCCAGCCTCGACACCTCACCCACAAACTGTGCCTCCTGTCAACCCCCACAGGCACCTATTGTGGCGAATCAGTGACCGTACCATTCCTTCTTTCTGCTCTTTACCAACAAATGATAAACTAAGTGGAAAGAAAGACAGAATGGAAGGAAGAAGAAAAGAAGATCCAGAGCATGTTGCCTTTTGGCTGAAGTCGTTGAGGACAATGCAAGTGCTGGACCATCATTTTCAGATGCACTGAAAAGCAGAGGACTGACAGGTTTCATCAAACAAACATTTCATTATTATATTTCTTACAACACGCAACAATGCTTCAATGAAAATGAATGCAATGTTTAAAAAGAAAAGCAACATAATAATAACGATTCAGTGCTGCATTTACATGCTCTTTTGATTAAGTATGTCATGTTAAAGTGTTTTGTGCAGTCCTGCGGATAGTTGCATGAAACATTTAGTTCCAAATAGCACCTGTCTCTTCCAACAGATTAAAAATAGTTGTGAATTCTGAGTAAAATTTTCAACCAATAAATTTTATTTATTGTAATTGCTTTAAAAAATACAAGTAATAAATACATATTTGTATGTACGAATATATATTTTTTCCTTTTTATTTTCCCATCCTTTTTTAGGTAATAAAAAAGTAATTAAGAAATCAGCTGATATATAAAAAATACTTGCATGGTTTAGTCTACTTCAGATAATTTGACAGATAAAAAAATGAAAGAAATTAATTGATTTGGACTGTAAGCCAGTCGTGAACTCATGTTTAATAACATGGAAATAAAACCGATGTTTAGATGCATTATTTATATTTTTATATATTATATTCAACAACTCTTGCCATACAAAATAGAGAAAAAAGCAGTCAAATGAGTTTATCGTTCCTCATCTGGTCTAAATCTGTTGTAAACCTGTGGCTGGCTTGGGTGGTCTTGATCGTTTACAGTAAAGTGAGGTTATTTTGTGTGTGTGTTTGCTGAATAAATGACCAAGCGCAGCTGTTTTAGCACTTAGCTAATTTTGTTCCGGACTGTGAGTGTGTTTGCATGGATGTGCACGTGGTTGTGAACATTTGTTAACTTTTGACCTTTTCACACTGATCGAATAGTGGGATGAAAATTGCATTTTAAGTCACCATCACTGAACAGATATAGCCTAGCATTCATAAGATAATTAAAGATACTCATTAAAATAATAATAATAATCAGAAGGAGGACATTAAAACAACATAAACAAAGCAATCATTTGGTTGTAGTGTGTTTGGCAAGGGCACAGCCTGGTAGCGAGGACTGTCTGTCTGCTGTCTGTGTGTTAAAAAGACAGACTGTGTGTGTGTGTGTGTGTGTGTTTGTGTGTGTGTGTGTCACTCTAAGACCAAGTGAGAGAAGCATATTTGTGTTGCGTAGTTACTTCAGGTGAAAGTGAAACACTTGATGGGGAGAAATTGTGATCACACATCTACAGGGTGAGTGACAGACAATAGCTGCTGTAAAATTCTCTCACATCTCGCCTACTCTGTATTCATGGCTCTCGTCTACTTTATGACCCTCTCTCTCTTTTTCCACATCCTCTCAACTCTCTCAATCTCTTTCAACCTCTTCAACGTTTCCCTTTCTTCCTGGAATATTTGCTGTATTTTTTCCCCCTCTGTCTAAACTCTCTGATCAGGTGGGTTTGAGAGAGAACCTCACCTGACAACACACTCCCTTCTCCTCTTTATCCAACCTAACATTTCAAATGTCGGTTTCACCCTGTTGGAGTACTCATTCTTAGTAATAAAAACAGTATGATCTTTCTTTTTTTTAAAAGATTTAATCTGAAAGTTCCTTGGTAAATGTTAGCATTTGGTGTAATAAACAGTAAATCATATTAGCACATTTTTTTTTTTTTTTGTCCAAATCTCTCTCGATTGACAGTGTTTCCGTTTGTAAATGGATATGTGCACTAAAAGCATTGTGTGAAAACTGCAAGCAGGTGTTGTTTGTCACTGTTGGTTTGGTTCTGGCAGATTTAGGCTCTTATCTTTCTGAATCTGTGTCATCTAATTTCTGTGGGAATTGTTTTGACAAAACAGGTTAGCATAAGGTGGGAGATGTCAGACAAAACAAAGACTCTTTCAATTTGTGTGCGTATGTGTGTGCATTTGCGTGTTTGTGTGTCTGTCTCTCCATGGGAAACATGTGTCAGTCATCCGCAAGGTGTTACACTGGATATGACATCATGGCCCTCTAGGGCTTGTGCTGGGAAGACGAGTTGTTTGATTCTGTGTAAAAGAACAGAGTCTGGAGCTAACTGTGAAGATCTGCTTCTATCTCAGCTGTTGTAAATGTCTTGCTAACACAAATACAGCTCACAGGTGCATGTCAAAACAAATGTACAGCCTTTTTGTTCCTGTTTATGGGTCTTGAATAAAGGCGCATGAGCTCGGCGGAATCGAATGGGTAATGTGTTTTATTAGGCTGCGTGATTATGCAGATAATTACAATTCAGTGTGATTTTCTGGAATATTCGTTTCTGATTGGTCAGCTGTGCCATTCAGTGGTCTAATGTGTTCGTTGTCGTCCATGGCAACACTTCCTTTCAATTGTTTTATACTCTAAGGAAAGGAAAACAACCTGATGCATTCAGATTTATAAGTTCTCATAACTACTGGTTTAACAATTCCCAAGTACTTTTTGTCATTTTAAATTTGCTCATTTATTAAATGCAAAAATGTCTCATTCAACCAATTAATTAATCAAGGCAACTATTTCTAGCTAATTAAACAAGGCAGCATGTTTATATATATATATATATATATATATATATATATATATACTTTTATTTTAGTGACAATTATAATAGAATAACACAAGTTCAAAATTCTCCAACCTGTAATATTTCCGCATTTTTTTTTATGTGAAATTATTTTTGAAACTGTTTTACTTAATTAATATTTGACTTAACAAACAGTAATTCTCTTTTTTCTTTTCAATATAATTTAGATTCCGTAGTATGATTTTCAAAATCTCATAAACTGGAAAAATATGCATTTTAATTTTATTTATTTTATACTATGTATACCATAGTATTATTACAGTAAGCTGTTTTCTGTGAAAGTACAAGACTTCCGATTAATTTGATGCTGTAGTGAAATAGCAAGAAGAATAACAAATTGCAGTAAATGGTAAAACTTTTTGCATTACAAACTATTCATAATTAAGATAATACATTAAAATAATATGCTAAAAGTATGACACACCAGTTTGTGGTGCATACAAAACAATACAATACGCCTTTTTTTCTGGAGGACACTTTAATATTATATACAGGTAAAATTAGAAATCATTTCCTAATTTTTTTAATAATTTTTGATTCATGCTGTTGCATTTCCATCAATAGATTTTAATTAATTTAACCAATACGAGATCTAACAAGCAGATGTTCTACTTCCTGGATGTGTTCTGATTGGCCAGTTTGAACTGTTATTGTTGTAGCAGGTCATGTGATTGGCCGTGCGGTGTGTTTTGAGAGGCTCACGCAGTGTAGACAGGCAGATTGATGTGGGGCGGGTAAAGGCTAAGGGAACAAGACTGCAAGCCTTTGAAGTCCTGCAGGAGGGGAGTAAATTGATATATCAATTTAAGCCGCGGTGCCTATTAGAAGAGCTCCAGTCAGGTTAATGTGATAGCCCTTGCATTACCCTTCCAACCCCTTTCAGCCCTGCCCCAGTGCCCTACTCACATTCACACACACCATCAGTACCTGCCAACCACTAGCTGCAACAGGGTGTAAATAAAGCAGAGGAACGCTCAACTATCTTTCTCTCTCTTGCTGTGGGTGATTTAAAATCCCTCGTGCCCTTCTAACCGCCTGTTAGGATCAGAGTTGAGGGATTCCTTTAAAAGTTTAGGGGTGCTTTCAGTTTGAACCATTCTGATTTAGCCAAGACATTCCTTGCATATGAACTTGGAGACCCTCTTACTAAACTGTGGTTGATTGAAACGGCTTAGTTCTAGCACAGACACACACGCACATACACACAGACACAAGCACAGACTATCGCTCTTCATTCCTTGCACATTCACCCTGAGGTGAGACAGGGATCATTCATATTTAACAGCATGCAGACATTTACATTAAAAATGCAGAGTGGTGTCTTTTTAATCCAGACACTGCTATATTTATTATTAAACCTTTGTCTTTGGGGTCAGATCACAAGATTTTGGTTGTCCGTCAACATTACTGCTCACTCAATCAGTTCTGTCACACAGCTCTACATCTAGTTTGATTCACCTTGCTTTTCCAATGTCATACAAATATCTCAAACCAGATTATCTGAAGATTT
This sequence comes from Enteromius radiatus, assembly GCA_032357445.1. Taxonomy (NCBI): domain Eukaryota; kingdom Metazoa; phylum Chordata; class Actinopteri; order Cypriniformes; family Cyprinidae; genus Enteromius; species Enteromius radiatus. The sequence goes on from JAUCMS010000127.1 coordinate 14,372,271, forward strand.
CCATTCTCTGGAAAATCTTTGAAGATTAGTAAGGCCCTGGATGTGTGATCTAAATACAAATAAAAGACTGACAGGAACTGGAATTTTCCACTAGATAGAAATTAATTGTATTACATTTATTGTATTATTATAATTATTATTGTAATTTTAATTTTCCCGGCTAAATCTTCAGCAAAAAACAAAAGACTTAGTAAAACTTTTTTTCTACTAGATTTATAATTTAATTTATAGCTTTACTGAAGGTTTAGCTAGCAAATTTACAGATTTTACAGATTAGTAACAACCTTTTTTTTATTTTTTTATTTTTTTTTGCCGTTTTCGGACTCAATAGAATTGATATATTTTACACAGGATTTGTATTTGAAGTGTTCATAAGGGTTGAAATGCTTTGTGTTTGAGATTATTTTCCATAAACTGTGATTGGAACAAGTCAGCCATTTTAAAACCCTCTGACCTGCTCATTCAAAACTCTGATTTGTGTTTTCAGGGTGTGACGCATATCATCTGCTTCATTTTATCCTGAGTGTGCAGACCTGCAGCGGAGGAGGCCTGTGTGAGGACATGGGTTTGATTTAAAAAGTCCATGTGCAGATTCTTTCTCTCTCTGCCTTGGTCAAAACATGGACTTCCTGTCCTTTTGATTTTTTTCTATAAAATAATCTTTTCATTATAATCTATTTATATGTTGTTGTTTTTTTTTAGGTTTTTTTTGAGGGAAGCCACAGTTGTATGTTGATACATTAAGTCAATGTTCTCGGAAAAGGGATCTGTTTGCATTGCTGTTGCGTTTTGTAATGCACTACAGACACAGATTTGTGGTATTTTGGGAATTACGGCCCTCAGGTATTTAACCTTACAATTTGACTTGTTCATCTTCAAAAACACCTCTTGATTAGTTTATCGTGCTGTTTCTTTGGTGTTGTTCTTGTTGTTTGAATGCAACAGAACTCTCAAATATTTGTCCTGGTAGTTTGTATCTATGCTATTTATTTACTTCACTTTTCCTTTTTTTGTTAAGAGACTGTCACTTAATAATATAAATATAAATAAATGAAAGTAAATGTTATTTTTTCACTTAATAGCAGATCACATTAGCTGTGGATTTGAGAAAATGTAAGAGACACAAAGAGGCTCTTCGGGCCAGTTTTTGGAGTGTTAGTGCTGGTGAGGGGCTCTTTGATGGGTCCGCCTCGGTGTGCACTGGAGCCTTTCGCATATATATGGAATTTTTGAATATCTAAACCATTATTTAGCATCTAAATCAGTTCTGCCTGTCTGACTGATGGACAATTTGAGCGTGACCCACGTCTCCCTGTGTGTGACCTATACTGTCCACATTCTTGTGTACGCTTTTGAATGTTTGGGCTCTTTTCCCTGACACACTCTCACCATTTTAACATGTTTTTTTGGGGGAGACATTCATGAAATATGTATGCATAGATGATAGGTTTTACATAGCTCTGTGTACAATTACAGAAGTGACCCTGCATGGGTTTGTCATGAAAGCCACTGAGTACTTCAGTTTGCAGAAAAAATAAAAATAAATAAATAAAAAATAAATATATATATAGCATGTAAGTATGTAAAACTTCAAATACTTTCATGTCACATTAACTAATACAAGTAAATCAGTCTTTTTAAAGCATATATTATAACATTTGCTATGATCTATTCAGATCATTAATATTATAATTTATCACTATAGTTGGCGGCGCATGTGATTATAATAAAAATACACCTGAGGGTCGGATGATCCTACGCGTTTCCTCTAGAGCTCTGCATGTAAGCACACAGTGATTTTCTATTAGTATGCAATTTTAGTATTGGTTAAATGGATTCATTGTCTCTCTCTTTCTGTTTCTTCCTCACCTGTAGACAACACACTGAGTCCCAGAGCTGCTTAAGACCGAAACTCAGGATTTAAGCTTGCAGCGGTCCACTTGGGAGCCCTAGATGTGTATTTAATTCACAAACTGTGAGCCAGGAAAAGAGAGAGTTGATAGACTCCATTACCCGGTAGGAGTTTACATGTTTGTGTGTGTGTGTGTGTATTTGTGATACAGACTCCATTACCCATGAATCTGCATGCTTACTCAGCTGTACACCTCTTAAATACATTCCTTCAGTTTCCATCACCTGCTCCACCTGCTCAATACTTTGGTGCAAATACACACATATGCGTATGCACAGAATCTTCAGCACACTGAAATTGGCTGCACAGATGGAATGTACCATGATGCCTATAGCACGCCTAGAATTTAACATATACACAAAGGTGAGCAAATCTGGATGTAATAGAGAAAATAATAGTAGTGCTTGATATAACTTAAATAAATATACCACAAAGGACTATTTTTATTTGTTTTATTTATTTTTGTAATATTAAAAAAAAAAATTAAACACCAACACTAACATTATTATTATTTTAAAAACTTTTTTTTGTTTTTGTTTTTTCTAAATATTAGCATTTTAATTCAATTAAATTTTTATCATATTTTATTTTATTTTCCTTATCTAAAGATAAATAGATTAAATATCTTATATAAGAATCTTACCCTGAATATCTCTTTCCTTCCAGCAGTTCTTTTTAGACATATTCAGGTAGAGGTAATTTTTCCTTGCCCAACTGAGGTAAAAAATAAGAAATATTTGACATGTTAGATGAAAGAAATGGTGTGCAGTTCATACTGTGGCTTTTGCCTTCTGCTTACACAGCGTCAAAGGGCAGAGTTTGTGTCCATAACCTCTGTCTGACTGCTGATACTCATAAATATCACCTGATGTCTGAGAACAGTTTTTCTTGTCAAAATGAAAAAATAACAAGTTGGGCTCTGTTTCATACTCTGTGACTCATTACCTCAGTTAGAGAGACTGGGTGTCAGTATATCACCCCGAGAGCTCCATCACCTGACCTCAAACTAGGACCCCCACATACCTCTGTGTGTGTGTGAGAGAGAATGTGGTTTATGACCTCTGAGAGGGATCTAAAGACCTCTGAGAGTGTATGTGAGTTATGGTTGGACCCAGTGGTTTCTGGTGTGTGTGTGTGTGCAAGTGCAAATGAGTTATGAGGTCCAGTGGCCGCTCTGATGAAGGGGGCGTCCAAATTTATTGCTGTGCCAAGTTCACAACTTTGACTTGGATACAGAGCAGACCCCTAACAAGAGAGAGAGAGAGTGACTGACACCACTTGTGTGTGCGTGGTTTTTTATGTGTCATCTATTTCTTAATATGAATAAATAAGAAAATAAGCAACAACTATTTATACACATATACTATATACACATATACCGCTTTATTAGGTACACCTTGCTAGTACCGGGCCGGGCCCCCTTTTGCCTTCAGAATTGAATCCTTTGTGGCATAGATTTAAAAGGGGCGGTCGTGGCCTAATGGATAGATATTGGTCCATATTGACATGATAGCATGACGCAGTTGCTGCGGATTTGTCAGCTGCACATCTATGATGCAAATCTCCCGTTCCACCACATCCCAAAGGTGCTCTATTGGATTGAGATCTGGTGACTGTGGAGGCCATTTGAGTACAGTGAACTCATTGTCATGTTCAAGAAACCAGTCTGAGATGATTCAAGCTTTATGACATGGTGCATTATCCTGCTGGAAGTAGCCATCAGAAGATGGGTACACTGTGGTCATAAAGGGATGAACATGGTCAGCAACAATACTCAGGTAGGCTGTGGCGTTGCAACGATGATCAATTAGTACTAAGGGGCCCAAAGTGTGCCAGGAAAATGTCCCCCACACCATTACACCACCACCACCACCAGCCTGAACCATTGATACAAGGCAGTATGGATCCATGCTTTCATGTTGTTAACGCCAAATTCTGACCCTACCATCTGAATGTCGCAGCAGAAATCGAGACTCATCAGACTAGGCAACATTTTTCCAATCTTCTATTGTCCAATGTTGGTGATCCTGTGTAGCAGTTTCCTGTTCTTAGCTGACAGGAGTGGCACCCGGTGTGGTCTTCTGCTGCTGTAGCCCATCTGCCTCAAGGTTCTACAAGTTGTGCATTCAGAGAAGCTCTTCTGGTTGGTTGTAACGAGTGGTTATTTTAGTTGCTGTTGCCTTTCTATCAACTCGAACCACTCTGGCCATCCTCCTCTGACCTCTGGCATGAACAAGGCATTTTCGCCCACAGAAATGCCACTCACTGGATGTTTTCCCTTTTTTGAACCATTCTCGGTAAACCCTAGAGATGGTTGTGCGTGACAATCCCAGAAGATCAGAAGTTTCTGACATACTCAGACCAGCCTGTCTGGCACCAACAACCATGCCACGTTCAAAGTCACTTCAATCACCCTTCTCCCCATTCTGAAGCTCAGTTTGAACTGCAGCAGTTCGTCTTGACCATGTCAACATGCCTAAATGCATTGAGTTGCCACCATGTGATTGGCTGATCAGTAATTTGTGTCAATGAGCAGTTGGACAGGTGTGCCTAATAAAGTGGCTGGTGAGTGTGTATATATATATATATATATATATATACAATTAGTCTCAATCAAAATGCAATTGGGTTATTTTGATTTGTTTAAACAATACAGCTAGCTAACAATAAAACAAGATACAATAACAACAATAAAAAAAGATTTTCAAAAAATTGCAAAGAACATTCTCCATATATATATATTTCACGAGTTCACACTTCCTCATAATGTGAGCGTACTCAGCGGACTCCGAGCCGTAGTAGTTGTAACCCTTGCGAGGGTACAGCTCAGTGTCTGGGCTCCATCCCTAGAGGAAGGTGAATATGGGTGGCGGAGGAGGGTTGCAAAAAGCGAGATGTGGAAGGTGAGAAAACAGGCCTATTTAAAGCGGAAGTAAACGGATCTGATTGGGTGATTCAGATAAGGCTGATTGAGGAAATGCGGAGCCAGCCGTGGCCGATCATCTGTATGTGCTTCTCCCGAATTTAGTTTATCAACATCACATATATTTAGTAACCACAAAATGTAATTTAACATTCTATTATTATATATGATATTGGTCAAATATTTGTGCCTGTGCATTTATTTAAAATGTCAAAAAACATATTTATTTATCTGATCATGTTTTGGCGGTAGCTGGATTTATTTATTTATTTATTTTTTAAATTTTTTTACCTAATCAAAATAGCCCAACTGCATTTTTAATAGAGATTAACTTGAATGCGCAGTGATTTTTGAAATTAACTCATATAATACATCTTTAACAGACATATATGGGGACATATATATATGGGGATTGTCATGTTACTCTTGTGTTTCAGCATTCCTGCAGCAGTCTGTAATGATGTTTTCTATTTCTGTTTCAGAGCCATTCTCACATAGACATGGACCACTAATGGGCATATCTATATTGGGATGTTTTGTATCGGACTACCAAAGTATGTACGGGTGTGTGTGTGTGAGAGAGAGAGAGTGTAATCATGTGTGTGTTTGAGAGTGTGATTGTGTGTGTGTGCTGTTTGTTTGAGGGCTCTTGGGAATAGAGAGTGAGGGAAACAGTGAATAAATAGCACACACAGCTAGCCTCCCTCCTGTGTCTCATCGCTCAGATCTGATTGCAACATAAACATGGCGTCTCAATCCAGACTGCCCTTTCTAAACGATTTTTCACACAGCCAAACAAAGGGCTAGTGAAAGCGTAATGACCTACACATCAAAACACTCGCATGCACAAACACACACACAAGCTGAGCGGTCTCAAAGCGGACCTCCTTGAGAGCTGACACATTTTACAATGATGGCTGGACTACACACTCATGAATATACAAGCCCCTATCAATTAATAATGAATTAAACATGTGCTTTGTTAAAACCATGAAGGGCTAGTCTGGACCCACACTGAAGAGCGATAAACAAGAAATGGATAGCTGATTTGTGCACTTTATTGTATCTCTTTTACCATAGACATGTTCCTCATATCTATATTAACAGTTCAGTTTTTATTTGTTTTTATCTAATTAACAGTGTTCCCCTTGTTTAACCCCTGAGCAAGTGGATTTTGTCACCAATCACCTGTTGATACCTGGTAGGACCCCTTCAGGGCAGCTCTTTTATCGGCTAGGAGACATCTGGTAACTCGATGGTGGGGATTTTTAGATGAGTCCGGGCTGCTCTACATTAGAAGCTAAAAATATACCCGGTCTTCTGAAGTTGTGCCACAGGAAGACAGTAAACCCTTTCATTCTTTCCACCCACTTTTTTTAAACAGTCAACAAATCCGTCATATCTGGAGAACAGGTGGCACTTCCACTGTGTCCCACAGTGTTGAAACTCAACTTAACATTTCTTAACATCACAGAGATGCTGCTAACGCTCCACGTGCCCTGTGTTGTATTTTTAGAATGGAGAGCTGTGCTTTTCTTGGAAAACTGACTGAAGAGATTTACTAGGATGAAAATGAGGATGACTCTGGTCAGATGAGTTAGCTATGAAAGCCAAATCTGAGCGGGATCTCTGTCTCTATTCCTTTGTTGTTGTTGTATATATATTTTTTACCTCATTATTACCTATTCCATATACCTATTTATTTTTTTAAATATATTTATGTTTTATATTGCATTAATAATAATAATAATAATACGAAGAAGAAAGAGTATTTAGTAATTACAGTTTTTCCCTATTACTTAAACACATTTCTTGAAACTATGCCTCGTATTCTCAAAACAGTAAACACAAAACCATTCACTTTTGCTGAAAAATCAAACTTTGCCCTCAGAGATCACTCACAAGCCCTCAAAAACACACACACTACAACACTTAAACGCTGGCGCAATAAATTCAAAACAATATTTTCAAAAGTTACTGCTACTTGTGGTTCTTCCCCTCAAAAACCTTTTCAGATGAACACAAAAAACACAATCGGGGTAAAATCCTCTCACATGCCTGATGTCCTTGTGTCAAGATAGTCAAAATGCTTAATGTTGTCAATATAACAGTACACTCTGCTAATGTTCCCTGATGTAAACTATGGCAACGGTTCAGATGAAAGTTACTGTACTGAAATGCAGAAGGCTGTGGTCTTTATGTATTTCATACATCCATTTCAAAAGTACAAACGCACACATTACTATATGTGTGATGTTGATTGAAAAAGCTGATTCAGTTACATTTACATAGGTCTGAACAAAAAAAAAAGATGGCAACCTCTTGCACAAGAGGCCATGATGTGGAGGCTGAACAACTAGTTTTGAGAATTTCATTTCTGATCTGAGAAATGGACCAAAGCCCCTGAGAAAAACTGTAAGCTGACTTTGGTCCTTTTATCTCCATCGAAGGCTCTGATTGGTGTGTAATAAATTTTGACTCCTAGTGTTCCACTTGGGTAATTGTATACTAACTAAGCTCAAACTGCACTGACTTGAGTGAACAATATTGAATGATAGTGCTTTCTAAATGAGCACGTGGTGTAAGTGCTGCGAAATGTAGGGATTTGTGTGTAACAGTTCATCAAATCTGACTCGTGTCAATGCAGGGAATAGTGTTTATAGTTCAGGGAAATGGGTGTGCTTTTTGAAAAATGGCGTTATGGTTTTGAAATTTTTGTTCAAAAGACTGGTTATAGTGTTTTAGCAATCGAGAAAAACTGTAACATAATTTATATACACACATACATAAACATAAAAGGTGTGTCTGTGTGAATATATACATATATATATATATAGAGAGAGAGAGAGAGAGAGAGAGAGAGAGAGAGAGAGCACCAGTTAGTGAAAAAGCAGTGAGGTTTTTCCTCCTAATAGATCTAAAAAGTCAACTTTAATGACCTTTGGTTGTTTTAGAAAGGATTAGTAAAATTATTAAAAAAAAAAAAAAAAAGGATTGGTGTGTGTGTGAGATGTGTGTTTAAGCACCCCTATTGGTAAAAATACCAATTAACCCAAAGCAATTAGTGTGGATGCTCTTTACTACAGAACGTTACCCCCTCCCGCTCTTACAATCTGTCCAGTCTTCTTTCTGTTTACATGTGGATCTGTGGCTGTGTATTTGGATGCTTGTGGTGGGTTAGTGTATGTGTGTGTTTTTGTTTACAATATGTTAGATTGTAAGCTTAATTACCAGTCCAGAATATATATTATAAAGAGTCCCTTGAAATCCTGCTTTCGACACATTTGTTCAGACACGCACACACACACACACACACACACACAATTTCTAACCCTCTCCAACCATTAGTTTCATGTATGTTTGCCTTTCTGTCCCCCCTGGTGGTTAATGCATGGATGCCGTTGAGCGGCTCTGTCTCATGTTTAAAGGTGTGATTAGACCTGATCTCAGATCAGAGGTCTGTGGGAGGAAATATCCTGCTGCTGTAGGGACTGTGCTGTGTTGTCTTTGGCTTGGCTTCACCCTCCCTTTGGCCCAAACCACCACCTCTCTGTCTCTCCACCACACCATTTGAAGTACAGTGCTGGCACTATGCAATGATATTACTCAGAAAAAAAACAAAAAACAGTAGTATTGCTGTAAATGAATTCCGGATTGGCGTAGTTGAGGATGGACAGATAGGAAAGCGTAGGAGGAAAATCCTGTCTTTTCCAGATGAAAGTGGACCTGCGTGTTTCCTGTCTGAACTCACGATAGAAATAGAACAGAATCTGACCTCTGAAATAAATCTGTTGTATAAACACATTATATTATAAATATAGTTTAATGGGAATTTAACTGATTGTTAAGCCTCTGCTGTGGAGTTTACAGTAATATTGCAGAAACACTGAAGGTGTTTCTTTATAATTTTGAAGCCAGTTTTCCCATGTTCTTGACTAACACATACAGTATTTCTTTGAAATGCAAACATCATCTATGCCTGTGTAAATTAATGTAAGCAAGTAGTTATCTTTACAGTAATGAAATATCACAGAGCGCATCTCATTACACCCTGTTACAGTTTTCTTGATATGTCTTTCTCTTCTTGTCAGCAGATTTTTAGTAGATCCATGCATTCTGGTAAAAGGAAATACAGAGCGCCTGCTTATATATTGTTTGACAGGTTTATAGTTTTATAGACTGTTAAAGATAAAAAAGCTTTTTCCCATTTAGAAAACAGTGCTAGTGTTTCCCTTGTGTCATCATCATTTTGTTTAATTCATTTATTGTTTGTTTGTTTATTTGTCATTCTTAAGTGTTGGTTTTATTAAGACAAGTGGACAAATTCCACCTGTTGTAATCTAAATGAATGTAAATTCCCATTGATTCATTGGAATGCAGATGGGCATTGATGCTCACTTTGAATACAGACAAGACTGTGTGCATTTCTGTGCAGCCAAGAGAAAATAATAAATCGATTTTCTTTTGAAGTTTTTGCAGTAATGCATTTTATGATTAAAAAAAATCCTTGAAATGTACCAAAAATGATTTGTCTTTCCAGAAAAATCTGTCAAATTGTACTAGTTATGACAAAAGAATATCACAATATGTTACTGCATTAGTTGTCCCTTCGCCCCTCCGTCAGTTACCCTTTTGGCAAGGAAGCTGTGATTCGGGTGCAGTGTGTATCCTGTTGTTTCTGTCTGTGTGTCATGTCATGAATGCTAAAAAGACTAACGTAGAGGGGCAAAAGATAAAGAAAGAGTAACATGCTCAAATTGTCTGTGATTGATGCCCTGACTGTCTCGCTCACTGTGTGTCTTTGTGACAAAATCAAAACATTTTGCTTTGGGAGCTCACAAACAGGCTGTATCAAGCAGAGAGGTAAATTAGCATCTTTGCTTTTGATTGCTAGCTGGGTAAGTTCACCTCACAGCCACGAGGCTTCAAAACAAAGTACAATTCCAGGCAGTCATCTGACGTCAAACGCATCTGCTCGCTTGTTTGGAAGAGTGACACACAAGTAGACCGTAATGATTGCCTTGTTTTGTCATTATTTTTTTCTTCTTTCCTCTCTTCTCTCTGTCTGTCTCTCTCTCTCTCACTCACTCACTCACTCACTCACTCACTCATGGAGAGACAGCTTAAACCAGCACTGCGCTTTCAGAACTTAAGGAGTTTTGAAAGTTAAAAGAGCTCTTTTTCTCAGGAGCCAGTGTGATGTTTCCTGCGCGGCTTTGGTGTTGAGACTCCCAGACGATGCTATTATGTGAGCGATGTTAGTATGACTCTGACAGCCTTCTGTACGCATTTGAGGCCTGGAATTGGCAGTTTGTGTGTGCGCGAGCGAGAAAGAGAGAGCGCATCATGCTTCTCTTAAGAAATACACTTTTCCCTCGCACCGTCTTTAAAGAACCTTGTTAAACACAAAAAGCACAGCAGCGAGGCTCATGCGGAAGAGGAAAAAAAGAAAGAAAAAGGAAACTTTCAAAAAATGTTTCTAATCGTGCTTGGCAGGTAGGAGGATGTCAAGTTGAATTTGGAGCGGTGTTTGCAATGGTGTCGTTTAAGTGTTTAAAGTCTGACCTTGAGACGTCTTTTCCTGTCTGAATTGTGTTAGCGCTCCTGCCTTCTTTCTCACAAGGAGCCGAATCACAACATTGTTTATTCACTTTGATTTGTCAAAGATGCATGCAGGAGTATTGACAAAAGATATCCAACCCCCAAAACCAGATGTGCTCTTCCGAGACACTGTGTGTCTCTTGTATCTTGGCTTCTTACCGAAGAGTCTTAAGGCGTAATTCACCCTAAAATGAAAATCCAAATGGTTCCAAACCTGTATGACTTTCTTCTGTGGAACGTAAAAAAAGAAAGCCTTTTTTCGTATTTTGAAGAATGTTATAGGGTTTCAAAACAACACTTTCATTGTATGGAGAGAAAAACAACAACTAAAACATTCTCCAAAATATATTTTTTATTTATTATTATTATTTATATTTTTGTAAATTCCACATAAGGAGGAATTTCTTTTTGGAATAACATGAGGGTGAATGATGATATACTTTTCATTTTGGGTAAACAATCCCTTTAATGTGTATTATTTTTAAAAAATTATTTCCTTCAGAAGAACCAAAGAATCATTTTGTTTCTATAATGAACCTTTTAATAAAAAGTTTGTAAAACAACAATTAATTTCATAGTGTAATATTTTAAAGAACCTTGCAGTGGAAATGTCCTTTGGAAAAAAATAATGCCAACAAAGAAATGTAGTTTTTAATATCACTGGTGATCTTCTGTCAATGTTTTGTTCTCCCTCCTTTTTTAATTATCTTTACTCAGATCTCCATTTGTTATAACTTGTTCATATATTTTACTGGAGACAGAAATATACAGGTACAGTATATACATGTGCACACACACATATAATATAAAAAAATATCACATCCACATGCATGGACACTTCTAAGACAACTCAAAATATGCACATAAATATGTGTGTGTGCATGTACATAATAACACCACACACACGCATTTTCTCCCACCTCTTAGTCTCTCTTTCTGATGTGAGTGTGTCTGATGCTAAGATTCCATATGTTTATGCACAGAGGTCTAGTAGCACTTGATATAAAAGGTAACTGTGACATTTCTAATTTTCCATGCACCAGCCCAGTTCATTTTCTTCCCTGCTGCCTCTTGCATGCAACAGTAAGCCTCTAGGATTGACAATAATTACGCCAGCACGCAAAATGAAGAGCGTAATGTGAACACAGCTTTGCCATAATTGCCTTTTCATTATTTGCTAACAGTGAGCTATTCAGTCAGAAGAAAGAGATTGCACAGTAATTGGCTAACAATAGGAAGCAGTGACACTGTTCAGCAGCACTGGTAATTTTTGTGTTGCCGTGATGCCTTTTTTTTAATAAAAATCTGAAGCATTAAACTGTAATTTAAAACTACAATTTCTAGCCTGAATGAAAATGCTCGCATTACCATGAGCTCCTATTTAGAGTGGAACATCCTATTAGCTGTATTAGCAGCAGAGTTGGTTCGTTTCCATATGTGCTGCCTCCAAACCAAATGGGATTTAGGCGGCTTTGTTTTTGCCTGTCTCATTCAGACACTCGCAGACGGGAATGCCACACAAACACATCACAGAGCGCAGAGCCTCAATCTGGAGTATCACACTCTATGTGGAGACGTTTGATGAAATACATGTCTGTAATTACAGTTTCCAAACTCTGAATGGAAAGAGACAAAGGGCAGCGAAGAGCTGTTTCTACACTAACTGCGCTATAGGCCAGTTGTTTTTCATTAGTGGGTCGTGGTCACGGACAGAAGGGGAAAGTCATTGGTGAATATTATTAATACGATTCAAAATGATCATTTAATTGTCCAATGTCAAAATTGCTAAATAAATAGACTTACTAATTCAGACTTTTGATGCCCTCGTTATCAAAAAAACATGAACAAACTGCTCTGTTAATAAAGGATGCATAGTTTTATGCTGTGAACACATTTCATTACATTAACATTAATGTTATTGTATATGTATGTCGTTGTTATATGTATGTTCATTAGTTAACATTAGGTAACAACATTAGTAAACGTGAACAATACTTACTTTTTTGTTAATGTTAATTTCAGCATTTACTAATACATTATTAAATCACAAGTTGTGACTGTCACAAGTGCACTGTCAACTAACATGAATAAACAATGAAAAACTGCATTAACTAACATTAACAAAGATTTATAAATAATGTAATAAATGCATTGTTCATTGTTTGTTCATGTTAGCTAATACATTAACTAATGATAACAAATTACACCTTACTGTAAAGTTTTACTGTATTTTTGTAGCAAGCGGTTTTGGTACTGCTTGATGTATAATGTAAAAACGTCAGATTTTGATAAGCTGATTGAGAACCAGTACTTTGGAAAGTAAATAAAAAAATGTCTTCATTAATTTAATTCACTATAATTTACGAGCGTTCCCTTTTTTATTCTACAGCTCAGGTTTGACACCTGATGTTATCAATTATCTTCTGTATTCTCATCTTTTCTTCCTTAATCAGCAGCACACATCCTTCTGTAAGATTTTATTTATTTATTTTTTTAATCTCCAGAAGCAGTCTAGACATACTTTAACACTTTTCAGCAGTGCAGGCAACATGCTCGAGTGAATAATAGTACATGACCCTAATAATTAGAGTACAGTAATAACCCAAGAGGTCCTGACTAATTCAGTATATTCACAGGCAAAAGAACAAGTGTACTCAGTAATGGATAGAGGCAGAGTTTGACTGATGATTCAACTCTAATGTTCTGTGCTTGAATTTGGTAAAGGTCTAAATAAAATAATAATGGCCATTTTAAATTAGCCTATTATTTCTGACTTAATCAAAACCCAGCTGGCAGATATTATTAAAGCTTTAACTGTGTGTTGCTTTGTAAAGCATATAAGATGATTGTTATCCAGCAAAGACACACTGTAAAATAGTATAATAAAAGCAATATTGGTACATATAGCAAATGCAATGGACTTTTTACTTATTTGTTTGTTTGTTTATTTATTTGGCTTTCATGTTTTATATCTGGGATCTCTAAGACTTTAAAAATAAATCGGGACATGGTTTGAATTTTCATGGTTTGGATTCTGCACAGTCATAAATTTTTTTTTTTTTTGATTATGCCTATGTCTCTGAGACACCAATCAAGGCATAATTCCATTGATTAGCACTCTATAAAGTGTCCTGAGCCCCGAAGCCTGCATTGCTTTAAACTACTGATTAATCCCTCTTCTAACATATTATCCAATTCTTTCTACAAGCATCCTCTCTCTCTCTCTCTCTCTCTCTTGCTCGCTCGCTCTGTTTGAGGTGTGTGTCTGTGTCATAATTATCTAATATGGTTGGTCTGCTGCTCTCTTATTTAGTAATTAGCTACATCAAACTGATTGGTATGGCTTCCTGAATTCATCCCTTTTAATGTTTAAGGACTGACTTTGTGCTTGAAGGATTTGTTTGTATATATCCTGCGTGTGATGAGAGCTTTTCAAGTAATTGGTTCCTAGGGGACGGCACTTTCTAATAGTTAAAGCATAATTACAGCCTGTATGAAATGTTAAACTGCCCTCACTGTCTCTCATGCCGGCTTAATTGCATGCAACAAGTAAGGCAGGCTTTTCATTTTGTATCAACATAAGGATGGACTGAACTTTCATAGAAACACACTGAAATTTTGTCAGGGAGTAAATAGTCTCTCATATGGTAATTTTGTAGGACACCAAAGCAAAAAGGCTGTGAACTTATTCGAACCAGTGCTCATATCTTCCCCTCCCCTTCTTCACTGTGTGTGTATGTGTGTGTCTTTTGTTTCTGTATGTGTGTGTTTGGTGGCATATATTCAAGGCCTGTTAAAGAAGAATTCAAAGAAAAAAAAAAATTGCGCTCACCAAAGATGATTCCCTACTTTCTCAGTGCAGCTCTCGGGCTTACAGATTGGCTATTGATGTAGCGGAATGCCTTTGTCTAAGTACTTAAACTGATCTGTTGTTTGTATCATTGTTATTAATTTATTGTGATTAGACGTCCATGCAGAGCTCAAAGCATTTAGAGCAGAGTCCGTCTCTTTGAACTGACAATGCTTTGTTCTCTATCCACAGCTCCCTGATTGATTTAAATATTATATGCAAGAACAATTGAGAAATTTAATGTAATCCTTAAAAAAATATGTAGAATTAATAGGCCGAATTATAATTCTCTTGGCTATGCCATTAGATATTCATTATTCAAAGGAGAAAAAAGGCAAATGAACTTAATAGGGAAATATCATTTCCTTCTTATTTATTCATAACAGAGGGAGAGTGAAATTTAAAGGCTGTGTGTGTGCCTTTAGATCCTTTTAATGTTAATATGCAATATCATTCATTTTTGGTCACTTTTTTCTCTCTTAAACTTTTTAGAGCAGTTTCATCAATTGCAAATTATGTTAATGTTGAGGAGTTTTGGAATAAATTGGCTGACAACATGAACCTTTATTTGATGATAAACACCATGACCAATACGCATGCCAGCTCACCTGTTGCTTTTTTTCTATATAATACATAAAAATTAATTAAAAGCCATTTACAGAGTGGTTTAGTTTTCCTATAGCTCAGTGTCAAATGACATAAATGCTTGTTTTGTTTATATATATATAAACTTTTATTTATTTTTTCCCCATCTTTACACCAGTCTTTGGTGTCATATGAGCCTCCAGAAATGGTTCTGATATGCTGATTTTTGCTCATGAAACATTTATTTGTATTATTAATGTTGAACGCAGTTTTATAAGGCTGATTATTTATATATGCAATAAAATCTCTTTAACCCTAAATGTTTGAACTGTAGTAAAATACTCTATATTATGTGTGTGCGTGTGTGTGTGTGTGTATATACATTGTATTTGTTCTATAACTGAGAGATTGCTACTTGTGCATGTCTTCTAGTGTCAGTTCATCTTTAGGCCTCAGTACACATCTGAAAAGCAGTTGAGGATGTCAGTCTGTCATAGGTCTCAGAAGTTTTACTTTCATATCCAAAGGAAGTTAGTTCTTTATTCTTCTTTATTAGATTAGTTTTGTCCCTGCCAAAATACTATTGACCATTATGTGTTACTTATGTCTTTTTACCCACAGTATTGATGACTTTTTCTTCAAAAGCGGCAAATTTCTGGTTTGGTGTCAATAAACAAGTTGTTATTGATATAGTTTAGCATTTTTGTCACATGTCAAAATTAGAGAGTACATTAGAATAGAACACTAACACCAGAAAACATAACCACAGTGTTTAGGCAGTTATTGAAAGAGATTGTGTTTGGATTAATTAGAGGCAGACTGTGCCTTAGTTCTGCTTTCTGCACTTTGTGTAAAGAACTCCTCCTTCTCAAACAGCTCTGCACTGCTTAGTGCAGGTTCAGTGATGCTATACCTTTCCCAGCTTAACCTCAGATGTTTATCAGGGATAGAGAGAGACAGAAAAAGGAATGCAATGAAGACTAGACCTTTGTGTAGCTCCTTCATTCAGTCTCTGTGATATACGATCTTGTCTAAATCTCACATTCGGTCTGAGTGGCTGGGAAATATTGTATACATGGGAATGGGGAACTTTTTTTTTTTTTTTTTGGTGGTGGTGGTGGTGGGGTATTACTGTATAAACATGAAGAGGGAATAAACATTTATGAACTATAAAAAGGATGGGACAAGCTGTCTAGTTGTTTTACTATTAAGTGTTAACGCTTGTTTTACACGGCATCCATGTTTTGTTCATTTCTTCCTCTCTTTCTTCCTATATTGTATGTGCATGTGTCAGGAGTGCTGTAGCATGAGATAAAGCTCTATCATCAGTTTATATTAGTGAAAATAGATGGATGTGTTTACAAACAAGCAGTGTCATAGTTATCCCCTCGTTAGCTTTAATGTTGTTGTTGTTGTTGTATTTTGATCCTATTGAGCAGTGTTCCAGAAATCCTGACTATTGTTTTTTGGTGTTTGGATGTTCATGGACATTTTATGGTTGTTTACTGTGGCTTACTCTCTCAGATCCAAATTCACCACAATATTCTTCTCTTTAATTTGCTGGTTTGTGAGGTTTTTTTTTTTCTTTTCTGTTTCTGTTTCTCTCTCTTTCTCTTTAATCGAAGAGTCAGAATAAATAAAATAAAATAATAAATTGTGTTTTTACCATCTGTCCCGTGGTAAATATCATCTTTCAACCACAGGTGACATAACTGTATGTGTGACATTCTAGATAGTACAGTATCTATTAGCGTTAACATTAAATTACTAAAATCATTTTTAACCCTATTAACTGCTTAATGTTTATTTTATAATGTTTATTTTATTTTGACATTGTTGCATTCCAATCAGATTTGCTTTCCTTATTTAAAAAAAAAAAAAAGTCAAAAGGGTTTTGTTTTTAAAAAGTGGGCTAGAAAATTTTATGGGAAATGAAAGCCCATAAGATGGCTTGATTCCGATTTTGTTTTCCTGCACAAGTGCAATCCAATCGCAATCACTTCCTTCCTCTTGTGCCCAGGGCATTATTGGGAGACTGAATGCAATTTGAATGACTGCTGCAAGAATCTTCCATTATATCAGATGATAGCCAGGAGCTGTTGATGTATTCACTCTTATGTGTTTACTTATTTGTCTGAGTTTGTGTGTGTGTTGGCTGAAGTGTGTATGTGTTGTAGTGACAGTGGTTTAGAGCATCAGCGGTTTCCCTCGCTAAACCAGTGTGGTTTGGGCTGCGCTGCAACTGCATACCTAATAAGTTTTACTGCTGAGGTCTGCCAGCGGCTGTGTCCCCCAAACGAGAGCTGACACACACGCACACACACACTCTGAAATCCCATCTGCTTTGAATGATGGGAGAGGGCAGCCTTTTTAAAGGTACTCCATTGCCCCCCAGTAGTCTGGCCCTAAAGGTGACACCTCAACACCTTTGTCTCCTAATCATCTCTGGCCCTCTGACCTCAGGGGGACAGCACAGGGAGCATGGCTCTGTGAGGGGAACCATCACTGTGTATAAGTGAGCACTGAGGTCCAGTCAGGGCCCCTGGGAAGGAAATATTTTAAAATATTTTAAAATAACAAAAAAAAAAAAAAAACAACAATTGTTGGAGTAAATCATAATATAAGCATAATATTGATTTCATATGCGAATTATTAAGATCTTTTTCACCCTTGTTCTCTCTTACTGAACTTGCATATTGTATGATTTTGTCACTCTTAATGAAATGAAGGCATGTGGACCAATTAGTTTGTCAGTTCAAAACAAATTTTTATTTGAAAATATTTGTATTCATGTTGGCTTTATGCACTGATGAAAACCATTCATATCACAATTTTCATATGGTACGGTCTGGCCTCTAGGCAACACATTATTTATGTTTTTTTTTATAATATGAGACGCTCATTTAATTGATCAATGCTGTCTCAGGGAAGTATAAATCAAATACTAATAAATGAACATGCAACACAATCTACAAGGGTCCGCTTGGTTTCACTTTCAAGACGTGCACATGTCACATGACTCCATATTTTATACATATAATTGCCTACAAAATCACCTTCATTACTGTAACTGTAAGGAGGTTAAAAAGAAAACGCAGAGATTCTTGGCACAGGTATGTGTCATAAGAGGTACATAATTCATCAGATTTTACTCATTTAACTAATTACTTCCTCAGTTTTGACAATCGATGATGTGTCATTTGTGAAGGAGATTTTGCATGCGTGTGTGTGTGTGTGTGTGTGTTTATGAGCATGCTTATAAGGATAAAGTGCATATTGTATGTTTAAAGTTCAAATCAAACATTTTTTTATGTATTGTTTTTTTATTTTATTCTATTTTTTTTCTATGTCCTTTAACGTTCCAATTCCTTTTTTTCCTCTCTAGTCCATATTAATTGTGATTGGGTGTACAAAAGCTTTTAAATATTTATTATATTTTAAAATAAAATGCTTCAGTGCATATGACAACTTACGACAAATACTTGTGCCAAGGATCTCAGCCTTTTCTTTTTAACCTTTATACAGTTACACCACCAAGATATTTTTAATGTGGAAGTCCTATTCATATTATTTTGTGGTGTATTTTAGGAATTTAATACCATTAACATTGTTAAACGCACATGAAAACCGCAACACTACAAAAACTGGATTAACAGTGTCAAGTTTGTCGCAGATTCTCTGTCTGGACACCATCACTGGAATAATAAACGTTGTATATCTTGATTGAACTGTGAGCGTGGAAACAGGCATGGTCAACTGACGAGATAAACTGGACGTCTAGGGTGAAGCTCGTCAATGTCAAGAGCTGTTAGAACAGAACAGACTAGTATTAGACTCTGATGATAGAGGCCTGTTACTCCATGGTGCTATCACATTTCAGAACATGAGAAAAATAACATTTTAGCAAGGGGGTCAGGTGGAGAAATGGCACCTCTAAATGAGGGTTAAGGCCCTATCATTGTCTGTTATAACGCAGCCTCTCCCTCCTCAAATAATAGCACTGACCTTCGCGGGCTCTGGGCCTGTTAGGGCTCTTGGCGGTGGAGAGAATCCATTCACAGGGGCCGCTCCGAGCAGCACCGCTCCAAATGGCTTTTTCTTCCCCCGCACAATCAGCTGAAACAGCTGCTGAATGAAAACACTGATTACATAAGAAAGGTCCTCTACTGGAGATAAGACATCCACCTGAAGACGAAGGACATCATTCGCTCTGTCTTCATCTCTCCTTTTCTGTCTTTCTTGCTCTTTCTTTTCAGCCCTTATCTCCCCCTTTTATTCAGTCACACAACCTTTTCTCCGTTTTTTTTTAACTCTGCGACTGAGAACTTGATTTGAAATATGTCAGTTCTGAGACTAGATTAATATGTAAATGTCTGTACATTTTTTAATTATGTAAGATTAACAGAAACTCTGAATAATCCTTCAGGGAGCAGCTTAGCGTTTCATGTGAAACACTTATTTCACTGATTCTGTCTCTTTCTTTCTTGCTTTTTTCCTTTAGACTTGGTGCTTTCCTTTTCTTCGTTTCCCTTTTTGTTTTTCTTTATCTTGTTTTCTTATTTCCTTGGTCTGCAATGCCTACATATCTCTCCAATGTACCATGTTTTGAATTGAACAAAGTACTAAATAAAGAATGGCATCCATAATACATTTGAGAATGAAAAATAGAGCCTTATTTCCCTTGTGTGTGTGCAGCATATATGACAGTAAAGAACAGTTCTATTGATCTGGAGTTTCATTAGGTGAAAGCACCTCGCTGTGAAAGAACAACCAAACCTCTGTCAGCATTACAGAGGAAAGCCGAGACGGGAATCATTTGAAAAATATATATGCCATTTAAGTAATTATTTAAACGCACCTCACAGAATGCAAATGAATTGGCTCCTGCAAGCGGCTAATTTTAATGACTGCAGATCACATTCTATTGCTGGATTGAGTCTGAGTGGAAAGGCAGACTGAAACATAAACACACAGCTGTGCTGACAACATTACCAGGGACAGTCTAAGCAAAAAGGAGGTGCTTCTTTCCTGGTCACATTATTGCTATGGTGCTTACAGCACAGTGCCGCTTTGTGGTGTGGAGGAAAAGTGCTGTGGCTCTCTTGCTTTCTAAGCCACAAAAGCCAGCTGGGATTGACTAAACAGAGTGGAAAATATATGATATTTACAGAAAATTTTAAATTCATTTTTTCTTGTTAAATATTCATTGTTATACAATATAATTTTTTAATGACACTAAAAAAAATGTAACAAATGGTGCAGTCTTTTTATAGCCCATTTAGAATACATAACACAGGCTTAAAAAGCTTTCCAAGTTAGGAGCTATCAGAGGGGGGCAGACAACCTCTTCCTAATGTAGTTAGGAAATAATTTTGCTTATGTGCATAAAATAAGTCCTTTATTATTACTGGCAAAATGGGAAGTTGTAGAAGTTTTGGCGAGCCGCGATTAAGCGGATATATTACCGTCACAATCTTGCAAGTCTTATTCAAGCACCCTGTTCCTGCCGTGAAGTGTTCTGGAGATAAGAGGAGGATGCCAGGTCTCATCAATGGAAGCACTTATCTGAAGAGGAAGAGGGAGTGAGATTGAGCTTCAATCCACGATTGTGTATTATCTTAAACGCTTTGAGGTATTTTCTATAAGAGCAACTCGACTGCTTAGGAATGCTTTTTATGTTTTGCCTGGGAGCTTCTCTGAGTTTCAGGCGAAAACAAACATGTGTGCAGATTAAAAAATTAAATGATTTTTTTTTTCTTACCCGTGACCTGATTTTCTAATCTACAAACAATGCTTCCTACATTTTTTTTTTCTTAAAAAATAAAATAAAAAAAATATTCAACACAAGTATCTGATTTGTTACTATAAATACTATAGCAAAAGTAAGCCATCTCATGCCAGTTTCAACAATATGCTCTTTTCACACAAGCTTAACTTTTGCCCTCTTTTCTCTTGTTGGAAAATGATCTGGAGGTGTAATCTTAAGCAGTCCTTCAGATTAGGAAGCGAACGAGTTAGTGAAACTCTCGCAGAACTTATTTAGTCTGATTTGTTTATCTCGGAAATGAAGCAAAATTTTCCAGATAAGCATTCTCTGTCGGAATCCTCTTAATTCATTGTAAAAGCACAAAGAATGGGGAGTGTTTTTAATGCCGAGACAAACCAACTGCAGGGTGCAGATCACACACTACCTGAGCCACAGAGATTACACTATTGTGCAGAGGGAACGTTATCACCGGCATGCCAAGCACAGACTCCCCGGTGAAACGACGGCATGCGAACAGGACCCTCAAAAGTGCTTAAAGAATACAGTTTGCTCACAGGATTTATCAATTTCACGTCTCTTTAGAGAGGTGACCCCCATATCAATGATATATTTGATGTACCTACATTACCAGCCTCATGTATCTGGGTGTTTTACTCTCCTCTGGCCGAACATAGGGACAAATCACACAAAAGCCTCTACACTGAAACGTGAAAGCAATAAAACGCATACAAAACATAATCACAATGTGTGATTCATTGAACAAGGAGCCAGTGTGGCCGGGGTTAGACCACCACCCAGCAGTCCTGGCTTAAACCGTCACATAAACATCAGCAATCCTCAAAACCAAAGAATAGAGAATGTGGGAAACCACTACTGCATGCTAGGGATTTAGTTTGGGCTTAGTGGCATAAATGCTGGAAATATGTCACTCTAATGATATTAGACTCTAAAAGAGAAGAAGAGCTAGACTTTGCAATGAAATATTAAAAGGAAATCTGTCATCGCTTGCTTACCCTCTTGTCGTTCCAAACCTGTAAGAGTTGGAACACAACAGAAAATATTATGTATTTATTTAATAGTTATTAATAGTAAATTCAGAATGTCTTTGTTTTTCATTTAAAAAGAAAAATAGTAAACTATCATAGATTTTCTTCTTTTGGTTGAACTGTCCCTTCAAGAAAAAGTTTGCTACAGCAGCACTTTTTTCCTTTCTGAAATGGCATCTCTGTTATATTTTGGCGCATCAAAAATTGTATTTTTGTTCTGTATTGCTGTGCTTGTAACATCATTATTGTGGTTGACATTTTAGTGTGGATGCCTGAAGAACGGTGAGGCGGTACGACAGAACGCTGTTTCCTGGCTAAGCTGCTGTGTCTGCACTCTGACTGCGTTCCTGCTATTACATAATTAAATTTGGACTTGGATGGTGCTTTTTAAGAGATTATGGCAGCATATGTTGCTTGAATACGCGCCAGGCTCTCAAATAGAGAGAGAGAGCGAGTGAGCGAGTTTATTGAAAATCGGAATACACTTTGGTGCCAATAGTTAATGAATTGGTGTTATGATCTCAGGCCAAAGGATGCTGGTGCGCTATAAATTAGAATAAAGTCTGGGTGGGAAAAATAAATAAATCTGCGTATCAAAGTGTCAAGGCCTTATATTGCATATTGGGTGGATTTATGTAGCTCTGAACAGGCATATTTTGTGCCCACTTTATCTCAGAATAAGAGTGACACTGCGTTGTTGTTGTGTGTGAAAATGTCGCTATAGTACAAGCTTCATCCCATGTTTCTCTGCTCCTCCTCTATACGCACATACCCACACATGCACAAATATATTCCAGGGTGTTCCTTCCTTCACTTTGATACATTGCCCCTGTCATTCTGCAGGCCAAATATATCATCTCCCTCTCCGCTCAAAGCCGTGCGGGGTCCGTTAAGGTTTAAGCGGTTATTCCAGTCATTATTGGCCATTAAATCCAGCGTGGGTCGTAAAGGCCCTGCCAGTCCGCTGTCTGCTGTAGAGGTCAGGTGCCCCGCGCTACTTTACGAGTGCTCTTGTGCATCAGAGAGTCCCCGCGAAGTTCCGCACCTCGATGGATAGATAGGCCACAGCCTGCCATCCATTACCCCTGTCAGTGGCTTCGTTTGTCAGCTGTTATAGCTCTCCGTCTCTACTGCTCTCTGCTCTCTGCACAGCCCTGATGCCTGGCCTGATTTAAACCTTGCTATCATGCGAAGTGACTCGTGTCTCTGTCGCTCTCATTACGCCGAGCTCGGTTATGACAATGCGGATGGTTAGAGTCTCTTTTTCTCGCCTTCCGTCACATTTACAGCGTGTTTCTAGAAATTGGCCTTTTTTACAGTCCCTGTGAGCGAGCGAGTCATTTTAGAGGCTCTGTGTTGTGTCCTCTTGCTGAGGCAGGGGAAAAATAATTGAGTTTATCTTCGGGTTTTAAGGGAGACTGACACACTGGGTTTTATTTGACTTTTTTAAAGAGATCTGCTCTTATGGGAGGTATTAAAGTCTCTGATTCCGGTCGTTAGATGCCGCCACAAGGGTGATTACTTAAAGCTGATAGGAACCAGATTATTACTTCACTTATACTGATATACAGCCATACACACAGGACAAATTCACATTTTATGAAGCTGCGCTGGAGTTCGTCTCTGATGAAAATTGCTTTTATCCGAGCGAGGGAAAGAATGAGAGGATGACACAGTGGTCTGTGTGCAGTAATCCCCTCTGTCTCTTCATCACTTTCTTGCTTCTCTACTGGAAAAGTAAAATTCATTTTCCAGGCAATCACTGAGGTCTTACTTTTAAGGGGGATCTATGACCGCTGAACTTATCATTTTTTGTTCAGTTTTTTAATGGTGGGTTCTTTGTAGTTAAGTGGAATGTCTGGGACCGGTATTTCCCTTTTCGTAAAGCTGAACTGTTCTAAACATAATAAGAAATGTTACTTGAGTGCTAAATAATTTTGCCATAACGTGAATAATTTGCATTTTAAAACACTGCTTAAACAGGTTTTGTGACTGTTATAATATTGCCGTATAACAGTTTTTTTTTTTTTTTTACATTTTTCATCAATAAATGCAACCTCAAAATCCGACCTCAAACTTTTGAATGGTAAGTCTTTGAAAAGACAAAAAGACAGGACCATAGTCTAGTAATCATTGTAATATGCACTAGACTTTTTAGAACCTTCAAATATTACTTCAGTATGTCTCTCAGACAATATTTCCTTCAATGGACACACAATAAAGACAGAATACAAGTTTTACTTAAAATATTTACTGTTGTCGGAAAGAAACATACAGTGTTTTGTGATGTTTTCAACAGTGATTCATACATTCCGTATTGTGTGAGGTCTGTATGAAACTGTTTAGTTTCAAAAGATTTTTCAGTAAATAAAGTGTTTATATAACAATTCAATTTCCTGTCACATACAGCATCAGAACAGGGTCATTTAGGCCTGACGCCTGGCCTGATGCTAAAAACAGTATGTGGCAGTGACGTGTGTGTGTGTGTGAGGGGGTGTGAACAAGCACAACGCACATGGCAGGAAACTGTCCTTGTGTGCTTTCATTTTGCCCTCTTCCCTTAATTTGCCTGCTGAGGAGCATCACGGCGGCAACACAGTGATGACATCACGCAGCTGGCTGCGTTTGATGTGTCAGTCCTGAAGGAACCACTTATAGCAATTAGGATATCCTTGAACAAGCGTTTGTGAAACATTGGCTGGTTTTTGGCATTTGCCTCCTGTTTCTGCCTGCTAACTAGCGGGGTTTGATCTGTGATAATTACCCTCCCACCAGCTTCTTCACTCTGACAGTCCTCTTCCCCTGAGAGCCCTACACGCCCAGGCTACTCACTGATTGCATCAAAGTGACAGAAATTGCAACATCAAAAATAATAACTGATATTCCTCTGGCTTTGCCAGCCTTTGAATATTTCCTTTTAAATGCTTTCTAATTTGTGTCTCGCACACTGCAAGTGTGTGTGTGTGTGTGCGCGAAGCTTAAAGCAAATAAAAGCAGCGATAGGGCATTCATTATTGAACTACTATTTACATATGGCAGACTATTCTGTCTGAACTCACATGAAATGGAGATTTTCTAAGGCGTTTCTCCCTCTCAACATCACCACTCGGAGTCGCGCACTCTCTTTATCGCTCCCTCTTTCTCCTTTTTGTCATCTCCTTCTTTGTAGCGCCTGTTTCCCTCCCTGTGTCGTGCAGTCTCGTGAAGAGTTTCTAGGTGGAGACGCATTTGACTGGTAGCGTGGATGATCAGTGCCATTTGACTGAAATACACAAATGAGATGTAATGATGAAACCGTATGTAAACAAAGACAAATCAAAAGATAAACAAAAGGACAAGGTGCTGTTTCTCCAGCTGTGTACGCTCAGATTAACAAAACTTTGCGAAGGTGACCACAAGGCAGAAGCCATTAGAATTCACCTGCTGCAGCACACACATATTCTCATCCTCCAACATCTTGTCCTATGTTGACCTTGCATGAGGATACATTAATAGCATTTATAATATATAATATCTGTCTTGTTCACATCGTGTTCACACTACCGGGGAGTCAGTAAGGCTCTCGGCTGTAATTACCGGCCGTAGGAAGTATAATTTGCAATGTCTCACATGCATGGCTGTCTCAACACAGATCATTTGCATTAGACAGTGCAGAACCCCAGGTACAGTCCCGGCTCGAGATTAAAAAGGACAAGCGTGTGTTCAGACAGCCAATTGAGAGCGACAGTCAGCCAAGGTTTCACCAGGATGAGTGTAAAATCATCAGTGGTGCCACGGGCGGCCAGCGAGCCTATTTAGCAGAATGAATTAAGAGTGTGTGTAGAACAGAGCTGGTTTCAGCACTGACAAATGCTGATTTCCCTTGAGGTGCCTGAAAAGATCTGACCTAGTCAGTGTTTAAAACCATACAAAGAAGATGATAAATGTGGTACTAATGAGACTTCACAATTTCCCGTTCCGCTTTGCTTTGCTCATTTTGTTTTCTCTTTCCCCTCCCTCTCTTTCTCCATCTAGGTTTGTGATCTTACAGTGAGAGTGAGGGAGAGAGAGCGCGAAAAAGCATATCCTTTACATGCTGAGTAGATTATAGGGAAATTAAAATCAAACACACAATCTCATTGTTCTGCAAATTCTGCTGCTCTAAAACCTCCGTAATCTAAAATCCTGCATCCAAAATCCACCCTGTCAGCATTTATAGATATTATACTGATCCGAATATTCTTTGCTTTCATTCCACGTGTCTTTTGTTCTCTCGCTTATAGGAGAGGAGCGAGCATTTCCTGATACCCGCAGACAAAGTGCGGCACTTTGAAAGCTGTTTAGCACTGATTGGAGCCCTTTCTGCTCTCCGCCAGAGAGAATACCTCTTCAGGTGCCAGTGTCGAGCATCTCTGATACACGCTGCGCCTCCTCCGTGCTACCAGACCCTCCCCTGATCAATCAAGGTTGACAGAGAAGGCCTTTGTGCGACGCTCCCAGGAACAGATGTCTGCCTGAGAGAGCGCTTCACCTGGAGCCGTGCTGGATTACCCGTGGCCTCGCTTTGATGGATTAGCATGTACGGAAATTGCCCGATTATTGATATGAAAATATTTGCAAACGAGGGGAAACTGGTGACGCGAGGGGTGAGGGGCACGGAGACGCTAAGAGAGCTTATCAGCCTTCCTTCCAACCTTGTCCCTCGCTTCCTACAGAAAGGGGAAAAAAGAAGAGGGGCAGAAAAGACAGATGAGGGCATGGGGAGGAGAAAGAGAGCTGCTGTGTGTCAGCGTGGCAGTATTCAGCTGCCCTTCATGAAATATTGTTCACCATTATATTAACAGAGCTGAGTGGAGAGAGATAAAAGAGCTTCTGAAATAGTAAGCAGAATGTCCCGAGGAGATATTTCAATCTTTATTCTCTGTCGTACTCCCTCTCTTTTTCTCCCTCTCACCCCATCTTTTTCTTTCATTTAGGGGCAACGGGTGAATGTGAAATGCGCCGAGACCTTTATAAATGAAGACAGGGCCGGAGAAATGATGACATCATCAACTCCCACATAATTGCTTGATTTGTCAGTCTATAAAAGGAGAGAATCTGTATTTTGGGCCATGTGGGAAGGAGGGGGGTGAGGGGGGTCCCTTCAGGATCACCACTTTCATGACATTTTCTTAACTAGCCACAGAGAGAGGGCTAAGGGTTTGCACGCCTGCAAAAAATTATGTTGATGTTATGCATAATTATACAGCGTGCGTCAAGGCATGCAAAATTATATAACTGAAATTACACATTTGAGAGTGAGATCAACCAGAGAGAGGCTTACTGTACCATTTCAGACTCTTTGACCTCTTGGAGAGGTGATACTGTGACATGATACTGTGGTGGAGGAAGAGAAAAAAACATGACAAACAAAAATAAATGAAATAAAAAATAATGAAATATATTTAAACGTACGTAATTGAACATAACTTTTATATTCAGTCAAATATCGATAGCAAGTCAGAGCTGTGTGTACATTTGTCATAATTAAGGAGTGAAATTATTAATCTGCAGTGTTGTTAATTAACAAAATTGTTTTGATATAACAAGACTGAACCGACTGAAGTACCAATATCAGAAAATAAATATCCATCAAACTTGCTACAGTCTTTTGTGGTTTGATTGATGCTGATTTACATATCAGCCTTCCTGAAATCAGGACCACAGATCGCCATTAATGTCCATGTGCTAAATTATAATTCATATGCGTTGGCTCTTATCAACCAACTAGAAGCTGATTTCCAGATGAGGGACTAGACTCTTACACAGACTCAGTCCTTACACACACACACACACACACATTTCAGAGCCATCCACAGGTTAATGAAAACAGTGTGTGTGCAGCGTGAACTCCAGAGACAGGGTGACAAACACTGGTAACGCAAAAAGCGTGTGTTTTATAATTTCCCCTTCCTCGTAAAGGTCTGCTCGTAAAACTGAGAATTTATGCCCTTCATTAGAGCTAATACAATGCACATAACTCTAATGCACAACAATTGGGATAGCCATAAAGTAACTGCTTTATACCTCCTCGAAACTCTGACTCCTCAGTGACCCTCGGCTGGCCACAGTCAGGGCAGATAGATTTACAGCGAACCACGATTCTGCCTGATAGACCTCTGCCTTTTTAGGGAATTAGAAGTGCCAAAATGTAAAATGATTTAGATATTTATTTTGTGTACTCTTGTCAAAAAATATAAGTCTCCGAAGCACTATTTACAGTTTGCAACTCAAGATATTTTGCCGAGGACATGAGTTTGATTTACAGCTAGGCTCAGTTTTACAACCAGACACGAGGTTAAAAAGAAAGGCTGTTTTTATTTCAGCTGTAACTAGTCTGAAACTCCACTTTGGCTGAAATATTGAGTGCGAGTTACATTAAGGTTCAAGTCAAGAGTCAGTTACTTCATCAGTTACTTCTCTCAGCCCTTCCTCCTGTAATAATTACGGGTAACTTTAGTCCTGGACAGAGTTTGGACTTCTTAAAACATTTCCTGGTGTCACTCTGCTTCAGTGTAATTGATAAACCATATGAACTGTCATGCATTTGTATGTTTGAGTCCAACCTTGTCCTGACATTTGGCCTCTTCTGGTTTCTTTCATGGTTTGTCAGTGTCCTACTGTTGAACACGAAAATGTGTTCTTTTTTTTACTACCACTCATAATGACGTATATAACCTTGAAGGCGGGTGAGAATAACTCTTTCCAGGTCTCTGAAGGACTTATACCCTTCTGCACATAAGAAGTGCAAATGAGTTTGGTGTACTAAAGCCCTGGATAATGTAGATGATCCCGTGAGTCCACATAGTGTGTATATACTGTGAGGAACAGGGGGAAAGACGGAACGAGACTGTGTGCTATCAATGTCAGGTTGTGAAATTTACCGTAAGGGAACTTTAGCCAGGAAAATAATTTGGCTTAATGGCTGGGTGGAGAGGAAAGCACAAACACCTCACTTTGTATTTGCGGTTCAGTTTGTCATCATTGTTGCATTTATAGCGATTCGTGTTTGTGTGCGTCAGGCTGTAGGTGTGTGTTTGTGTGTTCTTGCTCACAAATTGTCACATCACACTGGACATGTTTCCTGTGATCTTTCACGCCAGTGCTGAGAAAGTTGCTCAGAGGGCATCGGAACATGTCAATGTTTTACGTAAAATTATGTGTGATTCTTTTGTTTGACATATTATTCCTATTTGAAGTTCAAGCTCTTTCTGACCCTGCGCTGGGAAACAGGCTGTTCCACACAGTCAATCTATCTTTATCTGTGTTGTTTTTGAAGGGATAAGCTCTGTAAAGACACCTTTTCCTTTCTATTTTCAACCGTGTGTGTTTCCATTTCGAAAAGGGTATTTGTATCCATTGTATCAAAAAGGGAGTATCCCCACCTACCTGAGGGGTGTAGCAGGGATCGTAGGTTGGTCTGTTCCTCTCGGCTCCCCTTTAGAGTGCCAGATCTCCCACTGCTCCTTACAGAGGCAAAGAGTATTTATGTTGTAAATTATAACTTGGATAAACCAAAAATTAGAGAGCACAATGCATGAGTTGTGAATGGATGAGAAGAAATAATGAGAAAGACAGAAGTAAAAAAAAAAATGCTTTAATTTTATATATATATATTAGTGCTGGGCAATGATTAATCGCGATTAATCGCATCCAAAATAAAAGTTTTTCTTTACATAAT
>JAUCMS010000127.1:14405458-14423952 GCA_032357445.1 Enteromius radiatus
AACACACAGCCATTAATGTCTGAACTGCTGGCAACAAAAGTGAGGGGTGTACTCACTTTTGTGAGATACTGTATATCCTATAGAGAAACTCTAATAATTTAAAAATGATATATGCCCAGAATAAACAGTAACACTTACAATTTAACAAACAAAAAAGAAAAGAAAAAAAAAAGGTGTACTTCAGAATCAGTGACCTCAAGCAACACTAGATACTCAAATCTGTACAGCACTATGGTAAATCAGACAAAACATTAAACAGACCTGAATGCCATTTTCAGCTCCATGCATGGTTACATGCCTTTCTACGGTTTAAGAGAAGCTTTTATTGACTTTAATGACACCTTCAGACTCCCGTAAATACAGAAATAGTGGCTGATATACTGTAGTGAGCCAATTTCCTCTAAAAGACTCACTTGGTTAGAGGACCTTCATGTATACAAAGAATTGTAATTAGCTATTTACAGGATGCTGTAATTACAGTGGAATATATAAAAAATTAAATACATACTTTTAAATACATTTCTCATCTGTGTAGTTTATTGGAAAAGTTCAATACATTTTAGTTCATACTTTTTAAAGCAGCGAGGTCCTTCATACAATTCGACATTTGGACTCTATGAGAAAAAATGAATGTGTATCTATCCATATGCTGTAATCAAAGTGGCACTAGATGACATGTATTCCTGCCATTTCCATGTTTTTTAAAAGTGGAAAAAGGGGCAAAAACGGCAGTTGTGTGGTTTGTTTATTTTTGTATTCAATGAGTTTGCATGGCCTGAGGCTAAAAGCCTACATATGCATGCACTAGATATTCGAAAAGTGACAAACATACTCTGTAAATGCTGACACACACACAAACATAAGATAAATGCACGCACATGGCTCTGTTTTAACACATACATGTGACACAGTGCTGCTGCAGTGGTTAAACTATTTTTTTTTTCAAACAGATTTCTAAATTCAATCTATTTGCAGACCCAAATTTTTTCCTTTCTCCTGGCAATATTTTGTCTTGCTAGCAAGTAGCACAAGAAGCATGTATGCTTCAGATAGAGATTTATAAGGAGTTGTGTTTGTGACAGACCCCCTTCTTCTTCCTCTCTAAAGTTGTGATTGAGCTTACCTCTCAGT
Organism: Enteromius radiatus; assembly: GCA_032357445.1. Taxonomy (NCBI): domain Eukaryota; kingdom Metazoa; phylum Chordata; class Actinopteri; order Cypriniformes; family Cyprinidae; genus Enteromius; species Enteromius radiatus. The sequence goes on from JAUCMS010000127.1 coordinate 14,406,590, forward strand.
GGGTTCAAGCTAATACATTAATTACCTCTTTTTGTCTTTTTTTTTTGTCTCTCTGAAGTGGTGGAAGCATTTGCGGGCTGCAGGGCTGAGAGAGAGACAGATTGCAGTAGTGAGGTGTTGATAATGGGCTGGATGAATGTGTGAGCCGCAGCTAATCACCCTTATCCCAAACTCCCCCCACAGCAGATAGAGCTGTTCAACTGCCCTGACTGTGGCCCGCAAGATGGATGGCACACACGCTGCTGTCAGTACAGACCAAACACTCTCACGCACAAGACTGTCTTGACGAGGAGCGAGAAAGGAAAAGATATGGGTGAGGGAAAGACATGAGCATCTTAAAATTATTGTACACAATGTGCACACTGAAACAATAGACGGGTAATGCCTGCATTCACATTCAAATAAGATTTCTCTCCTCGCAGCCTTTCCTCTGTTTTTGCTATAATGTCTTTCTCTGTTTCTGTCTGTTTCTTTGTTCTCAGTATTCTCGATGGTCTAGCTCTTGACATGCATGCAAATCATCAAATTACAGGGTGGCAGTGCTACAGGGGGAAAAAAACTATCAGAAGGGAGAATAATGTTTTTTTTTTTTTAATGCTTTGTTTGTATTTATATACCAAACATACATTTATTGATTTATACATTTAATCATTAATCATTTTTTTTATTATATTGTTTTGTTTTATTGTTTTTGTCACTTTCCATCTTTCTCCTTCTGGTTTTATTTTTCTTTACTTTTATTTTCCTGTATGAATAAGAGCTGTCCTGCAAAACTGCGCTCTGAAGAAAACCAGGTGTAGATGGAGAACTGAGTTAATACAAGTGGACATGCTCTGGATGAGGGCAAATGCACATAAACAACACATGCACACACAGTTGAGATTTCAAATGAGATTTCATAGGTTGTTAATACTGTTGAATTGGCACAGGTGTCTCTCTGTGTACGAACGACTTGTGTTTTCATCTTTCAACACAACTGTGTTCATAAAGACGAAAAAGAGAACAAAGAATATAGTGTTTCTGCCTGATTGTACAAGTATAAGCAATGGCTGTTTCATGCGTAATGTGAGTTATACTGGGCCAGCTAGTTAAACTAGTCCCCAGAAGCCTCTCTGGTGCACTTGCAGAGCCCAGCATCAGTCAGAACATTTACATTCACTTTAAAAGTTTGATTTCAGCTGGGTTGAAGCAATGAAAGGTCTTAGCAAAAGTAAATTGATATATTTACTTTATATGTACTTTTTTGGTAAGGTAGTTACATGGGGTGGGGTTAGGTTTAGGGGTATAGGTTCAGGATTAGTACCTAGTTATTACCTAGTTATTGTAATTACTATAATAAATACACAGTATGTACATGAGGAACAGGACTGTAAAATAAAGACTACTGATTTCTATTTCAAATAAATGTTGTTGTTTTGAACTTTATATTTATGAAAATATCCTGAAATAAATAAAATGTATCATGTTTTCCACACTCACAATAATACAATAAAAACAAATGTATTATCTGTTTTCTACATTAATAATAAAAAGAAATGTACCAAGTACCAAATCAACATTTTTTGTTTTCAGAAGGATCATGTGACACTGAAGTTTTTAGTTTTGCATCACAGGAATAAATTACATTTTAAAATTCAAATAATAATATGTCACCATATTACTGTATCACTGCATTTTTAATCAAATAAATAAAGCCTTGGTGAGCATAACCTCTTAAAAACAATCTTACCCACCCCTTAAACTTACTGTACTTGTACAGACAAGTGAAGACTATATCTTGACTAAAATGCGTAAATGTCTGCATATAGGCTAGCGGAAAGTAAAGTCACAGCATAATCAATATTTTGTTGTTTTAAACAACCACAACGGCACTATTTAAGAGCCTTTAACAGTTCCATCACAGGAAAAAAACAAAATCTATCCATTTTTATTTGTCGAAATACACAACTCCAGAAATGAAGTAGATCGATCATCGCCCTCTGATTTCCATGAGGGTTTCCATAGTGTTTTTGTAGCGTGTTAATTGCTTCTCTCTATGTTTCATATGCTCACATGCCTCCCTGTTTAATTGCCCGGTATTAGCACTGTGACTTGTGCTGTTTTGCTGCTCTGTCCCTGGAGTTCAGCGGGCCGGTTTTAATTAACGGAAGGTCAACACCTCAGTACACACACACACAGACACACGTACATGGGTACCTGTAACACACTGAGGGAACCACAGAGAGTCATTTAATACACACACAAGTCTACGCATATCCCTCTACCGTAAAGTACATAAAACACAGCATATCCTCTGAGGGTCTTTAGAGTCAGCAAACCTCCTTTAGGTAATCTCTGAAACCGAGCTCTAATCCGTACTGTTGGTAACACACGGCCCGAAATGAAAGCCCATTAGCCCCTGAAACAGGCTCTCTCTGTTTACCTTCTTTCTTTCTCTCTGCGCAAAAGGCTTATTCTGGCTCTTCAAGGCACTCCTCTTTTTTCTCGTTCGGCCTTTTCTTCATTCTTTACTGTTTGGGCTTGTTTTGCCATTTCAAAGAGACTTCTAAAAATGGCCACCACGGTTCCCTTTGTAGACGAGAGCCAGCTGCCCGTCCTGGCAGCGAGTGAGCGAGCCCCATCACCCCCCGTGCGGCCCAGTGTCCTCTCTTTCCTGCTCTTTCATCAGATCAGAGGAAGAATTCCAGCTATGATGACGGCTTCACAAATGTCCCCAACTCTTCTTCTGTCACTTCCACTATAAATAGGTCGGGATCAAGAATTCCACACATACCTTTACTCGCCTTTTGAAGACTGATGGGACAAATCCTTTGTGTCATTAATCTCTTAGAGAGCAACGCTGGCAAGAGGTTTTACATTGCAGTTTTCTACCACCTGCGTTCCACCCAGGTCAGACAGAAGCTTGTCAACCAAACTGTTAACACACTGTTCCTCGTGTCCAACACATAATTGGGCCCTAAAACACACACATCCGTGCATTTGAAAGTGCCCCCACCTGGGCTACACGCTCACGGGCCTTGGAGCTGTTTTGGCTGTCATCTCACCTGCCTCGTTTTTTTTTTGTTTTTGCACGTTCTCACCATTTGATGTGGTTTTAAATGTAGCACAGTAGGGCTGTATAAAAGTTTAACGCCGAAGCTAGGTCACTTCTCCTTGGGCGTGCATTGTGCTTTTTACAGTTCTCCTATTAGTCAGCTCAGCGAGGGAAAACTTCACTGCAGCTTTTCATTGATTTATGTCAATGGCCATTAGGCCGCCGTTGCAGGTTTTAGTTTTAATAGGAACTTGCACCCGGCTGGTGTGGTGGTAAATGACCTGAGGTTATTAATTTGATGATTAATTAGGAAAGTTTGTTTCTTGTAAAGTGGCAGCGCTTCTTTAAGCTGCCCTGTAAAGTTTTATTGGAGCATACAGCTGACCTGCGATTGGAAATGTGTGTTTGAGGCACACACTGACTCACCATCTCAGCTCCTGACTGCTGTTAATTTTATATCTGTCCAATAAAAAGCAGCAAGGGCTGGACAAGTACGAGTCTGTGTGTGTGTGTGTGTGCGCGTGAATGTAAAAACCCTGCACACACAAACGTGTACAGTATTATTCCCTGCTGTTCAAAAATAGCTCAAGTGAACAGGGAAACAGCTCTGACTCTTTTGCTTTCAAAAAGCTGTATGAAGTCCATTTGTGTACAAAAAAGGGAATAAAATAAACAATTATATGAACTATATGTATATTTTTTGTCTATTTTTAAACTATATGATTAATTTACCTGGGGATACACAAAAATGTTGTCCTACAGTATGCTGAAAAATGGCTAAATATAGAAAAAGACTGATAAATAGCTAATACTGTAATGAATAATGTTTTAAATGCTAATATTGAAAATCTGTACTGATTTTTATAAAGACATAAAAAGTACATGCTTAAAACTATTAATTTAGGCATCATATTATAATGTACAGTATGAAAAATGTATAGTAATTATGAGATTTGCTAATGATTCTATTTAGCAGTGTTAATGAATTTTGGGGGGTTTTAAACTTTTAGTGAGTGTTAGGTGATGGCAAAGTCATTTAAATGTAAAATACTGAACATAACCTGATGCAGTAAATCATGGACAATTATAGTATGGTTGTGCATCTTTAAACTATTAAAATTGCTTTTATAATTTTTTTGATCATTTTGACCACCCTCTGCATTATAAAGCATGTAATTGTACATTTATTTATACACACACTTTCTCTGTGTTTCTACCAGTGCATGTGTGTGGGTGTTTACAGAAAGTAAATTTGTGACACAAAAAGTCAAAGGAGGAAGGACCCTGTGCGTTGTCTTGATTACCTCCCCTAGCGAACCCTCACTGTGAAACCACTTTAAAGATAAATACTCAAATGATGTTTTCAAACTGTGGTCGCCTCGGCCCAGAGTTGAAACAATATCAGTGAGGTAAGGGAAATGAGAGTTGAATGGCACTGTTTACAGTTGTTAGCTGTTCACACATAACCAGCAAATTCCAACATAAACATCCACTCAGGGCATGTAAAAGCAGAAACTATTAATAAGTCCTTTTATCCTTGCCCGAGACTGTGTGCGTGGCCCCCAAGAAAAGGCTAATCTGGCCCTCATTTTGTGTTTCATTCTTATTCTTCATCTCTCCCTCGATTCAGGGTTAATGACTCTCATCCTTTCCCCCTCCTTTTACAGTAGACCAACAATCCATGACCTCAAAATACCCTCAGTGTTTGTGTGCGTGTCACAGTCACGGTACCTCCATTCCATGCCGTATTTCAAAAACACGCAAGTTCATGCATGTGACACAAAAGTTAGCAGGTTCAAGAACAGGTTGAGCCAGGCATGGTGTTTCTCATACTTTGCAGTGCTCTGTGTATTTGCATACGCACTTCAAGAAACCGCTTTCATGTCAAAGCCAAGAGCAGAGAGTCTTCCACTTGAGGATCGCTACCACTAGTCATCCTCCTTCAGGTTTCAAGAACGCAGCGTGTGAGAGTGTGTGTGTTGTTAGCTTTCCATTATTTCTCCATGAAATAACATCTGAGGACATCCTTTACCCACTGATGTACAATAATATGACAGCATATGGCTATTGTTTACACAACCTGAGCAATAACTCAACCCTTGAACTTCAAACCAAGGCCCTGTTTTCCCTTTTCTTCTTCAGCTTGGAGCTGATGGGAGTTGACACATCTCTTTTACCCCGCACTAGGAGTGATTGAGAGTGAAGAATAAAGAGAAGATGGCGGCAATAAACACCATGCCTTTCTTTTCTCTCCCTTCTTCCCTCTTTCATCTTTTGTTCTTTTACACTAATGTTTTTGTTCATGTTTTTTCACCACATCCTCCTCTGATTCCAGGTCTGGATGCCTCCTCAGTCCGCTGGCATGTGGCAGATGGTTGCCCAGTTTGTGGTCTCATCTCCTCACGCTCTCATCTCCCTATCAAACATGGTACCCTGATCACATGATCTCCAAAAGCGTCATGTGATCTGTAGGAGTCTGTCCCTCTCTCATTAAGAAAGAATTACTGATCCTAAACAGCGTCCAGTGGTTTTACATCCAGCTGAATTTCTTTCTCAAATTTCATTAGTAGTTTGTCTGCAAAACTGTCTGTTCTTCATAACAGATCTGTATTTGATGATTACAGTGGGTAAAATAAATATTACAACATGGGATTTCATGTGGGTGTAGTTACATTATGTTCTTGCCATACTAGACTGTAGAAGGGTCATTAATCAAATCCCTCAGGATGTTAGCGACATCACTTTTTGTTCAACAAATCAATATTTCATGGCAAAAAAATTCTTCCAGCCCATATATGGGCAAACTTTAGATCAGAAACAGACCAAGGCCAGCCTACAAAGTAGAGCGGACAGCAGGGCAGAATGAAAGATTGTATCCCCGCTAGAGGTCTGCAAGCGAGGGATGGAAAGAGGGAGAAAGAGCGGGATCAGTAATATCCCTTTCACAGGGTGGAAGTTGGGATGGGAGGGAAATGGCAGCTCCCAGGGAAAGCCAACAACTGGCCATCATTCTGACCGCTTGTCTTCATCAATCACTCGCATTTGTTGACCAAGCAACATGATGTCACTATTCATTTCATGCATTCCTCTAATGTGGACCCAGGGGGAGTCCACCATTCTCTGTGGGTATTTCCTGTCCCATTGCATTCTGGGATATGACTGTTTCCTTCAAGAAGATCATTTAGCTTTTAAAAATTTAAGCACCCGCTCTCTCTCTCTCTCTCGCTCTCTCCCCTCCCTTTCTTTATTTTGCTTTCTTTCTTCTCTTTCTTTATAATTATTGCCATTTTCAATTTTTTGCATTAAAATTGAAATACAAAAAAAATAATTATTGCTTTTCTTGTCAAGTGAAAGATATTATGAGGTCTCAACAAAAGATTTTATTTTATTTTTTATAAAAAATAAAATAAAATACCAATGAAGTCTCTCCTAACGTAAAACTAAAAAATCTGTCACATTTCCTGTTTCTTAAAAGTACTTTTCTTTACACATAAATGCCAAAATCAGATAAAATCATGTCCCGCATTACACTTTTTTGTTCCACCATCTAATACATTGTTTCTTCTGGAAATGCACCACAGTTTGTAAGTAAAATGGTTTGCAAATGACAGTACACGACTACTTTACATTGTGGGATTTACCTAAAGCTTCTTCTCATCTTCTTCTCTTATTTTAGTCGTAGTCTGCAGGTTTGCAGCTGGGTTGAGCGAGATCGGCTGACGGTTGCCGCTTATTTGTGGAAGGATGTGGCATGCCGAAATGGCCTTTTGATCAAATCTGACTTCTCCTGAGCAGACAGAGCTGCTGTAGGCTGTGATCAGTGCTCCTGTGTCTCATTTGAAAGAATGGTGTCAGCGTGTTGACAAGTCGCTGATAAGTCAGTAGCTTCTAAAGAAAAATGTTTAAAGGCAGATAAATGCCTCAGGACTTAAACTGTCTGTCTTTGCATACTGATTGTAGTTTATTTTTAGTGATTATGAAAACCTGGTTTAAAAAGGCTTAAGGGATGTTGATTTTAGTAGTCGTACATAAAAGGGGCCCTTGTGCATGATAACCATACACGAGCAGTGGTGCGTTATCTCCCCTGACTTTTGTAAAGCCATATTTACTGTCCACATTCATTTTTGTCACTTCCTCTGACTTTGTGTATCTCGGGTTGAACTCGGGCCAGGGGTTCTACAGTGACTTTTACTTCGTTCCCTCTCTCGCGCACGCTCACTTTTCACCTCCCTCCAGCATTAAGAGGCTTAGAGGGAGCTTAGCGCCCAGGTCAAGCTGCCCTTTGGCTTCTACAGCTCTGTTCTTTGAAGTGATGCCAGGTTGAAGTGAACAAGCCGCTTCGTTCGTAGGTGAGCCGCCCGTATACTTTTGCCGCCAGTCCCAGGTCAGCGGCTGGCAGATGGTCTGCTCTCCTCCATCCTTACGTTATTATTTTATAGTTTGGTTCTGCATTCCTCCCGCTCAGCCTGTGGTAGACACAGACCCTTCGGTCTTATTGCTTACACATGTCTACTCCTCTTTGCCTCAGCAGGAACAGACAAAACAGAAGGGGGAGGAGGAGGAGGGAGCAGCCTGGCCAAACTCTCCCCCCACATTGAACTAATCGAGAAGAGGCCGGAGAGCCGCAGCCAGGCAGGCCTGTGCCAGTGGGGTTTCAATTTGTAGAGGCATAAACAGATACTAAAGACAGAGTAATGGAGGGGTGATTTATCAAGCCAGTTCACATCAAATTATCACAGCGCCCCCCTGCTGCCTGGCCCTGTATCAGTCCTGGTGAGAGGGCAGGGCCAACCTCAAGAGAGAAAGAGCGCGAGATGTGGCGTGGTCACAGTTCGTTAAGAGCGCACAAACATGTGTCCTACTGTCTGCTTTTAATCCAACCGTGACACTCACGACCAACCCATCTATGGGAAAATGAGACGTGCCTGTGAGAGAGACGAAGAGGGCAAGGAACAGACGTCATCAAGCTTCTTAAAAATTTTAAAGCATCATTTTCTCAACGGCAGCAACAACCCAAAAGTCCCATTTTATCCTGTCTATGTAATCATGTACCTGGGAAAAGTTTGGCTATACCCCTGAAAGTGTTGGGGTCAGACATGTACGGCAATTCATCTTCAAATAAACGTATTATTTCTTTGCTGAGAAGTCATGTTTCAATTTTCCCTTTTCGCCGGAACACAGTTATGCCTTTGATCTTTTCCAGCATCAGCCAACACATGGATAACACATCGCTTAAAAGATAAAGGTAAAAAATATGTTCCGTGATGATGTCATCCGGTTGCCTGGGACTGGGGCAAGCTGCTGTCCTGGTCTGCATTAGCGTACGTGAGAGGATGTGAAAATGTTGAGTTAGTATGAGGTACTATGCAGATGCGCTCTGGGACTCAAGCTACTGATGTCTGATCTGTAAGAGAAATCAATTACATATTGTCCAAAAGTTAGATCCTCTCTGTAGGAACTTAATCGCATCAGCTCCTGCTCAGAATCATCCCTACAAAGTTTAAGATTTGTCTCTTGTTGCTGTTCCTTGCATGTGTATCTCATGTCTCTCCTTCTCTCTCTCTTGCATTTCGATACATTTGTACACTCCTTACAATTCAGCAGAGAGCCATTCATCATCATTTGACTATGTATCTGTCCCGCTCTGCTTTCTTTGATCAGGCTATGCTTGACATCGCACATCTGCTCCGTGTTTAAAGGCCAGTAATGCTGTAGCTCAAACGCTATTAGCTAGCATAACCCAAAAAACAGCTTTACTGGACACTGTGTTTCTCTTGTAATTCTTACAAGCTCTTAGCTGAAATGGCCCAAGAAACTAAGGAGTTTGGAAGCTCAGAATGATTTCCGCCCTCCAGATGTGTCAGTTTAACAAGTATAAAGAGCACTGCTGTTTAAAGATACTACGTAGCGTGGCTAAACTGATCCAGGCTTATTCTCTGCGTCATTGACAAATGACATCTGGCATTATTATCTACTAAATGACAGTATCTGTGACCTCAGCCGTAACTTGTCACTTTAAAACACTAGTGACAGCATGTACTATATAAAAAAAACACAAAATTATATTTTAATGATTTTATATGTATACAAATGTATGTGACAGAGAGAGAGAGAGAGAGAGAGAGAGAGAGAGAGAAGTTTGATTAGAATAATTTCTGAAGGATTTTTGAAAAGAAAACTTGAGTAATAGATGGTAAAATATTTGTTTTGCCATCACAAAATATAAATCATATATTAAAATATATCAGTAATAATATATTACTTCACAATATTATGGTTTTCCTATATTATAATATATATTATAAATAAAAACACAATAACACATCTCACTTGTTGAGAAGCTTTATTTGAACACAAACACTCTGTGAAAATAAGAGAATATGCTTTGGGGAAAAATAATAATTTCAGACCCTGTAGTGTTTATAAGTACAGTATTAAAATTTTGGATAAATCATTTGTGATTTACTCACTTATAAAATATGCACTAAAAATTACATTCCAGGACCATTCATATTTATCCAGGGATTATATTTTCTAGTAGAATGTAAATTAAAAATTGCAATATTTCACGTCCCTCCCACAAACTGGGTAAGTGTGTACTGTATGTGTGTGTGTGCTCTCTAACCCTCTGGCCCAGGGCTCTGTCTCCACCTCTTCTCCTTCTAATCAGCCATAATCAAAAGTGAAATGCGTTTTTCTAAGGAAGTAGCTGGAAAATTTCACAATCTGCATTTTCTCAGACCAAACTGATTAGAGAAACATTATCCTGCTCGCGCAGTCACTTCCAATCTACCTTTCATCTGTCTCCACAATCGCCTAATTATTTAAGCAGTGACCTCACGATGCAGGTTTACTAAAGGATGAAACACATGGCATGGCATTTCTGCCTAGATTCCTGCATGATATCTTTGGTAATGTGCTATGCTCCTTTTTCATGGAAAATGAAGAGAGCGCGTGTGTAAGGCACTTTGTGCTTTTTAAAAAACTGTCCAGACTGACAAAATCATATCTTTGTAAATGTGTAATATCTCTTTGGCTTGTATGTGTGTGTGTGTGTGAGTCTATATGTGTGAAAGGTAATCGGTTACACTATATAGCCTTTAGCAGTTTGTATCCCAGGGGAATATGTGAGAAGTTGAGTCTTGTTATTGAGGGGTCATGATTGCAGTAGGGCTTCAGTGGCTCTCTTTGACCTACACTATATACTTATACACAAGAGTCGACTTCCTGCTTTAGGGCACCAAGCACTATATTGAGTATTGACTATATGTCAGGAAAGTGCTCACTGTTGCCAAATATTCCCTCAATAAAGATGTGTGAGGTAAAGAGTTTGGACAAAAGCTAAGAATACCTTCAAAATCGAAATCAATAATGTCCCACCTCGTGCTTAAAGTTGAATTTGACATGTACAATTATGAATGTTTTGGTGGTTAATTAAAATTGTAATATTATTTGATGATTTGTATCATTTTGTCCTGTATTGTAGAGTACATGGCCTGAGGTGAAATATGTGTCTGTGGTTTAAACCCCATCAACTCAAACATCAAAGAAAACAAGCAATCAGCACTCTTTAGAAATGTGTCCGTTTCTCAAAGGGTCCACTTGGGGCCAGGTTAAGAGATATCATTTTCACTCTAATAGTCGTCTGGATTGAGTGAGTTTTGACTGAATTATCGGCCCACTAGCAGCTAAAAGAAAGGAAGAAAGCGAGGGAGAGAGAAAGGGGCTTGGGGAGAGGAGGGGGCAGGCTTTGAACCTGCCGCAGGGTCTGGCCTTCTCAGCCACTCAGACGATAAGAATCCTTAGCTTGACTGAGGGAGTGGTATTTCTTTCATCTCTCTCTCTCTCTCTGTGCCCGGGGTGATTGTGTCGCTCGTTCTGTTATCGTAGGTGACTGTGTTGAATCATCATGCTTATTTGTACCTGACACCCGATCCGCAAATAAAGTAGCTTTGGAAATGGGCTTTAAAGCGAGAGGGACATTCCTGAGTCTGACCAGAGGGCAGAGCCCCGAACCCAAAGGCTCGGTCGAGCCTTGCAAGCAATAAGGGTCGTGACCTCTGCAAGAGTAAGAACGCTTCCACTTTTGAAATATTTTTGTTGGGCGGGAGTGAGTACTGCATTTAGACATTCGCAATGTTCGTAAAGTTTATTATTGCAAAGATTCACTTTTTCTATGATCCCTTTCCCCCTTTTTAATAATTACATTCCAGTAAGCCATATAATAGCTTGTCATCACTTACAGTAGCATTCAGAAGTTTGATTATTATATAAATTATATAAAACCCTGTCTACAAAAAACTCTATTGAGGTGAGATATGGTTTTAGTGGCATGGGTAGGTTTAAAGGTGGGTTAAGTTGTAAGGAATGGGTCAACAGTGTAATTATACATGTAATTACATGCAGGTATTTTAAAGGCAGGGTCTATTTACACTATTTGCAAGTGTAAATAGTGATAGAGGCTATTTACACTAAGTGCAAATAGCAATAAATGTTATTTACACTAAGTGTAAATAGCAATTAGATGCTATTTACACAAAGTGAAAATTGCATATTTTCTTAGCGATATGCTATTTACAATAAGTGCAAATAGCAATAGATTTGATTAACATGTTAAAATAGCAGGGTTTTCTGCTATTTAAACTACAAATAGTGGCAATTATCTGCACATCAGTATTGTAGTATAAAACGGTACGCAATAATAACTTATTACTAATTACTAAGTTATTATTCTTACTTACTAACATAGTATATATTTTTAAATGGATGACCAATCGCACGTTGGTGGGTGGAGTTAGTGTAAATAGCTTCTGCCAACAAGGCAGACTATTTGCACTTAGTGTAAATAGACACTCCATTTTTGTCAAATACTCTAGAAGTAATGTAAAAACTTGTATGTACACAATATGTGCATTGCATCATCCTTTTTAATTTAAATGTAACAACAAAAGGCCAGTTAATATAAAGTGGGACCTAACTTTTTCTGTTTTTAGTAGGCCTATACAAAATAAAGCTGAAAATCACCTTTCCTTTTCTTTCTTTTTTGTTTGTATGTTTTGTAATGCAAATATCACCACATCTCAGTTTTCTCTCTCTCTGCCTCTGTTTCTGTTTCTCTCTCTCCTTCTCTTTTTTGACAGAAGTTAACATTGTGTCAAGTTCCCAAAGTATTCTGGGTGTGGCCACTACACATGATGTCACACTTCAGTTAACATGGTTTTACCTAAATGTAAAATTTTCAATCTTAGGTTGCGACTAAATGAATCTTGTCTTATAGTACTGTAGGTGCCCAGCACAGCTCATTTCGAGTCGGAGAAAACTTCATTTATCTCAATAAAGCAATCACGGAGATACATAGCAGAGCCTTGAGTTCTCAAAGAAGCTGAAGAAAGTTATGTAACTCTACAGAGATCATTAGTCAACAGTAATAATTACCAGAAGGCTTCTTTTGGACTTAACATTAGGTGTGATTTTTATCTTGCTCCTTTTCTCTGTGACTCTGCATTGCACTCTGTCTTTCTGTCTGTGGCTCTTTTGCTCGTTCCCTTTTTCTCTCTCACCCTTCTACATTGTTTCAATGCAAGAGGAAAAGAGAAATCACATTTCCATCAGGTTAAATTGGGCTGGGCAGTGTTATCAGTCGGGGAGGGGCTGGCTCTGACAGGAGCCTCTCTGGAGTGATTAATAGCTGCTGGGCTGAGGCCAGGCTTTTTCTGCCTGCAATGAGGAGCTGGCTTGAGGGCAGGCCCGATAAGCACTGCTCTTATTACCCCAGAGAAGCCTTGAGTAGGCCACTTTAGCTGGGCTAGAAGAGAGGGGGCCTTGCTGTGACACACTATTTCACTATATGACTAATTGTAACATTCCATATTTACCTCATGAATGGTCAGATTGACCCAGTTTAATAGTTCACAGCAGCTCTGTGCCTTCCAAAAGCATTTTTACAGAGAACTGCCATGGTAGGTGAATGCCGTATAGCTGTTTGTTCAAGTTTGTCCACTGGTAGCCATCAATAATATTTCTGATTACTGCAGATATTCACAGCGCCTCTGGACAAACAAACCTTCTACAGACATGTTTTGGAAATCTGTGAAGAATTGTTTTAGCCCAGGGGTGACTCCTGGTGCTGCCGAGAGCACATGCCTGTGTAATAGCTCCTCTATATTTTCAGCATTTTTGTTGTTTTTATGAATGCACATTGTTGTTGCAGTTGTTGTTTTGTCTATGATCAATATAAAAAGAACAATCACACTGTCGGAACATTCATATAGGAGTTGCTGGAGCTAATGCAGTGAGACTGGAGTTAAAAAGCTTTCTACTTCTTCAGGACAACACTATAAACCAGAGCACAACTCATTCATTCAGCAGCTGACCGTGACCATTAGGACCATGAGGAACTAAATGGAGAAGAATATTGATTGCTGTTATTTAAACTATTTGCTTTAGCAAAACAAATAAATATTCCATAAATCATTTTACACTTTTTGTTTTATTTTTACTGTTTGCATATTACTTATTATTTAACAAATATAATTGAAATATTTTAATTAATTATTATTATTTTTTTAAATTAAAGATTATTGAAGATTATTTTATCCACTTCAAGCATTCACCTAATTCTTACCCGCATCTTAAGGTAAGTCCTAGCACTTAAAGTTCCTACAGACAGAAGATCCTTCAAGTCCAGACATGGGGGAGAAAGAGTGGGAGGAGGATGGAGGTAAGTGACACATTTTGTTAAAAAAAGGTTAAAACTCTACAGTGTTGTACCTTGTAATATAATCAAGACAGTCAATTATATAAAGGCTCTTTTTTTCGTTGTGGCTTATCATCAGGCTGAAACTCCTGAGACTCTATGCAAGTCTATGAGCTGCTGTCTGGCCTGTGCTGCTTTGTTTCTCTATACTCACAGCATCAAAACAGGAGAATATGGCCTTATTATAGCATTTGAAGTCAATATGTATTATAAAATCAATCTAGATGGGGATACAGCCATCCTTCTAATTAGAGGAGGTGACTGGAGATTGATTTTTAATTGCAAAAGTAATTACATGGGGCAGATAGCCAGTGACGTTTGATTATCTGTGTGATTGATTAAAAGGCCTTGCAAGGGGAGTGGACTGGCAGGCTGCAGGATCCAGACAAAAGAGAAAATTAAAAAAGTTGTCCCGTTTGTAATCACACATTTCAAGGGTGAAATTACAAAGCCAAACATCCCCCATGAGATCAGAAGCAGTTACAATGTGTGCGGACCCGCACCCGCACGCTAACATGTTGTTTCTCAACTCGCAAAGCACACAGCATTTTTTTTTCCTTCTTGATGGACATAGAATGAAAACATGACCCTTCAAATGAATAGATTACTCTTCTACACAGCCTAGATTCATCTGCCAGAAAGCCTCATCACATATAGAGAGTATGTGAGGCAGAGAGAGACAGAGATGGAGGAAAGATATGTCTTATCTCTCTATGATTTCTCCTTCCCTCCTTTCCATCTATACTGTCATCACCGAGCAATAGGTGTCTTCACCTGCCAATTGTAGTGCTCTGTGTGATAAGCAACCCTAGCAAATAAACATGTGAGTAAACATCTTATCACTCAAACTGTCAGGAAACCCCTGCAGAATAGGCTACTCATCTTTATTTATCTGATTTGTCACTCTTCAGAGAGCCTGACTGAGGAGGTGAGCTGGTGACTAGTCAAACTCATAAAGAAATGTTTAACCACAGATGGATTGTGCTGTGTTAGAGCTATTATGCTGTAGGACTGCAGCTTGCTCTGATACGAGGCTCTGTCCTATCTTAAAATAAGATCATGGTGAATAAAAGACCAGGGCAAACTTTTATTGCGTTTATGCGCTCTGATGCATGTAATCTGTCTCTTTTCTCTCTCTCCCTCTCCCTGTTTTTTTGTAGTCAGCTCATTTTAATCTCATTCCACTTATCCCACCTGTCCTTAATAAGCCCCTTAGTCACCACTGTCAAACACACACACACACACACACCTAACACACCTCATGGTGGGGTCTTTTTTTTGACTTGTTTTGTTTTTCATGATGAGCTAATGATGTTTTTATCCCCTATGAACCAAACCTTTTTTGCATTATTAAATGTTTATTTAAAGAACATTTTCTGATGACAGTGGAAGTTCAGCTCATTCATTCATTCATTATATATATGTTTTTTTTTTATAATATATTAATTTATATATATATATATATATATATATAAAGTCTTTTAAGCTCACCAAAGCAAAATGCAGTAAAAGTAGTAATATAAAATATTATTACAATTTAAGGCAACTGTTTTCTATTTTAATATATTTTAAGCTGTCAGTTATTATCAGAATCATTACTTTAGTCTTCAGTGTCACATGATCCTTCAGAAAATCATTCTAATATGCTGATTCTGTTACAAGGGAGACAGGGACATGCGGATCCATGTGCAGAGGTTTATTGGATGGCGTGGTGGAAAAGTGGGGTCAAAATAACAACAAACAGGAAAAGAAGAGGCAAAACATAAGAATAGTCCGGAGCGGTAGCGAACAATAGTCCAAACGGGGCAAAACCAGAACAATAATCCAAGGCAAGGCTAACAATCAGGCAGACAATAAACACAAAGGGTAAACGCTTAGTATGAGGGAACAGACTCAATATGCAACGATTTGACTTAATACTTTTAAAAGCGAGACAAGGGGATAAACAAGTGGGCGGAGCTGATCAATCACCAAAGAAACTAAAAGGCTGGGTGGAGACACAACAGAGTGGGCATAATAAAAGTCCACATAACACCACACATGGGGAACACAGAAAAACAACATAACAGAGCTCCCCCATCCAGGACACCCTCCAGTGCGGAACCGGCGGGACTGGAACATAGCATATAGAGGTTAATTACAGCCTCTATGGTCGAGATAGTACCTGCTTCGAGTTTGTAGGAGGGCCAAGGTGGAGCAGGCGGGACAGTGACCTAGAGAGACCCCGGATCAGAGCAGGCTGAAAGGTCGCAGATGGTCTCCGTGGTCGAAGAGTTCGAGGATGGCCTCCATGGTCAGAGCAGGGTTGGACAAGAATCCGAGGACAGCCTCCTTGGCTGGAGCAGGGCAGGTTGAAAGTTCAAGAATGGCCTCCATGGCCAGAACAGGGCAGGATGAGGACACACAAATGGCTTCCATAGTCGTAGCAGGGCAGGACGAGGATTCAGCGGCCTCCGTGGCCGAGACTGAGCAAAATGAGTATTCAATGGCAGCCCTTCTGGTCGTGGCAGGGCAAGGCGAGGGTTCAATAGCATGAATTGATGGGTCTGAAAGCTGTGCAGCCACCAGCGGAACCTCTGAGAACTCTACATCAGCATCCGACACCTTTGGGGGATTTGTTTATAAATACATACATATTTTGCAAATTTTTTTAAGCATTATAAATATATTTACTTTTGTCACTTGTGATAAATTAATACACCCTTGAAAAAAGAGGCATTGATTTGTTTATAAATACATACATATTTTGCAAATGAATAGTGAGTCATTTTTAAAATGAGAATATTATTTGAAAGCATTTTATTTTTAAATGTTTAGGTGTTATGTTGTCAAATTTGATATAAATATACAAAAACAGATTTTTTCCACTTCAAAATAATAATAAAAAAAAGTGTTGTAATTTGTTATTCATCTTTGTTATTCATCTATTCATATGATCATCATTCTTGTATCTTGCAATTCAAATGACCTTTTACCAAACCTAGAATAATCTTATAATCATTACCTCTTCCTCATAGGCATTTCTCCACAGTGTAGGTGATTTCAGGTTTTATCATCCTCACAGGGACAATTGGTTCTCATACTGTGGGCAAAATCTGACCAGGGCACATTCGTCTATTCACGGTCCCAGCCCTCCTAATGTAGCGATACATTTATTTCCCACTGTAAGACATGCCTATAAATTACACCTTGTTGAGGTGCGCTTTAGTGTGGACTGTGGAACTGGCGCTGTCACTTGAGTGAGAGGTTTGAGTCTTTAAGCTCTGAGTCAGGGCACCGTTTATGGGTTTAATTTACAAGGACTTGCCTAGGGGATACCTCCATCCTTTATGAAGTGGTATTAGGGGGCCTATTTAGTTGTCATGGCAGAGATGTGCACGGTATGGTGCAGAAGAGGAGAAACCAGCACAAAGATGAAAGCGACGGAGTGGCAGAGGGAGAGAGTAAAGGAGGGACTAGGGAAAAAGAAATTTCAAATGAATATGACTGTCCTTTTAACTGAATGCTTTCTGTAGGCATGATATTTGAAGTATAGAGAGTGAGAGACAGAGGAAAAGAAAAAGACAGAGGGGG
>JAUCMS010000127.1:14423962-14450356 GCA_032357445.1 Enteromius radiatus
GACCCCCCCCCCCCCCCCCGATACCATGCCCCCTAAGAATGTACTTAGTCTGTATTGGTTTAAACAGAAGTAACCCAGGGGTCAATATGACCTCTGCGACTTCTATAGCTGCGCTAAGAGGGACCTCCCCACCACTCCAAAAACTGAAAAAGAAAGAAAGAGCAAAAGAGTAGAAGAAGATGTGGGGGACAAGGAGGACTGGGAGAGGGGAAATCATCACAAATATGCCTCTCAGCTTCGGGCAAGGCAGCAAGCTCACCAGGCAAACACAAAGCGGCGTCACTTATTAAATTTCCATGAAGTTTACTGAATTTATATAGCAGCAGGGTTAACCAGGCAAAGAGGCTGTGACCAGTGCCTGTAGTAAATTACACACACACACAGACTTCATAGTGTCACCTTGCAGGTCCAGAAAGACCCTCATTCCCACTAGGCCCCTGGAGGCCCTTCATAACATGGGAGACAGGAGAGAAAGATAACAGAGAACAGCAACAACAGCTAGACACAAATAAAGACATATATCATAAAATATACATTTATTAACACTGTCACACAAACATGACAAAGAACATAGATATAAAAGCATCTTTATACGTGGTTATATACTCAGCTGATATTAACTGTTTTATTTATTTGTTTAGAATGGGCCATTAGTAGTACGTAGTAGTAGTAGTCGTCGTCATTATCATAATTAGCATTATTTATATTGGTTGTAAATAATATTAGTACTATAAATAATGGTGAATATATATATAATTAAAATAATAATTAATAGTTTCTTCTTTTATTATATATATATATATATATATATATATATATAATTTTATTACATTATGCATGCTACTGACAACAGGATTCTGATCTAGCTTTTTGTAACCTTGATGTTTTGTTTATATATGGCATACTAACAAAGAACAAAGATATAAAAGCATCTAAATATGTGGACATGCCCAGTATATATTCAGCTGAGGTTGACCGTTATTTATTTAATTATTTGTGTGTGTGTCTGTTTGTTTGTTTACAATAAGTCATTATTATTATTAAAATAATAGTTAATAGTTGTTTTATTATTTAAATAAAAGTTAATTGTTTGTTTGTTTGTTTAGAATATGCTTTTATTATTGCTATTTTTATTACATTTTACATGATAGTCACTACAGTTCTGGATTCTGATCTAACTTTGTAACATTGATGTTTTGTTTATATTTAAGCAAATATATTGCATCATCATTATCATTATTATTAAAAACAAAAGCACAGTCTGCAATTGTTGCCACTGCCCTCTGCCGTAATGTGTCTTCTGTCAGTATTACCTGTAGAGTGTGTTCAGCTCAAGCTCTGAGTGAAATATACTCTCCTCCGTCCTCGGCTATAGAGCATGACAGCTCATTTACACAGAACACACTGGATCACTCTCCGTCCACGGCATATGAAAAGCAGGATTAATTGCGTAATTCCGGGCTGACTGTCGCAGATAGCTGATAATGATGTGCATGGGGCGTCCAGTTGAATCGTGGCAGCGCGGCCTCTGCCAGCAGCCTGTTGGATGGGACTCGCTCGCTGTTCATCTCTCTAATGAGACATTTCGGGAAGAAGACGAAGCGACCTCTGGGCACGCAATCGGTCATCACTGGCAAATTTCCATCTGGTGGCTGAACGTTAAAAGAACTGTCATTTTCACAAGGTACCCTGCGATGGCCTGCCAACTGACCACATCGTTTCGACGGTTCATTTTTCAACGTGGCACTTGGCCGAGAAACTGGCAGTCAGACACTATTGTCAGTGTTCAGTATCCTGTATGGCAGGATCGGACTCCGGGAGAGGCGCCACTGGCCGCTGACCCTGCAGAGCGACCGTTGACGCGGGCCGTTATCTCGTCTTCAGCCCTGAGCCCAGCAGATCGTCACGCACATCATGCAGTGCTGCTCGTCTGCTTCTTGGCACGTCTAAACTCACAGAAAGGGGCCACCCCCACCTTTCCCTCTCTTTATGGTCCCAGCGACCAGTGTGTGTTTGTGTATGCCTCTGCTGTTCCCTGCTTTTCTGCCAGTAGGTCCATTTTATCCCCCATCAGAGAGGCTGATTGTGGAAAAAAAGGGGGGCTTTAAAGTGTAAACCACATGAAAAAACAAAGGGCTTAGGCAAATCAGATAGCTTCAACAACAACAAACACACATCCACTAATCTGCTTAGGGAAATTAATGAACAGGAGAAGAGAACACCCTAACATCCGCATCTCTCGCTCCTGCAAATGGATGGAGCGAGGGATGGAAGGATAACAATCCCGCGACCGCCGGGAGGAGTTAGTGCAGTGGATCAGGCGGAAGGTGAGAACGCTGCTGTTTACGTGTATGAGTGCGTGTGTGTGTGTGTGTGTGCGGAGGGTGGGATTAGTGGCAAGCTCCCACCAGAATCAAACAGGACTCTGCCAAAGGCATCTCTTCCCTCCCAGCCCAAACTTCAAAAACTCCACCCTAAGCTGGAAGTAGGTGTCTGTAATCCACTCTGTGGAGGAAAATCTATGCGGCAGGCGCGCTGCTCATCCTTTCATCCTCGCGCTCGTTCGGTCTTGCTCACTTTTCTCGTTCTCACTCTCCCGCATGTCCTGGGAACATAAACTTTTGCACTGTGCCCTCTCTGGGATCTCAGTGTGCATTGCTCTGATGATTTAATTATGGATAGCTTGACACACCACAATATAGAGACTGAAAAATGATCAGAACTCCTGTTATTCATTAAATTATTCTTATTTTAATAGCTGCTCCATACTTGCTGCTGCTGCTGTTGTTAAAGTTTCCATGTGTATGATTATTCAAATGTCTGCTTTTATGAAAACCAACAATAAATATTCTTAATAATCTTGTGTTCACCCAAAATTGTCATTTAGACACGCTCAGTTTGAAGATGTTAAAGAAATGTTTTGTTGCCCAGTATTTCTTTTGAATGGTTCTGTTAAACTGTTATGACTGCAGAACATTTTGTAGATAGTAGAATGTAATTATTAATTCACGTTGTGTACATTTCTCTAGTTTAGGATGGTTCACAAAAAATAAGAAAATCCTGTTATTATTTACTCATCCCATTTTTCTATCTGTAAATTTATTTTGACCATAAAATGAAAACAAATATAAACAATATATATATATATATATATATATATATATATATATTTATATTTTAGTGGTGTCAATTCATTAATCACTTCCAAAATAAAAGTTTTCTTTTGTTTACAGAATATTATGTGTGAGCAGTGTATATTTATTATGCATACTGTATATAAATACATACACATACATTATATATTCTGAAAATATTTATGTTTATACATTTATATATTCATATTCTTATATTGTATAAAAATATGTTTAATATTTAAAATATATACATGCATGTGTTTGTATTTGTATATACATAATAAATATAAAAAAATAGTAAAGAAATATATATGATAATATATGAAAAAAGTAAGCCGGCTAAATAATGATATATGTCACCATCTACAAAACATCTTGCACTCAAAACAGTATTAAAGATTCCTATTCAAAAGAAATATTGGGCAGCAAAACACATTAATACTTAAACATCTTTAAATTCTGTTCTTTTCACACAGGTCTGTCTCCGCTCATCTCATGGTTGTCCTCATTGAGAGTGTGGTGGATCGATGGCTTTTTAAATGGCTCTGTGGTTGCGCGGTGCTGAGGCTTACCGTCAGAGTGCAGGACAATCATTCTGTGCTGCTCTATTTCATGACTCCTATCCCACTTGATGGAATTTATTTTCACTTTTATACTCCCATTTCATTTTAAGTTGAATGTTACATAATAGGATGTGGATTTTAAAGGTTATGAAGGAGTTGAAGCTTTCCACAAAGGACAAGAGACATCCACAGACAAATAAGGCAAATCAAAACTTTCTCCTTTTTTCCAAGTATTAAAAGTTTGGGGTTTTATTTCAAGCAAGGACAGAAGAAACAAAATCTCAATCGACACATTCCATATATTTTCATATTTCAGCAAATCACAACCTTGGCGTCAGTCACAGTCGTGTTATTTATGTTGCATAGCTAGAGGATATTTATCCACAGGAGCACGGGGACCGGCAAGCACTCGTGCTCAAAGAGCTGTTAACAGGGGCTACTTACTAATTGTGGCGTCCCGTGGAAGAGCAAGCAAAACCTAAAGCGCTAACGTGTGTAATTATGCTGTAATTGCTGGTAATTATAGTTCTAAAGCTAGCACACCTCTCAGCAGCCTGCGGGCAGGTGTATTCTATGCCTCCCCCAACTCTAGATCAAGAGCCTAGATAGGTCTTGCATGGAGAAAACGGATTAGTTTTCCGCAGCAGCGTTCATGGAGAGTCTCTGGTACCTGCTTGTCAGATTTGTTGTGGTTTTTGTTCATTTTTCAGATGCAATTTCACACATTGAAAGCATAAACACGTAGAGAAAACACAGGAATCTTGAGGAACTCCTTCATGCAGGGAAACAGGTTAGCGCTGCATCTCTGACAAATCTCAGCACAAAAAGTGCTTTTTGTGGCTATTTGTGTCACTTCTGTGTGTGTGTGTGTGTGTGTGTGTGCTCGTGTGTGTCTGTATGACGGCTCTTTGTGTGTGTCCTCTGGTGTTTGGGAGCTAAACTGCCGTGCTGTGCTGGTCTCATTAGTGAGCCCCCACTGGGGTGCTTCATGAAGACATATGGGCAGGGAGAGAGCCCTCTGCCAGACTGCATCCTCTGAGCCTGTCAGCTAGTATCTCAGCCCAGCCTAATCCCTGCTTTAATTTACTCCAGTCCACCAGGCAAGCAGCAACCAACACCGGCCTCTGGGGTGCCTTCACTTCAGCCGCCGGTGACAAGGAATATGTAAAGGCCCAATTTCTCATCCGGCAGGGTGACACGGTGCAGTTCCGCCTGGGACGCACCCCCGGAACCGTGCCATCTCTTACAGTCAGTCATCTAGTCGCCAGGCCCTCGCTGAGCGCTCTACAGAGGACTTTTTATTAACATGTTGATCGGAGGAGCCATTAAAGTGGAAATGGTGAGGCCGGGAGGATGCGCTTATTGATTTGCAGAGTAACAAAGCCAGAGGAGACTCACGCAGGAAGATTTTTTTCTCTCCTCCCCTCACTCGCTGCAACTTTCTCTTGCTCTCTCTCTTCCTCTCCCTCTTTTTTTTTTTCATTTTAAAGAGCGACTTTGATATACTTATATGGAGTAAATCAAAAGTTCTTTTTTCTCCACTTTCTAAATCCAATTCACTCCTTATTTTCCTCAGTCTACTAATTTTCAGCAGGAATGTGCCGATAGGGAGCCACTGTTGACGGACTAAAGTAATTGCTATCAGCCTGTCATTAGACTCCGGGGGCTCTTCTCTCTTTCTCTATCTCTCTCTCTCTTTCGTTCTCTCTCACCCCACAGGGTTGAGCTCGGTCTTGCTTACAAATAAGACACTTAGGAGAGGAGAGGAATGCATTCCGTGATGGATTGGATTTTTTACGGTCAGAGCAGCTCTCCACTGCCTTTTCACTTGCTTTCTCATCCTCGCTACCATTCTCTCTCCTCTTAGTCCATATCTCTCTCTCTCTCTCTCTCTCTCTCTCTCTCCGCGCCTTTCAGAGTATCATTTGCAATTTAATGCTCACCTGGGGTGAGCCCTGACAATAGCCTCCACCGTGAAATGCTCTCGGTCTTGGCCGCATGGCTAATGAAGTTGATGTTGAGCTATTTAGGTCATTGTCCCTCTACAATAACTACTTAATGCAGCTCAGAGGGAGTGGATTGTTGGAGCGGGTAAAGATTCTATTAAGTACTTTCAAAAGGCTCCCCATTCCTCTGTCCTCGGAATACTGGACCAACTATTTCTAGGGTTGAATTTCACTTTGGGAAAGGTCTGTCATTAAAGACTAGTAGTAAATAAGGAATAATGCTACTTAGCGAGATCAGACTAACTGCGCTAAATATATAATCTTAAAAATAAACACCTTATGTAAATTATCTATAAATTATTTGAGTCTTAGCTGTGAAGATGATATATATAAACATGTATTTTAAATAACATTTGTTGAATGTGCAAAACTTTTTTTCCTTTTTTCTAAAAATTAATGAACTAATGAAAAATGTTGTTTAATGTGCAAACACTTTTGTAATTTATAGAAAAGATATATAATATGAGATACATTTTTATAAATATTAAATAAAAGTCTCTTTATGAATGTATTTTTTAATATATAGACATTCAAGAATGGGGATTCACATTAAAAGTAAGCTAATTTGCCATATATATTTATAAAAATTGTTTTCCATTTTCTAAAATAGGTCTAACTCTTTTGAATAATTGGACATATTTTATACAATATTTTAATGCATTTAATTTCATTTAATATATATATATATATATATATATATATATATATATATATATATGTATTTAACAAAACAAATACTTGATGTAACACGAATATGTCACAGAACTTAATATGAAAGTTAACTTAAATAATGAACTAGAGTTAAATGTCACTGAAGATGTGAGGTTTATGAAGGACAAGTGTTTGCCTCTGTGTGTGTGATTGAGATTGGGGAGGTCTCCACTGGATAGCACAAGTTATGAATACTGTGTTGTTGTGCTTGTGTTTAGCAAGCTGTTGGAGTTTTTAAACAAGCCCATATGGTGGAAGCCACTGAGCGAGAGAGAAAGAAAGCAAGAAAGAAGGGGAGAGAGAGCTTGTGGGGTTAAGGGGGGCAAGCAGGACTGGGACAGCACCCAGGCAGTATAGAGAGGGATTGAGGAAGGGAGCTCTTAAGCCTCCTTTCAGAAGCAGAGAAAGCCCTCCATCTGGCCGTGTCTTTACCCGGCCCAGCCTCAGCTCCACTCCCTGCAGGCTCACTGGCTCCTCTCAAGCAGAAGTAACTGCATCAATAGTGTAGAGCCTTTGCCACTCGAGAGTATTACATTTCTTTTCATGCTTGACTTAATCAAAAGTGGGGAAGTGAAATTTACACCTTTTTGATGTTCTTTTTCTCCCAACAGACGGAGAAGGACCATCTTAACCCATTTGATCTTCACAAGCACCCCACTAAACGGCCCAATATGCCCAACAGACGGAAGCAGGCTGACTGCCAGTAGCCCGGTTTAGAATACGGGTCAGCCTCAGAGTGACCCATGTGGAGGAGCAGTCACCCCAAAGAACGCTCCAGAAGGTTCCCAAAGCCATGTAAAACTGGGCCAAGCTTCTTACTGATACAACATCCCTCCGTCAGGGAGCATTTCTTGATCACAAGCAAATACACAGAAAACTGCGGGAAATGTAGGAATGTACAATATTCAAATTCTGGCCTGTACTGCTAAGCCGATATTTAGTTCCACATTATTGACGATAACTGATGCATGATCAATATTAAAACTTTTCACCTATTTTGTCTTAAAACATATATCCAGTATACTGACCAATACAACAAATGGTACCAATATCTCATGCATCTCTAAAAAAGGCCATAAATATCACAGTTCTGATGATTACATACACTATATCTTTGCAAACATTGTTTAGCATATGGCAGTGTTTAGGTGAGGTATGTCAAGTATACGTCGTGCTGTTTGGGAGGGCCTGATCCCTGCATGTGTGGGCTGTAATGCGTCAGGCTGTTTGGGTCTGGGATGCTGGTCTGCTCCTAGCATGGAAGAGGTTGCTTCCAGTTGCTAGTGGCGCGACAGTTGCTCCAGGATCTCAGTTTTAATGAGTTGCCACTGCTTGGAGCCTTTAGCTCACATAAGGCTTCCCGAGAAGCCAGCATCTGATTGGGGCCTACCGTTAGACCCTGCCCAGTGTGTCTGTGTAAGAGAGAACGTATGACTTAGTGGGGATGAGTATCGTTGCTTCTTGCCATGCCAGTGTGTATATGCAGTACGTGTGAGTGTGTGCGCACCAATGGGCCC
Source organism: Enteromius radiatus (assembly GCA_032357445.1). Classification (NCBI taxonomy): domain Eukaryota; kingdom Metazoa; phylum Chordata; class Actinopteri; order Cypriniformes; family Cyprinidae; genus Enteromius; species Enteromius radiatus. The sequence goes on from JAUCMS010000127.1 coordinate 14,431,894, forward strand.
TGCCGAGATCTGTTTACACCTCTTAATGAAGCCTGAGCCAGCAGAGTAGCTTGGCCCATTCCCATCCTTCCCCAACACCGCAAGAAACATAAGCACACATGCTCCTCCTTGGAAAAACACACAGTTTAAAGCAGGCTTTATTTCCCAAGTCTCCTCACACAGACCACGGGTCATCCGTCCGACAGCTTTTTTTAGCCCCTCCTCGGTTAGCATCTCGGCACAGCTTTTGCTCTCGCAGTTGTGGGCGAGATACATGCGTAAACAAGCAAAAAAAATTGTTGGCCTGCGATAATTAAATGCTTGTGCCTCTGCGGAAAACAACTTTTTCCCCCCTTCTGCTGTTTCAGTCGAATTTAAATTACCATTAGGAGCGCGTCCGTTGCAGAGCAGGGGTGAAGAGGGGGTTCTGGTGTGTCACTTTGTGTCGGCCTGAAAAGAAGGGGCCCCTGTCAAGGGTGCCAAAGCCCCGCAGAGGAACTTGTCTGGGATCGTGATGTCCCGACAGCTCCTCTCTGACAAGATACATAGTTTCCATTCACGGACATACGGCTTATTGGTTACTATAGTTTCCCTAATGCTCAACTGAAGGCGCTGCCTAATCTCCTCAGAATGGGTTAAAAGGGGCCGATGTTTCGAGCCTTCAAAACCACATGTTGAGAGTCAAGGGAGCAGTAAGCACAAAGAGTGTCTCTTCTGGCTTTGATGTGCCGTATCTGGGCTAGAGAGAGGGGAGAAAAGGGTAAGGAACGAAGTTGGCCCCTACACACACGGGTTAGACAGAGGTTTACAATGGCTGTGGCTGAAGCAGGGGGTCAGTGGGACAAAAGAGAGAGCGGGAGAGAATGTGAGTGGGAGAAAGAGAGAGAGATTGCACACTAATACTACTCACACGCGAAGGGCTTAGAGCTCTCAGTAGAGCAGAGGTACATTAAACAAGATTACATCTGACTGAGCGTGTTTTCTTGCCCAACATGACACACACTTTCGCTCTCTTTCTCGCACACACACACACACACATCTGCTCTCACAAAAATGCATATTCTCTTTCTCTCTCATACACACACACACACACACATACAGAGGTTCTTAAACATTAACAAACAACTCTTTTCATGCAAAATAGTGGAGAGGATTCAGTAAAATTCTTTCAGTGTATACATGTTTCTTTAGCTTCAGGCACGTTTATGTCCAAGGTGTTGATTTTCTTTCTAACTGATAAATGCATTTCAGTAAGATATTTCATGTTTAAAGCAAGCAAGCAAACATCAATAACAAATAATGAATATTATATTTACAATCAAGCCATTTTCCAGTCAACATATAATTTTGTCAAATTATGTAAAGTTAAATATCTGATTGTGTGTATTCAGAATACTTAAATGCTAGCAATGAAAATTAGCCTTAGAAAGCCAAATAATTTTATTTAAAATAAATAATTGCAATTATAACATTTTTAAATACTTAACATTCTGCAACAATGTGATATGTGGTAGACTAAACTATCATAAAATATCAAGAGTCTGAAAAGTGTGACTGAAAAGAATATGCTGTCAACAAATCAAAAAGAACAAGTGTCCATAGTTGAAGAAACATTCCTAAACCAGATAAGTCAAAAGCAACAAATGTAACTATTGTGCATAACATCTCACTAGTCAATGGACTGCTGTGATCTTAATGCTAACTTCCCCCAGTATTTGATTTCTTCTTCTACTACTACTTCTTTTCTTTTTTCTTTCTGAATATTATATTACAAGGAAAATGGGGCTGATAGTGATTCTATCCAGCTGTCTCATATAGATCTTACGTTTATCAAAGCATAAGCATTTGTGTGGACTATTGTGTAGAAACAACCTGTGAACATATGCTATATGTTGCACCCTTTCACTTCAATCCAAGTCTTCCACTTTAGAGGTTGCATGTCTTTTGCAGTTAAACATATTAACCGTCCACATGCCATGTTGTTTTAATCCACAAAACACGCACTCAGCCAGTCAAAAGGCACACTTGCTCTCTAAATTTCTCAGCAGCCAATGGTACGGCTTCCCTACTGATTGTGTGGTTTATGGCAGATTTTAAATCAATTAAGTATGTAATTTGTAACAACTGCTGGAGCTGGTTTAGACCCTAAACAATAGGGCTCGGATAACTGGCCTTTAGTACGCTCTCAATGGGCTTACATTGGACTGAATTAGCTCGCATATTAATGACCAGACACAGAGCTTCAGCCATTCACTCAGCCCAAATCTGCTTATGCAAATAGGCCATGAATTCAGTTCAAAGTAGTGTCTTTAAAAGACACGCCCCCCCTCCCCACCATCTTTCTGCACAGGGGTTCCCCCCGAGGAGAAACTGACATGAGAAAAGTTAGTACACTTGTCCTCCACTCTCCCACTCTCTTTCTCTGTGCATGATCCAGCTATCTGTGCTCTGTGTGGGTATTGTTGAATTGGTTTATATTTGAATGTGAGGTCCTTGTGACAGGGGAGAGATTATTCAGCCAATTGTGACAGTGTGTTCCAAATGTGGTATTCAGCAATGGGGGGGGGGGATAAGTCGGGCCCAACCAAGTTCATGCCCCTGCTTGAGAGAGCGAAAAAGAGAGAAAGAAAATGGGCGAAAGAAAGAAAGCAACAGAGGCATGAGGGTTCGTCATCCCCCCATACATTTGTTAAGGACCTGAAGTCTTTGTTCTCTTCAGGATGGGTTTAAAAAGGCCCTGTCATATTGATGCGATTGAAACGATATCTTCGACCACAATAGCAGCTGTCTATTTCTAAGGACAACTCAAAGCTCTATTGTTCCTTTTATTAGAAATGTTGTTTGGATACATGCACATATGTGGAATTAGAATATGTCACCTTAAGACATTCAGATGTAAAATACTTAAAATGATTCAAAGCTGCTACGCAATCAAGAGTTATGACACCATTATTCTGATACAGACAATAAAGCTCCTATTGTGTTAATAGCATTGGTTACCACTGGTTATTTATTACAGACTTCCAATCCCATTCTACAATTAAGCTCACTTGTGCAATTACTAGCTTGAATGATTCAACTAAAAATTTAAATATGCAGATTAGCTTTCTATTCTATATTTACATATTACATTTTCTGTATCATTCTATCCCTTCTTATGAGTTAAAATCTTTCAAAGATTTTAATTCATAAGAAGGGATAGAATGATCCATCACATGAAATGCTGAAATGCACTCTCACCTTTGCATATACACACACACACACACAACAGTTGGTGGCAGGTAGTCTCTCACTAAGTCAGCTCACTAATACATTGTAAACAACAATATTGGATCCTTCAGAAGTCATTCTAAAATGTAAAGAAAACAAATCATACAATTATATTTAAAGTTAATGGAAACCCAGCTCTTGTCAGCTACCTATCAATTAGTGTATGCAGATATGGTGGCTTGCAAGAAATATTCATAAAGTTATTTTTCTAATAATTTTCCCTAAAAAGGGACTTCTGTAGGATGCGGTGGCCCTGAGAGAATAATGCATTGTCATAATTATCATATCTTTTACTATAATTTTTGTGGTGTGTGTCTTTCTATGCACATTAGTGTTTGTTGTGTTTGTGTATCTGCAGTGGCGTACCTTCTCCAGTACTTCTGTGCCATCACAACAGTGACTATGGCTTGAAGATGGGACACAATGCTTTTCCTCTCACACTCTTCCCCTCTTTCTTCTTTCTCTCTTGTGCTCTCAACAACTATGAGTTCTTTAAAGTAAGTAGAGAGCAAAAGATACATAGAGACAGAGAGAGAATGCTTTAGTGGATGACAGGTTTTCCTTGGCCGTGAAATTCCCCCCACGATAATTTGTCTTTGTGTTGACGGCCTGGTAGCTCCACGCGACATGGCTATAAAGGAAGGGGGGCAGACCTGTACTCATCAGCCACCATTTCACCAGCCCTCTTGACACCCAAGCCCCCGTACCCCCCTTTTGCAGAACCCCCTCTCTAGGTCACCTCTTCCCAGCAGGAGCTGTCGCTTCTTTGCAAGCATAACCAAATAATAGGCCTTGTCACTGGCCTTGTCCTTTGTGGTATTTTTTAGCAGTAAGAAAAATGCAAAGACTCCATTGTAGTCATTAATTTTCCCATCCTTTTCCTCCGATTCTCTGCAGTCTTCCAAAATGACAAGAGCGGGAATCCCTCTCTTTCATCCAGACAATTGAATTTCTGCTTTTTAAAGTTGCTCTCTTTGTGAGGGCTCTCTATTGAGAGAGAGCACATAATGAATAACCTTCGGTGTGCATGTGTATTTATTTACATGTCATTATGTCTGTGACTAGACAGTTTATACCAAAAATAGTGCATAATTTCCTTGTAATAGCTTCAGCATGTCAACATGGATTTCGGCAGTGTACGTGGGAGGTCATTTTCAGCAGATAGATCTATTTTAAGTCATCCATCAAGGCCCAAGACAGCCATCTTGAGAGTGTGTCATTGTTTCTGTGCCATGTTGTCAAGTTAATTATTTGTTGTGTAATTAGCTTTCAATGTGTCAGGATATGTCAGATAATGTGGCCAAGTTGATGGAGAGCTACAGGAAGTTGTCACAAGGAAGAGAGAGGAGGTGACAAAAGAAAGGCTGAAGCCCCTGGTCTGATGTAAGAGCAATGATGGCTCATAACCTTCTGTATTGCAACTTTGTTGCAACATCACAAAAATTAGGTGGCAGCTTTTACCACTGGTTAAAAAAAGCACATATAAATACACACACACACACACAAAATCACAGATTTTTTTTGGCCAGATTCCGGCTATTCAAATCTTGCTTAAGCTATCAGGAATGAACTAATCAGCTGTCCCTTTGGAAAATATACTGCCTTTGAGAGAGACAGACACTACCACTGGTCAAACAGGTATCCTAACTCTATTTAATGCCTCAGTTGTGGTTTCTGGCCCAATGCAAAGCCATAAATCAGCAATTAGTTTCACCAGTTTGAGAGAATATATCAATACTTAATGTAATCTTAATCTTGAGACATTACTGTATACGACAACATACTTGGTTCAACAAAATCTACTAATATAGATTGCATGCCAAAATACACACACACACACTTGATGATTCCACTAACCTAATGAGTTTGCCAATTAATCAGTCTCGACCTTCCCCTACTCTGAAGTGCTTGTTAATATAAGCCTGTGACATCCTGACCTCTCTCAAGGGCCATTAGCACCATCTTCAGCTTGTTACATTAAATAAATATTCTCCTTTGACTATATTAATACCAGAGATAAATCATAACACACATCTCTGCCTTTGATTTCTCACTCGTCTAAATGTGTGTTTTTATGCATCCTGGTCAAGTGCTTAGACGCCCGAGTCAGTAAACAAAGCCGCATGACCACAGACCTTTACCTGCAGTGTTTCAATTCTAAAGCAGACTTCGTTTAGAAAGTTCTATACATAGTGTGTCTTATCACCATTGCCGGAGGGGAAAAAAATCATTTCCAGCATGCCGCAGATGTGGAAAAACATCACACCGATCTAGATGAATCTCGGAGGCTCTGTGTTTATTCAGCTTCCTCTCCGAGGGCGAGTCATATCAGAGACAGCGCATCTCTGCCGCCCGCCTGCCGTTTTACGTTTCCTCTTTACTTCATTTCACCCACTCCAACTTTTCATTCTCTGACAGATTGCAGGACCCCATTTAACCATTTTATTCATCTGTGCCTGCAGGCGGGGGGAGCCGTTACAGTCAATAAAAACTGAAAAAGCTTGGCAGCAGCTCGCTCCCTCTCTCTTTCTGTTGAGCCTGAAATGGGCGAATGTTATGATTGGTTAATGGTTTCCCAGGCTGTCGTGGTTCAGGGAGAATTAAATACTGCATCTGCTTTCCAAGGCGTTAATCTCTGAGTCTCACATTCCGTCTGTTCCGATGTGCACGCAGGAGATAATGTTTAAAAGGACCTGGGAAGAGCCAGGCAGGCCGCCCCGATATTGCCTCTATAATTACATAATTAACTTTTTGTCTCTAATCGTTATGGAGGTAATGGTGCCGCTAAAACAGGGCTCCTGCCACGCACAGAAAACCAAATCAAAAATCAATAATCCATAGAATGCCATTAAGAAGTCATAAGAGAGCAGTGTTTGCTTTTTTCCTCTCTCTTTTTCACTGTTCATCCCCTCATCTGAGCCAAATTAGGCTCATTTGAGCACGTAGTCTTATCTCCAGAGGAGAACATCAACATCTGGGACTGAAAGACAGAAGAACAGAAGAGCAGCAACCAGGTGCAGAGAGAGAGAGAGCGGGTAAACGGAGGCTGCAAACAGCTCAATAAATTACCTCTGGCCTCTCTTGCCGCCCATTGTCGGCCGATTGACCTGCTGCAAATGAATTCCATTTCTCCTCTGGTCCCTCCTTACTTCTAATTTACATTGTGATCATATACGTCTGAAAAATGATATCGTAAAAAAGATGAATGTATTAATTACCTTCTCTCTTATCTCCCCTCCCCCCTCCTTCTGTTCTCCTCCTCCGAGAGCTCGAACGGTGCGTAAGTATGTCACTTATTTCATCGTGACAGCTGTAATGTATTCACAAAAGTGCATCATAAATACAGAGGACCCAGGTTGGTCACCCCACGTCTGCTTCACACACCTCCAGCTCTCTCTCGCTCACACACACAATCTACAAACATTTCCTCAAGTCAAATTACCCCTTTTGGAGTCAAACGGAAATTAGGTTCTTGACCTGGTCAGTGAGGCGTAGTTATATTTCAATTCCATTTTCATGCACGGCGGAGGCATGAGGGCTGACGTGGCTTTTAGAACTGAGCCTTAACACACCTGAGCAGTGAGACCAAACCTGTGAGAACGTTATAAATAAGGCTGTCATGAGAGAGAGTGATGATTATCTCAGAGAATCGCAGCGTAAATCACACCAGATGTACATCCGATTCAGATGAAGGGTGTAAAGGTTTTGATGTGATGTAAGACATCACATCATGTGAAGAGAAAAGGAAGGAGAACAGTGCATAACCAAATGTGAGTTTAGCAAACAAGTCACGTTAAGTTACCACACAGGTCATAAAGAAGGCATTTTTTAAATTATTTTTCTGTCATTCAAAATGGATTTATTATTAAACTGTGTATGAAAAGTGACTTGCCAAAGTATTAATGACCATTATTTTAATATGAGCAACACTGATAAAATTAGAATCGTTTTAAAAGAAATGTGAAATTCACACTTTGTGACAACTCAGTTGGTTACAGTAAGTCTCATCTGGCTTTCGCATCAGAGCAAAGCACAGATACCAGAGATACTCGTCTGTTTGAAACTGACACCAGTCCTGTAGGTTAAGAATGAGATAACCATACTATCATCACAAGTTGCAAACAGATGTTTGTCTGCTTCACTTTCTGAAAACTTTTAAGTCAGTTTATCATTCTAATGCCCACTCACTCTAATTGTAGATCATTACAGCATAGCATCTTCATCAGGTAGAAGGAATATCACCACCAGGGACCATCAGGTGTGTGGCAGTCTATGTGTGTAAATGATCACAGATGTTTATATTTTGGGTTTATAAACTGAGAAGTAAAGAGATATTATAAATGTGTATGACTTCTTGTTTCCCACCGTAATGACACTCTTCACATAGGGTCTGACACTTGCCCTCGACCCCAAAACCTCACACCAGCTCTCTCCCTTTGAGGCTCCACTGATACCGAACCCTGTCCTCATCCATCCTCTGAGACCGAGCCTGTCCTATCTCCCCAGGGGAGGACACCTGGCCTGGGCGGAGAAGGGTGCGGATTGAGGGATGTGTGGTGATTAATGCAGGCTGTTTAGGGTGCTGTCAGGGTAGGGGGAAAGGGTGCAGAGCTGGGCCTGATGGATGGGGGCTGAAGCACAAGCTGATAAGACATGGCCCATGAATCTGTTCCACATCAACACTTACTTTGATCACTGACAGAATCCCAGAGATGGGTCTGTGCATCTGTCCAAACAGACAAAACACGCGCACACAAACACATACATATTCACTGACTGGTCATATGGTTTCTGTGAATGTCTCTGTTCTAGTGAACTCAATGTCTTGCTCATTTTCTTCTGTCTTTTCTTTTATTTTTTGATCAGTTTGCACATGTGAAGTGGTAATAATGAAGAGCGAGATTTGAGCAGTGTGTGAGCCATGGCAGAGCGCTTTGGCCAGTGCCAGATTCAGCAGATAAGAGATGATCCATGAAAGCTGATAGGTTCACTGACAGGAGGACAGGGGCCTTGGCCTCCACCAAGAGGAAGCATTACAGGGGCCCACGCAGCTGTCAGGACCAAATCGTCTTACACATACATAAACACACACGCCTCTAATATCTTCCATGCAGTTACCCCAAACAGTCTGAAGTCCTCTCTGTCTGTCTGTTTCACTCAGTCACCCAACACCACACACTTGTGTTTTACAGTATAGCTATCTCAGGCTAAAATCTAAATAAAGTTTGTGCTATCAGTTTCCTTTATCCTTTTCTTCGTCAAATTCACAGTAATCAGACTATTCTAATAGAATGCATGATTTATGCTGCATTCTAGGTGTATTCTATTAGGGCTGTCAAAAACACATTTATCGCACCCCCTGTCCTCCTGTATCTAAATTATGAAAGGATCTTTCATGAGCAGCTCAAGCTTGATAATGTTTTTGCGTGTTCGCTATCAGTGCAACACCAGCTGTTAAGGCTTGTTCACATTATGGACAATAACTATAATGTTTGCTATAAAGTTTTAATCATTTTCAATCTATAAGAACATGAACGTCCACACCACAATTATAATTTTGTCAGACCACTATCATCAAGATGATTGACAATTAGCTCACAATTGTTGGTATAGTTCTGTTCTAGGCGAAAACCCCCAGCCCATCCATGCAGCCTAACATAAAATCCCAGAACAGAACCTAATGTAGCAGATTTCATTACAACAGTTTATTGTAACAACATAATTCAAAATAAAGGAGACTTATTCAAAGAGAAATATCAGACAGTCAAGCACTGTAGAAGAAAGGAGGAGCTGGGGATGGAGGAGGGTAATTAGCTACTGAGCAAAGCAATAAAGCAGAACAGGCCTTATATAGAGATCCTGTGATTGGCATTGTTATCACATAGGTAGAAATGAGTAAACTGTCTGTACTAACACAATGCTTAACAATATTTAAAATATTTCCTGCTGATATATAAAACAACATGAACAGAATTCACCAGAGTTTGAAAAGCTCAACTGAAGCAAGCGTTAATTAATCATTACTAATCACATATAATTCATTTTGTAGTCCTACATAGAAACTCTTAGGTTTCACAATATTAAAAATACTAGGTGGAAAAGCAAAAATAAGCTGAGGTAGAACAATCACATTGCTTTTAATTGGGTTTATTTTAGCAGTCACTCCCCTCTGATTTGTTATACCTATTATGACTGATTCATCACACATTATAATGAGAAGAACAAATTGAAATCTTAATACTGAGCTTATGAACACATGCCTTAATTTGTGTGCAAGGGAAAGCGGTTGATTTTGAATTCTCCAAGTGGACCTATAATGATACAAGTCTGTTTAACTATAAAACAGAGATGTTCATCTTCTGAAGAACAGCAAAGTGTTCTTTTCTAATTTCATATCCTCTAAAGAAATGACTGCCCATACTAAAGAGAAAGAGGGGGGAGAAAAAAGTTGAGAGCGGAAAAGTCCCTGAGGGAAAAGGAGAAAAGAATAATAAGCTATTTAATTTACACTTTAAATTATTTTATGCTGAACAGATACACTGTGGGTCCTTACTGGTATTTAAATGATTACCAAATTATATTAATCCTTTTTCAGAGTACATTTTCCAGCTGCAGATTTGCAGCTCTAAATGAGGACTTCTTTTAAGTCAAATTACGGAGGCGTAACATTCTGAATTTCATTTACAAGTTAACTGTTCCATTTATCCACAATTAAGACTTTTTTTATGATTTTTAAATCTCCTTGAATAAAACAGCCAGCACTTACAAAAAGATGTCCTTGCTGTAGGCCCAATATCACAACTGAGGTTTGATTGTTTACTCATGTCTTCAATTTTGCATGAGACCTTGTGTTTTAACCAGTTAGATCCGCGAAGCAGGTTGTCTGTTCTAGCCTTGATCTCATTAGACCTTTCCAGCCCCTCTGTCTCTCTCAAGTTCACATCTATGGTGCTTACCACTATGATCTGACTTTAAAATAAAAGCGCATCAGTTGGAGAGCTCTGACCTTTTAATGAAAATGTCAGTGTTCCTGTTCCTGTGAGAGTCTGGGCTGTGTCTCTCAGCGGCTGAACGTTACCTCAATGGCTTCTCAGTGGACAGACACATGACCAGGGCTAATGGTACTATAAATCTTTTCTGCTTTGTTGGGATCAAGTGGACTACAAAAGATCAGACTAAACAAATAAATGGCTTTAGATCCTTTCTGCCAGTCACATTTGGCTGTTCTTGCAGAAAAACAGCATGTTGTAATTTTGCATTTGGATTTAATTGATGTCTCTGAGCAAGTGATAAGGTTTGACAACCCAGTGTGGTCTTTGTTGATAGCTCTCAGATCAAAGCATGTCTCTAATATACAGTCCAATTCCAGTGACTTCATTCTGCAATGGCACAACAGCACAGTAGCACTCACATTAATCAAATCACACCATTCAGATTAGTTTAATGGGCTTGGACTTCAGTTCGCTTCACTTCAAACACGTCAGGCTTAGGCTGCGGCCTGCTTAGACGCTGACATTTTAAAGGCAAGCGAGAGACGGGGGACAAACAGAGAGTGAGGGAGGGATGCGAATGAAAGAGCGTATGAAAAGCCTCACAAATGACTAATGTCTTTCTCAGCAGATGCCACGGTCAGACATAAACGTGATAAAAACTGTGATTCCTACGAGCGCAGCAGCGTGCAGAATTAAACCCAACTGCTAATGTGCCGTTAGAATGACAGACTCCATAGAGTGGAGCGGAAACCTTCCATCCTGCCACAGACAATTGAGCTGTGGGAGAGTAAAAGACAGAACAGACTGCAGCAAATCAGGCATATCTGCTCTGTGTCTTATAAAGCCAAGGGAATTATGGGTAATGAAGGGTGATCATTGGCCTACAGTCAGTCATTCTCTAAACGTTGTAAGAAATCAGTGTACTTTTATTACGGCATGCGCAGTTAGACTTGTAGAAGTAGAGAACCCCAAATTTGGAAATGCAGGAATAATAAATAAATCATAAAAAAAAGTCATAATAATAATAATAATTTTTTATCCAACAAGCACAAAATGTTGGATGAAGCAATGATTTCATTATACACATCAAAAATTATACTACATCTGTGAAACAAATATGATTTGACTATTAACTACTGTATATTAAAAAAATGCTCTTGATTTTAACTAAATTTGTAAAAACTCTCTTTTTTAGCTTTTTGTATCTATTTAAAATTAAGAAAATAATAAATAAAAAATAATACAAATATAATAATGTTTTAATTGGTTTAGCATATTTTATTGGTTACAGGATATATGTTTAAGAAAACTAATCAGAATAGAGTTCTATTCTAAAAATAGTATTGAAACTTCTGGTTTCAGCTCCATTCCCATCTACATGGATACAATTGAATACCATTGTAAATCTTTATTGTAATTTCATTGGTTTTAACTGTATTATTAGATATTCCTTTAGATATCTAAAGCTGTGCACATTAAACTGTTTTTACATGTTGTTGTAAAATGATATGTTATGTACTGTGACTCTTGGTTGTTCACCTTTGGGACAATGTAAACACAGAATTAGCCACCTCAATGCTTACAAAAGTGTCATGTTACTCCTCCAGCCCCCATGTTGTACATTTTTAAGACTATTAAAGCCCTCTGACATCACATGTCCCGCTGACAGGCCCAAGACAGTTCTCACCAACCACTAAAGGCCAAAAGGTCATAGACTCTATTCATTTTTAATTGGCCTAGAATCATTTCATATTCATATTGTGACAGAATGAAGATGGGATGTTGTCATAGTAAATTTGAGGTGATGTCAAAGTGCAATTTAAGTACAATAGTGAGGGCTCACCCAACCCCCCAACACACTCTTTCTCTCACACACACACACACACACACACTCTTCCCATTCAGAGTGTGCAATGTTTATATACTATGAAAATGAAATATTCTGAAAATAAGTTCTACATAATAAAAGCACAGTTAATCTTTATGTCGAGCATTACTGTTATTCTCTTTATCGACTGGGGCAGTAGTCAGTCTGTGCTCAGATGGTACATGGATGTGAAGGGCTGACAGTGTATAATTTACCATTTGTCTAGGTCAGCGTGTAAAATCAGAGACATAGACTCTGACAGGCTGGAGGCCCCTGTGGAGCCCCTGCTGAAACTCCATCAAAACCCTCTGAGCACTTGCACACAGCTGTGGTGTGCACTCAGATTGCACATAAACATTTTGACCTGGATATTGGTCTTTCCTGCTAGTCAAAACAAAAGAATCAAACAAAAAAGAAAAGAAAAAGAAGTTAAGGCAACATTTAGTAACATTAGTTGATGCATTTGGCATATATTACCAAAAAATAACAAGGTTTTTATTCATTTTTTAAAAATAAATAATATTTTTGTTCAGGAACGACATGTTAAACTGATCAAAAAGACATTTATATTGTTACAATTTTTTTTTTTTAATATACACTGTACTGTCTATTTCTTTCACTACAAATTCAAGATTAACAAAAGTGTTATTTTATAGTAAATTATATTTAATGCAATAATTAATGTGAAAGAATATAGCTAATTTCTATATATATTTTTGGTAATAATTGCACAATTATTATGTACACAAATGATCATAAGGTAAGATGTGAACAGAACAGAGTAGAGGACTGCAGGAAAGTCCCTTTAAGGCAAACCTGTTCACTTGGCGGCCATATTTGTAACGCCCCCAGGCAGCTATTTCCAGCCATGGAAGTGCAGATCTAGCAGCTTGAATGGGAAATGACTGAAATCTCTGTTGGTCAAGATTACATTTCAAACACATATTTTAAAAAAAGGACTAAGATCTGGTGACAAAGATATTATAAAACATACTTTATAAGAATCAATATATAATAAATGCTTCTGAAATTGATCTTAATATTACACTGTACCACTGCGCTAATTTTAGTTCTACTGTACAGTTCCTCCTAATTATGGCTCCTTGGGGAACAACACCCACCCCAAGCCGGCCGGCAGGGGAACCCCACCCGGAGTTGCAGAGGTCTAGGGGAATGAGACTTGCGTCATGCCCCGTGTGTCCAGGGCCGAGGCCCAGGGGAGAGAGGCACATATCCTCTATACAGACAATAGAGCTGGAACACTGTCAGGAGGAGTCACAGCAGGACTGTACCAGACTGTGTGTGTGTGTGTACACATGAAAATCTCTTTGTTTCACTGTATATTAGTGAAACTGCTGTCTGTCTGTCTGTGTGTGTGTGTGTGTGTGTGTGTGTGTATGTGTATGCTTTTGTGTGTTTACACACTTGTGTATGTGTGTGCTCAGCAGAACCAGTGGGCAGGAAACCCTAACAGTGAGCCCGTTACCCCCTGCTTGCACTGACAGGATACACAGCCTGCCAAGCCCGCACAGTAGGTGAGCAGCCATTATGCTAAAGCTAGGAAGTACAGATCCGAAAAGTGACCACCCTTCAGAGAGTTTCTGCTGAAGCATGTGTTAAACTAATGAATGTACGCAAATCAGTGTTATTTTAAGAATACCAAGCCTTTTAGCAGAAGCCAAAATGTTTTAAAAATGGGACTGAGAGCATCTGTCATATGCCATATATATTTTTTTGGTTTGTCTTTGTAGTAAGGTGTGTGTGACACAGACTGTAGCCCCTGTGGCTTTTGCAAGGCGACTTAAGATAAGAGCTCCCTGACTGACTCAAACACAATGCCCACTGTGGCAGAGGAAGAGGGGGGAGAAAAGAGTCTTTTAAACCCACCATGTCTGCTGTTGTCAGCACAAGTTCAACATGATTAGATAAAAGACTGTTTTCACTCACTTTGTGTACCGGTGTGGATACACTCATAGAGATATGACTGTATAACAGATGTAGCTTACCGTAAAGTACGAGGCAACTCAATGCTTTCACAAAAAGGCCATTCCCAAAAAAAAGCTGTTAGCAGAGAGTATAAGCAATGGTCACTCCTGTCTGGGCAGAGGTAAATTTCCAGCAGTTAGAAAACATTCTGATATATTGATATGGTGCTATATTTTCATTTCTTATGATAAAAATAGAAAACTGTTGAGGAAATTTACATTTCAGTTCTAGTTTAGAATCATCCATATTAAAATCAAAAGTAATTTAGTAAAATGTTATGGCCATAGCTCTGTAAACAGGAGAACAACAACCATAGCCCCAGACCAAAAAAACATATATATACATGTATATATACATATATACATATACATAGTTCATTTTGCAATCTGCACAGTATTTCACCATATGACTTCTGGTCTGATACACTCTGAAAAAAGGCTCAAAATCTTTCACTGCTTTTCAAAAAGCTACTGTTTAGGTATGAAATATGTACCTTTAAGGAATTAATATGCATCTTTTAGAGGTAAATAAGGTACAAAAATTTACTTTTTGAAAAGGTACCGCCCCAGTGACAACTTCTGTGCCTTTTTTTAGTGTACAGTAGCGCCGTGTGAGGAAATGACCAAAAACTGCTGACCCGGAGAGATCTATCTTCATTTCAAGCCTTCTCTGAGACATAATACACTGACATTTAAATTTGCACATTGATTGTATGATAAATTCAACTTAGGAAAAAAGGAAATGCAGAGAAATATCTCATTACAGTTTTGTTGTAATGTTTAACATTAGTATGCTTCTCATGTACTGAATACACACTGTTAGACAGTTTTGAAAACTCTGAACTATTGTGTGCACGGTGTGTGTGAGAGAGAGAGACAGAGAGGGTATGTGGTGCCCCGCAATAGAACAGCTGCTGCTGGCTGTTGACAGACAGTGTGTCCCTCAGACAGAAGAGCTTGTACTTGTTGTGTTAACACTAACCCTACACAATAATCTGGCCCTTGTAAAGCAGGTATCGCCCGCACAATAACATCATTGTCAAACATGCTAATGAACACGGGGAGGGGCCCTGAATAAATTTAGATGGGAGAGAGAGAGAGAGAGCGAATGAGGTATAGAGAGAGCGATGGAAGGAGGGAGGAACAGAGGGTGAGAGGAGGGGGTTGAAGGGCATTGTGGCTTGTTGTTTCGCATCACTGAACACTGGAGAGTTGTCTTATATCCTCACAATACAAATTAGCCTGAGCCAAAAAGAGTGAGAAACTAAAGCAGGCGACAAATGTGAAGTTTTAAACCGCCTGCACAATGGATTGCTCTGCCCTCTCTCTCTCTCTCTCTCTCACACACACACACACACACTTCAGCACTAAAATGGGGTGAGCGAGAAAGTGGCAGTGTTGGTCTTTCTCTAATGAAGCAAGCCAAGATTCAAGTCAATAGAGCAATTCATTAACAAATCAAAGTCCCAGGGGTGCGAGTGCGTTTGAGGGAGCCCTCCTCCAGATCGGCTGTCCATATGCCCGGGGTCAGAGTGCCCTCCCGCTTCACACACACACACACCATTCAGCGTACACACACAAAACCGTTAGGGTCGCCCGTTATCTGTCGACTTGAACACAAACACAACAGAATTTCCATATGGTCCATGAAAATAGATACGATGCGGTTTGCTTTTACTTCCCACGACCCTTAACTAAACACACACACATATATACACAAACACACACGCCCCTGACGCCATGGCGAACGCTGGTAGTCATAAGCGAGAGGAAGGGATGCTGATGTGTCAGCTCCGTTTTTAACGCTCTAGCTGTCACCTCAATTCGCGAATCACCTGCGTTTCTTTCTGCTACAAAACTTCATCTACCTCAAGAAACATATTCTGCATTCTTGCTCCTTCATTTTCTCAACATCTCTACTCTCTGTCTCCATCCTTTCACTGAGAGGCAGCATAGCTGTCAGACCATACGAACGTGAGGGTGGTACTGATGCATATGTGTGTGTGTGTGTGTGTGTTAAAGGCACATAGAGGCAGGATGAGTTGCTGAAGAGGATTTAGAGTGGAGGGCCCTTCACACTACTCTTTCAAATCCTCACAAATAAAGCTCTTTACAGCCTGAAAGTGGCCCCTCGGCCCTCTCCAGGCTCAGCCCACTCAAAGGCCCAACATGATTGTCATGGATATTACACCACGCAGGCAACAACAGAACGCGGAGACAAGTGTCGATCGAGACACAAAACCCGAGCAGACTTTTCCGCCAGGCAGGCCAGGGAATGTTGACGGGCCGGTGAAAAGGTTGTTTAACCTTTTGAAAGTGAATGGAGAGACCCTGAAACAAATGCAGTGTGATAGACCCTATACCCACAGGGACACTCCAGAAACACTAAACCCTGTAAGAGAGACAGGGCAAAAGAGACGGATGAAAACACGATTGGATAACAAACGGTGTGTGTGCCAGATCCTATCGACTGAAATTCTTCACATTTAGGAGCTTCAGTGTGAGGAATAGGCGCCGATGGATTTGAATGTCTGTCGACCTGTAAGACCGCCGCTGTTCTGAAGGCCCAGCCCGAGTCTTTTTTCCCTCACTCTTTTACTATTTTCAATAAAAGGTTCAAATTAATAAATGTAAAAATGTCATGTGGTGTAAGAATCACATTTCCCTTACACCTTGAATACATGTGTATTCATCTTACTCGTCATTTTATTTAATTTTTTTAATTAAGGTATGCAAATATGAATTTATGAATATCATTATGACCTGAACTAACTTTGCCAAACCATACAAGTTTAAATTAATTCTTTTAAGAATTACTAAGCCTGACATAGCCATGAAGATAATGTCCAGGATGATTTCAAATTATTAAAATGAGTTATCTTAAAATAATGTCACTTAATTAAAATTGTAAACTAAATAAATCAATCAATTAATTTTTTTTTTTTTTTTAGAATTTTCAATTATAGCAGAAATACTGGAGGCCTTTGAATCAAAAGACTAAGAGCCACATCTCTGTGATATAATTTCTAAGTGTTTCAGTTTTTTCTGTTTGTTAAAATATAATTCAGTAAATCAATAAATAAATCTTTATTAAGAAATATAGAATATTATGCATGAAGTTCATTATTGTATCAGGAAAGTTTAATTGAATTATTCATCATAGATTATTTCATAGAAAATTATATTTGACCCTTAAACTTGCTATGAAAACAAAAATAACATTAAAATCTGGAAATTCAGTTTCTCCAAACTTTGCAGGTCTAAAACAAACCTTACCAAGTTTCAGAAAGCTCTCCACTTGTCTTCACTAGAAGAGGTGACAAAATTAAAAAAAAAGTCATTTAAAATGGTAATGACAGAGAATGCAAATGATTTCACTTTGTAATTAAACTTTGCTGTAAAACAGATATTGCTGCGGTTGATTTGGAAAGTGGGGCATGTGACAATTACCGAGCGGTTAATTGCGAAGCTGCTCAGCATTGCTAATTGTTCCGTGAGGATGGGTGGAATGAGTTCTTGGCAGAGGCACTCTATCAACATGACCAGAGCTGTGCAGAAGCACTTCAGCTCAGACGAGTCACCTGAGAACCGTCGCTCACCCCCTCCTTCTACCTGACCAATGGGCCAGAACCAAGCAGTCTGCCTTTGCATGGTACTTTACTTACTGTGGGTTATAGCTGCGAATGAATACAAGTCAAGAGAGTAGAGTGAGTGAAGAAGGTCAAATATGAGGTACAGCAGAGGAAAACTATAATAACTCTTTACAACATGCAACACCAAAAAGTTAGCAAAGGCCTTCTTTATATCAAGAATAATTTTGAAAAGATTAAAATAAGCTATCATATTATTTATGTTTAGGTTATTAGCATATTATGATGAGTGTATTGCGTTTTGGGTTTCTTTAAAGTAGTCAACATTTGAAGTGGATAAAAAAAAAAAAAAAAAATCATCAAAGTTGTCTAAGACCAGAACGCATTTTGGTTTTAGGTTTTAGAACAACTCTGATGAAAGGTTTTTATCCACTGGAAATGTTGACTATAGTGTATTTTTGCTCAGCCTTATTTTATTGTAAAATATATACTGTAAAATCCTTAAAACAAGACAAATGTAAAAACCAAAAGTAAAGAGATTTATTTTCAGAAAAGGAGAGAAAAAAAATGAATGGCCAACAGGAGAACATTTTCATTCAAAGTACAAACAAGTTAATTCATGACATAAATTAATGTTATGGGGTTTATATTTAAAATGGTCAAATATTGGAGTTCTAATTTTAAGCATTTGTCCGATATAGAGCCGTTTCCCGAACAGGGTTTAAGACTAGTCCTAGATTAAAATAAATGTTAAGAGCTGTCTAAACTGGAAAAGGCTTG
>JAUCMS010000127.1:14450456-14469737 GCA_032357445.1 Enteromius radiatus
CTAAAAATTCTTAAATGTCCTAAATTAGCAAAGGTCTAGTCCTGGCTTAATCTAATTCCTAACCGGGAAACCGGCCCCTAATGTTTTATACGAAGACTTAATATGAAGCTTGTTTCTATACTTCATTATTACAGGTTTATTTACAAAGAACATATTTGTGAAATTATTATTGTATTCCACGTTTAACCATTGCTTTCCAAGCAGTCTGTGATTGCATAAAAATACTGATTTAAATTTAATGTAAAAAGTCATGGATCTGTTTGTAGGCGTCTCACTTCCATTTTCACATGCATTGCTTCCAGAAATGACAGCTAAAGATGAAGTGCAAGAGGTCATTTAGTGTAATGTTCTTTCAATAGGTGGACGCCCTGTTAAAAGGCAGCACATGCAGTAGTTTGGGAGGAGTTCAACTGTGTTTGGAATGTGCTGCGCTCAGCTCATGCACTGTGAGCTAATGCAGACACAACTGCTGTTTAATGTCAAGAGGGTGTGTGTGTGTGTGTTTGTGTGAGATGTGCATTGAGATGTTCTTGTTTGGGAAAAAAATGCTCTAGCCACAGCAACTGCCAATTACACCTGCAGCAGACGACAGAGAGAGAATTGAATAGTAATGCACTTGTGTGTCATTAATGGGGTTGGTGCAGTCATCTGAAAATGTAATTGGTGAGGTTACTCTAGCTCTATGGAGTCATTATCGCACCGTTGGATGTCATGTGTCCGTGTGACATAATTTACGGGAAAATGTCAGTTTCAACTACTTTCGGTATCCTAGAATTATATATATATGACTAATCAAGCTGCATTGAAAACCCCTGTCAACATATCATTCCATATATATGCTATACCATACACCTTTGAACTGAATAAGGAAAGGTAATGAGGAACGAAAGATAGGGGGTAGAGAAAAAATACAGATGGTCAATGCATGTGACAGGCCTGTTTGATGATGTTGAGTTGTAATTATGCAGGTGGTAACAATGTTGGTTGACAGAACAGATGACAAAGGCCAATGCATCATTCTAATCAAAAAACAAAACGCAAAAGAATGTGTGAGTCTGGCAGGTGTATCATTAATAACATACGTCTAAGGGCCTGTAGGAGTAGGAATGCTTACATTAAGCATGCACACACAAATTTGCACACACATACGCATATACAACAATGCTTGCTGCTTTTCAGGAGAGGGAATTTTCTTCTGCTGAACCTCCAGGATCAGGGCAAAAAAAAATAAAAAATCTTATTTTTTCGTGGTTTTACTGCCTGTATTAAATGTAAATAAAAAGATAATAGAAAGAAATATTGTTGTCCAGTGTTCTGATTGACAATTAAAGACAATTAACTGGATCTGTATAGTGAATAACAAACATGATGAATGACTAACATGATGTGGCTTTTTAGTGAACTAAAACCACACAGTGTGAAAAGTGCAGTACATTTGCTGACAAATTGACTCTGGTTCTTATTATTAACTCAAAAGTATGCACCACGACCAGTGTAGTCTTATTCATAAAGAATAAATTACTATTATGATTCAGTTCTTTCAGTAAATGTGTCTGATTCATGAATTAATGACTACGATCTGGTTCTTTTTAGTTAATCAAAAACGCACACCATGACCACTGTAATCTGACTTTCACGATTCAGTTTAGTGATTCAAAAACATAGACTATGACTAGTGTATGTTATATACCTTTATATATACAGTATATTTATTTACTCAATCAAAAACATGTGTCACAGTCATTGTAGTATGATTCACAAACAAATAACTGTCATGATCTGGTTCTTTTTTAGCAAATTAAAAACATACACCATCATAGTCAAATTCACCAAAAAAAAAAGAGCGAGTCACTATGAGTACTTTTATTGAATAGTTAAAAAACACATGGCATAAATATACTACCTTACATGTGGTATGCAACTTCCTACCAAAGCATACTGAATTTTGAGCTTTCAAGAAGGAGAGCACAAGAAAGAAAATGACAACATTAGGTGGGCCACAGTGACTGCCTTCTGACCGGGCCTAACAAGCAACCTGACAGGCTGCAGCTGGGGTCTGCTTAACAACTCTGAGGGTGCGTGTGTATTTGTGTGTAAGACATTAGAGCTTTATGCTATAACTGTCTCATTAGCATGCAATGGTCCACCTCCACTTCCCCTTTCTAGACAGGCCAACATGGCTCAGACCAATCAGAGGGGCTGGAATCGAGCACACAAGAATGCGATTGGTACATGTGGCCCCTATGGAGGGGAGAAGTGTCACATTAAGGGCGATGATGAGACAGAGGTCAAATGTAATGGTGACCTCAGGAGCAGGAGCAGTGATGGTCTTATTATTAGCTCATGACAATGAAGCACAACCCTGCCATCAACGCTTTAATAAGACATGTCATGTATACGCAAGACAAGAGGCTAGTCACCAAGGCTCCTAATGCAAACCCTTAAATTAAAGCACTACCTGTCTGCACCTCAGAGAACTGCTATGCTAATGTGACACAAGTGGGTGTTTTGCTAATTGTATGAAAATATAGAATTCATCTGATTAATTCAATTAATTAGATTAATTCTAAGATTTAACATGTATCTAGTGAACCGTTTTCAGTGTTGTACTAACTCAAGCAACACAACTGCCACTTTTACGAATTTAAAATTTATTTAATATATTTTTGCAATTTTTGGATTATTTTTAAAAACAAATCTGGCCATGATTACTTTGCATGCTTCAGATGAGCATAAAGCTAAAGCTAAATACAGTCAAAGTTTCCAGTATGTTTTACTTTTATGCAAGGGCTTAACGTACACAAGAAGAGTGCCTGTTACAGTTTCTTTGATCATGGCTAGAGGTTAAACAATTTTTATCATTATGAGAAAATAAAGATGCAAAAAAGGTGCAAGCTCAGCTGACTGTGATGAGTGAGGAAAACAACCGAGCCAAACTGTCCATCGAACGACCTCCAAGCCAAGGTCAAGGGGAGTTATCAGACGGTGGCCTGAGCAGACATGTCAGCTTGACTGATGTTATCAGGTGGGTGATATTAGTGCAGTATTTGGCAAAATCTAATTGAAAGGAATTATCAGATAATCCCATCTGCAGCAAACACTGCAGTACTAAACACACAGAGCACATGAGGGTTTTCCTTGTAAAATACGTAATAAAAATCAGGACCTCTTACCTGGTGTTAAAGAGAAACCGAGCAAACCACACTATTATGAATCAAAACCAGAGTCCCACTGGATCTAACACTTACACAAAACCTTCTTTTCCACCACCACAAATACATTAGTAGCCTTAACCTGTAACAAAGTTATGTGTAAAATCTAAAATCATAGAAATGACGAAATAACAAACATAAAGTAACAAAATCAAACTAAAAATGCTTTAAGTGCTATGCAGATGTCCCTATTTTTTATATATGGCATGACAAAATATCCTCTAAATTCATATCCTGCCATTCCACATGGCATTTCATTGAATGGTTACAAACCTATTGTTGCCTTAATCTAAATAGAAGCGTCTCCTTTACCCTTCCTTTAGGGATAAGATGCACTGGAAGAAAATAGTGTCAGTCAAAGTGAAGGTTGCCTCCTGACAACCAAGAATAGTTTATTCAAATTAAGCAGGTGGATGGGGGGCAGGGGGCAGAGAGAGAATTATGGTTTTGAATACAAAACTAGAAATTCTTTAAGCAGAGATAGACTGCATTCATTTAAAAAAAAAAAAAGAGTAAATGTATTTTCCGTGCTAATGGACAGCAGATGCTGTCGGCTGAAATATGTAACTCAAGCTTTTGCGCTTGCTATGTAGCACATGCTTTTTGTCCAGAGTTTACAAATTGTAGGTACAGTGTCCTTGACGCAGTCTGGGCTTAAGCCACTGTCATGGTTAGAAGATATAGGACAGAGTGAAGAAACAGATGATCTTGTCTTGACATGAAGCCATACAACATGTTGATGGATTTAAGGTGAGTGCAGATGATCGTCTTGATGATCCACAGCAGCTCACCCCTGGAGTGGGCAGATGCTCTAGACAGACACTGATGGATGAAGTGAGAATAGACTCAGTGAACAAAGTGTAAATGTGGATCAGTTCTGTCTGGAGACGGCTGAATTTACTTTTTAGAAAACTTGATAAGTTTCCATTTCATTTTGCAATTATGGTGCTTCAGCTGTTGAGGAATGTGTTGAATCCCCAAATGAGCACTATCACTCCAGGAACACTCTTGCTTTGAAGAACATCATTTATACATTTCTTTGGGAAGACAGATGCTAACGCTTCAGGCCTAAAGTTATTCAAGCTACATACGTTTTAACATAGCAATGACAACGAAAAAAGTATATGAAATACGAGTTACAAATGTCCTGCAAACATGATAAACCCTTTAAGATCCAATTTATGAATTAAGACCCATTTGCAGCGCATGGGAAAAAGTGTGATATTATAAATACTTGACTTTTATGTTGTTACTGAAGCCAGACAATTCTTGAATTATTATCCAGAGAATATTGACTTTGTATTAAGTTCCCTTTTTCTACTCACTTTCAGAGATGCATGAACCAGAAGAGAATCATTTTCAAATTCAATTTACATTTATTTGTATAGAGTGTTCACAATAAATATTGTTCCAAAGTGGTTTTCCTGTAAACTTATAACAAAACAAAGAATCTGCAGAGCTCTGTGGATGTTTTCAGATTACCCTTTTGCCCAGCATTCGTTTTCTTGTGCTCATTTGAAACTTCTGATGAGCTAATCAAATTAACATGAATACTAATTATCAGAAAATAGAAGATAATTTTGTCAGTTTAACTTGTTTTTATTGAATATTTGAATTTAAGTATTCGATAAAGCAATTTTAATATGATATAATAACTTGAATTTAATATATTAAAAAATACAGGGGAAAAAAAATGTATTTATTAAAAGATTTGTATTTATTTATTTATTTATTTTTTGTAAAACTGCAGTGCAAACTCCTACATATCTGAAACGACATACTACTATGCACAGTTGTTACATTTAATGCCTTTGCGTTTCTTTTTCTCACTGTTTTTTTCCCCCCTCAGGAAATATAAAGGGTTACATTTGGTGAGAAGTAGTGTGTGTGAG
The DNA here is from genome assembly GCA_032357445.1 of Enteromius radiatus. Taxonomy (NCBI): domain Eukaryota; kingdom Metazoa; phylum Chordata; class Actinopteri; order Cypriniformes; family Cyprinidae; genus Enteromius; species Enteromius radiatus. Next base: position 14,455,561 of record JAUCMS010000127.1, read on the forward strand.
TATGAGCCAGTCCCTAGTGTCCTTGGAAACAGCCCTTAATCAACCACCCTGGTATTCCAAGTGCACCCTCATCAGTAGCCAACCTCCATATGGTCACTGCAGCAGCCCCAAAACAACAATCAGTTGAGGAAACATTGTATCAAAACACATCAGGACGACACAAAGCAGAGCAAATGATCATCTAGTGGTTCCTGTCTTGGACAGTTGATCATCTCCAGAAAAGCCTAACATTATATATTATATTCACAGCTGTCACTGTCACATTCATCCCACTGTCTCTAATACTGGAACCTGCTCACACTCGGCCCGTCTCTGAGTCATGGAGCAAAGCTAGACTCTCTTTCCTCTCTGTCTCACCCTTCATCTGCTTTCTGTGTCTCCTTCCAGGAGGTTTGCAATTGCAGCTCCTTATACCTCTCAGTCTGTTATTTTTATCTGTGCGCTTGTACCAGGATGTTGTGTACCAGCATTCGGGACTAACACACACACATTTCCATGTGCACTGAGGGAGTGTTTTTTAGGAAGTCAGAGTTGATGTGGTCAGAATGACCCCACAGCGGTTGGCTAATGAGCGCACTGGAGTCAAACCAACATTCTCCAAATATACACACCTTCCTACTGCTATCCTCACACACACACAGGTCAAGCGCAGAACAACACACACACACTTTAAGACACATTTACCTCCTCTGTCCTGTGCGCACCCACACAAGTCACGTACGCCACAGGTCCAGAGACACACACACACACACACACACACATTTACACACTCCCACAGAATTATGAAAGTCAGCACAACAGTGCCATGTACACATCTTTGATGTAGGGTTAGTTTAAGGATAGGCCGTCTCTGAGGATAGCTAAGGCTGATTGCCAACATCTCTGATACAATAAGGATCTGTGGTCACATGATTTACAGGAATTACAAGATGTAGGATTTACAAATAAGGATGTTAGGTTGTGGTCATTAGTGTCTGGTAATGTACGGCAGTGGATCCAAGTACCTTTGAAATCTAAACAGTGCAAATTCATATCAGATATATATTTTTAATATAAAATAATATTTTAATAATAAAATATATTATTTGAATCATATTATATATGTTGCTGATTTATGTTCTTATATTTCCTAATTTGTTTTCACCTAAATATATGTATATTGTCAAAAAAAATTAAAAAATATAGATTAATTATAATTTTCTGATGTATATTTAAATATATAAAATTTGCCAAAAATATATTTTTAATATAGTTTTGGGAATGTTTTTTATAGTTATTTATTTCATGCAAGATAAATATATGAATGACATACATTTCAAAACATATATTTTACATTTATATCAAATAAATTCTAAGATGAAAAGTTAGTAAATATGTGGTAAATGTGAGATGTTAAGACTAATCAGATACTTATTTACAAATTAGGTTTATGTGATGTGTAATCCAGTCCAAAGTCTTTGTTTTGAGCTATTTGTAATTCAGGCCTTCCAAATGTAAATGTGTTGTTGTCCAAAGAAACTTTGAGGTGGTAATGGAGGTACACACACACACACACACACACACACATACTTACTTGTTCTCATACAACACGCAAACACACACAAACCAGTCTCCAGAGGTCTCTCCAGCACTCACACACAGAACCATAGGGGGGTCAGGTCAGTTGAGGTCGTCCCTGTCCAAACAAATAAGAGCTATTCTTCCACCACACCAAGCCTCTGAGCTTTCCACTAGCAGTGCGATTCCCACAGGGACACAGAGAAAGACGGACAGAGAGAAAGAGGCCTGGAGAGAACTCAAGAGAGCTGAAGAGGAGCAACAGGAAAATGAAGAGAGAAAGAAGAGAAGAAAACAGGAAAGAGAGAGCTAGAGATGCACTAATGTGCTATGGATAGAGTGATGTGTCCATGGTTTCTGTAAATGCTAGGGCTTGTGTTTGTGTCTCTTGCCATAATAACTGTTAAATGTGGTTGTCTCCACGGTACACAAAGCTGGACCAAAAGCAGCAGCTCTGTGGTTCTCCGATGCATTGTTCCCTGCAGACTTTCCTGAAGCCTCGCTGACAAACAGCAGAAAACGGATGCATTTAAAAACCCTTAGATGACACACAACTCACTAAACAATGGCCTGGAGAGTCATGGGGACATGGAATTAAACAAAATATACCCATAATGGAAGAATGGGGAGCCAAAAGAAAAATGAACTCGGTTAACACTTTTTTCCCCTACATTTCGTGTTGTGTCATATTTTTCCACACTAAACAAATGGGCCCAATGGGGCAGCCATATTTGATCAGAGCACTAGGAGTGGTAAATAATGTGGTCTGCTGGAACCATCTCGCTGGCGACACAATCAAAACAAGTCTACTGCCCAAGCAAATAAAAAGAGAAAGTGAAGTATTTGTGTAGCACTGCCATTAGTTTGATTATTCACATCTAGCACATCTCGACTAGCATAGCAGACACGGAGAATGTACAATAGCTCAAGATGTTTATACCTTCAAATTGACTTAATTTGGTATAGCGTTTACATATACATCATAGTCTTTTGTATCTATGGTGCTTTAGACAAGTTGTAGTGTGGAAATGCAGTGAGAAACATCAACAAAACAATTAGGGCTAGCAGTGAATGCTCCACACGTCACCGCATTTGTGTGACCTCAAGCCATAATAATGAAGTGCATTTTCCTTTCCCACGTGCGCATGTCTGCATGTATGCTCTCATATATCCTTCACCCACAGTCAGAGTCTTTACAAGTCTTTTGGCCTAATTAAGCAATATGAAGCATGTTTTGAAGCTGAAAAGAGCAGACTACTGACCTTCTTATAAGGACAAGCTAAGCGAGCTCACTGGGCCAGACCTGTCTGTCAGTCAGAAATAAGAAAAAGACTGAAAGAACGAGCACTGTACAGCAGAGACATCAGATCCTCCTCATAATTGGTTTCGTTTAAAAAGGCCATTTTCTCTATCAACCTGAGATTTGCTGCTGCTAGTCATGCTAATTCTGTATTGATAATGGAGCCAAAGTGCCAATATTTCTGAACAACAACAAAAAAAAGATTGTAGAATAATTATCACTTCTGTTTTCAATACAGTCTAAAGCACAAGCAAACAATTTTAGCTCCTCCACAAACATGACATTTTGTGTTGATGGTTAACTATTAAAATCTTGAAAGTAATGCTAATATCATTGTTTGAAATTGTATTGATTGTTTTAATTAGTGTTTAGAATCATGTTTAGAAAGGATTCAGGGACCATCTAATGCTATTTTTGCTACTACAAGTTGGAGACTACTAAAACAATACATTTTATAATGCTTAAGAAATTACTGCAACACTAGTCTAATAACAAAATGTTAAGGAATCCCCCCCCCCCCCAAAAAAAAAAAAAAAAAGATGAAAATGTACTCTCAGACCATTCAGGTCCTCTACTCATAATACTTTTTTCCCAGTGATTATTGAAATGTTTTTATCAGCTGTTTTGACTCTGATGGCATCCATTCACTGCAGAGGATCCATTGGTACTCAAGTCTACACCAATGAAAGTTCATTTTCAGGACATTTTCATTTTTATATAAACTATTTTAGGATTAAATTAATGGAAAATACAACACACACAATATTTACTGAAGTGGCAAAAATATGGAATATATTGTGAATATGGCTCCAAGCTCAACCTTTCTGAGTACGGGTGCAACTGCATCCTTGACATATTTGCCACCAATGCCTGGGATTTTCGTTACTATCAGATGCCTTCTGGACTCAGTTCTGTTCCAAACTGTATCTAGAAGATTATGTCAAGCATCTTTACTGCTGTCCCTGCAGGGGTGATATACCTCAACAACATTGTGGTACATGGCCCAACGTCTGCCCTCCACAACAACTACCTGCACCTGGTGCCTGCTTGACATGTTTACCAAATACAACCTTACCCAGAACAAGTGCATCTTCTCTAAACCTGCCACCGAGTGTTTCTGATTTCTGAGAGCCTCAGGCCACTGCACTCAGGAGTGGAGGCTGTACAGCGCCTCCTGGAGCCCACCTGACCAATTCAGCCTCTTTCCTTTTCAGATGACCTATCAATGCTTCTTCCGACAGCAATCAACAACCACAGTGCTACTGTGTGTTACTGACAACTTGCACAGGTTACAGACACTGTAACATGAATACATTTAAAGAGCATTGTAAATACTGAAAAAAAAGTGTTCTTTTGAACTTTGTATTCATAAAAGAAATCTTGAAAAAAAATGCATCACATTTTACACAAAATTTGTATACAGCATGGTTTGAAATAATTTTTGCAGCGCAAAGTCAGTATATTAAAATGACCATGTGAAAATTTGAATAATAGATGGTAAAAATTTTGCTTTTCTATCGCAATTAATAACATTTTACAATATATGAAAATAGAAAACAGTTATTTTAAATTGAAATCCTATTTGACATTATTCCTCTTGCTACTGTATTTTTGATCAAATAAATGAGGCCTTGATTAGCATAAGAGGCATCTAGTGTAGGCCTATATATTATTTTATTAATTACTCTTTTCAGATATGATCATAATATCAGGACAGTATAATATTAAGTTGCAACTGAACTGCATTTTTTTTTATTTCTAAATAAATTTATCAAGACATATGTTGATATTTTGTAAGCTTTTAGAGCAGCATTTATTTGTGAAATAAAAATAAAAATGTATTTCGGGCTCCTCTCAGGTGTGCTGGAGTTTTAGAAGGATAAATAATCAGACATAGCCTATCCAAGACTGTCGTTTCTCTAGACAGCATACATGAATCTTTTTCATTCTCCTATACTGCTAAAAGCGAAGAAAATTAGTCGTGTGTTTAGTATTCATTAGGCAGTTATTAGAATAAATGCATCAGAGTCCCAGTGTGATTTATCTGCATGTTAAATGCTACGCCACAAAGCAGAGAAGGGAGCGTTCATTATGGCTCAGGGCAATTCTCTCTAAAATAAAAACATTTCATTCCAACTGGAAAGCAAATAAATGCTACCTTTGCATAAAGGAGCTCTTTTTTTTACTCTCTCTGTTGCAGCCCCTTCAACCTTGAAGTAAATAAGAACAGAAGAACATGAAGGTAATTCAAGGGTGCTTATACACCGATGTCTTATCCTGTCCATGTGTTTGTGTGCTTGTTTGATACTTCAAAGAGTCACGGTCTTCCCCTCGACTGTCCACTGCTTCATGCTTTGACGTCATGTCATTGTTGCGTAAACTTTGAGCTGATTTCAAAGTATGTTTCCCATGTCTCTGATGAAGAGCATGACCTCATCAACCATTTTAAATAGCAGATGAACAAACAATCAAAACCAGAACAATTTCTAATCTGCGTGTAATTTCATATTATTGTACACACAAGCATGCCATCCCTTTGCTGCGGATATTCTCGTGTAATAATACTGTTACTTCTCATTTATCACACACTTTCATCTCCCGCTGGTGCGGTGAATGACCTTAGCTCTGTTCTCATTTTAAACCATATTCCTACATAATGAAAAGGTAAACTGCCCTGAACTCGCTGTTGTCGTTTGTCATGACAACACAGCTCCGGGAGATACGAGAGTGATCTCTTTTATGAAATACTTTAGAACCTTGACCAAGGTCAGATGTCTTGTGTACTTTGATTAGTATGCAAAGGTTTAAAGTTCACAATGCAGCACTGAGGTCATCATGTTCAGCCAACTCTAAAAGGAAGCGTTAAAAGAAAGAGAGAAAGGGGGAGGGAAAGAGACCCTGCTTTGTTAATCTAAACGACGGTTTCGCCACCCCCCTCGAACCGCAGCTCAAGATTTACCCCTTTACTTTATAATCAAGTATTTGTTTATAGTTCAGACATAAAAACAATCATAATAATAATGCTTGATGAATAGCCCCGCATGCTTATATTTATTCGCTCATAAAAACTGGGAGGAAAGTCGTTGACGGCTCTGTGTGGCGGAAGGTCATCGACACGGGGTGAGAAACGGGCGTCTGCCTTGGAGAGTCAGATCGGTTGGGCTGCTTTGAATAGCTGATGAACCTGTCAAGCTCAAAGTCTTGTTAAAATTTTAATAAACATCTCAGAGGCCTATCAAATGGAAGTGAGTTATGCAGGCACCTCCCAGCCCATCTGCAACCGAATGGCACGATTGTGTTTGACAGCACGCGCTGAAAACCTCTCCATCTGCGTAAAAGATTATACCCATTCACGTTAACTACAGGATATATCCCGCTCACGTCAGCCACAATTTATTAAACAGAGAATATTACTGGAGCGATTTTAATACGGAACCTCCCCAGCACATAAATATATCTGCATTATATGCACTGATTCACTAGCCCACCAGCTCAGTAGGAGGGAAAAAAAAATACACCTCTCGCTACAGAGAAGAGGAAAAAAACATCACCCCTCGCATAAAGAAACTCACAAATAAACAAATATTTTGGAATACACTTACAAATGTAACGCATGAGCTCGATTAGATTGATCGCGACTGTCATTGGAACAAAGCCTTGTGAGAGCTCAGAGATAATGTGATTGCCTGTTTTGTGTTATGGTGGGAGATCTGAAATAGTCTGTTAAAATGACAAGCTCCATCTCTTTGCTTCTTTATCTCTGCCATTCATAACAATTAAATAAATAAATACGACTCTGAAGACTTTTATATTCATCAGATCCATGAACACAGGGGTGTTTGTCAAACACAACAACACAAGCTCGATCAGAACAGGAAAAAAGTGTGGATTTTTGACATTTAAATTCCAAACAAAAAACAGGGATGAAAGCGGAAAGATGGAGAGACTTTGCTGGGGTTTTGTCTTTGTTCGGCTGAGCAAAGCTGGAGCACAATCTTGTATCTGCTCTCTCTGTGTTTGTTTGCCGCAGAGTGATAACGTTTGAGGAGCTTTGATAGAAGTTCCCACTTTATGTATATCAGAACAATAGGCCGTTTAATTAAAAGGGCAGTTCATACACAAATTACAATCCAGTTAAAGGGGTCACGAAGTGAGAAACCAAAATCCCCCAAAAATCTTTTAACATATAAGAGGCTAGTTTAATTGAAAAGCCAGTCTGCCAAAATGACAGGTTGTAGAAGGTTCTACTCTATGATGTAATAGTCTGGATAAGCACCGCCTTCCCATAAAAACATCAACATCACTGCCTGTTTAGCCCCGCCCACCGATTCACGCACAGTGATAAAGAGAGGCTTTTTGATCCCAGTGTTAGGAAAGAGTGGATGAAATTTAGTTTTAATGAATTTTTTGACCACGTTTGTAAAAGCTTGGTCCTTCGTTCAATTTAGTTTACCCCAGTTTTGTTTACAAACATGGCACAATTCAACGGCAGATTTTCAGAAAGATTGAAACTAAAAGATGATGCTGTGCCAACTATGTTGGATCTGACAGCCATGCTTTCATTAAATGAACACATAGTTTGTATGTGGTTTTAACCTAAAACACAACAGTGTCCATCTGTGAAGGACGTGGCCTGCCAAAGTGTTAGCCAGACATAGCAGTGGGCATTTATTGCTGAGTCAACAACCTGCCTATTCAAACAGACCTTTCTGATAAGGGAGTTCAAAACAGGACTGAATTACTTCCTATTACTTCTACATTTTTTTTTTTTTTTTTGGTAACACTTAATTTTACTGTTACCTATTAGTTGCTTACAGTATTAGCATGGATACTACTGGAATATTAGCCATTTATTAATAGTAATTAAGCACAAATTAATGGCTTATTCTACATGACCTTATTCTACGTCCCTAATCCTACCCAACAACTACCTTAAACAAATAATAAGCAGAAAATTAAGAATTTATTGAGGAAAAAGTCATTGTTAATACTTACCAAGTGTTACCTATTCTTAAGTGTTACCTGTTTTTTGTATAAAAATCTTAGGGTTAGGGTATAGTACAGAATAAAAGAGCCAGTTCATGACCCCTTTAAATTTTACTCACCCTCAAGTCATATTTACAAAAGAAGATATTTTGAAAAATGAGATGATACGCAGATGAAAACACTTAAGGGCAAGTAAATGATGACAGAATCCTAATTTTTGGGCAGACTATCCCTTTAAGAATCCATCACTGTCGCAGAAGGATGTTCAATAATATATCCGCTCTCTTGTTTTAATAGGTGTAATGACTCTGTTTGATCGTATACGCTCTTTGTGCACTAACACGACTAACAAGAAGGAGAATACACCATCCATGTTGCTAAGGAACGCACACACGCCCATCTGCACACACATTCAATATTTGAAGGCACGTTCGACGTGCTCTGCTTGGGTCAAGCCGTCTCGCTCTCCTAAGTAATTTATAATGTGCTTTACTCCAAGGTATTGCACAATCTCATTATCATTAGAATTTTGCATATTTAACAACAGTTTTTAATTAGATGGTATTGTATTATTCATGCCCATAATTTGAAGCTGCAGAACCTCTTAAAACGAAACAGCAGATGAAAAGAAAGAGGGCATAAAAATGGAGCACAGCTTGTTGATGTGTTTTCTGAAATGGAAGGGTTTACTCGGTGGTGTTTAGCTGGAGACCTACTGACACTTCTCACCGGTAACCTCTCTTTTCTGTTAGCTAGCTCATATCACACATTGTGTATCCTTCTGCTAAATGCACAGCGCTGGGATTTATCTGCTCGCATCTGTATGTGTGTTTGTGTTTGTGTGTGTGTGCTTGGCTCATGTGTAAAGTATGTGTGTGCTGAGGCCATGGCTCCTTGATGTATTATTAAAACTGGAAATGCACTCTTGGGATAGCATCTAGTTATGTGCTTTCATTTAGTGAATAAACCAAGCGTTGTTTTCATCTTTCCTGGTGATTGTTAATGGCTTGCCTGATGAGAGGTGTGTGTGCGTGTGTGTATGTACTCATCTAAGTCTCTTATTAAAGGGGCCAAATAGCCACGCTGCTGATTTTGTTTTGGGTTTTCAATTAGTCATTTTACTGAGCACATCTGTCGCTGGCACAGTACCAGTCACTGAGCATGCTCATTACGGAATACAGAAGTAAAGAGAGAGTGACAGAACAAGAGAGAGAGAAGGGGAAACTCTGACAGAAAGAATCTGCTGTAAAATAAAACTAAAAAGATGCTTAAAAAACGTATTCAGTGGTTATTCAATGGTTATTGATTTTGAATCAATGGTTCCACTGTTGCAGTGCATAATCGTAGTATGCATAATCAATAAACATTTTATGTAAGTACTGTATGTAGCTTATTCTCACACTATGTCTTTTGAAACTTCTGAACCGATAACTTAATTAGTCTAAGCTACACTGAAGAAAATAATACAAAACAATAGTAGTTGTCTACTGTTAAAAATCTCTGAAATTACAGTAATACTCACAGCTTTTTGCCAGCAACTTACTGTAGATTTACATTTGTTATTTACTGACAAAAGTTTGTTCAAAGATAAATGAACATTAACCATTAACTTTAATTAATCTTTACAGGACAAATTAAATAAAATAACAGCCTCATGCAAAGCATTTCTCGAAACCAATAGCGGTAAAAAAAAAAAAAACAGAAAAAGGTTTATGAAGATTTCTGGTTCCCAGAATCCTTACAGTTACTAGCAAACCAGCTGCATAATTACAGCACTGAATAAATAACTGTCACAATTAAGATTTTTTTTTTTCTTTTTAGAAGGTCTAAATGTTGCATATATTCTAATCAATGTACACATAATACAAGCACATATTAAACAACAAAAATCTGTTAGATTTCAATTTGTGTGACCACCTTCAATCAGAGAGCAGAGAGAGAAACATGTGTAAACTTGGAGGCACAGCAGTCTCATATGCCCACCGAACTGCATTTATTTGATCAAAAATACAGTAACATTTTGAAATATTATTGCAATTTAAAACATCTGTCTTCTATATAAATTATGTTTGGAAATCGTAATTTACTCTCAATTCAACATTTGCTTCTCAGGAAACATTTCTTATTACTATCAACCAGTTGTGCTGCTTAATATATTTTATTATGCCTTTTTGATATATAGAAAATACAAAAGAATGTTAGAAAGTATTGATTTCTTCAAAAACATAAAACAAATATGAAAAAAATGGTAGCGTATATTTATTATTATAGTTTTTTCTTAATAAAAAGGTGCCTAAATTCTTATATTCTCCGGGTGTATCCCACATTGCCTTCTTTTTTAATATCTCTACACTACGCCCTCCAGTTCCTATCATTAGAGAAACAATAGGGAAAAGGATTGTATTAGCCTAAGCAGAAAAAAAGGAGGCACGACACCGCTTTTACAGCAAGTGCTACTTCACTGCAGTCAGCACTTTCCTGACAGAGCATTGTGATGTCCAATAGCTCAATCGCACGAGCAGAATGCGTCATGCTTAGGAGAGAGGGGCGAGTACAAGCCGTCCAAATGACAGCCGACTTTTGATTATTGAAGTTCAGGGGAGGTTCAGTAAGCAGCAACGTTCCTGCTTGATCCAAAGGAGGTTTCCCTGGGGATGTTAATAAAACATTTTGCTCATTGTGGAAAGTAATGACCAACAATGTAAACTTGTGACTCGACAACAGATGTTGGCATGCTCGGTGGAAACAAGGTGTTGTAAAATTAATTTGGTTTAAATAATTTACTGCATGCATTACGTGCTCAAGGAAGTAGACAAAGATGATTGGTGGGCAACGACAACAATGAGAGACACACACACAGCAAGAGAAACTATTCAATTAAACCAGATGAGGTCTATTAGGAAAACATGCAAAGAGAATGATCAAATATGCTCTAAAAACATCACACAATCACACAAATGCCGACAGTGGACCCGCTGTGATTTATATTTAATTGGGCTTTATTATTTAATATTGTCACTTCAAAGCGAGCAGCAGGAAACTTGCTGAAGATGTTTTCCAAATTAAATTAAATCAAATTAATAACTGACAAACATGCGAGTGATTTGGGTGCAAAACATGCAAGTGTTTGTTGTTGTTTGATTTCTCTCTCTCTCTCTCTCTCTCTATCTTCCAAGACTGAGAAAGGAAGAAATAAGTGTGACACTAAAAACATTCATGAATTCAATCTTTAAAACAAACAACATTTTTTTTTTTTTCTAAAATAGCATGATGTATTTTGACAGAAAAACAGTCACAACATCATTTCTGTTTACTGTTACAGGTTATATTTAGAATCTATAACACAAGACAGATCTCTACATGACAAATTACACCTGACCTTTATTATACACGCTTACAAACCGACATGGTCCTTTGCTGTGTTTTTCTTGTTCAGTGACAATGTTTCCCTGTGTGTCTGACGTCAGCAGCACACTTGCAGACAGCAACACCGCTGCCAGGTCAGTTACCTCAGCAGGGGTACAGTAGCACTTCAAATGTGGACCAGCGTTTGGCCTGGATATCCTTCTCTGTTCCTCTCACCTCCCTCCAATAAATATCCCAAAACAGCACGTAGCAACACCACCGCATGTTCGAAAAATAACACTATCAAACATGGGATATAAATATATTTCCTCTCTTTCTCTCAAAAAGTGTGTGTGTGTGAGAAAGAGAGAGAAAAGAGGGGATGTTGATGATGTTAGTGGTATAAAGGTTACCAGTGTATTGTGTACTGACCTGGAGAAAAGCTCAGCTAAGTGTGAAGTGTGTGGTGCAGGAAGGGGAATCACTCTTTAACCCAAGCACATGATGGATTGTGACACTTAACATCAGGGCATCCTGACAGCAGCTGTGTGTGTGTGTGTGTGTGTGTGTGTTTGTGTCGAGATATCTTACAATTAGAATTATTGTTTTTTTAAGAAAGCAAGGAAGCACAATAGATAGATAGATATAATACAGTTGTTGTTATCAGGCTAGTAATACTATCTAATTAATATTAGGCTTCATTCTATAATATTTTTTTTTTCTGCATTTTTGAAGTGTATAACCAATCACACGATTCAGTTGAATTTATGAATGCAATCAGAAGCATTCAAATTAGTCATTTCTGAAATACCAGAATTCTGCTCACAAATTCTCTCATCATAAAAAACAAAACAAATGCAAACGTTTGTGTGGTGTAAGTATAAATCTAATATATTCACCATGTATATAGTTACACTGATTATAACGGGAATCTTTTTTTAAGTGTATAAAACGGGTGCTAGACTGAAGTCAGTGATGTTCTTTGATGGTATGTAAATGTTCTTTGCTCGTTTTTTGTAGCTTCTGTTTAAAAATAACTAAAAGTAAGCATTTTTTTCGATTAAAATGCTATCATGTTAAATACAAATTTGAAATGAAACTACGTGAACTTGAGTGGCTGTGACTAATGTCAAAGCATTTACTTGTGACATCTACTTTCCATTTGTTTGTCTGTAAAACATCATCACTATTCTAAATAAATGTTGAACATCATGTGGAAACACCTATTTTCACAGGGTAAACACAAACATCTGACCCGGCATCTGTCCGTCGACACACAGTCACTGCTCTCTGTTAGATTGCTAAGACAAACAACAGACCATATGCTTTGGGTTGTACTGGGTGCCATCCTCTCTCCTCTTCGCTTCACTCCAAGGGACACTAAAGTTCAAAATTTGCTAACTCAATTGTGGTTCACCACGACCATTAAGTGTACGCTTCACCACCAGCTCCTCACATACAAACACATTTACGTCAATGCTACTTCTCCTGCGGCTGGATCTTTGCTGACAGTTCCATACGTCTCCTATTAAAGGAGCAGAGTCTGGGCCTGTGCTGTGGGACAACATGAGGGATTGAGAAACTTCTGAGTCATGAAATACACTGGTGATGAAGAAAGGGCTACAAATTATGTCAGTGGAAAACATTTATCTGTTGAATGGATGAAGTGAAATTGCTTTGGTATGTTTAGGTAACACAACAAATGATGCCTGATTATTTGTATTCACTTTTCCATCCTAAATACTAAAAAGCAACTGTGATGTAGCCACAACTAATGTTGTAAACATGAGAAAGAATTGCAAATTTATATATTGTAATTGTGACCATTTCTCACCATTGCCGTTTTTATTCCATTCAATTGTGATTTTATATCAGTGTGACTTTGTTTTTAACTTGAGATGGGACAATTCCACCCACTATTAACAAATAAAAGTCAAGCATTACACACAAAATGGCAAAACAATTTTGAATTAATAAAATATAGATTGGCAGTTTACAACTAAGACATAAATGCATACAAACACTTCCTAAATGGCTATTTTTTCTTGCATATAATGCAGTAATATTTACACATTTGTAAGTGTGTAAATACTTTTTGAGGCTACAGTATACAGTAGTACCTAAGATATCACAATAATAAACTTTTATTTATTTAGGCAGATCTTCCTCAGAAGTCCAATCACAACCAGCCTCACTACAGCATCTCTCTCTCATTCTCGTAACAAGAAGAATGAGTCTCTTTCCATGTCTTTCCCAAAGGAATAAGGGTAAAGGATTGTTTATGTTTCAGCTGAAGCCAGTCCTCACTTGTGTCTCTGTTTTGGTTTGTGTCTGCCCTCATGTTCAACATGGCTATGATTACGAGCCTGGCTCTGGAGGGTGAATACCAAACCGCTGCCTGTTAAGCAGCCATTACTGATGTAGCCCACTTGTTTGTCTGTACTTAGCAGCTCATCACAGCTGTACTCCCTCCAAACGTAACAGGAGAACCCCTCATTCATCATAAAGAACATTCTTTCTTCTTCTCTCTTTGTTTCTTCCTCTTTTTTGTTCAAGTGCCGTCATGAGAGTGTCAACAAACAGTCACAGGGTCGTGGCAGAGGGTAATGGGAAGTTACTTCAGAGGTCTTTCCTTCTTCACACTCTGTATGATTTTCTTCTTTCAGCTGTCGCCTGTGTTCTCTTTTAGTCTTTCACTTTCCATCTAACTCTCTCCATCTTATTAACAATGACTTTTTCTGCTCAAAGAGGTGTGTGAACATGCTTTTTGTCCACCAAGGTTAGCTACATCTGCAAGCCCATTTGTAAAAACAATAAAGACAGTCAATCACGTTTTATGCTTGTTTGTTGAAAATTCTGTCTTCAGTGTCACTGGTTTTTCAGTAATCAGTCAAAAATGATCATTTTTATTATTATTATTATTATTATTATTATAAATGTGGAAAACAATGCTCCTAGATGTTTTTGTGGATTTTATTTTGTTTTATTT
>JAUCMS010000127.1:14471709-14488907 GCA_032357445.1 Enteromius radiatus
AAATTCTGTCTTCAGTGTCACTGGTTTTTCAGTAATCAGTCAAAAATGATCATTTTTATTATTATTATTATTATTATAAATGTGGAAAACAATGCTCCTAGATGTTTTTGTGGATTTTATTTTGTTTTATTTATTTTTTATTTTTTCAGGGCAGGATGGCTAAATGAACAACATTCTGTAGCATTAGACATTTTAATTCAAAAAGTTCAATTAAACAATTTGCAATCACTAAGTTTTTTTTGTTTGTTTGTTTTTAATATACTGTTAAATATTATTACAATTTCAGTATCAAGGGGGTCTCTATATCCCAATATTCCAGTCTTTAGTGTCAAATTATGCCTTCAGATATTTTATCAATGTTGGAAACAGACAATTTGTCATCCTTTGATGAATAAACGTTAAAAGAGATGGTGTTGAGAGTGTTGTAACAGGTTGTAGATTTCAAGTAACTTTTAAACAAGCAGCAATGTCATGTAAGCGAAGATGGTGATTGTACTTGAAAGTACTAAACATGGCTGGATTCTGTGGTTTGGGCATCTTTATATAGTTTCAGTATGGTGGAGCTCCATCCACACCATCTGTAGATGCTCTCAGCCATCAGCAGAGGTTAACAACTGCACACTGTCACAGCATCTCCATACACAGCATACAACCATTACTCAAAAGGCATACATCTTATGCTTTATGCCTTAGATTAACCTTTGACCCTTCGAGAAAGGAGGAGGAGAAAAATGGAGATACATGAAAAAATGAGCTCAGCCCTTTTTCCACTTTCTGTCTTTCCTTCTGGATTCACTCACATGACAAGCTGTAAAAGTTTGACTTTGATTTTGGATACATGACAATATATGGAAGGCCAGTGTAGGCCAACACTGTTTTACTGCACCATGACTAACATTACTTCTACTGAACTAGTTAGCTATCGTCAAGTTGTCATTTATGGTCTCTTTTTCTGCCTCTGAACAGATTTATCAGACTTTATAAAAGGTAGGGCCTCTATTCTATGTGTACTGAACTTTACAGCTTTAAGTCAAATATTGTATTGAAAAAATTCATTATTACTAAACAACTGTTGTGCAATAATTCACACAGATTGTCCATGGCAGTCATTCATTGAGAAGCGTAAACACACAGACTCTCATACACTCAGCAGTGTTCTCTATAGGGACTTCACTGATTGCAGCATATCAGAAATAATGCTGTGAGGCCAAGTCAACTCCCAGACTGAATCTCTAGCTTTTCATACTTTCTGATTTTTATGCCTGTGGTGACAAAAGTGCAAACACAGAGTGGAAAATGAAAGCAGGAACCCTCCATTCTCTGGGGAATCCAGTCAAATCAGTGTCAGTGAAACCAGACACTTTCTAAGAAGCAGGATTGTGTGTATGTGTGTGTGTGTGTGTGTAACACTACATATCTGTACCGTCTGCATAGAGAGCTTAAAACACCTTTTGTTGTACTTTATAATGGTATTTGACAAGATATAAGCATTTTAATTATTTCCATTATATGATATTCTTGCTTAAGGCCAAAAGTAGTTTGACTATAAATTGTTTTAGCTTCAAAACAGCAAACCAGCTGGGGTTTAAAGTTTCATTGTGATGCTGGAAGTTCAGTTTGCATGTGAACGACACGATGTGTCAATTGTGTGTCGAGCGGAGAAGCACATGCCTGTGTATACAAGCAATCTTAACGTACCACATCATTCGCAAACAAATACTTCTCACATCTGAAACCACAAGCGAGCTGAAACCTAATGTGTAAGAAGTCTGTTTCAGACCACAGCCCAAAGTTCGTCGCACGTACACACACTTTTAGGCAAAAGGTCCTGACACACACGTGTGAGGCCTAACACCTTCTCAATAACATCTAGCATTCTTCTGCAACCTGGTTCACTGTGTTACAGGATACAAGATCACAGAAAAGAAGATAACAGAAACAAAAAAGAAAGAGAGAGAGATAGAAAACTACAACGAATTGTGGGTGACAGCACAAGACGTTTTTCGGGGTTTGTGAGTGTCAGCCCATTAAAGATGTGAGGCTGGCATCCATCTTTATTGGAAACATCTGTGTAAAGGAATGTTCTTCTCTGGTAAAACATTCCAAATACTGTCCCAGAGCCAGAGACTTTGGTGTTAGTCTAATTTAAGCAGCATGTTGGGGAGAGCTCTTCAAGCTTTGATCACATGAGGATCGTTTGCTACAAATTGAACAAACCCCAAGCTGCAGTCCTGAAGGATCACAACCATGCATTTGCTGAATTAAATGCTCGGTTGAACGCAGTCCGCACATGAAAAGGAAAGTTGCTGTGACGAATCAGATCGTGGGGTTTTCACCTAGCCAACAGTTCCTTTCTTTACTATTACTTTTAAACTTAATCCATGCCTGGGCGGCAGCTCTGTAGAGTGGAGTCGCTGAGGGATGAAGGATCATGTGCTGAAGAGAAACATGCAGAGATCACCTATCTAACACCAAACATACTGGGCCAAAACCCCTGAGCAACAGCCTACAGGTTAAAACAATCTGCTTCACTTTCTTTTTAATAATTCAGGTTTTTTGGTTTTTTTTTTTCCTCTTTTCAATTTTCCCCTGCAGTTTTCCTTTCTGCTGCGAATATGAGTTCATATATAAAACAGTTTAATCTCAATTTGTGTTTAGGCCCAGCATGCATCCCTCACTGTTCCAAAACACAATGTGCTGCTACACAAAGAGCAGGTTCCTTTCTCTCGGGTGGACAGCTCACTTCACGTTTGGCAGTGTATGTGGTTTTTTGGCCTGCTTGTAGTGGCATGGGTTCCAATTGCAATCTGTTAAATCAAAACATGCTGGACAGGAAGAAGTGCTGAATATTCTTCTCTGCAGATGCCCATGTGTCCTTTCGGAAATCTAAATTACACAAATCCCATGACTGCAAGAGGTTTTTGCATAATCTTGCATAATTTGCCATCTTAAGTTTTGGGTAATTAAGATTTTTTAAATAAAATTAAGATGCGCTAAGGGAATTATACAAATGATTCTATATGAATGAAGTTTCTGTCTTCAGACAAGATTCAAAGGGCATTTTGTTTTCATCTTCACTTCATGTAAAACTTACTAAACAGCTGTAATTCTGCTGTTTCATTTGCACCACCTAGTGTCATAGAGTGGTTTTAAAGAGACTTACATTTATACAGTTATACAGTATATAGTGTTTTTGTCTGCCCAAAAAAATGTATTGAATTTGCTTGCCCTGCTGTAAATATTGTATTCATATATTTGAAATGTAATTAATTAAACCTCAATTTTAAGTAGCCATTATTCCAGTCTTCAGTGTCACATGATCCTTCATAAATCAATATGCTCAAAAAACATTTCATATTATTATAACATTTTAAAATGGTTAAACTTCTTAACATTTTTGTGTATTAATGTATAAATGTAAACTATATGTTTAGTATTCTTTAAACAATAAATTTGTAAAGTGTTATAACATTATAAATGTCTTTATTCAATGTCACTTTAATCAGTTTCATCAATTAAATGCATCCTTGGTGAATATAAGTATTCACTCATTCTTTAAAAAAAAAAATAACAACAATCCCAAAGCCTTTTAATAGTATAGTGTAAATTCTGCATGACCATCCTGATTTGAGTGCCATTTTTAAACAGTCATACTTTCAAACTGAAAATAAATTGGAGACTTTGTTTTGTTTAACAAGGCTTTTTCTTACTTTAACATTTCAAGAATATATCAAAGCTATATCTCTATTCTATGCCATCTCAGCATACCTTTAAACAGAGGATCTATTCCAAAATATAATACAACCACGTCGAACATTCCAGCTACACATATTGGACATGAACAGGGTGAAAACAGTTGGTTCCTCTCCAATTCATCAGAACTTGGCTTGGAGGTTTCATACAGTAACAGATTTCCAATATTATGCTTTTCAGAATGTGCCAAGCAGATCTCAGCAAGCTTGACATTTTCCTATATATTCAGCTGCCAATCGTAGATTGAACCACCTCGCCAACTCCTAGCAAATGGTCATTATTGATGAGCCCAAACACAGCATTTGGGCGCCAGGGTAAAAGTAAGAAAAGATTGAAATCTGTGTTTCTGAATTAGCAAGCAAACACAGAGCGTCTCATGAAAACACTGTCAGAGGCACACCACACGACTTTATGACCACGCCAGCTGCAATAAACACAGTACAAATGTGAACTGTCAGCTAAGCATTTGCAAATGCTATGTCTTTACTTTAATTATGTCCCAGTCATGGTCATGCAAACTCTCGCTGGAAGTCAGTTTAATTGAAGGCTTGGACGTGCGCACTGTTGTTTACTGAACATAAAATGCCTCCCGAAGACACGTCGGGCAAGTGTTAGTGTTTAAACACAGACACTGCTGTCAGCCACACTAAGAAGCACTGAGTGGGATGATAATTGAAGGGACATAAAGTAAAGCAAAGACAAAGAGATGAGATGAGAGTGCAGAGTTTACGACCTGGATAAACAATTGCTGGCCTTTGTGTAAACACAGCCGACCTGCAAAAACACAGAGGACAGTTGCCACTATAGAAATTTCCACAGCGATAAGGACTGCGGGTTTGCTTAAGGACAACGCCCAAGACCAAACACTCGGTTTGAGGTGGCTGTTAAAATGGCCGCCAGTCCAAAGGCGCCATCGAGGAGAACCAGAACAAACTAGCTCGACAGACTTGAACTTCCATGAATTTACTAAATTAGCCTTGACATTCACATCAAAATGCTTCCCCGGACCAATGCTGTAGAGCTACGGTGTTTTTAGTAGCATTAGTGCTATCTGTTGGTTTCATGGACTTGGCTTAAACTAAGATTTTAACTAGTAGATCAATAACAAGATATGTATATTAAAAAAAGTTAGTATTACATTTTGTTGTGTAAAACTGCCATAAGAATTTACGTTATGCACTGTGCTTTAAAAATGTACATGTAAATGCTACAAAGAGACTATTTACTATTCGCAACAAACGCTCATACACAAAAAAAAATATTTAATGCAAACAAGATCAATAACAAAACCACTCACATTTGAAATCTGCAGTTGCACATTTGGAGTCATTAATTAACTCATTTGACAGGCACAGATTTGTTGTCTTGTCTTACAATGCCTAACAGCAAAATCAATCATTTTCTCTGTCTTTGCCTTGAGGCACTAATGAGTAATTGACATTTCTCTAAAGTTGAGAAACACTCAATCCTCAAATGTTCTCATCCTCTGCCCCATCCCTCTCCCTCTCCCCTTCTCTCTAGCCCGAATCTATCATCAGTTGTGCTTAAAGCAAAATGTGCTGCTTAGAGAGAGCTGGTGGAGTACTGGTAGTGTGATGCAATATCCAAGACATTACATGTTTTTACATGAATATGCAATATATGTCCTTAAAATTTAAGATGAAATTAAGAAAGTGTGTTTGCTTAATATCTAATACTTTGCACCTAAACAAAGCAGCAGGGAACACAACCGATCGCCTTGATCCAAGGCCTGTTGTAAAGCTGGGTCTTTGAGTCCCGGCCACTAATAGGTTTGTGTTGATGTACAAGTGGAATTCTTGCTACGACGCCGGTACGCTGAGATCAGGCATTGGACTGTTATCGATGTGCCTATCAGGGCCAGACTGTAGGGTCCAGTTTCAACATTAGCTTCTGATGTGGACTGAGCGGAGGGAGCTCGGCCGGGAGGGGATTAGCCAGGAGGCCACGCTGAGCGATGCAGAACATTTGAGAACGCTGAAGTGAGAGAGGGGGTGTGACACAGAAAAAGGACATGTGACCTTGGGGAATAGACAAGAGTGGAAAACTAGACAGGTCATTACATTAATCTGTGGCCACATGGCATCGCAGGCATTTGTTTAAGGAATAATAATGAGAATGAAGGAATATGATCACAGACGTGCTGGCAAAAAGAGCAGGATTACGGATTTCTAATGTGTAAACATGTTCATTAATATGACCTACCATATTAAATGCAGAGCTAATGTGACCTCCAATGCTTCTTTGAAATTGTAGGGCTCAAGTTTGCTACCTGACAACATTACTTTTTGTAGTTTTGGAGATGCAAACACACAAATTTTGCTTACAGACACTACAAGTAATTTACAATAAAAAGCATGAAATATCAATTACGTCAGCACACCTGCACCCACTTCTACATCAGTTCAACCCTCCACCCGATCAGAACAGGCTGTCACTTCAATCAGCCAGGGGTCAAGGGTCAGCAGGGTCAAATACCTGACCCACTCTGTCAGAATGATGGGCTATGGTCAGTGTCTCTCACGCATAGTCTTTACTATACACTATATATTTTCAGATGAACAAATTATTAACCATATTATTTGTCAGATTATGCATAAATAAATACAATAAATACATGAAATACAATGCAAAAGTGATACAAAGGAATGCACACAGAGAGAGACGCACACGCTTCTCTTTCAAGATATGGAAAATGAACAACGTGCCCAGTTTGTTTACTCATGTTAACAAGATAATCTGTGAGTCGGTAGCAATTTTTACAGCTCTGTTTTCACAGCCTCTTGAGCAGTAAAGCGCTCAGGTAAAAGACGGAGTGATTTGTTTTTAATGAAGAACAGAGACGGGGGACAGCATCCTGGGGATCCCTAATGAAAGGCTACACCGCACTTTGAAGAGTTTTACGGCTTGCACAGCTTTGAGTAAATCCAAACTAAATACTTATTATTTGAAAAGGTATTAAAAGGGCAGACTCTGTAATGTGAAGGGGTCTGGTGGTGATTAGCGAACAGGACGGGAATCACAGTTAGGAATTTCATTTGAAACCCCTGGCTCTTTTGGAATTCCCTCACCTGTTGGGCTCAATCCAGCAGCACTGCTTAAACTTCGTGAGACAAAATATCGGAGTTGCTACAAGCATTCGCCTGCTTATCGTAAAACAGAAGGAATATGAGAATGGCCAGTATTTATATATTCCTAAACACACTCTCCAAAGTCTTTAAAGAAGCGTTTAAAAAGTTCAAAGAGTTGAATGGAAGTTCTTGGAAGTCCATATTACTGCATCAAACCAAATTCCTCACTGTCAGCTATAAGTTCAGTCTACAGGAGGATCATCCCTGACTAAGAGCTGTTGACCTCTGCAGATGGAAGCCTGAAATGCCATTGTGTTTCAGGTCAGGAAGATCTTAACATGGACAGGAAGGAGATTGACATATCCTGTCTGACTGCTGATACGACTTATTTGATTAATGAGACAAACAATGACATTTATCATGCCACAGATACATGTCCCAGGTTGGAGGATGCATCAAATGCAATATGAATTATTACATAGAACAGGTATCTCTTAACTTGCAGACAAATATCTGTAGGTTAATTATTGATTTATGTGCTTTAGGTAAACTAGGAATATCAGAAGCTAAACTGAAGACAGCTGGAAAACAGAGGTCAGGTGCTAAGCATTCTTTCAGAGAGAAAGAGAGGCAGATGGGATATTGTTAGGTCATTTGTAGGTTTGTGTATGACTGAAAGGCTTTCGTCCAGCCATGAAACCATCAGCACACCTGTCACCTGATCAAAGACCAGCAGCTCAGCCAATACACACATACTAATCTGTGTGTTTATGTTTGAGAAATGCATGAGTGTGTTAGAGCACATAAAAGGATAAAGAGAGTAAAAGAGAGATGTTGCAAGCATAATAATTTGTTTTCTTGTTTCATTCACAGTATTGACTATTATAACACTGCTTCAAATCCTCCAAATACAAAAAAATAAAAGAGAGATTAATATAATTTAATTTTATAATTAAGATAATTTAATAATTATAAATGTATAATTTTAGAAGTGTAATTAATTGTACACATTTAAATTCTCCTTTCAGTTTCTGGTTAATGCATTTTTCTCTCAGGCATGGCAGATTGTTGATTTTTTTTTTTTATCCTTGTATTTGTTTTCTTCTTGTGTTTTCTTTCTTTTCCCCTCCCCTCTCCTTTCCTCCTTATTCTGAGAGTTGAGTGTTCTCATTGCTGCTCTCTGATTTAGAATGGAGCTTCAGAAAGCTTGTCAAGTTCAAATTAAAATGCAGAATGAATACTGAACTGCTGAACACATGCTATGTGTGTGTGTACGGCCTGTGCGACGAGGAGACATCGCTCTTTTCCCGCTCTCTCTTTGTCAGCTCCAGGGGTTTCCGTCTGTTGTCACAGAGATGCGTGGGTGATGTCAGCATGTTCTGTACTGCCATTTGGTTCAAATGCAGCCCATAATGATCGTGTTTTGTTCTCTTCATGTGCAGATTTTCTCCAAACTCTACTGCATGAAAAAAATCTCCTGTTTCACCTGTTATCAAAAACAAGACGCTTGAGAACTCTGAAGTCAGCTAAATCAAACCCCACTTCAATACTCAGACACACACACACACACACACATACAAATGTGGTGGAAACAATGAGATAGTTCATACAAACTTAAAATGCCATATCATATATTGTTTAATAATTTTTTCCCCTCTCAATGAGCCATAGACAGGACATTTTTTGCTGCTGTAACTTTAAAATTCCTATGTAATCCTTAAATGGATAGGTCACAAAAAAAACTTTTTAAATTAATGCACTGTCATCATGTAATTAGTCAAAACTCTATGAATGTGTCTCTTCTGTTAAACATTTTGGAAAAAAGTAGTTTCTGTAGTTTAGAAGTAATACATTCTGCTTGTTGTAGCTAGTTATGGAGTAACTGACCCCATGTCTAAAATGTCATGTATAATCTCATACAGATCACTTACACATACAGTACATAGATATGCACTCACACTCCAGACGTTAGCAGAGGAATATTTGTAGTGTACAAACACACACAATCCAGCCTAAACACCACATCAAACAACATAAACATTTCAAACAAATTAAAGAGCCACATACAGTGGTAAAAGCTCTCTATTTCAACGCAATAAACTGCAGATGCTCTATGAGATCACATCTAATATCAACCATCTGCAAAACAATATTTACCTCAGTCTTATTGATTGGCAGTAATCACACAAGGAACATTTTCCACAGAGAATCAGAGATCAATATCACTGTCAATCTTCATCTGGTCCCTCCTCGCTCTCCTGACATGCACAAACACGTTGACTATTACACAATGTGCCTTGCCATTTCAACTCAAATAACCCAAACAATGAGGCTATGACCTGTATTTGACAGTCTTCATATACTGAAAGCACAAACAATTAGCTGCTAATTCAACAATAACTTTTGCTAACAATGCTATATCATCTTTCTGTTCCACAATCCTTTGTTCGTTCACATGATATCTGTATAATCTTTCTAAAGATGCCGGATAGTGTGCTGCTATTTTGTTCATGAGTTAGCAGATTAGCGATGGCTAGCACTAAGAGGTCAGTATCGAAGCACATCCCACACCACCTGCCCTAACCAATCAAACAGAGGCCTACGGGGCAATTATGACATTTAGTCCTGCGGATTATAATTTCAAATAAGTGTTTAGAGCATTCTCCAACGATCAAGTGAGAGCTGGAAAGAATCAATAAGAATAGACTGGAGATAATCCATAGGAGAGGGAGACACACACTCAAGTGGCTGCGGGTGTGTGTGTATGAAGTGGATCAATAGCTTGCGTTAAGTAGTGGAGAGGAGGTCTCATTGATGAACTAATGCTTGTTCGGACTATGTCTTCCTCTCTCTCTCTATAGATCTCTCGCTTCACTGGGTCAAGCTGAAGGGCCAGGTGGTGCGGTAGAGACACAAACACACAGATGGCCTCAGACTCTACCACCTTCCAATTTGCCTTCCCATCATGCTCTCTGAGGCCCAGTATGACATTCTTGGAGGTTAAATACTGCCACGCCCTCCTTTAACCTCCTCAGCACCTGATTGGACACACACATGCTCATCACTACCGGAGCAGTTGAGCGCTGCCTCTTATTTGGAAAAATAAAATGTTTTCTGTTTTTACGCATGTCATTGCTAAAATATTACTAGATACACCTCATGCTTTTCATTACAAAAGGTGTTTTTTGTAACACAGAATAGGTGAAAGAGTGTTTCGGCATCACGGAAGTAGTCACTTCTTCACCTGTTCACTTTGTTCTTTCTGTTTCTGAAAACAACAACTCCTGGATCCATCGCTCTCCTGTATCTCCTCAAAAGACGGCATGATGCCTTCAGCCAACTCGGCTTCCAGGCAAACAAACCCTGTTGTGCCTAAACAAACTAAAAGCATTGTGAAGCATCTTCATAGTCAGTTGCAGACACAAACATAACACAGCATCCTGGAAACATTCCCCTCAGAGATGTATTTCCCTGGAGCTCACTCTGCCAAGAATGGCAAAGACGGCTAAGGAGGGATAGTTCGAATGCGAAAGTGTGAGAGAGACAGAATATTAAGAGAGTATCTAATGTAAAGCTACAGAAACAGACATAGCACATATAGATAGGTGTGTGTACGTGTGTGTGTGTACGTGTGTCTTCATCTTCCTGCCGAGTCGTCACCTTCCTTCCTCAGTTCAGCGCCTTGTTACTCCTGCCACTTGACGCCTCATCGTGCTGCACTGCCTATGAATAATATACGAGCGTGCCACACTACAGAAGATAAAAGAGCACGCTATGTACCCTGGGTCAGAGAGAAAGAGGAAGAGCCAGAGAAAGGCAGAGGTAAAAGAGAGAACGCTGTAGGAGAAAAGGAGGAGTGTAGGGTGCCTTTGCCAGGATCTCAGCCCTTGTCCCGTCTCCCCACTCTTTCATACCAGCATCCGTCTTCAGCAAAGGTGACAAGACACATCCCTGTCAAAAGCAGCCAGCAGCCACAGTTATTCACCTGAACATGTGAACATACACACACCTGCACACATCCACTCCCTCTAGAGATATAATAAATAAGAAGGCTTTGGCCCTGTGTGTGTGCTCTACAGGGACGAGGGCTGCTGTGCCCCCAGACTCCTTCAGGTTGGCAGTGTGAAAACAAACAACACTTTTGATCATGGGGTTTCACGTCTCATCTGGAAATGTTCATAGGAAAGATGTCCCTTATTGATACAGGGTGAGAGAGTTCAGACGTTCAAGGGTTTTCCACTCTCTCTGCAAGGTCTTTTCTGTTTTACACACATCCATGCAGGTGCACATTCAACTCTTTCTGTCAGAGGCATTTTGCACCATGCATTTTTTTGAAGGGTTACCTATGATAGTACTGGCTTACTTCTTTCACATATTAAGATGAATCTAAATGATCTAAAGACTATATATATATATATAGTATTAATTTTGAATGAAGCTTGAAGTTGCAAGTGTGAGATAAAGACAAAGAGACACAATTAGGGAAAAAAAACAAGGTTAGAATTCTAAAATCTAAACACATTATCAGATATAAGTTGCATTTTCACAAAGTTCACTCTCAGAAATAAAAGTACAAAAGCTGTCGCTGGGGTAGTACCTTTTTAATAGGAACATGTCTGTACCTAAAGGGTCTGTTTTGGTGCCATAAAAGGTACATATTAGTACATTATTTAACTGTATTAGTACCTTTAACCTAACAGCTACAAAAGTGTACTTTTTGAAAAGGCACCGCCCCAGTGACAGCTTTTGTACCTTTATTTCTGAGAGTGTTGCAACTACACAAAGTTGCAATTGTAAGATATATGCAAAACTTCAAAATATACAGTCACATACAGTGAGATATAATGAAGTATTGACAGATAAAGTCACAGTTGTCATATGCAAAGTTGCAATCATGAGATATATAAAGTAGATGCATATGAACAGTAGTGATATTAAAAAGCTGCAATAAAAATGTATAAAGCAACAATTACAAGACATAAAGATACATAAAGTCACAAATAAATTACAATCGCAAGAAAAAAATGAACCATTTCAATTTAATTTAGGTGGAAACAGGCTACCATAAAATCTTTATTCCATGAGACGTAATTCGACTTTGAATGAACTAACTACAAAATTGCTATATCCAAAAATTTTATAAGTTATTTTATTTATTTGTTCATTTTTAGTATCAAGATGAGACACAATTGGATTGACCATTAAAATAATTCAATATTTTTTTTTAGACTTCATCAATGATTGATTTGTTTTGCTTTGTTTTTCCCCTTAGGTTTCTTAGCCGCATTGAAAATCCAACTGCCTGAAATACACAAAACACAAGAACCCTCAGTCTGAAGAAGCATGACAATTCTCCACCAGTCCACACATTCTTAACTCAAGACACTGATTCTGATCATATAACCCTTTATTCCACTCTGAGAAAAGCCCAATAAAAACCACGTTTTCACACACTACAAGTCGTTCTCTATTCAAACCTGCAAGCTTTACGTCACACCAGCAGCTGTTTAGTCATCTGAAGTTACACTTAATTTTTTATAGTCGGCCATCACGCATTTGGCATGCAACGCTCTGGCGTGTAGTGTTGGGTTCCCATTGTGAATTTTGAGTATTGTCTCACAGACAGAAAAAAATAAAAACACCATTCAATGCACAAATCCCCTTTGGAGCCAGAGACAGACACAATGCCACTCCAACGGCTAGCGTCTGCAATGCGATGCAATACTTACACACAATACAGTGTGTGTGCATGTGTGTGTGTGTTTGGGGTAGTACAGGGCTGTGTTTTCATAGCTCAAACCGCCTACCTCCCGCTCACCTCTAGAAGACAAGGTTAAGACGGATGGGCCTAATTAAAAAAGCCCCTGTCTTCAGCTGAAAGGCAGCAGGTTTCTTTTACCGGCTCTATTGTGGCTGTAATTATGGGGTGAAGTGATTAGTTCCCCCTGAAGGCAGAGAGGTGACAGACAGGCGAGCCTGCGTAACCCAAGTAACCTTTCAATATTACAGCCCTGGCCCATTGTGACGCCAGCGGAGAACTAATTTCACCCAACGCGCTTACGCCCGATCTGCATCTCCGTTATGCTGTATTATGTCCCTCTTAATCTCTTATTTTATTTCTCTCTCTGATCCAACTCTGTCATATAACAGAACATTAAAAATACCTGCTAAAAATATGCACGCTTCAAAGCTAAAGGTTAATAAGGAGGTCCCTTATTTTCCTGGACGCTCCCAAAACATTGCTCTTGGCAAAAGAGAGAAGGAGGATGTCCAAAACACGGTCCGTCCAGCCAAATGGATCCATGGGCCAGACAGAAGAGTCTTAGCAGATGACATACTACTCAAGCCGTTTAGCACGCCAGGCACTGCCAGTCTTTGTGTGAAGAACACTTATTTATGTATATAAAAACTGTATGTGCTAGTATATTTAGCTATAGTACATATATGAACCAGTAATGGTGTGCATCTGTGTGTGTGTGAGTGTGTGCATATGAATGGTATGCCAGTCGGGCTGATTATCATGCTAGCCGGTGCCATCGTTGGGCAGGGCCCTGGCGAGACGCTGCTAGTTAGATGCGTACCACACGCTTTGAAGAATAGCACTAATCTGTGTTTATTAAGTGTGGGGTAACTCGAGTCCAGGAGATTAAATAGAGATTTGAGGCCGGAGCTGAAGCACCACGTCACATGCGCTTTCTCCCCGTCTGACCACACAGGAGCATATGGAGAGAGAGGAGGTGTGAAAGACTCATGCTGCCGTGAGGATAGCAGCTGCCAATCACAGGCCTGTTTGGGGGCCTGAGCCACTAAGGAGGGTTTTCTGTTCCCGGAGATTCTCAATGACCATGGCACAAGAACAAAGATCAAAACATACGCATGGATATGCTTACAATCACACACACACTTGCTTTATACAAATAACACAGACTGTCGGAAGTGTATCTGTCTCATCTTTCCTCGTATGGTATAGCGGTTATGTGTTTGTCCCTGTTTATGTATGTATAAGCTGTAATTTACATAGTATACAGGCTGCAAAATCACTCCAGTTATTTATGGACAAAAGATTGGATTGAATACAATGAGAACATGCATCTGCTCCAACTGCAGAAAAACTGCAGCAAAAGAGTACCTATAGGAAAAAAAGATTTCAGTCAGTTTAACATAATTGCACTGAAGAACAAGTGCTTTTGTTTTTGTTTTTTAAGAAAATGGCCTTTAAAGCTGTTTTGATATATGTTTGGTATGAAATTTAAAAAATATATTAATGGAACATGATCTTTACTTAATATCCAAAAGATTTTTGTCATAAAATATATATATATATATATATATTATTTTGACTCCTACATATTTTTGGCTGTTGCCACAAATATATCTGGGCTACTTCAGACCAGGGTCATATATTATAATATAGTTCTACTTCATATAAAGGCCATTTGTTTGGATTGTCTTTTTATTAAAATTCTGTAAAAATGCTTCATGTATTACGGTGTGCACAATAATACGAAGCATCTAAACTTTGCAACGTTGCCAGTAGTAAGAAATGTTTTTTAGAATGATTTAAGTTTTGCAATCACAGCAATAATATATATATATATATATATATATATATATATATATAAATTGAAAACAGTTTTTTTATTACATTGTAACTTCTATCAAAAAAAGTTTAAGAAATTATTGACTCGAAAACCTTTGAACAGCAATGTACATTTGCAAAACTGTCAGTTTGTTAATGCTCCTGAACAGTTTGTATAGTAAATAAGTACAATAAGGGTTTTTTGTTTTTCACTTCTGAGAGTAATTCAAACTTTATATAGCATCTTGACATGTTAGAACAGCCCAGCTGCTAAAAAAAAGTACAGTAAGGCAAACAAAATGCAACATCTCATTAATCTGCAAATATAATGCAATTTCTCTGAAAACAATCTTTATTTGGGGACCTCCCTCATCGACTATACACTTGTAATTATTTATAATTTATTTGATTAATTAATGTGTAGCTAATCTGAAAAAAATAAAATCTCTATCACTATCTCAAAACATTTTGACTTTGAGCAGTTCTTTTACAGCTTTTTCATTGCTGTCTAACTCAGTCCTGATCGTTTGTTTGATCTTGTTTAATAACCTGCTGATAAGATAAGCATGATGGAGCTGTATAAAGTAAGCCGACCTGAATGAGGCCAATACCACTGACAATATACACCTTCATAAGCATCTCAGTCCATGTCAACATGTCTTACACACACAAAATAAGAGCAACAGGATGAGTAGTGTAGCCTGAGCCCTGTGTGGGTGATACCTGAGGTGGTAGGGATGGTGTGGAGTGTGTAATTATGAGCATGTTATGCATTAGTGAGCTTCCTTTGAAGTGCTTCTGCTGTTCAGGTACACACTTTAATTAGTGCTGGCCTATTTTCTTCCTTGGAAAGGAGCATTCCCTAAAAGGGGGTGGCATAAAGGTAAGAAAGAAGGAAAGAAAGAAGCAAGCTCAGGTTGATCTGAAACAACTGCATGATAGACATCCATCTTTCACTTTGCATTATGGGTACGCGCTCACAAACACAACAAGCGAGGAAAGACAACCTGCATGCAGCTCAAGCTAGCAGTTCTCATCTGCCATACATCCCCTCTTTCCCAAGACACACACATCATCTTCATTAATACCATCATCATCATCGTCAGCATCATTGTTACCCTTCCACCTACCCTGAGTATCTCAGAGCACACAAACACACACCCACAGCCCTCCACCGGAGTACCTGTGCTATCAGCACCCTGTGAGCGAGACAATGGAGTAATACTGCCGTGTGCTGACTCTATCAGATAGAGGTGAGTGGGAGAGAATGGAGAGTTAGACAGAGGCCCTTTATCAGTGAAGGATCACATTTCAATATTCAGCAGCGCTCCCAGATAAAAAACCAGTGCTGATGAGAGCACCCTGATGGCCTGATACCGGCCCAGGGAAAAAATGAAAGAGAAGGATGGATGGTCTGCAGAGAAAAAGAAGAGATGGACAGTAGTTTTCAGCACAACCGCTAAAAGCCCTCACAGCAGGCGGTGATTAATGTGAAGGAGTGTCCGAAGGTCACAGACTGGTCTGCGCTGCTGACCGGTCTTAAGAGAGGTCACCTACCAAACCATCCGTCACACATCCTATGGCTTTAATGAGCCAGACAAAACTTTTACATCAACACACATGCAAAAAAAAATATGATACAAATAATTTCATATTATATATATACATACATACATAAATACACACACACACACACACACATATATATATATATACATTATTTAAGATTTATATATGAGAGTCCAGCATTATATTACTTGTAGTCAGGCATAGTGACATACTAAGATAAACACAGTCTGGATACTGACAATTACAAATGTACCTACACAAACTGAACTCGTATTTACCTTAGTACTGTCACCAGTACATTCAAACATTTTGAGCCTTTTGTGCTGCTGTGAACTTGTTTCAATACATATTTATATATAGAGAGAGAGAAAGAGATATACAGGCCACATGCAGGCACTCATGAACAAGACACATAAACCATCCAATATGGAGACAAGACGAGGATGAGGGCCGAGTGGGTGGCAGAATGACCAGTCAGAAGGGTTCACCTGACCCCAATCAGTCAAACACACTCAAACCCATCCACCAATTCGTATACAACCCCCTGTCTTCGTAGACACACGCACACAATGGCCCAACACAGGAACACACACACCACACTCCTGTTGGACTGTCCACACAATCAGACTCAGGCTGATTAATCATTGGGCTCAGCCCTCATTGTGTCTGTTATCACTGATCTGAGTATACTGTCTGTTTGTCTCTGGCCTCTGGAATATCCATTAGCTGTCATTAAACACACCGCTCATTCAGCCCTTACTGACAGACTGAGGAAGGACACTGTGTGATTTGTGGATGTTGACATCACCTTGAGGAAACACAGTGAATATTCTTTAGTGGGAACGTTTTTATTTAACCTCCTCATGCCAAAGAAAGAGAGGGCTAATCTCATTCATACTGATTAGATATCTGACTCTGAAAGAAAATAATGCAATGGCAGAATGTTAAATTATGTGACCACACCACAACTTTCATTTCCAAATGATACTATACTTTTTATCTGCTCTATCATTTACATCTGTCATTTGTTATATCTCATATGACAATTTGGAGTGAAAGCTTCATACTGAAAAATCAGAGACGCAGGATGTTACGGAAAAATTAATTCAAACATCACAAGACACTAAGGTTTGGTTTCCCGGACAGGAATTAGATTAAGCCAGGACTAGACCTTTGCTAATTTAGGACATTTAAGAATTTTTAGAAAC
>JAUCMS010000127.1:14489007-14511720 GCA_032357445.1 Enteromius radiatus
CAGTGCAAGCCTTTTCCAGTTTAGTCAGCTCTTAACATTTATTTTAATCTAGGACTAGTCTTAAACCCTGTTTGGGAAACCAGAGTCAATTTTGTAGCACTTTAGTATTTTCTCACTATAAGTTACTAATTAGCATAATTAACTATTATTAACATATTGGCTGAAAGTGGTTGATTAGTACTTATAAAAGGCACACATTCAGCATGCCCATATTCTACATCCCTAATCCTACCCACTACCTAAACTTAACTACCTTACTATTAATAAGCAGCAAAATAGGAGTTTATTGAGGCAAATGTTGTAATTTAAAGTAAATTGTTTGTATTGTGAGAATTGGACCCTGACCCTTAAAATAAAGTGTGACCATAATATGTCCTGTAATATAAGTTATATAATCAATATGATACTGATAATGATATGTACAGTGGGTATGGAAAATATTCAGACATAAATCATTCAAGTTAATTTTTTTCCTCATGAATGTACAAACACAGCACCCCATATTGACACAAAAACACAGAATTGTAGACATTTTTGCAGATATTTAAAAAAAGAAATACTGAAATTTCACATGGTCCTAAGTATTCAGACCCTTTGTTCAGTATTTAGTAGAAGCATCCTTTTGCTCTAATACACCCATGAGTCTTTTTGGGAAAGATACAACAAGTTTTTCACACCTGGATTTGGGGATCCTCTCCAGTTCTGTCAGGTTGGATGGTAAACGATGGTGGACAGCCATTTTTAGGTCTCTCCAGAGATGCTCAATTGGGTTTAATCAGGGGTCTGGCTGGGCCATTCAAGAACAGTCACAGAGTTGTTGTGAAGCCACTCCTTCATTATTATTCTTTACCTCTCTCACCAAGGCTCTTCTACCCCGATAGCACAGTTTGGCCGGATGACCAGCTCTAGGAAGGCTGTGTGAGTGTCACAGCAGGACAATGTGATATTTCTGTTTTTCTTTTTTTAATAAATCTGCAAAAAAATGTCTACAATTCTGTGTTTTTCAGTCAATATGGGGTGCTGTGTGTGTACATTAATGTAACAAAAAGTAAAAAAAAAAAAATTAAGGGGGTCTGAATACTTTCCGTACCCACTGTATGTACATATTTTCCTTTTTGGTCACACTTTAGTTTGGGGACCGGTTCACACTATTAACTATGACTTTGCATCAATAAACTCTTAATTTGCTGCTTTGTTAATAGTTAGTCAGGTAATTATTAAGTTAAGTCAATGTGCTAGTAATATGCACACTAATAAGCAGCTAGTTAATAGTGAGAACTGGTCCCTAAACTAAAGTGTTACCGATGTTTAATTAAAATGCTTTTTATTTATCTCAGGGCTGAGGACTTTAATGGGATTTGTGTTAATAATTATTTGAGCAATTATGCTAATATGTCACATTTCAGTTGCTGGAAATAAAGTAGATATCCGAATGATTAAGTATTCAAACATCAGTGATATCAGTTGCAATTCCCCGTTTGTCTCTTTGTATGCATTATTACAATGGCATCAACAAATAAGGTGCTGTGATTATTTTGTACCCTGTTTTACTATTGATATCACTGTGAGATCCATCACGCGTGCATAAGACTTTCCCAAGACATAAATGTGTGCGTCTGTGACAACAGGGAGTCCTTAAAAGCACATATTAAACACAGCCTCTTGCATCCCAAGGCCTAAATCTCAGTCAACAGCTGTTTTGGGTGATATTTTATTAATGCTGTAGTTTTAATTAGTTTAATTACATTCAGCCCTCTTTGTGCATAATTTTCCCTTATTTAATGCAAAACAACCAAAAGCTGCCTCAACTGCCATTTCAGTACACAGAAAGACTCGTAGCCTGTGGCTGTATGATTTTTAATACGGAGTCTCTTTAAAATAAAGGCACAGCGTGCAGTATAAAGGGACCCTGGTTCAACACCCGGTGTGTACCATGTACCCAATCATTTTTTCAATCATTTCTACCTTAGCTTTCCTGACCAGTCTTTGCTTTCCTAAATCAAAGGAAAAATTCCATTAACGCAACTGAAATAACAGTACTGAAAGCGATCCAATTACTTGTCTTTAAAGATTCCCAGGATATCAGTCCTAAACAAAGGAACGATCCCCCCAAAAACAAGCCTCTCTATCATTGGGATTCTGCCACTGTTTATCGGTGCACTTCACCTCCCGCACTGAATCGTCTGTAAAATGAAATGCATGGTGTTTGTGTAAACAGTTTATCTGAGCTTCTGTAGACAGCTGTTCGCAGGATTGTCTGAGTGGCTGTAAAACAATAAGGGAAGTGTACGATCATCAGCGTGTAAGAGGAGCGCATGTACGCACACACGGCTCTCTAGTGGGCTGTGGAGAATGCGGACTGGGCCGTTACGGTGTTTCACCAAGCAGCAGATCCGAAATGCCAAGATGGCACTGAACCCAGGGGGGAACACAGTTCTTTATTAACACTGCAACCCGAAACCCTAGATGGGGACATAAGCATGGACGTTTATTGGAACGCCACGATGGTTAGTCAGCAGCAATCCAATCTGTGTGAGAGTGTGTGTGTGTGTGTGTGTTGTAGGGGCAGGTCTCATTTCCACCACTACAGGAATGAAGATGAGACAAAACTTATTTAATAACAAAGGCCAGTGCTGTTCGAAGCAGAAACCAATAGATGAGCAATTGCACGGAACAAATCCGGTGATATCTATGACAGTAGAAAGCGTTATGGTGGAGGCGAATCAGATCTTTGGAAACCCAATTTTTAAAAAATCGATATCGTTTACCAATTATCAAGGGGTAGAGTGCGTATGAGCGACGGAAAGTGAGTTTGAATGAGCACATGTGTGACAGAAAATGAGCCTGCGTATGTGCGCAAGAAATGTTCTCGTGGACAGATCGCTCCTATTCTCGGGTTCTGGAAGCTGTCTGTCTCCAGGACTCATTACAGACCACTTTCGCCCCACACGCATTGACTAAGCGGCCGCCATGCCGCGAGCGTCACAAAACGGCTAAATTTATTCCTGTCCTTCCTCCACCTGGTCAGCGATATCACTCACTGCCCCAGACAGCTTTAGGAGACAATTACCAGCTAACGGAGGAGGAAAGATCTCTTAAGAACCATGTTTTGTCCAGTTTATCAATGCCAATAGCATTATCGTAGCGATTAGCAGGATGAAAATGTGCTCTTTTGGTAATTCAACACATTGAGGCGAAACCCGATCACACGAGCAGCCCACTCTCCTTCCCCATGAGCCTCTCTGGCTGAGGTGTTGGAAACATCCTGGCTTCCTGTACCATAGCTGAGTATAGTGTTTCTGGTGTGTGTGTGTTTGTGCGTAGGGGGTTTATGTGTTTTACCATCAGCAGGAGGAGCTTGGAATGATAATGTTGTTTCGCTAAATAGAAGACCTAAAGGTCAGCTGCCAGGGGCCTCTTGAGCAACACGGTCCAGTCTCGGAAATAGATTTACTATTTATTGAGTGCGGGCAAAGCAGGGGAATACTCTGGCATCTCAAGCTGGACCGGAATTCCCTGTTCTTTATTTCCTCTTTGCGTGGGGAGAGAGACTTATGCATTCACACAACCATTAACAGACTAAAAGACACTCACACTTACCCTCCTAAGAATATCTGAGGTATGTCAGCAGCAGCGGAGCTACGGGAGACACTCGTCATAAACCAAACCTTAGGAGATCCTATGGCTGTCCACTTATTTAATTCTACAATACTAATATAGATATAAGAGTACCATATAGTAGATAATGTGTGGTATTGTATTGCTAATGGTGGTATTTGCCTTGGGTTACTGGTCTAGCACTGGCTCGGTAGTGTGCAGCTGTCACCCACCACTGGGCTACATGTGGACTCCATTAACGTACTGGGCATTCTTGGTTTATAAATAAAATAAAAGGTAAATAAAATGAAAGCTATTGATAAACGATGATTATTAAACAACCTCACTTATACGATTCTGTACGATTGGTCTAAACCCCAGTGACGGGTAGGTTTAGGGGAGGGGTTAGGTGTAGGTCATTCATACAAATTCATACGAATTAACAACTTGTAAAATACGTACAAATTACCAAAAATCGTATAAATTTGTACCAGTGAGATCGTACGAATTTTTACAAATTAGCCCCCTCATAAAATACGTATGATTTGTTGTGAGATCAGGCTTGGATTACCCTTAGATATTGTTTTTTTTTTTTTTTACAGAATGTATTTAATATAATATACAGATAGGCAGACAGATAAATAGATTTTTGTTTTGTATTTTGCATCCTATTTACCAATTTAGCATCCTAGAATGTGTTGTGGTCAATTAATTTCAAAAGTTAAACTCATAAACTGAACATGAGCTTGTTGTAAGTGAATTCTGCACAACCCTGATTTTCAGGCCAACCCAAACACGGCTATTACAGAGGTAGAATTAGTAATACTAAGCCACTAATCACTGGCAAAATTATAATCAACCTCCAGCATAAAGCTCTATTAATATTTAACAATAATTAAGAATATGTACACATGCAATATCAATTATTTATATCTGAACTGATGCATTGACCTCCCAGGGGACAGGCTGGGATATGATCAATCAGATACAGACAGGGAGAGAGACACAGAAAGATAAAGAGAGTGAGAGTGATGCTGGAGCCAGCCCACCTCACTCTCTCTCTCTCTCTCTCTCTCTAGCCTCATAGCTTCAGGCCTCTGGGACCTCCTTTAAAGATGATTCAACATTAATAACAATATCTTTAATGCTCAGACATTAGCGCTTGCAATAATTAATGTATGAATAATCACTGATGTAAAAGGCATTATCAATAATTGTATGAATAATGCACATTCATTATGCATGAATCTGGCCTCAGGGCTGAATTTGGCATTTTTGTTCTTGTCCAGAACACAGAGAGAGAGAGATGCAGCATCCTCGCCTTTGATCACAACACTGACTTGTATGGCGTTCAGGCTGCTGGCCCAGCACTGGCTCACCAGTGGGGTACATGTGGACCCTAAGAACATGTGTGAGCCATGTTTAGCATGCTTTGCAGGGCAGGCTGGGGCTGGTGCAGGTCAAGCGGAGCGAGAGGCATTAGTATTCAATCCGTTCACAGTGCTTTAGCAGCTCTAACGGGAGAGGCCTGTTCCTGAGAGCTTCATCAAGATTAGCTCTTATCACACACTGCTTTCATACTTCACGTAGTATTCTTTATGCAGAAATCAGCACAGACACAGCACTGCTCTGCATATGTTGCTACCTTTAGCCTCACTTCCTCTAATGGAAAAGCCACATTGCTGCTTTTGTACTATGTCAACTTTCAGTGCCACTAGTGTTTTGAATGTTGCATCACATGTTCTTAGAAAGACATCTTGGATTTCAGTGCATGTGTCTACTGTAGCTATATGTGTGTGTGAAGGTTTAAAAATCGGTGGCCCACTTTGCCTCGTCAGATTGGACCACAGTGAGAGATCAAATTTGCAGGGAGGACATTATCTTTTGCTGACAGTGAGGGATGGTGGGACCAGAGAGGGGTGGACGGCGTAATGAGGATGGCGACTGCTTTTAGTGTGGCACCTCTGGCTTGCCTTGGCCTCCCAGGGTAGTGCAATCTCTCAGTGTCAACAGTTCTCTGGAAGCCTGATTCAATTAAGATTAAAGGAGAGCAAAGAGTGGCAGGGGTCAGTTTGATCAGAGCGATTGGCGCCTCTTTTGTTTTTACTCATTTTCTAATATTTTCTTTGCCGCGCTCTCTTTTTTCCCCAGACTAACTAGGTAAGGTCCTTTCATTATAAGAATGACGTTGTTCATACTAGTGTTATGAGTGGCAGAGTGTGTGCTTTTCTTTAAAACTGTGTGTCAAATAGCCAATAGGGCAACATTTAAGCAAGCACTCTGCATCTGCATCTGCCAGCATAAAAGTACATAAAAAAAGAACGAAAAAAGAAACTCAACTGCCCAGCATTATTATTCAGTTGTTCAGTTGATCTCCATGATATCCATCAAGTTCAAATTACAGTAATAACATTAGACTACCCTTCAATGTAATTGTTATGTAATAATACTATTCAATACAGATATTGTTTATTATTATTTTTTTGCTAAAATATTTTTTTGCTGAATTTACAAAATAATGTGTTATTTGTTTTGAACTCAATAAACAAATCAAAATATATAATTATTCATAATAACTGAATGATTTTTTTATGTATTTCAAGAGTCGCTTTTTTTAGTATATTAATAATATTTTTACATTTCATTGAAAATACATTTAAACAACTTTATTCTAAAATATATTATTACAATTTAACAAAATAACAATTTTCTATTTTATATACTGTAAAAATAAAAATATTCCTGTAACTACAAAGCTGAAGTTTCAGCAGCCAATAGTTTAGTCTTTAGAAAGAAATTGTGTAGTATTCAGAAATCATTCTGATATACTGATTTGGTGCTCATTTCGTATTATCATCAGTGTTATAATGTTGTGGTTCTTACTATTTTTGTGGAAATCTTTTTTTTTTTTTTTGATAAATAGAAAGATCTGAAACAGAAATAGTTTGTAACATTATTTCTTAGTGTAACTACAT
This sequence comes from Enteromius radiatus, assembly GCA_032357445.1. NCBI lineage: Eukaryota > Metazoa > Chordata > Actinopteri > Cypriniformes > Cyprinidae > Enteromius > Enteromius radiatus. The sequence continues at coordinate 14,495,580 of JAUCMS010000127.1, forward strand.
TAATATGTTATAAAATGTTATACTTATCTTATTATCACACACAATTTCATTTATGTTTCTTCTTCTTTTTTTTTTTTAAGTCAGGCCCTTGAGGATAAAAGGATCCTGATTTGTGGTCCCCGACATTTCCAAAGTTAAGCCCTGCTTTACTCCATTCCAGGTTTAAGGTTATTAATCTGCCATGAGGAAGAAAACATTAGAGTCTGTAAGTGTGTGTGCATGCATGTGTTGATCATACTGTTCTGTCTAACACTGTACACTATCTCAGGTATTTATCTCCATCAGAAACTTTCATCCCTCTGCAGCACTTTATCAGCCATTAACAGCCTCCAATTACACACGCTTCAGCAATTAAGGCCATTTCATTACCTAATATAGTCAAACATAGTCCTATGACTGAGGGGATAATTTAGTACCTTAAACCCAAACTCAGCAGGGGATTAGTGGGGAAATCTGAGCACAACAAACAATCTTTACTGACTCTAATATACACCCATGCAGCCAGGGCACAATGCTGTGAACTTTGACCTCTGAAGTGACTCTGCTATGCCCGGGTTAACGTTACACCCCGTTTTACCCCGCAGCTGCGCCTCGTTATTACACCCCATAAAAAAGCGGGCAGGCATCGAAGGGAAGCTTGGCAGCTTTAAAGTACAAGAGAGAGAGAGAGAGAGAGAGAGAGCAAAGAGAGAGAGAGAGGATGACTAAATGCAGACAGAGGCGTTAAGCCATTAAGGACTATTGTTGGACTCAAATGGTCGTCTTATAAGATCTCTGTCAATGGGAAATGGAGCCTAATGACCTGAACAGACTTCAAAGACACACAGACACACTCTATCACAGCTTCATTCTTGTGCACACACACATACGCATACATAAAATATAGAGTGAATGGAGCGTCTCTTTGTGTGTCCACATTTTCACAGCAATAAAGGAATGCTATTGTAAAGAGCTAGTAAATGACAACAGCATGCATGTCTGTGTACTAGTTTTGCCTTTGTATACATTATAGATAACTTGTACACAAGACAAATGAGCCGCAACATGCTTATATGCTTCTGGAAATTAAAATGGATGTGACTATTTTTTCTACAATAACATTACAAAACTGTTAAACAATAATGCATTATAAAATATATATACAAAAAAAATGTAGTTTAAAATGCAAGTTTATAGCCTTTACTCCATTACCAAACTTGTAGCATTTTCAACAACAACAAAATCAACTTATATCATGATATCAAACATCATTATTTATTACTTTTTAAATATTATCAAGTTTCTTGGGAGGTGTGGGGGTTGTACTACTATGGCATGTCTTACTGACCTTGACACACCCATGAGGGTCTTCAGGGATCCTCTCTTATTTATTAGCATTTTCTGCAACATATGTTGGACAAAAAAATTTCACATTTTTATAATATATTGCCGGAATTGCATTTATTTGATTAAAAAGACAGTAAAACTGTAATATTGTGGAACATCATTATTTAACATTTAAGTTAATATTTTTTTTATATGTAATTTACTCCTAAAGTGGCTATTAATTTTCAGCAGATGTTACTCAAGTTCACATGATCCTTCAGAAATAGTTTAATATGATGTTTTGGTGCTCAAGAAAGGTTGATTATTATTAATATGCAAATAGTAGTGTTGCTTAATATTTTTGTTGGAACCTCGAACACAAAATATGTACTTTGTACAAATACACATTTTGAAATATAACATTTATCCATGCATAGATCACAATCACACAAAATGTGAAATGTGTAAAAAAAATAAAATAAACAAGTAATGTATTCTTTTTTAAAAAAAGCAATGCCACATCATCGACCACCATTCTGTCCAAAATCAGAGATGAAAACATTCAACATGAGCGCACCCTGAGCCTGCCAGAATGTGTCCGTGCATCACACACACACACACACACACACACGTAAATCTGTATGTCTTTCCTTATCTGGAAATTCAGCTCTTAAATCCTCACCATTTAAACATACACCATTTTATTATATACTTTCAAAAAAAAATGATGAGCAAATGTTTTTGTACGATTGAACGGCTATAAGAGAGAGCGAGTTGAAGGGAGAGAGTGTGTGTGCTGGATATGTTTGTTTCCCTGTTTTGGGCAATTTCTTGGCAAGGTTACCCAAAACGCCTCCCTGGCAAGCGCGAAAACCAAAACCCACAGTAGGTACGTAACATTTGAAAGAAGCTCTTTGATTAGAACAAAGCAAGGCAGCAAAATGGCAAAAGGGAATAAGCACTTATTTTGGTCTCTCATCCCCTTTCATTACCCACTCACGTTTGCTTCAGGCAAGTTACCCAGGATGCTCAGCAGGACACGGAGAAAAGACTCCCTAAAAGCTGGGCTCTTTTCTGCCTGCTTGTTTTATCAACTCTAATTTCCCTCACCACTCCGCCGCCAATTCCTGCCCCAGATTTTACATTGATCAAGTGTCAGGAAATGCCCCCACCCACCAGAGCAAGCGTTGGCGCTATTTGAAAAAAATCCTCTCTTTTTCTCTCTCTCTCTCTCTCTCTCTCTCTGTAATTACATCCTCCCTGTTTAATACAGACTAGCTGTTAAACAAACAATTGATCCCCACTTAACACATGTACCCACGTTGGCTAACACATTTTGCCAATTCGCCACAGGCAAGAAAGCCAGAGAATGAGAGAGGTGGAAGAGAGAGATGGCATCTCATATGAGAAAGAAAGGAAAAAAGAGATGCCAAATAGGTAGAAGAGAGGAAGGTGTGTATTGTCACGTGGCTCAGACAAGTAGAAGATGCCTTCTCAGGCAGAGCTAATCAGCCGTTTTTATGAGCTTTAAATTGAAACAATAACAGCTGTTAATGGGGACATTGTGTGTGAGTGTAGCATCAGTTAATCAGTGTTGGGGTGTTGTCATTGTTGCCAGTGTGTGTGTGTGAGGGTAATGGAGCTAACAGATTGTCTTGTTTGCCTTTTTGAACTTCCCAGTGCACTCCGGGTGCAGGAGGAAAAACAAAGGGTGTTAATGGCTATATGACACAAAGACTTTTACTAACCTGAGATTTTACTGAAGGCGTAACGATCGATCAATGAGGCCCAGTGTAAACATGCTGTCTTAGATGGGATGCTTTTTTATGTTTTAGGTGGTGTTACAATAATACATCAGGAGTCAGTTATGATTAGATTCACATGATGATTAGAATTAGATTTGTTTAACTTGCATTTCTAAAGGGTCAATTTGCCCCCTAAAAAAGCCTGTATGTATTTTAAACTCTCTATTTTATTCATTTACACATGCTGTTCCAAAAGATATGCTGTTTATTTTTCCATAAGAAAATAATAACTAAGAAATCTGCGAGTTACATCTGTCAAGCTTCAAAAAGGGCAAAAAAAGGAACAATAAAAAAAATAAGGTCCATATGACTTCTGTGTTATTTTCCAAGTCATCTGAAGGCGTACAATAGCCTTTGTGTGAGGAACAGATTGAAATTTAATAATTTATTATTCATCTTCCCCTCCTCCAAAACTCTAAAATCTTATTAGAATCAAACATTGTGCGTTCACACCATCGTCGACATGGGCAATTCAGCATGCTATATATGCAAAATGAAAAATATGATTTTAAAGCTGCAGATTTCATGAATATCAAGTTACAAAGTGTCCTGATTCTCACTTAAGGATATTTTTTTTACTTGAAGACCTATTAACTCCTGTTGTATGGAAAAGAGATGATGTCATGATGATTCAACAGAAAAAAATAGGATGAATGCAAGCAAATAGCGACTGAATTTTCAAATATTTAAAGAAATTAAAATTGCAACTGATTTTTTTCTTCCACACTGTGACGCACATTCCAGTGAAGCAAGTTATCACACAAAAAAAGAGAAAAGAAAGAAAAACATGGGTGGGCACTCTGTTCTTTTCACAAATATTGCAAATGCAAACAAATAAATGTTGTCATCAATTGATTGTTCTCAAGAAAATAGGAAAATAAGGCGAATTTTGCATAAAGTGTTTCTGATGAGCTTATTTCTAATTGGCTGCTCTGCTGTTTTTCCACTGTTTATAGAGCCTTGGGCTGTCACAGAGACGGGTCTGTCAGGTATAGTAGAAACATCTTTTGCAAGGTATGAAAAAAGAAAGAAAAGAAAAGAAAAGAAAACATCAGCTTCAACTCTGTGTCTTATGTATTTAATCTTCAATGTTTGTTAGTAGAGACCTGTATCTCTTTCTATTTATCTATATCATACTCTCTCTCTCTTCTTATTTCTTTCTCTCACTCTTTCTTTCTCCCTCTCTGCAGTAAGACAGCTTAAGCTCGCTCTAATTAGGGGACATCTGTTTCTATTCCTGCTGACTGCTTTAACAAATATCCTCATATTCATAACAGCTCATACCTAATGAGTTACACAGCCCAGGGCAAATCTCATACCTGCACAAAGATCAAACACCTAGCCTAAAAGCACACATGCACACAAACACCCAAATTAGCACAGACTTACACTCTCTCACACACACAGGTACACTTCCCTGCCAAGTACAACTACCAGAGCTTCAAAAGACAAACAGCAGATGACACTTGTGAATCTTGTAGAACTGGAGTGAGGTTAGTTTGAAATCTGTGACAGCAATTTGCAGCTTATTAAAATAAATCAAACAACTTCTAAGAAATAAGAACGTTTGCCCAACTAAAAAAACCTATCTGCCCTGCCTGGGTGAGGAATGTTTTTTGCTTTATTTGCGTGAGGGCTCAACATGGTTTTAACCTAGATACACAATAATCAAATGAGGGTAAATCCATCCAAACTACTAAGCAGAAATGACTTTCTCTGTCATTGTTGCTTGTCTGTGTTTTTGTATAACATATTATATTATTTTGTAAATAAAAAACTACACACAGTCATTACTATGGGGAATACCTTTATTTATGCTATATTACATTTATATCTCCAAATATGACTTTATATTTACAAGTAAGTGTAAATGTGAAATTTTAATATATATATATATATATGTGAGATACATTGTTTGTATTATATATTTGTAATAAACCCACAACTGTGTGATATTAAGTCTAATTTACAAGACATCATGTAATACTAGCGAGGAATAGTCACGAATACGAAGAAAGTTAAATTATCTTTAAACTGTGTTGAATTTTGTAAGAGGCTCATATTAAACTCAAGCATTTAATGCGTGTATGGCAGTAATAGCATTTAGCTGTGAGAGTGAGTGAGTGAGTGATTGTGAGTAGAAGTAAAAGTCAGAATGTGTGTGTGTGTGTGTGTACTCTACAGTTACAGGTTGTGGTTAACTGCAGCATTAGCTTTAATACACGTTTGCGGTTTTCACAGAGTGAGTCTAAATGTGCTCAGATCAGCTTTCCTAAAGCAGTCCACTAAACTTCCCTGTTATGTATCATAAAAATCCGCTGACAGGTACACACACACACACACACTCCTGGTCTGACACAGGTCACTCTCCCTCTTCTCTAATGCGTCCTGCAACCCCCTAAAGACACAATATCTCCTTATCGCCGAGCCACTCTATTAGGGACAAAAGGTCATCCCAGGATAATATTAAACTTATGAAGCTCCGGCTGTCCTGCCTGCTTCCAAATGTGCAGAGAAAGCATAAAAAAGGTGTTGTGTCCGTGTATGTGATTATATCTGTCCCATCATCCTCTGCACACTGACCTCAGGGTTCTGGGTTATTGGTCTCAGATGCAGGCGGCTTCTCAGTGTACAAAAGAGCCTGTTATTCCACCGCTTATTACAGCAAAGCCATACACAACACGCAATGGCACACACGCACACTTATGCTTACACACCGCACCACAACAGAACACAGAGGGCAGTCTTGTGCGTGTGCATGCATGCAAGGTATTGGCGAATTCAGGGAGATTTTAGAAAGGAGGAAGTAGAGGCCGCTGCATCCTGCCTCACACACAACCTCAAACAGATTCATACAGTCATACTTTGTTCCTGCCTCTGCACGCATAAAATGTTTGATGGTGGAAAATGTGCATTCTTTTCAATGGCTTCCAAGTGAAACTGATGCACGCAAACACACAGGCTGTCACGCTCACTTACTGTGTATAATTTACTGTTTTCAATTCTGCAGTGGCTATAACGGCAGATACAGTGTTGTGGAGTTAAAAGTAAAAGTAGCGATGTTTCAAAATACTAGCGACAGTGCAGCTTTTCCAGTAACTAAGTAAGCTACTCTTACTTTAATGTAATATAGCGTTTTAAAGTCTGATTAGTGAACTGGTTCAGTCAATTCGGTTCAATTCACTTAAATTAATGCAAAAATCACACACACACACGTGCATATGTATAGAGAGTTTAACCTTAGTCTATACACAGTAGTTTAGCCTAGGAATTTGACAAGAGAATAACCAAACACTTTTTAGGTTACTATATATAGTGTTGTACATTAACTGTCTGATATTATAATTGGCTTGAAGTTTGGCAAGCTAAACAACAAAGGTAGCGTCTGCAACACTGGACAGCAGTATATGAGTGTGTGCTTGTGCATATTTATATTTCGGTATGTGCAAGCATGAGGAGTATCATATGTTGTGGGTAAGGTCTGGGCCATCAAATCATTTTTAAAACCTGATTTCCTGTGGGAGTTCTCAGAGGTCAACTCATCGGAAAGGGATAAAAAAAAAAAAAAAAAAAAAACCCTACTACAACATTTGCATATAATTTGTCACACCCACCACATTAAACTTTCATCCTGACAAAAACATGTCAAATAAATTTACATCGCTGCTCTGACAGGCCAACACTAGCACGGACACAGCCCAATGCCATCGCCAATTATCACAGCTACTTTTACTATGCATCAAATTCTTCTGTCGCTCCCCTGCTTTCGTCTTCCCAAACGACCCCAATAAAAACTGATCCGGCGGGGCGGATTTGCCTTTGTCACCCACATTATCACCCGCTGTATCCTCCCTCTGTATATCGAGCTGCCAATCAGAGGCGGACGGATGGCAGGCGGGCTGTGCTGATTTGAGGGGGCTTGGGCTGTATGCATGGATTTAAATAATAAAAGGGAGATTTGACTTCAGGCCTACAGAGCCCTGCCAATAAGACGGCTGGAAGAATATGGTGGTGTGTGCTCGCACAAAATAACTGCAAATTGAGGATATAATGAACACGTTTAATATTTCATACGCCCTGGATGGAAATATCTTTAGTAGGGAGATTTCTCTCTCTCTCTTTCATTTGCCCTCTCTCGTTCTTTCATTTTTCCTGTCTTTACTTTCTCTCCCAAACCTCCCACACAAAAAAACCCCGCACCGCAACTACAGTCTCACTCGTCCATAGGACTTTGGACTCTACTTGTCTTTGAGAACCGTGAAAGCCCTCGACTGTTGCTGTGAGGGAAGACTTGGGAGTGAGAGATGAGAGTGACAGTTTAAAGACCGTAATCATTGACAATTACACACCACCGAAAGCGTTTTCTCTTCATCCCTCCCTTCTACTCTCACCCTCTGACTGTTTGGTTGCAACTGGGTACCGTCAAAAGCTCATCTACTAATATGGTGGTGTTCTGTCACATCAGTGTTTTTAGCACAACCCCAACCATCAACAGCACTAACACCCACAATAAAAACCCACTGAATCCACACACGCAATGAAGGAATCAAGTCTTCTAATTAAATTGTAACTGGCTGCAGCAGTGATTAAGACTTGTTGTGTGGATTTGTTTATGTATGACAAAATTCATTGTTCTTCATGTTTGCACTTCAAAACATCTCTAAAAGACCACCAACTCACATGTTCTTCTCACAAACAAAGAAGCCGTGATTATATAAGCTAATGTTTATTGCTCTTCTCAATGTGGTGGTGCTGATACGAGTCCTCTCTCAGGGTTTTTATTAGAATGTCTCACTCTTTTGGTATTAGAATTTCTTATTTAAGCAATAAGATTTGAAAGGCTTTGCTATTTTATGAATATAGTCATGACTAAAAGGCATTTTAGGCATGACATAACTATATTTATAAAAAAGCACATCCTTTTGTGCATTATTGCTTATACAAAATTGTCTATATAAAAGAAGGTGAGATGCAAAAAATGCCTCAAAGTGCTGTTTAAAATTTTTCTAAAATGAGCTCCTATGTTTGGTTATTTCACTTAAATGGCAATGAAAAGATTCATTGTCATTAAAGTGAGATTACTGAATAGGAGCCTAAGAAAAATGCTCATTTAAAAAGCATTCTAACAGCCCTTATGAGATTTCTCATCTGAGATATATACACATATACACACAAACACACGCATATATATATATATATATATATATATATAAACGTATATGAAGAATTTATTTGGGAAAAAAAAAAAACAGATAATCCCTTTTTTATTTTTAATTTACAAAAATCATGCATTTTATGATATGTCTTTATTGTGTTAGTTTGCTGTATTTTATATTATTATTATTATTATTATTTTAATCCATTATTCTAACCTAATCAACTGCAGACTGACAATGAAAAACAAATGAAAAATGAACTCTTCATATTATATTAAGATTATATAATATATATATATATATATATATATATATATACACACACACACACACACACACGCAACTGAACAAAAAAAAAATCTTAATAATGGACAGCATGGACTCTCTGAATGGATCAGCTGCCTAATAGTACACACAGTTCACTAAAATCATTCTGGGATTAATTAATTACCAACGATGACTATTATGAAACGGCAATATGACAGAAAACTGTGCAGGTATTCAGATCTTTCTGTGTCCCTGAGGAATCTGCAGAGGCTAAAGTTTCAAATAAACAGACTGAGTATTCAAAGCAAACTTGTGTAATCACAATAACACATCCTCTTTTCTCTGAAGCTGACAGACACACACTTTTAAAAAATTAATTTCCTCTTGTCCTGGATCTGTGTACTGATCACTCCATCTGCATGACTTTCATGAATTATTCATGCCGGCATTTCAAACATTAAATGCATGTATTAATTTCATTTATCATAGGCAAAAACAAAAGCCTAACAACACTTGGAAATGTAGCACAAACATCCAGCCTTTGCAAAACTTGCTACAGAGGCCACTGGGGATTAGACAAGATTGAACATTAGCTGTGAAAGTGCTTTCATTGTGCCCAAAATTCCTAAATTAAACAATGTTTTGTTTTAATGATTTAACTACTTGTACATCAAAATGGTTACAAACATGTAAAATTATTGAAACTGAATAGTGACAGAAAAAAAGCTGACAGGTGATTGACAGAGCCAGCCATGCCACATAGCACTTTCATCTCCTCTCAGGCTGTAATGATTCCGCCCATGTTTTACACCTCAGTGCGTTTGGCCTGGTGTTTATGTGATGCTATGTGTAAGTGTGTATAGGTTCGAGTGTGACAGGTTGAGGTGTCCGCCCTTCCCTGACTGTGTCATTAGCATTAGCTTCTGATCTCTCCACACGGAGCCCATGCCTGACATCTGAATCATCGGTACTCCCCTCACCTGCCCTCCCTCTCTCGGCCTCCTGTTGTTCCTGCGTGATCCTCTACTCTTGTATATGATTGGATTTGGGTTTAACAGAAACCTGTAATTACACAGCTATTGTGCTCAAGCTAAGCCAAGGATTGACAGCAGCAGAGGCACAACCACGGTGAAGGCTGCGGGTGCAGGTACTCTGCTGGAGGGTGAGCTGGGAGCCAGCCAGGTAAAAACTGACATTTTTTTAGCTGGAAGTGGTGGGCTGTGCTTTGGGTCGGAGTACTTTGAACCCCTGCCTGATGGCTGAAGGCAATGCTAACAGGATCTCTCAGTTAAAAAAAGGTGTTCTTTTCTTTACCGGAGCAAGAGGAGAAATACATAGCTGGCAGATCTTGGATGGCACCTTAAATGGTGCTGTTAGTCCAAAGTGCCATCTGCATGGTGTTTGTTTGTATAGATGGCCTCAGGCAGTGGTTGGTTTTGCACAAAAATACAGGGTGTGATGCAAATCTATAGTGCAGGCCTACAAAAAAAAAGCAGACAGAATTCCTCCTATGTGGGATTTTTAAGGGTATATTTTATTTATGCATGTGCACTAGCAGGTGTTTACAAACCATTACATCGAATACTGTAGCTGTACCACAGTATAAAGTAGATAAAGGATCAGATGTTAAGACTATATGATACCGACCATAATGTTCTTTCTGGTTTTGCCAAAACTTTTTTCCCCCAGCCAAAATAAATCTAAAAGCTATTCTAAATATACTGTGTGCTAAATAATGTGAATATACAATCAAATAGTGAAATACATTTTGTGTGTGTGTATTTTAAAGTGATTGAAGGATCTATTTCTATATTTATCTAACTTTTTTTTAATGTTATTTTTGGCATAACTTAATGCAGTCAAGTTAATCAAGTTCATTAGTCAAACACATTTCATGCAATTTGTTAAATACATTTATTTAATAATGCCAAAGCAATTAATTTATATTTGCCATTTAGTAATTTTTTTAATTTTTGCAGAAATGCCAGCAACAGAAAATTTTATGTCAGGTACCATTATGACAACTTACCCCTCATAGAATATCGACATGCCCAACACACCACAAAATATGTATTCAGTGTTCAAAAGGTGCCTAGTTGTTGTTTTTTATGCAATATGCATACTATTCTAAACATTAGCTAATTTTCATAAATATAAATTCGCAATCCATATTCTCTTTCAACAGTATTTACATGATATTTGATTAAACGTACAAATGTACGTTATATATATATATATATATATATATATAGTTATATATGAAATATAACACAAAGAATAAAGTATCAAATCAAATGTTAAACATTTAGGCTAGTATTTGATTTCAGATATGATTTTTGACCCACATACCCTTGTGGTGCCCAAAACGACTCGTACAGTTAACACCTTAACAGGCAAAGACCTCTCTAGAGTGTGAGTGTGTGCGGCATCCACACAGACTGACCCCTTTAGCCTCTTTCCTTGTTCAGTTTACTGTGTGGATCTGTCTGTAACAAGGTCCCATACACACACACACACACACACACACACACTCACACCTCCCCTGACAGTTTCCTTTCCAATTTCTCTGCTCATTATGAAGACACAATGGGAAACAGCAGCAGTCTGTGCCAATACTACTATATATAAATAATGCTAGGTCAATGCTTTTACTCTTCTTTTCTCTCTCCCTCTCTCTCTCTCCAGGAGGACACATTTGTGAGGACAGACTTGCAGCTGCTCTTCTGCTCCGTGCACTGAAGGTGACAGAGAGGATAAGAAAGGGGAAAAAAGACACAAAGGGTGAGATGAGAAGTTTAAAGATGAAAAAAGCTAAAGGCTGGAAGTCTGCAGTCATAACACCTGTCTTCCTCCTCTCTCTACAGCCGCTCTACACTGACCAGCCCAACTGCTCTGAGACTCCAGGCCATCTGCTGTTAAACACACACACATGCAAACACACAGCGGACCAGTGCGATTAATGTAAAATTGCTCCATTGAGAGACACTCGGGATAGATATTATTAGCCGATTAATAATTACCTAATGAGTTTATAATAGGCCTGTGACTGGTACTAAATGAGTTAGATCTGCAGGTGAATCTGGTCCATTTGGGTTTTACTCTTTCAGCGTGAATTATTAACAGTTTATCGTTAGCATTAGCCCTTTATACAGCACATTCATTCCACGTTACTGGGGATTCACTTTCCAGAAAACATCAGGGATATTTCCTTACACACCCACCCACCCACCCAGATTTGTACTCGCAAGCATGCTAATGTACGCACACTAATGGATGTTTTAGGTGTCAGCACATGACATTTGCAAGGGCTTTCACAACACCCCAGAAGAGCAAAAAGACAGAGAGAGTCATCCAACACTGAGCCACCCAGCACAAGGCCGGTTATGACAACCATTTAGCCAGAATTAGCTGGCAAATTGACTAGGCTTTTACATGTAGCTGTATATTACCCAAGGGGCATTGTGAGGTTTTGAGAAGCCCTGGGCTAAAACTGACCATGGGCTTCACCGTGGATATCATGCCAACCTAAAAGTGCTCAGGTCCCTGCGGGGATTGAGGGAATGCGGAGGCCTCAAATAGAGGGGCAAATGGAGACACAGCTTTGTACAGTGTCATTGAATCTTTGTGTTTTAAAGGGACGGTTTACTCTGAAATAAACATTTTATTTTCATTAACTCATATTCAATCCGATACAAACATAAACGCTTTTTGTAATGCTTTTTCCACAGTCCAAATGACTTGTTTTTGCTATATTTCAAATGTTCCACAGCCACAAGATTGCTTTGCATGGTTAAAAGACCTAAAATTAAAATGAAAGTTTACTTCAAATATAAAAAGGTTTTCATCATTTACTCACCCTTATGTCATTACAAAAGGACGCTCCTTCTTGTGTTGTGCACAAAAGAAGATACTTTAAGAAATGTGTTTTCACAGAAGTCATACTGGTTTAGAACAACATCAGTGTGAGTTGATTAAGGCTGGATTTTCATTTCATTTGAGGGAGAACTATCCCTTTCAGGCATTATTCACTGATAATGTTCCCCTCTGCTGATAAAGAGTGAGAAATGAGAGCTTCACTGGATATATCCAGTAGAGTTATCAGTTAAACAACTGAAATTTAAGCCTTTTCATCCTAAAAAACTTTTAACAGGCTTTGGTAAACTTGTAATACAGTGCATTTTGGTAAGTATTTGGTTATTATTGATAGCTGTGGTCAAACTAAATCTAATTACTTCATTTGTGACTAAATGGTCTTGGAATTGGAGTTGAGTGAGCTATTCCTTTAAGGTAAATGCATTTATTTAATTAATGTGTCTCTCTACAAATATTATGAAGGTAATGAGTAATTCATTGGCGTTTAGAGATCGCATTTTATAACGAGCTACAGGCATTTGTGATCTTCCTAGCAATAAGGGAACTCCCTCTGAAAATAGACGTGCTTTCTAATACACAAACAAAAAAGAAACAAGACTAAGAAAGCGACCATGCAGAGGTGGGGTCTTGTTACAAAGGCAGAGCAGAGCCAAAATTAACAGCTCTTAGCTGGCGACAGTGTGACATTCAACTCTAGCATATGCTCTTAACAGTCGTCAACACCAGATTCCACACGCACCCCGCCACATTTGCACCAACACACACACGGACATACACCTACACCTTAACTCGCCCACCTCAACGACTGTCAATCATGTGTCAGGGCACAGCATATAGAACAGTGACAAATAGACCGAGGATCACTGAATGTGACCTTTCACCTTCAGTAGTGGCCTGAAGCTCGTAGGATGTCAGGCCTGTAAATATAGACATCAAGTGAATGGCGTTCAGGCCTTGATTTATAGCACACATTTAATTAGCACATCTCTTTCATATTACCTATGCCAGATCACTGTTAACAAACGTGTAAATCAAACAGTGTTGCAAAGTACTAGTAAGAAGTGTGTGTGTGTGTGAGATCCTTTATCCCTGGCCATCCTGGTTGATGGCACAGCCAGGTTTGATGAGTTGCTCTCTGAGTGATCGTAAATAAAGACGGGGGACATGAGCTCCCAGGACGCCGACCTCTCCTGTCACAACTTTCACCGCACACAGAGCAATTGATACATCCTCCCCCTCTCTGCCGAGAGCCCGCATATTTCTCACCGCACATTGGAAATCAATAAAGAGCAAATTATTTATGGAAAATATACTCTGTGCTGAATTATTGTCAGTGAAGTGCTCGGGGGATGTGGGGCGGTGGGTTACCTTCAAAAATGCAAACACAAATCACAATCTATGTGAAGCAATGTGTTTATTTGTATTGGGGGATGGTGCATTTGTTTAACGTCGCTGTTTCTGAGGCTTATTTACAATGAACAGGGATATTTTGTGAGAAATATCACCCAAATTAGGAAGTACTGGGAGGTGTTTTCACTTTCTTTAAGAGGCCAGAAGTCTGCGGAGGAGTTTGTGCTTCAACAGAGGGAAGAGGGGTCCTTGTCAAGCTGATTTACGACAGGCACTTCGCAGGACACCAACTCCCACTAGCAGCGATACAGTCCTCACCTCAGCTTTTCTGTTCTCCCTACTCTTTCTCTGACAGACAGCAGGCATACCTCTTCTGGACTGTTCTCTTACAATAACATTTATCATCTGAGCACATTATAAATCATTGAGCTAAATTGGATGTGATAAGCGCAGCAGTGACAGCACAACATCCCCCTCCTCTTTGCCTCTGATGGGAGATCTCTGCACTGGAGAGACCACCAGGCCTGCCAGGGTCTCATCCCGCTCCTTTTTGGATCTATCTTTTATCAAATCTCAAAATGTATATAGACATTTTTTCATATAGTAGTCTACATCATAGCATTGCCATACCCCAATTCACTTGTAGCATTTAAAATATATTTTTTTATTTTTAACATTTATCAGAATGTCTATTTACAACAAACAACTTTAAACAAAATAGTATATAATATTAATTTACATTAAAATTACTATTATCTGCTTACTGGTATTTGCCAAATTAATTTTAATATCAGCGTCTCTCTAGAAAAGTAGGTAACAGTAGGTCACACTCATTTTAAGGTGTCCTTGATACAATGGTAATTATATGCATGTAACATTTATGTATGTAACTTTATGTAAACACAAAGACTCAATAAGATAATGTCTACTTGAGCACTGCACTACAACATCTTTTTGTATGTGCTGCTCCCCACAAAATCTCTCTTATACACAATTTAAAATGCACAAAACATTTTTTTTTTTTTTTAATTTCTTGTACAAATATTTTCTGCATGTATCTCATGTACAGTATTTATGTAAAGTTCTTGTACACTCTCAGTTTGCATATGTGTACTCAACTAGGTATAGTAATTATAGTATTTATAGTATATGTGCAGTCAGATGGTTAACTGTTAGCTTTATTGTTTTTGCTTGCATTGTTGTATGTTTATCTATGTGTAATTATCACCATGGTCCTGCGAGACACTATATATCCACACATGTAAACCTGAATGACAATAAAGCTTGGCTTGACTTGATACATTTAAGTACGGAGTAATATTAATTACCTACATGTACTTACTATATGGTTAGGATTAAGATTAGGGTTTGGTTTAGGGTTAATTGCATGTGATTTTATGCATATTTGTTACTATAATAGTAAGTGCTTATAACGTGTAACAAGGACACCTTAAAAATAGAAGCCCTAAAGAAGCATTATTACATTTAAGTCATTCTATAAAAACAGTATTTATAGAGAAATAAAATAGCAAATCGCCACAACACACAAAAAGATGCACTGCATTTGAATGACATCTCAGACTCTCTCATTTCTAGGTCCACCTGGAAAGACATGCTAATCTCCCATCAGAGAAATGCACTTCTGCAACATTGCACAGGGGTCACTTTCAAACACGCAGACGTACACAGACATTCTTGGCAGATTTATCGTTTCTGGGTTAAAGTCGGGACAGAGGCGACATAAACCACCAGGAGGCGTGTCCACAGAGGGAAGTTTGCTTTTACGTATTTTCTTTTCCACCATTTAAAAACAAGCAGTTCCCAGTCTGCTCTCTGTGAGCTGAAGTCATTAAAGCCAGTGTGGAAGTGTTTGAGTCACATGGCTATAGAGTAATGCGATCCCTAGAGAACAACTGCTGTTAACTTTAATCTCAGAAAAATCTCTCCTGTTCTCTCACAGGTCCTATACCACATCTTAAATGACTGAAAACCATATAGTGGGGTTGAATACAGTACTATTTCAAGGGCTCTGTTTGTGTTTTTAAACCCCTGACAGACATACTTAAATACAAACATGACCTTTGTACTATAATAAACAAGACTGGATGAATGCTTGCACACATTCGTATGAAAATGCATACATGCAGAAGTATTAGACTACCCTTTTGCCACCACACAAACTTTAACTTATGACACATAAACACTACAGAGCACACATTAACACAACTACAGTGCAAATGACAAACATTTACACATTTCAGTAGCTCACCTAAACGGCTATCAACACAAATTGCAGGATCTTAATACTTGTCAGATTGAAAAAAAGGAATAAAGTAGAAAGAAATATATATATATATATATATATATATATATATATATATATAT
>JAUCMS010000127.1:14511820-14554782 GCA_032357445.1 Enteromius radiatus
GAAAAAAAGAAGGACTGACAGAGAAAAAGAAAGAAATATATATATATATATATATATATATATATATATATATATATATATACTGTAGGTATTAGGCAAAACAGACAAGAAAAAAACCTGAAAAAGAAATGAAAGAGAGAGGTTTGATTGATAAAGTCCTGAATCTGGCTATTTAGGGTCTGGCGGGAGAGGAAGCAGCTTCTGCCAGACAGAAAAGCAATTAATCTGTAAACGAGCTTTACAGCGGCGGCAGCAGCAGGTCTGAGCGCTGGAAACCCCCCCGCCTCCCACCATCCCTGCCCGGCTCTCCTGCTCAGATAAGGCCGCAGACGGCTATTTATTGTACATTTTAATTAAGTGCTTGTTAACGCTAGTTATCTTAACAGTCACAAAATTACCGTTGTAATGCATTTTGTTTGAGGAAAAATGGAGCAGGGTGTGAGTGCTTTATGAGAGCCAAGCACAGCTTGGCTTCATTTGGAAAATCACAGAGCAGGAAGCAAAGAGGAGGCACGGTGGGTGCGCGATGATCTGAGTGCCGGCGCTAATGGTTATTTAATATGGCCATCAGCGGTTCCCAGTCCCCAGCATACGGAGCGCTAGCACAATAGCCTCCAAACCCTCTTTAACACTTATTTGAGATGACAGGAAAAATGAAACCGTTTGTGCTTTCAATGGAAAAGCAATCATTGGGACATTATCCTCCGCTTGCCCTATCATGCTAATGCTGGGTAAAAATGTCACCAAATGTATTTAAAAGGCTGATGGAGTGGTGCTCTGTGATTCCTGCTGCCCGCCTGATTAATAAAAACCTTCAATTTGTATGTAAATGCAACCTGGGCCTCATATCATCCTCACACCTGCACGGAAAATAATAAACTCAAGTTTGATGCCGCAATTACCAGAGTTTATGGCGTATCTGCTGCACGGTGAGTGAGGAGGAGAAAAAGAGAGAGCGAGAGAGAGAGCCCTTCAGGGTTAGGGAGGAGTGTAATGAGACTAGAGCATTGCAGGTAATGAAACCGTACCAGGGATGGAGGATGACCCCCAGGACCAACACGTCCTGGTATTGATGTCCAGGTTGAAAACACACAACACACCTTAGAAACAGCTACGCATGGTAATTCAGACATTAACATATGGGTCATTCCTGTTATGCAGTACCTTTTGAACTCTATGAACGAGGGGGGAAAAAAAGAAAAGAAAGAAAGAAAGAGGAGAGAATTCGATTTTGTTCTAACACATTCTT
Source organism: Enteromius radiatus (assembly GCA_032357445.1). Lineage (NCBI taxonomy): Eukaryota > Metazoa > Chordata > Actinopteri > Cypriniformes > Cyprinidae > Enteromius > Enteromius radiatus. The sequence goes on from JAUCMS010000127.1 coordinate 14,513,070, forward strand.
TCCTTGAGGATTTAAAATTTACTAACTATATAAAAAGTTTTCCAATAGCAAGAAAAAAATAATGAAGAGGGTGGAACGTAACCACAAATCATCCCAAATCTTTGACTAATACTGATGTTTCACTGATATTATATATTTATTAAATGAACAGTTAAATTGAGAACGCCATAAAAAAAAAACAGCAATTATTTCCATTTAAAATAATGAAATTATTATTTTCTTTGTTAATATGTCTTTTACAAATATTTTAATTTAGGGGAACTTTTAGGGGAACATGAAGAAACAACTGGAATTTACTTTTAAATTACAAGTATTTAATTGTTAATGTTTAGTTTGGCCCTAATGCCCTTTAGTTTTGCTTTTGTAGAGCTGTCAGAAATACTAAATAGTTCTAATACCACCTGAATACTTCACAGCTTTCTTGTTCTAAATGAACAAATACCGTTCTAGTGACACGAAAAATTGCATAAATTCCAATATGACTGACTAAGGTCACATTACAAAAGATCTGATCACATCCTGTATCTGAGTAGTTCAGATTAGAATTGAAAAGATCAAATTCTACATGATCTGTGCTGTTCATATACAAGGACAAAAGTCGGATTTGGGACACTTTTCCTAAGTTTCAATATGAACATGCACAAATTTTTGGATATGGATGGATCGAGTAAACTGAGGAAATAGTTTGCTGTTGTTGCAAGGATTCGTAGTTGTTTCTTTGTTGATTCTAAAAGAAAAAAAAAGAGAGAGAAAAAAATTCTTGTATGCTTAGATACCTAAGAAATGTTTTATAAGATATTCAGCCTTTTACTTTGATGACTTGTTTACTCTACCAAAAGATGAAAGCATTATGCATGTCACTGAGAAAAGAAAATCAAAGCATTGCAAAGTTTTCCTTCTAAAAGTCCATGCCTTTGCACAAGATATACTTGACATTATAAACAACTTAAAAAGAAACCAGGAAAAAAAAAAATCCTCCAAGTACATGTTCCTTGCGATTCTAAACTGTCTCAGACTGGGCTCCTGATCTCAGTTAATCTAACTAAACAAGTGTGTTTCCACTCTTCTGCACTGCTTTTGCATCACACTCTCACTTTCACATCCCTCTATCACAGAACAAAAACAGGGCGTATCGACTCAATCGGGGTTGAGTAGGTATTGCAGAGCTCAGATTAAAGGTGTATGCGTGTGTGTGGATGTTGACTGAAGTCATGAAGGCGACGCCCCGCGGAGTCGGACCAGCACAATGCCTTTGAAGTTCAACTATAGAGCGCCACATCTTACCTTGGCCAGAATGACCCGTATACCTGCACATATCAAAAGAGTGCGTGTTAAAATAGCTTCACCAATAACTGCTGTTGACATTCACAGACGTTCTCTGGCTCTGGCTTCTCCACTCCAATGCAATACCATCAAAACAAAAATGATGCAAGTGTGTGATCAGTAAAAAAAAAAAACCGCGTGCTTCTGAAACAAAAACTTTTGTGGGATATTTTGTATATAAATGCTTTTCTGAAAACAGTCACATTTATTCAAAGTCAAAGTCTCCTACAAAGGAAGAGAAGAAATTAAATGCGGTTTACCGGAAATAGCAGTGTAAATAGTGTAATACAGCATGACGGCAAACAAGCTCAAGTGCAGTAAGAGCCCACAACCTTCCGGGTACTAACCCATTTTTTTTAACCCAACAATTTAGCTACACCACACCTTACAAACACTCAAACAGATTTAACACAGACCTTGTCACAAGTGACAGTAAATACAGTGCTCTGGGTTGACCATTTGCAAGGTTCAGTCATGGATCCTGACTGCCCCAGGCCTGTTAGTCAGGAAGTCTAGGATCCAGTTGCAGTGTTGTGCTTAGTCCAAGTGCAGAGAGTTTACCGGTTAGTGGCTACAATGAACAGCTCTCTAATGCTAAGTGTGGGAAAGGTTGAAAGAGGTCTTACTGTATATATTATGACAGCCACAACGGTATTGTTCTCCCTGTAAGCAAATATGTCCAGTGCAGGTGTGAGTACAACAGAATGATAGCTTTAAACTGACTTCCACTGAAAACACAAATTTGACTTAAAGGGGGGACATTAGTAACATGCTCTTTCAACACACCTCCAGGTTTACCTTACAAGATTCTCCTCTCTAAACCATAATTTATAGCATCTAGACACTGTGGTATTGTTTTGGTTGTTTATGCCGTTGTTGTCTGTGCTCTTACTTCCACTAAAAAGCTACTTGAAAGCTAGTTAAAAGTTAAAGTTGTTTCTTGTCTCTAGAGGTTTGATATGTAGATAATAACAATAGTCATCTGAATGACCTGTATGGGGATATAGCAGTCTCTATATTGTTAAGGACAATGATGCAATTTTCATGTTACTAGCATTATAGCTCAGATATTTATCAGATATGAACTGAAAAATCTGAACTGTTTACCTGTGTATTTTACTTCACCTCAGTCAACTCAGCTCATTTCAGTTCATAACCAATTATTTCAATTTATCATCAATATTTGATTGCAATCAACTTTAAATGATATATTTACATACAAACATACATATGCATTTATTATCTATTTGAATAAATATTCAAGTGGATTTTATTCCTGTAATGCAAATCTGAATTTTCAGCAGAAATTACTCATCAGTGTGATATAATCCTTCAGAAATCATTCTAATGAGTAGATTTGGTGCTTGGGAAACATTGTGCCATTATTGTTATTGGGGTTAAGGGATCTAAAATATAGTCGTGCAGAATAAGACATGAATAGTACTAATAAACAGCTAATATGCTAGTATGCATAAGCAATAAGCAACTTAAAATCAAGCGTTACCAATAGTTTCATGGAAATTGTGATAATAATATAAGCAATCTAATTTTGCTCCAAAGATAACTTAAAACACACTGCAAAACGCTAGGAGTGAAAGAGAGAGCGGGAAGTGTTGAACCGCTGCCTTAGTAACTCCCCCAGTCTTCAAGATGCGATGGCCCCGTGAAAATGAGTGTGTGATCCTGATAACAGTCTCTCATCTATCTGAATATCTGCTTCCTGGATAATGGAGTTACACTAGAGTGAACTGAATAGAACAAATCCAGAGTAGAAACCAGCTCAGGCTCAACTCTCAGATGGGCTTCAGACATCTTCCTTTCACACCCTCTCATTTCCTCTCTCTCTCTCAGTGCCATGTGGAGATTGGATTTTTACAGATCACAACGGCAAGGCAGCACACTCATTCAAGTGTGCTCCCCACGAGAAATGTATCATGATCTCTCATAATATTCTGTATACGGCTTCACCGAAGCGCTGCTCCTTAAATGCGTTTGTGGTATTAATATTAATATTTATGGACTGTGAGTGAGGGCTGTCTATGCAGAATGGAAGAGCAAACTTTCATTAATTCCTATGGAGGGGAAAGTCCAAATTAATTCCAATTCTCATTTTAATGCCTTTATGCTAATGCGGGCACAGAGAGCGAGCGAAGAGGAGCCCAGTGGAGAAGAGGGTTGAAGTTTAAAGCTCAGAGAGATCACCGGTGTTCCCAATGATGGGGACCAGACCTCACTCACACACACAGTTTTTCACACACTCTGTAGCCATGGCAAGCGATACACACAATTTAAATCCAAACGACAGCTTATTCCAATGAATCTAGCATCGGTGCTAAGCAAATTACACTACACCGCAAATACATTGCGAAGTAAATTGAAACACAAACTAAACACTGCAGTCGATTTGACTTCATTATCCGAACCCCCACCCTCTTTCTAATAAAAAGATCTAGTGAGTTTTTTGGCCACTCACTTCAGGCTGGATGAATGAGATTCTAGTCCATCCATTTCGGTTTGTCGAGCTTGCTTAACTGAATCGAGCTCGGCCAAACACAAATAGATTGCTCCTATGGTCTCCCCACGTCCTCATCCCCTTCTCTTACACCTGTGATCATTACATATTTACTGCGCAGACAAGCTCTCCCGGCTGCTGATAGTGGCCTATCCGTTAATGTCTGTGTTCTGGCACCTGCTGGGTTATTGTCATTAATTGAGCTCATTTGAGAAGCAGGTCAGGGCAATAGAAACGCAGGTGTGTGGGACAACTGTTATTATCCAAGTATGCGGACTGATCGAAAGAAGACGGATCCCTTCATCACAGGAGGTGCTGTTCCTGATGGCTGTCCATTCTTTCTACTTTTAACCGACATTAGCAGCTAATTGAGCATTCAGATGTATTAATATTGTCTATTTGGTATTATTTGATAAAAAAAAAAAAAAAATAGTTGTAATCTATTTGTGAACATCACTCCAACAAAGCTTTGCATTCCATTGTTAAATTTTGCATTCCACAAACCATTAATACTAGATACTGGTTTTACCTGATCTGGATGGAAAAATAGTGCATTTATAGATATGTGATAATAATAATAGTGCTATTATTTAAAATACTGTCTTTACCGTCACATTGGAACTGTTTAATGCTTCCTCCGAATCCCTAATATTAGCAGCATGCTAGCTAAAGCTAATGTTACATTTATAAATGTTTATAAAAAGAAGCCAAATTCCAGTTGTAAACACAATGACTGGAGTCACTGCAAGCTCAACACTGCAATATATAGAGCTATACAATTAAAAATGGCAGCAACTCTTCATTGAGTTGACACTACGATGATTAACTTGACAAACTGCATGACAATCCTCACCGATGAAATGTATGACTGTATTAACACTTATCCGCTCATACATTGTGTAGACATACGAACACACACACACACGCGCACACTATCTCTTTCTGACACCCACACACTCTTTCGGTCTCACTCTCGCCTTCCTCACTGAGCACATAGTAAGATTTATTCTAGTCCTGAAGAGCTGTGGCCGGAGCTGCTGGATATTTATGGTTTAATAAGACTTACATAAGTCTTGCAGGTGTGCTTTCCGTCCCGCCACCAAACCTATTCACATGATTTATGGAGGGCCTTTGGATTGCGTACTGATTTAGAACCTCTCTCACTCAAGCTCTCCCTCTTTCTCTCAACGATTGTGGGCCTGTTCCTTGCTTAAAGCTCACCATGGTTGCTCTTTCTCTGTCTGGGTTTTGGAGGACAGGGCCTGCCAAAATGGACTTCGGTGCTCACACAGCAAGGCTCAGTCTGCTTCATTATCGAGAGTGTCTGCCACACAAATCAGATTGATATACGGATGCAGAGCAGATACAGTGATGGCGAGGGAGCGTTGATTGTCAAATCAGAACCTAAACTTGAGCGTGTCCAGGTTTGGTGCAAATTAACAGTGCAAGAGACAAAAAAAAAAAAAAAACATGGCATCTAAGTTATTGCTCCCATGGAGGCAGTTGTCGGATCATGCAAAGCAATCATGTCAGTAAAGTTTAAGAGATTCTCAAGACCTCCTGTGAAAACTTCATAGCAAAAAAGCAGGTATAACCAGCTGGCTCACCATTCTTTAAATCACAATATGAAGTTTTAGACATGTGAATGTTTAAGTCAGTAAGAGAGATGAGCGAAGACAGCATCAATAATACAGGATGTCATTTAAAGCTCTGGGTTAAGGCTCCTGAGTGTAGTCTGCCCATCTGGATGATGTATTGTTGAGCTCTCTGGAATGACAGGTGTGTATAAAGCTAGACCATATGATTTAACAATGCCACGAGAAGATCAAGTTCATCACAGCGTGCTGGAGTCTGCGAGCAAGCGAGCGAGTGAAAGTGGGTTATCAGACAGGAATGCCGCTTCACCAAATAGCCTCAGACGTACGGACACACACTTGACACACACACACTCTCGCCACACCTCGTCGACCTGTCCGCTCTCTCTTCCTCCTTCTCCGGGGAGATCCCTCCATTCTCATGCAACAATGCAAAACTCCCTCATTACCATCTCCTAAATATTCATGAATATTCGTCTGGATAAGCGTGTCACCTGAAGAGTGGCCTTTTACTGTCCAATAAGCACACACATCCATCTCTCTCTCTGATAGGCCAAATAAAGGGGAACGTCCAGAGTGTGTCTCCGCGGAACGAAGAAAAAGAAAGAAAGGGAATTTTGAAATGCTAAATAAAAGGGGAGGGGTAGAAGCGAGGAGGATGAATCAGTCATATTGAGTGACATTCCTCAGATCTGAGCATCTTATCCAGGGTGAAATATTCTTATCTGACTGTCATAGGACGTGACACAAACAGGAGGGGAGAGCAGAGCGGGCAGGTGATTGCAGAACGCCAAACAGACGTTGCACTACAGAGGAAGAGAAAGAGAGCCAAATGAGAAAAAAAAAAACTAAATCTATATTTTGCCAGCCTTTAATAAAAAGAAAGCTATTTTTTTCTTTATATTGCATTATGTTTAATAAACATATTCAGTGTATGTGTACCGTGGATTATAATAAGCCATATGGATATAGCTTGTTATGTTTGTGAGTTGTTAAAATTACAGTAAGGAAAATGGACAACAGAGAAAAATGAACAATCAAGTGGATGCCAAATACAATAGAGGAAAAAAAATTAATTGTTTATGAGACCGATACATGTAAATAAAGCTATTTTTAAGCACCGGTGCTTTTATGTGCTCTGATGCCTGCAGAAAAGAGCATAGATATGAACAAAGGCAAAGCTGAATATGAAAATGATTTCTCTTTTGAAAATTAGTCTTCGCCACAATGGTGCGTGACATAACACAGTAAAAAAAAAAAGATCTTTTTATAGTCGTTTTTTAATTGTTATTGGCAATGTGGAAATTAAATCAAAAGCATAAGGAAAAAATAACTTTTATGCATAATGAAGGTTTTGTCCCTCAAAGAGTTTCTGTGGTATTATACAGTAATCAGTAATTCACTTAAGCAGAACTGACCAGATAACGAGAAAAGGAATTTGAGCATATCAAAAACATCACAGTGTCCTATCACTTTAGACTCTTGTCAGAGGCTTTGATGTGCCCTGCTCTCAAAATGGTAGTGTGCTTAAAAAAATTGCAGCTCAATTTAAGTCTCATCCAAGGAGCTTACAACTGTAATTAAATCATTAAATTCTTGTCTACGCTTCACAGAGCGTAGAGAAATTAACTTCCCACCAACCTCATTTTCTATTTGAACATGAAATAATGATTTTCTGCCAGTCTAATTACAAAGCCAACATCTGATCAAGCCAGCATCCAGAGGGGATTATCACATGCTGCAGTATTAGAGCTCATTACCAGCTTGAGTGCAAAATTATTACATCTTGTAATTGGATGGTGAGATTTATATACAGATCGGGCTGGTTTCTGTAAGATTGTAATTACAAGGTTCGTTGGTTAGCTACTTATCAGAACTTTGCAGGAAAACAAAACAAATGGCTGGGCGAAATGAGCATGTCATTAACCTGTAACCTCAGAGACAGGGGCGAGAAGGGGGAGGGAGCACGTCTGTGCGAGCGTGTGTGTGTGAGCGCGCTGGGCTCGTGTCTACATTAAGGGAAATGGGTTCATCCATTTCGGCACCCACCGGAGCAGCCCGCGCAAAACAGTCTGTTTCATTTATTTGACCTGCGTAATCTGTGCCTGTTAAAAAGAAAGAAGGTGGATGAGGGAGAGAGAAGGAACGGAGGGAGGGGGCTACCAGAGGAGAAAAAGAGAGGAGTAAATGAGCTGTCTCTGCCAGTAGGATGGGCTCAATGCTTCTATTACTTAAAGCTAACAGGCTGTGAAGCCATTCATTCACAGGGGCTGAGAGGAGCTATTTGGGCCTGCTGGGGAAAAGAGAGAGAGAAAGACTGAGAGATCGCTAACCTGGCTACAGTGTGAGCAGCATACAGACACACACACACAAACACCAGGTAGCTTGTGTTTGGTAATGCCTGATATAAACAGGCAACTAATCAATGAAAGAAAGGGCAGAGTTTATGCCGGGGGTGAAAGAAAAACCAGAGAGAAGGAAAGAGGGAAAAAGGTGAAAATAAAAATTGTTCAATTACCAATTACCTCACCAACACGTTCTTTCTTTATTTCTCTCTCTCTCTCTCTTTCTCACTGTTTCTTTCCATCGCTCTCTCTCTTTTTCTAGAGCAAGTGATTTTGCAGCACAAATCAATGTTGGCAGGTCAGGCAGCCAGCTACTAATCTTGGCATTACAACGCTCCAATCAGCGCGAGCCAGGTAATGGAGTTGTTATTGAACTTCATAGTTAGGATTAGATTCTCAGCGAAGATCAATGCCGCTCTGAGATGAGACTGATAAAGGCCTGATAGCAATCTGAATCCCTATAGCCATACACTGAGCCTCTCTCTCTCTCTCTCTCTCTCTCTCTCTCTCTGTGTGTGTGTGTGTGTGTGTGTGTTTCCGAATTCCTCTCCCTCTTGTCCTCTCTTTCGCCTTTTCTCCTGTTCCTTTTTCTCTCTGTCGTCTGATTGGGCTGTGAAAGGCTTTCACCTGCGTCCTGTTCTTTTCATGTTTATATATATTGTTGCTTGACCAGGCATAGTCGGTTAAGTACTACTGTAATTTGTCAGTGAAGAGGATGTTTATTTAAATGTCTACACTGTTTAAGAAATATAATGATTTTTGAATTATGGACTGACATAAATGAAGATAAAATGAACAATAATAGGAGAAAATTGAGCATTGAGAGATATTATGATGTATCCCAAAGAGCCAGGCTGTGATGAGAAAAGGGAATTGAGTATCTAGCGAGGTACGGGGTAATGACTACATTTTTTATCACAACTAATGGCCTTTTAATTCTCTCTCTTTTCCTCCTGCTTTGTAATGAGATTATTAATATCACTCTCTTTTTGAGTGTTTTGAGGAAATAAACCGAGCTAATGCTCTGTGGGGGTTAAAAGGAGCCATGCTCAAGCACAATAGCTGCACCGGGAAAACAGACAATTTATCGGGCATTATAATTTCATAATTCAGCATTCATCAATGCTCATACAAAATGCAGTTTGATGACTTATTTTCCTCAGGAGGAGAAGCAGCCTGTCACAGACCCCCGAGAGCGGTGGGAGCAGGACCTGTAGGAGCGGCTTGCAAAGTTGATTTTGTTAAAGCTCGCAAAAGTACTTCATTTATTTCTGGGCTCCTTGTGGCCATTTAGCAAGTAGCGCTGCGGAGGCCCCTTGACAGTGCCAAATCAATAGTGAATCAATGGCCAAGGCAAATCAATCAGCCAGGTTTTCTTCTCAAAATATTTAATTAAACATGGTGGAAAATAACTCCAGGATTTATTGTTTGATGCTAAGAGCATTAGTGATTTGCCTTTTCCTGAGCTACGCCTGAGGCCCAAGTCACCAGAGCGCTGCAGGAGCTCAGTGGGACCAGGGGAATAGCAAAGACACTTTTCCAATATATAATAATGCTTGTATTTATACATGCGTATGCGGCTTCTTGACTCTCTCTCTCTCTCTCTCTCTCATGTGCGCTAATCCACTGCAGCAGCAGATCGTTTGAGAGTGGCCCAGCAGAGCGCTTTGCTTTTAGATAGTCTCCGTTTAACATCTTAATCCTATACAACCATTCTACTGAGAGATGCGCCACTGTCTGCCCACCACTGGTGAGCATCTCCTCCAAGCTGTGTGGTCAATCAGTGAGTAAAAAAGTATTAATATATCCCATTATATGTACCCTTAAGGTACTAATATGCACACTTTAGGGGGAAATTATGTACAAAGGTGTACCTTTTTACCCTTTTCATTTTTAACAACAACATTCAGAACTTGAAATGCTCAACTTCTCTGTGTAGCGCTGAAAACCTCTCACTCGGGTCAATTCACCCCCTTAAATTTTTCAGTTTGTTGCTGCGTGTAATCATTAATCGCTTTTCATAATCTGCAGGATACAGAAGGAAGTGATTTGATTGCACACATGCTAAGCTTCTGACAGGGCCAGCCACAACAGACACCAGCAGACATTGATATGTGAGGATAATACAGAGGCGTGTTGGGATCTGGGATGTTTCTGAGGAGGAGAGAGGCGTTAGCGGTGATGATGAGGGTGGCATTGTTCTGAAAATCTGGCAGCTCTTTCCAAGCCTGTGTGTATGAAAAGGGAATTAGAGGAGTGTGTGTCTGTGTGTGTATGTAATCATCACTGGGTCACAGTGGAGTGACCTACCAGCTGAGTCCATTGCTGCTCCACTGCTCACAAGGTAACAAATGGCCCCAAATACACAAACACATGCGTACACACACAGAGAGAAATAAAGTGGGTTAACATTTGCTCAATTTCACAAGTCAACTCTGAAAGCTAAATCTACAAACAATTACACTTGACTGCACACAAAAGAAACGGAGCGATCTTGTTATCCCAAGGTCTGACGACTCCAGAAAATACTCAGTGTGTTTCTGTTTATTACAAATAGCTGTTTTTTTTCTTTATTCCAGTGCAGGCTTGTGTCACCAAAGGGGGAAAGGGGAAAATAAAGTGGGAAATATAATTATTTCATAAAAATGTGACAAATTAAACAAATTTAAATCTAAAAAAAAATAATAATAATAAATTAAATCAGAAATTCAATGACGAAGTCAAACTGAAATCATGTAGTTCTATATTCGTGTATGTGTTTCAAATTTTAAATATACACACACAAATATATACACACACACATATTCTAAACCATTGTCTCTCGAAGACAGAAGGATGCCAAGATATCAAGATATAGATTTTGATATATTTATATCTATAGTTACAACATTTGAATGTGGTTTATATAATATGGACATAAAAATATAAAATTGTATAACTATATTTTTACAAACATACAATCTATACATTATACACACACAGATGCTAGATAACTTTTAGGTTAATGTACCACACACAAATACACACACTTTCACACACTTAGTCAGGAGTGTGTACACGAGGACAGTGCTTAGGTGGTCTATGTCATATCACTAACTGCATGCTGAGTATAAGTGCTGGCAGTATAAACTGCACTGACCTCAGTGTGTTGGCATGCTGTGCCACTCAATATTACAGATTACACACACACACACCGAAGATCATAATGCTATTCAGTCTAGACCTGATAAGAGGCTCGCACTACTATTTGCTATTAGCCGGTCCTAAAAAAAAAAGGAAAAAAAGAATGGAAAAACTAGCTTGCATTCTTTTTTTATTAAAGACAGGAGGCTAGTTACAGAAATGGCAAGTTATACAAGGCAATGCAAACCTACTTGACTTTATATTTGAGGACGCATCAATATGTAGACTGTGAGCTATTCTTCCCGCAGGGTTATCAGTGCCTCTGGGTGGATAGGGGCCTCTGTGTTAGTACAGCTGCTTCTCCTGCAGCTACATACAAACCTGCTACAGCAGCTGGAGAAAAAAAAGAGAAAGAGAAAGAGCTAGTAATCTTGAATGGACTGTATAAAACTTTTTTTAAATAAACACACATTTAGATTATTACCAGATTGCTTCTTTGTTTTCGCAGTAAATCCACTCTATAGGTGTAATTGCAATCATGAATGGCTACTCTCTTTCTCTTCCTGTCACTCTCTTTTTGTTCAGCACAATTTGTGGCTGATAGAAGATGTCTTCATTATGCGTGCATGCTATGTCCAGCAGCTCAACATGCTATTGGGGCACCCTGTAATCTTTCTATAGATATTAGACACAACTTGCTTCAGGCAAACATCTTCTATAAGAAAAAAAAATCCTTCCCAGTGGCTGCCTTCAACTTGAGATCGATAGAATGAAACCATATTTTCCTTGTGTACTTCCTGTACATCATAAACTGGCATTCTTTGGCCTGTGAACATTCAAGTCAAATAATATCCACTGGAAAGTCCTGCGTTCAGAAATTGCTTGCTTTACCACTTAATCAAATAATTTATGTACACAGAGAATGCTAGTTAGAGGACCAATATGATGTTTTTGTTGTGCAAGTGGTTTATTACAGAGCCCTAAATGAAATGTCTCAAGGCAAGTCACTGTAGAGTTAAGGATCAATAATTTCTTTACGTGGTTTATTATTAGGAGTTACTGCTGACTGAATTAGTTTTGAAACCAGAAGTAGTTAATATGTGTGTGTCACCACATGAAGCATTAAGCATAAGTGACCGGATTGTTTACAGTTATTACTATTAACATACACTTGGAATGGTATTAGTAATGGTAATGCATTGGCTCAGCGATTTGCGTATGTGCAGATGACAGTTTTACAGCTAAGATAACTGAATTCTCACCTGTCAACATAACACAGAAAGAACCTGAGAGTTCTTAAATGGTGCTTGTGCACTCTAGTCTTGCCCTTGAACACACATACACAATTTCTTTCGTGCCACTGTGTGTCTTTCTGTCACTTCTCCATAAACTGACAGCAGCAAAGCAAGCTCCAACTTGTATTTTAATTCAGGCCTGAAGTTACTTATTTCAGTATTGATCAGCTGTAATGCTGAATCAATGCTCATCTTGTTACCTGGGCTATACCCGTGTAACACACTGATATCCCCAGCCACAGGAACTCATTCCCTTTGCAAAGTGACTTTACCATAAAATCAATGGCTGCTTTGTTACTGATACAGGAGACAACCACGCAGAGAAAGGCCGGCAGCAGTGAAGAAAACATGCATGTGGCTAATATTCAAATCACTGTGAATACAGTCCAGAAACACTGGACAATTATGTGCGCTTTGTTTTGTCACAAAAAAATACAAAACAAATAATAATGTTGATGGTGATTATTAATATAAAAAATATTATAATTAATAATTATCACAGTTGATAATAATAATAATCATATATTAAATTATTATTATTATTATTATTGTTGTTGTTGTTGTTGTTGTTAAGTAGACCTATACTAGCAAAAGCAGAACAACTCTCGTCTCATTCACATTGTCAGTCATTCCCTACAAATTTACTCTAAAAAGGCAACTGAGAAAAAATAGGTCTTGTAGGTGTGTGCACTCTTTGCTGAGAGGGCAGATGTTGGCAAATAGCGATAAATGAAAGTGACCCTGCCTTGCTAATAGAACAGCTCGAAGCCCGCGCTAGACCGCCATCAAAATATTTACCAAAGCTGCGCGCGAAAACTGGGCAGCGCGTGCTCTGACCTTCTCAATCAATTACTGCGCGTGGCCGCCGCTGGCTGCGCAATTTACCAAATCCAAATTCCCACTTTATGACCGCGCTGCTCCGACTATTCGCTTGCCCCGTATCACAGCCGATGAAACAATCGAGAATAAGTCCCCCCAGATTTCCGCCACCTCAGCACACAGACTTCAGCAGTCACTTAATAGACTGGGGTTGCCGTCGAAGCGTTGATGCTGAGGAAAATGTTTTTTTTTTTCCCTTCCCATTTCGTCTGTGCTTTGCTCGACTTGCCAAATGCTGCACACAGTATTATATTAGATATACGGTTAACATTTATAAAATTAAGATAGACTATTCCCCCCTCCTCTTTCTATTTAGGCCTCTTGATATTGTGCAAACAAGAGGTCTAAATCCGCCCGTGTTAGTGTAAAGGAGGCGTAAAGGTTAAGAAAATCCCCTCAGTGTACAGACGCCAGAACGTGTAATCTAAACCACCTGTAGATGTTCGGTAGGACAACAAAGTCGGTTCTGATAGGTCTTTTGGTCCTCGCTAATGAAGGGTTAAAACAGACGTCGCCGTTTGAATATGGTGTTTGATACAATTTGTTAAAGCATTTTAATAAGTTGCAGTCCATTGACTACTCTTAATTTACTCTAAATTGCTGTGTGTGCCCAGGGAACAGTTCAAAACTCGTCACTTTCTCCTCCACTGCAAGTTATCTCTTTAATAGACACGATTGATTGGAGAAACCTAATTAAAATAACATTAGTCAAATTATGCTAACAGTAAAAATTAAACTTTAAACATATTCAGGAAGTACACTTGCTCCTGAGTTCATTTTTGAAAGCATTTAATTTATTGGATTAAATGTCCTGAGCTATTCCACACACGCGCGTTTATTTTATTTTTATGCATGACATACAGTATGGCTTTTGTAGGCATATAAGAAAATAAAAAATCCCCCATGCAATTTATTTTGAGCAAGTTGTGCACACTAAAGTTGTGATTTTCTTTTTGCAGTAAACTGCTATATAAAAATAGCGTGTATACTGTGATGAAATGTGGCAAGTCATCTGGATTTTTTTTGTATAGCTATAGAACAAAACTGAATTTTTCGGAACAACTCATCAAGCACTAGTTATTCTGCGATTCTGTATAATGATGATGAAGCTACATTTCTAGTCTTTTTCCTGTTAAACCAAAACTTAGATGCAAAATGTAAACTCGACAGAACTTGCAAACTTATTTCCCCTCTCGACTCTAACCAAATAAAATCCTATTTGCCGGAGCTGTTAAAGAAAATGTGATTTAGGCCGGTCACTTGAACACACATATTTCTCATTCCTCCTACTTTCGAATCCACCACACACATCAAAGGTCATTAAGTGTGTTTTCGTTTTAAATCCTTTGTCACCTCAATTAACAGATCGGATCAGAAAAGCCCGTTTAAAAAGACCATGTGCGATGGGGTATGTGTTACTTGTTTTCTGTCGCCTTGGCATTGCAGAGCTGATTCAGAGGTGTAATTTGAAGAGCCCCTGTTTGAAGTCTTTGATCAGCGCTGTCGCAGGCATCTTGTGTATTGCATAAGGAAACGCTTTTGAGCGCTACGTCTCTGCTTGTTTATTTGGATGCGTGTTGGAGAATGCGAAATGGTGTCATCTGCATAATTGCTAGTAAAGGAGTCACAGAAATCATCCCTCAAGTCACACATCCGAGATTGCCCTATTTATACACGTGATATTAGTGCGGTGCTGTGAAATGCTGGCCTGCGTTTACACAAGTAATTGTAAGAAAAAAAATTACGATAATAAAAAAATAAATAAACGAAACATTAATTAACAGTTAAATAAACGCGTGTAATGCATATTATTAATATTAATAATTCTGATGCAATTGTTTGGTTTTATTGTTGTTAAAATACAAACAATACGCATAATAAGTCTAATAATAATAATAATAATAATAATAACAATAATATGATCAAGCCTTTTATTTACATTGGTACAACGGCTTCCAGAGGGGTGGGAGAAGAAGGCAGGAAGAAAACACTGTCCTAATGCTTTTATGGCTGTGCCAGTTTCCTGGGTCAGTGTGAAAGTGTTAAGTTAGTGCATGTGTATTTGATTGGGCCAATAAATCAGAGGCAAACCTTGAGGCCCTGACAGGTCCCGGGATGAGACACGTGTCCATCCGAATTCAGAGCACTGCAGGGCGGACTCCAGCACGCACACTTATCCTTTCCCCCGTACTTCCAACTTCACAACCTTCAAAGGTTTGAAAACGGTTAGCTTGCATCTAAATTATTGCAAATACCTGTAGGTAAATAAGACTATAAAGAAAACCAGACTGCTTGAATCCTAGAGGGTTAGCTGTGTTTCGTATTGTCCCAGATGGCGCAGTGCTGTGGGGTCAGCCGGGTGGGCTAAGAGCTCTTGTTAGCTCTGCAGGTCCGTGTGGGTGTTATTGACGGTTATGTAGTTATTACCATCCGCTCTGAATGGAATCAGACTGCTGTTCTAATTAATAACCCCCGTAATCCTGCATTGTTAGACGTCAAAACAGCAGACACGTGGTAAGGAGAACATGGAAATCCGGGAGTCGTTAAATAAGCAAAGAGCCAATACACATGACATTTCTGATATTAGAATGCCATAACAATAACTAGGCTACCTCTTTAAAAGCAGATGGAAGGTTTAGGAGGAACACTGCGTTCTTGGAAACCACATCACATTAAATCCAAGCCGAAGCTGATTCACCATAATCTTTCATTACTGAATTGAGATTTAGTCATCCTATATTCAAATAAACGAAACTCGTTAAAGCACTAATCGTTGCCGTTGTTTGGAAGACGATTAACAGACATATGATGACACTAGACTAGGAGCATAATACGATTAGAAATGTTTCCTGCATATTTTCATATATTGATTCAAGGAATTTCAATCGTGATCATCGTCCTTTGTTTTAATCCGTATTATTTACAGAAGGGTGCGGATTATATCAGATATTTTCAATGGATATCTGTCTATCTGTAAAGTAATCCTGTAGGTTAATCGCCCAAAATATGTTTTTTTAGGAACAGAAGCTTTACACATGAATGCAATTGAAACATTTGCAATTATATTTTAATACGTCAAAAAAGCCTTCAAGACTGACAGTTTAAACGCAGGCTATTTCACAGTAAGAGTAGTAGTAATGATAATAATTGTTCATAGTTTATAAATTGAGAAGCACCACACTAAATTGTAATTTGCAGAAATCCACAATACCGCATATGTCAGATTACGAAATGATGCTGTTGTTCAAGCTTTTAATTATTATTATTTTTTCTCAACTTACTCTGAATGCGAACGGTAACATGCCAGTGTTTTGATGTTTCACTAAAGGCGTCAGAAGAGACCCCGACCGGTTTGTTCCGCGTTGGATGAACTAAAAAACGCTCTTCGCATGATATTTTCCTTTAGCATTTTAGTAAGAGCATGCATAAAAGTCTGTAGGCTGTGTGTGCTCTCCGATTTAAACTTTAAAGTTCTTCGTTTCACGTGGAAGAGACGCGAGTAAAATAAAGACACAAAAGATCTGCGGGAAGTTAATGACTCAACAAGAGTAAAATATTTACCATTTTGTGGACCATCAAAAATTTTGAGAAGTAACACAAGAAATGGGAAAGGGCTGAAGCGGCGAACAAATAACAAATGAAATGATTGGCGAGCCATAAAATGAGATTTGAAACTCATTCAAATAAGAGATGGCGACGTCAGAGGACTTATCCAGACGGAGAGCAGGAGCAGAGAGAGAGAGAGAGAGAGAGGGGGGGGGGTGAGGGAGGGAAGGAGGGAGAGAGAGGCTGTAAGTGGGGGTGAGACTTGAGAAATAGGAGGAGCTTCTGAACGACTAAAAATGTCAATCACAAAAAGGAGTTCCAATAATCTAAGGCAATCTGTAAGGACCTGACCTTAGTCCATTCAGATCAATAGGGAAGTAAGGGAGGAAAGCGCAATCGGATCGTTTACACTGGCTCTTTCGGAGGAAATATAGACTTCCCTGACACTTTGTACTCACTGTAAAGTGGATATCGTGGTGCGCACCAAGAGGGCGATTCGCCGCTTTTTGTGACTCCAGTAGACTTTCTCCACAACAATGTCTTTCCCACAGCTGGGATATCAGTACATCCGACCCATATACCCGCAGGACAGGCAGGGGATAGGCAGTGCCCGAGCTGGGACAGACCTGAGCCCGTCCGGAGCGCTCTCTAATGTTCTCTCTACTATGTACGGATCACCTTTCGCTGCCGCGCAAAGCTATGGAGCTTTTCTTCCTTATTCAAATGATCTGTCCATTTTCAACCAGCTGGTGAGTAATCATTTTATTTTTTGTGCTGTTTTCTCCTTCTCTCTCAAACTCCGATGTAGTAAACTTTTTAAAAATGCTTAGGGTGTTACAAAAATCATTTACTTGAGTTCATGTTTCAAAATCATTCATTGCTGTTTTGCAAGACGGTGGTGAACTTTGCTGTTTACTCCGTTTGATGAATGCAAAACCAGTTGAAAAGTAAAAAATTAAAATAAAACAAAATAATGTGTAAAGTGCGTGTGATTCTGATTTTAATTCATTTAAATAAATTAAAATCGTTAAACAATTGTTACACGTATTAATGAAGAAAAAAAGATGTAGGACTCGTGAACAGAATAAATATAAATATGCATATAGCCTATATGGGTGCATCGTATCAATTTATTTGGTATAATTTATATGAACAGCCTATAAAAAGTGCATGCTAGCCTACTAAAAAAAATAAAATAAAAAGTAATACAAACAAAAATAAATCCGTTCTTGCTTTTGTAATTGCTCACGTAGACTGAAAATCATTTACGCAACTGATATAATACAGCAACAACACACCAGGGAACTGCAAGTGAGAACAACAAAACGTAGTAGCCTATGCCAGGCCAAGAATAATAATAGCTAGTGAATCGCAATAATGTTGAATCCGTGTTCTGTGTTTTTAAGGGGGCACAGTATGAACTGAAGGACAGTCCGGGCGTCCAGCATCCTGGATTTGCCCACCATCATCCTGCGTTTTACCCATATGGTCAGTACCAGTTCGGAGACCCTTCCAGACCCAAAAATGCCACCAGGGAGAGCACCAGCACGCTCAAGGCCTGGTTAAGCGAGCACCGGAAAAACCCGTACCCTACCAAAGGCGAGAAGATTATGCTGGCCATTATTACCAAAATGACCCTCACTCAAGTGTCCACCTGGTTCGCCAACGCCAGGAGGAGGCTAAAGAAGGAGAACAAGATGACCTGGACCCCACGGAGTCGCACGGACGAAGAAGGAAATGTTTACAACAGCGATCACGAGGGAGAGGACGGCGACAAACGCGAGGATGAGGAGGAAATCGATTTGGAAAATATTGACACGGAGAATATTGAGAATAAGGACGATTTAGACGAGCAGGACGAGCTGCATTCTGATTTGAAACTGGACGGCAGGAGCGACTCTGAAATTTCAGATGGCTATGAGGATTTACAAGGACCGGAGCAAAGATTGTTCAAAGCGATGGTGAAAGACGGCAAAGAGATTCACGGCGACCGCGCAGATCACTTTCACCATCACAGTCATCATCACCACCATCACCACCACAACAACAACTTAGAACAGGCCAACGGTGAGCCGGTCAAACTCAACCAGGCCATCATCAACTCTCCGCCCTCAGAAAACAACCCACCTCCGGCCCCAAAACCTAAGATCTGGTCTTTGGCAGAGACTGCCACAACTCCAGACAATCCACGAAAATCTCCTCTGATGAACGGGACTTCCGCTGCGTCCGCCGCTCAGACCATCATCACTCCTCACAGACTCCTTTCGTGTCCCGTAGGGAAAATCCAGAGCTGGACAAATCGGGGTTTCACCGCACACCAGCTCGCCTTGCTGAACTCAAACCACTACTTAGGACTCAGTAACCAGGCTTCGGCGAATGGCCTTGCCCTGTACAGCAGACAAGCAGAGGACAGGAGTCAAAACTCCGAGTCCACAGTCACAGGTACATGTCACCCACACTGAGAAGCGCAGAGACGCGCAATTCATTTTTTGTTGTTGACACCATTAAGACTGTACTGACAGACTGGGAAACGCACCATTCTTATTCCTCTCTGAATCCATTTTGATTTGATCACTACTGTGAAACATTCAAGTAAAAAGAACTACGCTTGAAATGCAAATGTCTAGAGGAAAGTACTTATCTGACATATATATATATATATTTTTTTTTGTTCGTCTTTTTTCTTCTGTCCAATTGAATATATGGGAAAAGGTTTTCAGGTGGTGTGCTAGTGTGTGCGAATTTTGATATTTCTAGGCCGCAAAATTTTTTCTCAACAACTGGCTGTAAGATCTTTTAAAGACTCTGCTTTTTTAAAAATAATAATAATAATAATAATAAATTGGCATTTACATTAATTTTTTTTCTTCTCTTTGTTACTGGTTTTATTATTTCAGAAAGATCTAGTGCCTTGGAAGCAGAGAAAAAGTTGTTAAAAACAGCCTTCCACCCTGTTCAAAGACGGTAAGAGCGGAGATCTTACATTGCCTGTCCATGACTTCAATTTAGCTTGTTTCTTTTTTTTTTTTTTTTTTAATTGTTACTTGTTTTTACATTTTAATATCACATAATGTTCATGCATGACTGTCTAGTCACGCACTCGGGTACTTGGTATACCGTGGTTTATACATGATTTATATATTGTGCTTGTGCAATAATAAACCCATAATGTCAAACCAATAAATCTCCAGTGCGTCGATGCGATATTTCAGAATGTTGATTTCAGAAACGTTGTTCTCTACTTGCTTGCAGATTTAGTTTTGTATTGGCCCCGTGTTTTTCATGCTTCCCTTCTATATCCCAATAGGCCCCAGAACCAACTCGAAGCTGCCATGGTATTATCCGCCCTCTCGTCCTCGTAGGCTTTTCTCTCTTTTTGTTTACTTCTCATTTTAACCTGTGTAAGGAATGTAAAATAAAAATAACTCACTTCTGTATACTTACATTGTAAGCATGTCCTGTGTACAATGGCTGATGTTAACGCTGTCAGGCCAAGTAGTCTGTGAGTCCCATTTTCTTTTGTAAGCTCTGTGAGGATTTGATGTTGAAATGTTTTGTATATAACGTAAAGAAAATGTATATACTTGTGATCCGAAATTGTACAAGAAAGTCTATATTTTGGCTAATAAATGAACCGCTGCAACTTTACCGTCACTTTTCCTTTTTTAAAAAACGACTAAAAAACAATGAAAAAAAACCCACAAAAAAAAAACAATGGAGTGGAATGCTAATATTGTAAATGCTATTGGAAATGTCATGCTTTTCTGTACGGAAACGGTTACCGTGTGTTTTTTGAAAGGCATGGGAAACGTTAACTCGAGGTTATGAGGTTTGAAACGGAGGATTTGAAGTATTTTCCTATTTCAGGGACTTAACTGTAATTAGCTCCTTCTTGAATCGCGCATTTGGATATTAATGGATGGGGATTATCCCCACCGAGGCGGAACAGCCAATATGAAATGAATAATTATTTCATTTATATTGGGTTGAAATAGCATACAACTCAATTTCACTGTAATGAGAATTGAATATTTTCTTCTTTGAAGAGGAAAAGTCACACAAAAAAGTTAAATGCTTTCCTCTGTACAGATGGTTAATGTAATCTCGACTATTTATAATTTTCAAGATTCTGCTTTTTAAAAATGTAATGAATTCTAATCAGACATTGATGTTGTGCTGCTTGCCATATGCCTTCGAAACTGTGCGAAATTATTTATTTATGTGTGTTTTCCCTCTTGAAGATGATTTGCATGGCAGCAGCTTTGTTTCAGGCTTTACAAAGTTTGGAGAAATTTAGAGTTGGAGCTCCCTCTACAGTCCACTCTGAGCGGCCTTTACGTGGACTGAGCCATTTTGATCATAATCTTCTTTAATTTATGTCATCTATTCGAGAAAGTTGACAATGGGCATATTTTAGATCATTCGTTCTTTTTTGTGAGATTTGCTGGGAGCTTATAAGGCTAGCGATTACCCAATGAGAAAAATGCCTGGTGGAATATTCTGACACAGTTCATACAAAATCACATCATCGAAACTGAAGACCGTATTGCGCACAGCGAAACAAATAGTAAAAAAATAATAATTATAACCATAGGCTTAAATGTCAAATTCAATTTCCAAATCTCTTAGACAGAAAAAAACATAATAATCGAAAAAGAATAGATTAATACATTTTCAAGAATCAAAAATTAATATATAAAACCCTCTTGAAAGCCAAACTAAAAACTTAAAATAATATTTAAGATGTTCGCGTTAAACAATCACACACAATTCTAAAATTATTTTTAAAACGTTTAAGAATGATTAAAATAAATACAATTATCGCAAAGTGTAGCATGTCATCAATGCTTTACTGACACAAGCACATATTATTGGCCAACCCGTAAGCCGGTCTGTATAAAGCAAATGGTAGTCTTATTAATTATGCCAATACCCCTCTTTTAGAACAACTAAGCGCTCCAGTACATAATGTCACAGAGAGAGAGAGAGAAAATATTCGTCAGGGTTAATAAAAAGTATTCATTCATTAATTCTTTATATATATATATATATATAAGCCAATTCAATTAGCCTATCTCTTCGAAATTCTGTTCCGTCAAACTAAGAACTGGCTATGAATATTCATAAAAAGCTGTGTGACGTTGGTGACACTGATTGATGTAATCATAGTTCTGGCTCTCAGTCGGAAGAGCGCCACCAGCTAGAGCGCAGAAAGTGACCAACATTGTCCAATCAGTGCTGACCCTCTCACGCGCACCGTGCAGGTCAAGAGGGAGAGCGCGAGGCCAGTGGCAAACAGGCTTGCGTGTAATTTGCACTTCAGCGGACCACTGACTAATAGGGTACTATTCGATTACTATTAAGCAAAACTTATACCTAAAAGTGTTACAACATTAGGCTTTCAAATTACACATTAGACGAGGGCCTTATTCCAAACTTCTTCCCCATCAAGTGGCAGGAGAGACAAGATCATTTAACACATTCTAATGCCTGTAACTCATTTGTTTTGTTTTACCCGCTGTGTCTTTAAGTATGAGATATTATCCACACATTTTATACAAAATTACAACAGTTTACAATATTATATATATATATATATATATATATATATATACACACTCACAAAATAATTCGATATTGTCTGCACTAATTTGTTACGGTAGTCAGACGCTTATTCAAAATAAGTGTTACGCTATTCGGCACCATCAACCAACATTTTAAACATTCCAATACAAAAAGGAATAAATAAATATATAGATTAATTAATAACAACTGTCGTGTTAGCAATTTCAGTGTCAAACAGGCCTACACCGCGTGTGTGTGTGTGTGTGTATCTCATGCATATCATATTTATATATAAAATATAAATACACACACATTCTGCACAGAATTATTAAATCCAGAAGCATGGTGGTCATGTATGACAGCAAGTTCATCCTTGTATTTGTTGATGGTGTTACAGCGCTTCCAAACTACTTTTATGTTGCCAATACACTGTCGTTCATTAGCAACATATAATAGAATCAGCGTTAGATAGACGACATAGACTATATGACGCGCATTTCTC
Organism: Enteromius radiatus; assembly: GCA_032357445.1. Lineage (NCBI taxonomy): Eukaryota > Metazoa > Chordata > Actinopteri > Cypriniformes > Cyprinidae > Enteromius > Enteromius radiatus. The sequence continues at coordinate 14,535,755 of JAUCMS010000127.1, forward strand.
AGTAGAAATCACGCGCCTTTTCTAGTGACGAGCCCGTTCAGGGCTGTCATAAATATTGATGCTTGTTTAGTGTGCATTCCCTGCATATTAGGCGCTGAGGGACCTGAGCCACTCTTGATCATTAAAATCCATTTGAAATGCTCCTGAAAGGATGACACTGGGCTTCACGGCGTCTCTGATCATCGCATGAAATTACGGATTAAAATGCTTCGCCAGAAACAAAGTAATCACCGATACCGATGTCGCCATACGTGTCCAACCGCTTTCTTTCTCAACTTAGCAAATGGAGAGCATTAATGAACATTTTGCTCAGAGCTACGCGGAGGACATTGCGACTGGGGCTGTTAGTGTCACTCATTTATTCAGAGTTAAGTGGATGTCCTTGTGGCTAATGAGCAATAATCAACAGTGACTCCTCTTTTTATTCCGACGCTTCCAGCAATGTTAAAAACGGGAGCCCATTTTTCCGCTGATACACAAGAGGGTTAGCAGCAATTGCTGCCGAGCTAGAAACATCAGATTAAATATGGCTTGCATGGTTCCCATAATAGTAATAATAATAATAATAATAAAGATAGCAAAAGTCTATCCACATACCATTAAAACACAAATTGTTAACAAATGTAATAAATAAATGAATGAGAAGAAAGCAAGAAATGGCTATTTATAACCACTGATATAAACAATTATTTTAATTTCATTTAACAATAATTATTAGTTCTTATTAAGAGCAATTAGTTCTTGAAATTTCCAGCAGATCAATTTGCAAGATGCTCCAAAAAAAAAAAAAAATGGAGCCACTGCAAAGACAAAGTTTTACAAACTCACCTGAGTATATTTATTTATTCACAAACAGATAATATGCATTGTGTATATATTGGGGGAGAGGGTTGAGTAGGATAATAATATCAACGTGCATAAATACATACATAACCTGTCCTTTTCAGTACCTCAGAACTGCAGCATCTGTGGGAAATTCAGCACCATTGACACTCTCCAAATAAATGGCAATTCAGTCTATTAGCCACCACTAACCCATTATATCTCCAAGTACCATTCTCCCTCTACATCAATGACAGAGCTACATAGCTGTACCACTCACTGTGAGGAATGCTTTGTTAAATACCAATTTGGATGGGGGAAAGCGATGAAACACAGTGGAATCAAAGGCAAATCTAATCTATCTTTCTGACTCGCCATTGATGCCGAGAGGGAGGACAGACAGGGCTAACCCTTTTAGAGAAAACCAGCCAATGGAGTCATCAGCAGCCTTCTGCATGAATGGACAGGGCCGGAGGAGGACATGAAGACCAGAGTGGGCTGCCGAAGGGGCCAGAGTCAGGCTGTGAAAGAGAGGACCAGCCCTGTGCCATGCCCCTGTCCACCCCTCTCTGTCAGTGTGCTCTGTGGCGACGATGTCCCACCACACCCCATCCCTGCACCGAGCAGGACAAATGTCAGCGCTATTGTAGCCCTGCAGAAGCTTTGAAGAGCCCTGTTCTCTTTGTGGAGGTCACTAATCCTTTTATGAGGCACTGCTGATTGTTAGCTTGGCAAACACACACACACACACACAGATATATATACACACACACAGCTCAGAGCTTGCTCTCTCTCACTATCTTGCACAGCAGAGTGTGTAGAATGTTTTTTTTCTTTTCCTCAGACATGGCTGACTTGTTTAGATGACCTGTAAGGCTATAGAGGAAAATAGTGAAAGCATAGAGGACACATGTTCCACACTGTCACTGTGCATGAGGTTACAGGCCATCTGAACACTTCTGCTGCTTCAAAGAAGAGATAACCACATTTACACCCCTAAATCTTGTTTTACACACACAAATACAAAAATACACCAGCCTCTGTTGTCTGGTCCACTAAAGCCTGGATTAGATTTGTGATGAAAAACATTCTCAAAATCCGCAGGAAATCCATCAAAACATCTTCAGAACTATCTCACTGAAATTTACCAAGGTCTTGATGTTTACCGTTCGCTGTCTAAGCTGAGCAAGGCATGTCGGATGCAGAAAATGTGCTCGGGGTACTATAGGGAAAGAAAACAGCACGCAAATGCACAGCGATGAAGGTGCATTGGGGCATTTGTCAGTTGATTCTTTCTCTGGCAGGTCTGGGGACAAAAGAATGAGAGAGTGACACTCTGTAGGACAGGAGGCGGGGCTGTGGAGAGCGCTAATTTCATGCCCTTTGTTGACAGAGGTTAGAGAGAGGAATTCTTTCACTCCATCTGAAAGACAACAAGTGGGGCAGAGGGTTATGGGTGTAAAAGGAAGAGGACGGAAAAAGAAAGGGAGAGAGAAAGACAGAAAGGTGGTGGGAGCCTTTGCCGTTCATCCAGCTGAAAGATTGTGCCTTTCTCAGCCTCCTCAGCCATTATGGCCGAGTTACAGGGCAATTATGGAAATGTTTCTTTGAAGCAGAGTACTGCACTTTTTTCTCTCCTCCCCCCAACCAAGAGAAGTCTCCATCCCTCTCTCTTCGCCTCTGCCCGGACATGGCTCTGTCTCCCCCTGCATTTGCTCCCCTTTCTCCATAGCATGAAAAAAGGGCTGCCTTGGTGAATGTGATCTGAATGGAGTGACTGAACTGTAAAGGTTAAACTACAAAGGGATCACGCCAGTGCCAGGCTTGAAAAATCTACTTTTTTATGACTGCTGAAAGGCTTCTTTTAAAAGATGATTTACTAGATACATGACATGAGATCTAATTTTTTTCAGTAAAGGAATATTCTTATTCTTATATAAGTGTTCAGTACAAGTGAAGCTAAACTGATATCATTTGTGGCATAAAAATGTTGATTACCAAAATAAATAAATAATTGCCCCTCTCGCCCCTTGTTTTTTTGTTTTTTTTTTTGAAAGGGACAAAATTAATCAACTTATAATGAAAGTGAATGGGGCCAACTTTTGGAGGATCTAAAAGCAAATATAGCTATTACATATATCTAAACTATAACAAATATATGTAATTTTATGAATACAAATACACACATATTTTTCTTTTAAAACTTGTACATAGTTTTTATAGTTGTTTTAGGGTTTATGGTGTTGCTTTCTCATTATGACAATGTTGTAAAATTGGATATAACTGCACACAAAGTAAAACCTTCTCAATACACACTGCTTCCAGTGTATTTTACAGACCTCAAGTGCTTTGGGGGGAACCTGCTTAAAAAAAGTGAGACAATAACTTTTTTTTTTTTTTTTTTGAAAATCAATATTATGCTACAAGTGATGTCTACTTTTTGAATTGAAGCCAGAATATTCCTATAACAACATAACATTTTGATACAAATCTGAAATACTGAGGTGAGAATGTACCGCTTTTATCCATTAAAAGGAGAGACAGAAAGAAAGGGAGAGAAAAATCACTTGCTTTCCCATTTTACATCAGTCAGCAGTACAGTACAGAATTTCTTCCGAAAGTGTGAACTCATAAGCCCCTGTGAATGCTATGACATCATGACTGAATCAGGAGTGTCATGAGCACATCCATCCAAGCTGTTCAACAGATTCTTCAACCATTTCCTTATCAATACCGTGGGGGTCAGAATCAACTCTAACCAACCAGCATGAGTCACATTCTGTGAATTCCACTCAAGCCTCGTCTCGACAATAGATATATGGCTAATGTTTTCCCTATATAATTATAGATCATATATTTACCAGCTCAGGTATTGATCGTGAGAGTGGCTAAGGGCTTCTTTGGATTGGCTGTGGTGGAAGGAAAGACTTCATAAATTCTTCTTTTCTCGGAGCACTGTCAAACAAGTTGTGCCGTGTGTTTTGCATGAATACATTAGCAGAGCTCGGCTGATTGATTGGGAGAGCTGGGAAAGAGAGAGCACACCAATGAACTTGCTCTCTCAACAAGATTAATAGGGTTTATTAAATAGTCTTGTGTCCCATTTCATAATGCCGATGCAACGGGTGGTTAAAAAAATCCGGCTGCGGCTCATACTCCACTGCGCTTTTATGTGTGTTACGTTCAGATGGCATAACCATGAAAAAAAAAAAAAAGTTGATTTTTAATTTAACACATTTAAAACCTCACACTGAAATACAGCGATGTTTTCACAGCGAGGCCATTGAAGAACCAGTTTTGGTTCCCCAAACAACCTTTCAGTGAACAGTTCTTAAAAGAACCATTATTCCACTGTGAATTGAAAAGTTTCCATGGATGGTAAAGGTTCTTTGTGGAACCATTGATGCCATAAATAAAAATAAAGAACTTTTATTTTTAAGAGTGAAAAGCCAGACCAACAGACCTAGATAACGTGACTGGAGCTCAGATTGTAATGTTAATCAAACAATCAGCCCTCTGAGTTGTGTACTTGCCTTGAAAGTCTAACACGATGTGCGTTTAATCCAGATATTGTGTCACGTTACCACAAAAACGCACTGTTGCTTGATTATAACTTCACATGCAAACATGCTTTGTGACAATATCAGTGGAAGAGGGAGTTCTCCAGGACAAAAATGTGTGTGTGTTAAAGGCTGTCAAATGAACAGCAAAGAGCACTCCATTCTTCCTCACTTCTCTTTGTGCTTACATATAAACTTCTTGTCACCATGACATCTCTCTCCTTAATAATGCTATTGCCATGCAAATGAGAGAGGATGTGTTTGTGTGAGCGTGTCTTCCAAATACGGGTGAGAGGGGACCTCTGTTGGACCAGGGACAAAGGTTTTGTTTAGTTTTTTTTCCCTATGCTGGGCACAATAAGTTCAGGAATTTGTGTGCGTGTGTGTTGTCTGTGCCTGTGCATTCTACGCAAACTAATTCTTTTCTGGAATTCTTTTCGTCCCCCTCTTCCTGGATAGACAGGAAGTAGGAAGTAGGGGGCTCCAGGGAGGCAAAAAAAGAAGCCCATGGTCGATCAATCCAGTCAGGCCCAAACGCACACCCTTCCACCCCTTGCCAAGTGTGTGCACACACTTTTTAAAGTGTAGGCAAGCAGAGCCGCCTCTTCTGTTGTAATGCTAAATCAGCGTCACTCACTGGAACTGTAAGCTCTTTCACACAGACGCACACACACGGTTTCTTCCCTTCTCTGTGCTTCCTATCACACAAAAGCTTGTGTATTTTTGAAAGACTGCAGAGATGGCCTCTCAGCGGGATACGGGACTAAACAACAGCGGGGAGAGCGTGACATCCAGAAGCATAACAACCGAAGGACAAGTCTCTCAAGGAAAAGTTGATTTATCTGTGTGTTTTCAGGCAGACAGGCAGTTTTACTTGCCTATGATGTAAGTGTCTGTAATCTGCTTTACGACTAAATAATTCTCGCCGTCCAGAAGATGAGAAGGAGGACTGTCAGTGTCCTTCCTGTGCGAGAGAGCTGCGCAAGCATGTCGAATGCCATTTCACCGGCAGCGGAGAGCCGAATAATTAGCGCTAATAGTGTATATAGCATGGAAAAATCCCCAGAGCTTTATTCAGATCTATTTCTGTGGCTCTCTCTCCGAATCCACGCCGTTTGCTAATGAAATATACATCGGATGAACTCTGACCTTTGCTGTGGGGCTGAAGGTCATCTGGCTCTTTTACATACACAGATGAGCTCGTCTTCCGGAAATGATAAGAATAACAGCGGGGACGTGCGCGGGGCAGAGAGTTAAAACAACAGCTGAGATGACAATTAATTGGCTGAAAGGCATGTAACTGTCATCCATTTCGCCTGGTCTGGTCTTCTCTGTCTCTCTCATCTCACAACATACTACATATACACACACACAAACACACACACATACTGCTGACACCTATCAAATGTATCTCAGGGTTCATCGGCAGGCCATCCCAGAAGTTTGTAATTGCTCAGAGGGGCATTCTGATATGAGTTACACAAAGCCAAACAAAGATTGTGAATGGAGAAATAAATATTTAAGAAATCAATTACAAACATATGCAACCCAACCACAGTTCTGGCAAATCTGAGCTCACTGCATTCCTGACTCTGCTAACAACTGCTAACTGCGCTCTGGAGCCTGCTGGATCCTCCGAGAACTACGGATAGAGACAGAGACTGTGTTTGTGTTTCTCTTTGCTTTGAAGAATACTTTCATCTGCTTGCTTTAAGAAAATCACGAGTATTTCCACAGCCAAATCTTTACTATTAGAAGTTTAGGCATTAGTAAAGCACAGTAGTTGTTTATAATAAAGAAACTAAATTGGGAATGGAGTAATTAGCATAGCTTTTAAAGGAAATAATCAGTTAAAGTTAGAAAATTTCTACCTAGATTAAGTAGCAGTATTTCTCTTTATACTTTTTCCAAATACAACAACAACAAAAAATTTATAGCACTAATTTAGAAACAAGTACGCTTCCATTATCTGAAATTATTTATTTGAAATATTTAGCAGTTATTATTATTATTATATTTAGCATAAATATATACAACATTTATTAAACTATTATTATTAAGCTAATGCTAATATATATATATATATTTTTTTTTTTTTTTTAAATTATTATATATGTATATAAGTATATTTATGAATAATGTGAAGCATTATACATAGGTTGTAATAAAAAAAAAAAAAAAAAAAAAACACATGGCTTGTTAAATAAAGATGTATAATACACTACATACAGTATAGACACCTTACTGCATCTGTTCCTCTTAAAGCTAATGTTGAGTCTGTGTGGGCATGTTTAACAGTCCACCAAAGGCTGATTCATTATTTTCTACCGTGTTTGATCTTGTGAGTTTAAAATTTGCTAATGTCTGCCTGGCAGACTCAGAGAAGCATTATGTGGTAGGTGTGAAACTAGTATGCATTTGTGTTGTGTGTGTGTGTGTGTATACTGTCATACAGGTTCTTTCTCCAGTCCTATCAACACTTAGTGGGCACACAGCTGGCACACAGCTGGTCATTTGCTCAAACACACACAGGCACGCACGACAAGCTTTGTAAAAGAATATGATCCAACCAGTTAAGATGAGGGGGGAAAATCGTTACAAGAAACGTGGGCTTAAGGCAAGGAAATAACACACAGCCAGACAGAGCAGATCTATCAGTTATAAACAGGTGCTCAGTCATCAGAGAAACACACACACTTAAAATGTAATGGAAAGCTCTCATTAAGAGCTGCTAACCACACCCTGTCTCTCCTCTCTTTCTCAGACTATTCTAAGCTCTCCACAAGTGGTCGAACCAAACCAGACATCACCATCTATCCACACCATCTATATCAGGCTACTTACAATGAGCTGCTTTACATGAGCCATTTAACCAGGGCAGCAGAAGTGCCTGTGTTATTTTGGGCTTGTTGACTTTTGATATAATAAGGTTCATATACTGTTTCCTTGTCTTAATAAATGTTACTAAGTTTAATAGCATATTAACTGTAGTTTAACCAGTTTTATAGCAAGCTAATAGTGCAATCCATATCCTAACTAGTTTAACAAGTTTAAGAGCAAGCTATTATAAGAACAACGATGTTGTGCAATATAAAGGAGGACTATGTCATAATATGTACTTTCAGGAAATTATATCACCCCTATGAATTCTGAAAATGGTTATTTTCATGCTGGGGAAAAAACTGCCTAAATGTGTTACTGGTCTTTGCTAGTTAAATATGGACTCCCAGTCAGACTAAGCTGGTGTTCTGCTGGGTGGCCAACTGAAACGTGTCCAGATCCCTCTAAAAACATCCCAACAGACTAGCTTTACCAGGTTGGGGGAAGAACAGCAAACCCGTTTAGGCTGGTTTAAGGTGTCCTTTTTTCCATCAAGGCTTCTCCTGTTAATGTCACATGGATCAGAAAAGCGTGTCTAACACTGTAGGCATTTGTACATTCAAGCTCTACATGACTAATTAATTCACCCGGGAGTGAAATAATGGTCTAATGCCATGAATTATTGACCGTTTGTGCAAGAAATGTGTAGCTTATTTGTAAAAGATTTATTCTATCATTAATACGCAAAGCCTGGTGTAGGTAGAGCCCTGATGCAAGTATACTAATTTAATGTGTACCTGTGGAAATGGCCAGTTTCTTGCTCACTGACTCATGAGGTGCAGGAACACTCATGTTACCTGCACAGCATCCAGTGTGAAATCTAGTGAGGTCATTTGTCCCGCAAACCTCTGTTACTCAGACAGGGAACCTGAGCACATCATGCTCCAGTCAGACAGCACAGAAACCTGAAGACCAGGCTGGTGTCTGCTTACTAACACTCATGAGCAGACAGCAGCAGGCACACAATCAGAATGGCTACATGACCGATTTGTGAAGTCGCAGGAAAAAGAATATTGAGTCAGGGTAACAGAAATAGACATATTCTCAAGAAGTCCTCCCCAAACTCTCTGTGACAGCCTACTGTCTGCAATGTGCACGTTTTTTGTCTCGGTGCCCATCATATCATCTGTTGCAAGGGTTTTGAAATGGGGTCCGCATAGGCCTGTGGTAAATTTGACAGTTGAGGGGGGAAAACTATTGGTTGGAAATCATAATATAAATCATTATTACTGTACATTATTCTATTCTATCAAGGTTTATACATTACCGTTCAAAAGGCTTATTAAAAAGAATATATTTTACACTTTTCCAAAAAAATTAATTTTAAATTTTGCCCATTAAAGAGTTTAGAAGTTTTTATCACTGTTTCCACAAAAAATATTATTCAGCATTGACATGGATGATAATATTAGCATCAATTGAATGAATAAATTCTGTTACAATTTCACAAAATTACCATATTTTTTTTAAATGCACAGCTTTGGTGAGCATATGAGACTTATTTTAACAAAAATGAATGCCTTAGTACAGAAACAAAAATCTAATTAATTAATTTAGGAACATGCTGTCTTTATGGTGCTTAATTTCCCTAGCAAATGATCATTATATTAGTTTAAAATGTTCAAATAACTGGGCATTTTAATATACAAATAAACTTATTTCACATTTTTATTAGTCAGCAGTACTTGAGAGCTCCATAAGAGAGCCACTTTGTTTGGGCCAGAAAAGTTAAAACCAGATGATGGGGCTTCAGTCTTGTTTTCACAGACTCTACACGACTAGAGGGGTGAACCCAAGTTTACACTGTGAGCATAGTTTTAAACTAGAGGCCTGCACGTGGAGCTACACATTATAAGGGGTGAGCTGGAATCCAGTATAATCTCCTGATACCTTCGTTTTCAGCACATTTAAATGGCAAAATAAACAACGGCGTCGTTATATCAAACACAACCCCTAACCAGAGTGTGTTCTGTGGGATTGGTTAAACAAATGAAATGCGTGCACAGTAAACAGATTTGCTTTTGCTTTTCTTTTTTCTCTCTCCTCCCCGCTCTTCAAATTTGTGAGCTGCAGCAAATGAGGGCCATAATGAGAGGCAGATTTAATGAGATGAGAGTTTTAATTAAATGAGCGAGTGACGATGAGACTCATTCACTCCTTCATTTTCTAAACTTCACTCAAAGGGTAAAAAACACTTGCAGGTCATTCAGAGGACAGCCTTCAGAAGGATATGTTGCATTTGCTAGTGGTTACTGACTGGTCCAAAAAGAGGCGGTGAAGGGCCCACTGATGAACATTTATGGTGCACGGTGAATAAAAGCCTGAAAATAGATTCACTTCTATATAAATGGACTTTCTACTCTCACACAGGTTAGCTAGTGACATCATAGTCCCATCCAAAAATCTGACTCATGGAGAGAGAGAACAGACTCATGAAACAGGCATCTGGAATAGAGAGATTAAATCAGTTTTAGTACATTTGACTAACTGGAGAAAAAAAAAAAAAAAATATATATATATATATATATATATCTGACTCAGATACGTTATTAGACCTCCCTTGTGTTCCACTGTGCATGACTTTACACTTTGGCAAAATCATAATAACATCACAAGATTTTTCCCCTCATCAAGTTTACTAAGAATAGCAATTTGATTGCCACCAGAGAGAAACAGAGAGAGAGAGAGAGAGAGAGAAATACAAAGATTTATTTTATATTTTACTTATTTTAAAAGGTAATATCACTCACTTTTCTGTAGTATTTTTGCCCAGATAGTAATAATTTATATAAATATTTATTTAAAATACAACACTAATAATAATAATAATAATAATACAAAAGGCTATTTGGCAAACACAAAACTAACTTAATATTATAAAAAGAATCTAAGTAAGAATCTGTGTTTCTGTTTTACATGCCTGTTTTGTGTGTTTTTGTTGTTGTTGTTGTTTTCAGCTGTACTTATAATTGTCCCTTAAGACACCTTACATGTGGCAACTTGAAAAATACTCAGTGTTTCATTCCCATATGTTCCTTGAAATGTGGATGGAGCATCTGTCTGCCTTACGCTGAGTGTGAACTTTTACCCAAAAACTAATTTCACGTAAATATCAGGATGAACAAGAAAGGGAGGGCATCAGGTTTAAATAACCGAGTAACTGATAACTGACTGACTAACACATGTTCTTGAACCTTTTATCATAAATAGGTACAGTCAGGGTCCAATTATTCTATTTATTTATTGATCTGTCAATGATGAGCAAATTGGGAAAATGTACAGACCATAAATTATTTCTAGCCGTTAAGAAACTATATTTTAAATGGTTATGAGTTTATAATGCACGTATGTTAAAAGCATTAGGCATACAACTTAATCAAAAGAGCATTCAGAACGAAATTCTATTCAAACAAAAAGGTCAAGGCTTTTTAGAAGCGCTGCAGAAAGATTGTGAGATATCTGGAAATCTGCAGTGATCTTTTAGGAAACTAAGCCCTGTCCTACATACACCTCTGGCACACAGGCTGCTTAAAATGGCTTGTGGTCTACATGAGACATTACATCCCTGTTAAAGCTGCTCACATGGACCTGACTGGGCCTGTGGACCGGGGAGTGGTGCGGTGAGAGATGGCAGAATTGCTTGCTGGTCAGACATAGTTGGAGCAAAGCGAATGAAAGCCAGCTGAAAGTGGCTGAATCTGGTGCCAGCGCATTAAAGATCTGTCAGGGTTACTTACATGCAGCTCTGAGTGCTGGATCACCAATGAGCAGCTACCGTAGATGGGAATCGCAGGGACTTCATGTGCACTTGAAGTGTATAAGTACACGTATCTCATGCACTCCACTGACACACACACTCCATGCCACTCCTGTGTTTGTGCAAACTCAATCAAATGATTTTTGAACAGCAATAAAGAAGTCTTTATTTTAGTTGGCTAGGCGTCAGACTTACTCTAGTTTCCACCTCCTTACCACAACTCACACACACACCACAGCAGCCAAACTGGCTTACCCTACTGAAGTTATGCTGCAGCGGCTGGAGCCAATCAGAAGCAGTGCTGCCCTAATATCCCAGATATCCCTGCTCTCTTTCAAACACACAAACTCATTTTATGGACACATTTATTTGCATGTCAGTGGCCAGAGAGAGAGGCATAATCGACAGCATTTATCTGACCCAGGTGCAGCGGGCCCTTGGCTTGGCTAGCAATAATATCTATTGCAACCCCTGCTTTACCAGATAGCAACGGCCAAAAGTATCTGGATTATTACATGTCGGCCATCAAGGAAAAGGTGAAAACATGAGAAAAGAAAAAGAGGAGAGATTAGACATGCTTTGTAGATGTAACAGTCCATATCCTAACAGATTTAGTATAAGATCTGATGGGAGAAAACCTGGCCAAGCAGATGGGTGTCTGTTTCGGACTAAAGCATAAGAAATTCCAGAGTAAATCATGCAACTCTATGCGAGAAACATGTTTTGAACTAAAACAGAGACAGCAAATGTAGAATATGAATTAACATGCAGATTATGACCAGACCCAGATGGGGTCTGTAGACCTTTTTTGGTTTTGGGGGTTGGGGGGAATTATGTAACAATTATCTGTTCCACTTCAAACTCAGTTAGGCTGAATTAAGCCAAGCATACAGTACAATACAAAGGGTCATCATCCGATACACTTTTAAAGACAGGCTCTTGTTTTCTGTTGTTTTGGTGCATACATGCAGTTAAGGAGAGCCAGTTACAAGATTATTTATTTATAATCCAGTGTTTCCAACACATAGACAAAGATTAAATTCCGACCGCCACAGATTCAACACCGACCCAAAAAAAAAAAAAATCAATACCGACCATCACATATTGCGTTTCGTTATTCTTTTGTAGGCTATTTAAAACACGCTATTACACGAATTTAAAATTCGTTCAATCACATTTCCTTTCCCTGCTCTCTCTTCATCTCTCTGTCACTCACGCGTCTCTCCTTCACGAATCGAAAAAAAAAAAAAAACGACAGTGTTAGTGACAGAATTGTATGTTTCTGGTTTACCGTCCCTCTAATGTTCTCAAGTAAATATATGTTATTTAAAGGATGTTTAGACATTTTTTATTGTAAACAAAAAGTACTTTGGACAAATTCTAATGCATCTATAACTAATTGCGCACTGGCACACACTTCAAAGTTAGCATTTAAACACAGAGACTAAAAACATTAAAGGCCGACAGACTTCAGTCTTGTAGTGTGTGCTCGGCTTTACATGCCAAAACCTCAAAACACTTTTCAAACACCACACTATTACGCCTGGACTATAACGAGCTGCTCAAGCCTGAATGTTGGACACTGATACGTGAAAGAAAAAAATGTTGACATGTCGTCCACTTTAAGAGAGCAGCATAACTCACAGAGTGGTGCCTGTTAGTCCAGCTAGAATAACACTGTGGCTGGAGAGTTTTACTGTCCCACTACTGCTTGTGAAACATATATTCCAATGACAGCTAGACAGCGAAAGACTGAGTGAGGGGGAGGAGAGAGAGAGAGGAGGGACGAGGAGGTGAGTGTGGCACGACAAGGTGAAAGTGATGTGTGTGAAGCCACTGTTCATACACACTGATGTTACACCTCACAGGGTGTGGAGTGTGAGAGACACATACATAGCAATACACAACTCAAGGAGACCATGTAAACAGTTATGGTAGTGTAGTCCGCAACACAATCTTTCTTTCTCTTAGCAGCGTTCAACAAATGTTGCTTTAAGACTTTACAGTGGCCAATAACAGTTAATATGAGCAGGAAGAGAAAAAAAAAAACAGACCATCATTCAGTGCCGCTCCCCCTAGAGGCCGGAGCAGGAGGTGTGTGAGCTAGACAAACGAAGCGTGTCATTCATTAGCGAAAAGATCACATTTTACCGGTGGAGCGACACTTTTAGTGGCGTGGGGGGCTCTGTGAAACCTCAGCCAGAAAAGCCCCTCTGTTTAACTTCCAGAGTCATTAAGCAGGCTATCACCTGACACACACTCAGGTAAACGCCGCTCTCGGGGGCCAGATGTACATTTCATCATGGTCTCACAGCACGGCTGGAAAAATATGTGCAGAAACTGAAAACCGCATTTCCAAAAATTGCCTGCTTGTCCCCTCTGTTAGTTTTGGACATGAGTCTTCTCTGAAGCACGAGTGCTGGCATCCCAGCCTCTGCCAGACTCTTAAAAGGCAGTAACTGATATCGGGTCTCTGTGGCCTGGCCTGAATATGTGAAGTTTTTCAAATGTAGCAAATCCCCTAGGAATGTGTTTTACATGTTAACTTGGTGTACATCAAGGTGGGAGACAACACTGTTGAATTATGGGAGATTGGATTCAAGTGAATACGTTTCAGGAAGTAAGAAGGTGGGCCTTGTTTTGCATAAACATGCAAAAGTGTAGGGTTGGTAAGATTAATGTTTTGAGAGACGTTTCATTTGCTTACCAAGGCTTGATTTATTTAAAGTGCACCTACAGTATTTTAGCTCAATCAAATATACTTTAGTATAGCTTGGATTTCAGCACTACTTCCACACAATTAAAGTGAATAAAGTACAAAATTAGTTCCAGTTTAGCAGACTGTTAAGTACATCAGTGTAGCATAATAAATGTACATTTGCAGGGTATTTTTGTTAAACATATAAATGGGTAAATGTATTTTTAGAACATGTAGTATGCAATAAATTTATTTTTAAAATACATTTTAATGTTCATAATTTATTGTCATATATATCACTTACATTTTAAAATAATATACTTTTAAAATATCACCATTTATGCTTCTTATACACCATCACATGTTTGGTATGAACAATTCAACAGTAATGGGAAAGCTGCATTTTAATTAAATTGTCGAAAATTTTGTTAAAGGGAACCTAACACAGGCAGGTTTTGCCAATTTCATGTTAATCTTGAGTACCTATAAAGTAGTACTGCATCCTTCATATCTCCAAAAAGTCTTTGGTTTCATTTGCTGTGTGGGCGGAGCTAAAGAGTGACGAGCACTTCTGCAGATTGCCAACAAAACAGACATAAAGCCGTTTCACTTACCGTCTGCAGTTCTGAATAATGATCGGATATTTTATAGCTGAGACCGCTCCATCTTTCTGTATCAAACAATGTGCAAATCCAGCGACGAACTGGGTCTTATTTATAAAATGTTCGTCAACAACAGAGATTGTGAATCTCTGCCCCGGACAAAAAAAGGGCGTTCACGTAATGCTGGGTTCTTTTGGAAAGTTTAACAAAGTACTATTTCCCTTACAACCAAAAACGCACTTCCTTGGAAACTACTAGGCCTACTTCCCGTGTGAGTCCCTTGCAGCGCAACTGAATGAAGCGCGTTAAGCGCGATCTTACGGACTCTGGTCTATGCATGCGCGGGCGCGTGCTTCCGGGAGAAATGCCCATATAAGGAGTTCCATTCTCGACTATGTAAAAAACAAACGCAAGATTTTTGGCACCTAAATACTCGGTCATATGTCCAAAAACTTTGTTTTTTGAAACTTTGTTCATGCGTAGCATAATAATCCAACCTTTTAACAGTGTAAACAACTCTGAATGTACGAAAGTCCATGTTTCCCCCACCTCCTCCCTTTTAAAAAGTTGTATTGCTTATTATTTGTGAGGAAATCTTGATATGTAATTATTTTAGGAATGTTTGATGAATAGAAAATTAAAATGAACTACATTAATTTGAAGTTTTATTTGTTATTTTAATTAACTATGTAAAAGCATGCACTGACACTTTTAATTTAAAACATGTTTGTAAAATATAAGATTTCTTTCAAAAATCTTACTGACTCTAAACCTTTGAATAGAATAGGTGATGAGCTAAATGTGCTAAAGCTAGGATCAATATGCATTTGAAATGTCATTTTTCTGAACTAGAAAAAAAAAATGTTTCATTTGAGACAACTCTGCCTTCTCAAATATAAAGACAGTTTTATAAGGGAATAAAGTGTATGTCTTTAAATTTAAATTCATCTGGCCCGTTCGGGTGAGTAAATAAGGAATGATAATTTACTGTTATTATTACTGACCCATGTGTCAATAAGGAATGCGCTCATCATGCTGCATACATAAATTTAATCTCTCTGCAAGAGTTGTTAAGAAAAAAAAACAGCAATAATTTATTCAAAACAACAGCGTCATCTACAGCGAATGCACATGTTGTTGTTCAGATGAAATGCTGGTGCTCGTGTAGCAATGTGGCAGCTGGCCATCATACATGCAACATAATTTATAAGCCTGAGACGAGTTTCATATGGGTTTTGTAACGAAAGCACGACAACCAGGGGTGTGCATTCATACCATCTGCAGAATCAGTGGCGTGCACCGCTAATCTCTCTGGTTGGGAAGTTTGGTTAGGCTGCGATGGAACATTGATGGCGACAGCTGCTCCTTTAAAAAGGAGAAACGGGGGAAAATTTCAATCTGATCTATGTGCGGTAACACAGCAACTGTTAACCGTTGACAAATGCTTTGTACTTCGGATCTGTGTTTCTCTGGTAGGATCACAAGTCTGGATATATTAATGGCGGAGAAGAGCTTCTATTAGGGCTGCAGACCGCAATGGCCTCAGCCATTTCAAAACCACTTTAAATGTGTATTAAATGATGAAATGAGACAACATCTTTTAAGCTCACAGTAGGGCTTTTCTTTCCTCAGTGGAGCGGAGGTTCTAATAACAGAGCGGAGCTTTGAATCTACACACACACACACACATAAACGTAAAACTTTCTGCAGCTCTCCGTGGATAATAAGCAGTGACTGATACAACAGAGACATATGGATCTCTTTCTTTCTTGCTGTCTCCCTCGTTTTCCTTGCCCGTTTCCTCTCCACTCTTCATCCAGCACAGCAAAGAGGGTACGATCCCTGTCACTCGTGTCCGTTTGAGAAGAGCGGGGTCCCTCTTGATGCTCTGAAGTTTGATGCGGACAGCTGCTGATAATTATTCCTGCTCTCCAGTGTTGGTCGGCTCTGACGGAAATATTCTCATTGTTGTCTCGCTGCCATCCACGCAATTCCAGAGCAAAGTTTAGCAGGTCACAGAGACAAAACGAGCAACCACAAGAGCTATCCTTCACAGAATAAAATCACAGAGCATTAATCACATATAGGAACAGACGTGGCTCAATCCAGAAGTATGGCTCTCCCCGGACATCAGGCCAGCTATGGCAGTCAAATCGGGGACAACACATGTTTCTGCTTATTAAACATCAGCCAGAGCAGCGAGACAGTTCCAGATGACATGGCTCACCACTGCATATCACTTTACACGGTTCACCAGAGACATGTGTTTGCAAAATGAAATAACTAAACCCAATCAGAGTTTTATGTGTTTGCTGGAATTCAATTAGACTATGATTAATAGGGGCTTTTGGGCCAAACGGTGCAGAGGTTGAAGGGAGACGTCTACGGGCTGGTCGGGTTACGACAGGATTGCTGTCGAGATTATAGACAAATACACTGGTTAACACACACAGAGAGAGGGAAAGTAACACGTTGAATAACTTCACAACTACTCCTGTGCTCCATCACCCAGCCCTGAACTCTCAAATAGCTGCTGCCTGCAGGGTTAGAAGACTCCGTCCAAGCCCAGAAAGGCCTGGGTGGGACAATAAAACAGAAGCATGACTGACAGCGATGGATGAAATTCATTAATGGCCTAAGAGTGCTTGCAAGCCTGGGCCACGACCGCAGGTGAGAAGTTCAGGAAGATCAGAAGCGATATCTGTGCTGACAGAGGACAGGGAAAGTTTACAGCTCTTTTCTGAATGAACAAGGGAGCGAATAACCTTTTCCATGCTATTAAAAGGACACTGTGGGACGACAAGCTTTCAAATGTTTGACCATAGAGAAGGTGAAATTTATGATCAGTCAACACCACAAAGACACATGGAGCAACACCTGTATGACGCACGCTTTACCATGATGTGACCTAAAAGAGATCTGAAGTTATTTCATGCTAATGATCACATGACATGCTGGTAAATAAACATCTTGTACATTTAAATATATATATATATATATATATATATATATTTCTTTTGCATACATTGCTTACTAGCTTGTCATCCTAAAACCCTTGCAGTTTCCTTAAAAAACCCATGGGTTTGCGAACCCCAGTTTGGGAAATCTCAATGTAGAGCATTTCAAGTAAGTTACAGTGAAATGATCAAATATTTAGTCTCAGTTTAACAAATGAATTTCCCATCCTTCAAAATCCTTATGTGTTTACCAAAGCAAAGCGAGCAGGCGCTTCCAGTTTGTACTACACCCGTGAGGTGGATTGTGGGATGGTACAAGAATAGCAAGAGAGTGAAACAGTTAACAAATGCTCAACTTTACATAAATAAGATGTGAAAACACTGGACAGCAGCCAATCACTGTGAGTTGCATGTTGTGATGTCTGTCAACAGACATTCAAAATTGAAAAATTCCTCAATACAGTTTCTGGTGGATTTGCCACTGAAATTCCATCATTACATATTACTATATTTAACTCAGATTCCAAATGCTATTTGGGTATTTTGTAGCTAAACTGTGGCTGTGTTAACAAAAGTTTAAAATGAGTATACTTTGGGCATTTTAAAAAGTTTGCAACTGTATTCATGAATTTAATTGATGGTTTTATTAACAGTGTACTGAAAGCAGTCATAAATATACTTACTTGCTGTCTCCTAGCATGTTTCTTCAATGTCGTTAAGGCCACAGAATACAGAAGAGAGTATGTCGTCACTGAGTTATATGTCTTCAGTATGACTGAAGGTCAAACAGACGGCCTGCAAAACCCTAATAAGACCGTATTCTACAAGCTTTTTGTATAAACATGGTTTTGACCCCAGTCCACCATTGCATTATCTCTTAAAAGAAGCTTGAGCACTGGTAAATCAATTAAACCCCATCCACAGCACAAGGGATTAAAATAACTAGTCCGAGAGCTTCTCTGATAAGGCGATTTGAGATTCGCTCTCATCTGATAAAATGATTATCCAAAACAATATTTGATTTAAACATCAAACAGCCTGTTAAGACATTTGGTTTATTTAAAGTTTAAATGCCATCATGTTTCGATTGCAGTGGAAGAAGGAAAGAAAACACAGCTCTTATGCATCAGCTGACTTTATAATACAGATAAGAACCCACCGTTGCTGTCAAACACTAAAAATGACTTTTTAAACCAGAAGTGGTGAACTGAAACAGACCAGAAAGAACACAAGCACAATCCAGTAAAGAAATATTCTTCACAAACCTCTAAAAAAGTAACATGATTTTAAAAAATACACTTCTAATTGAAAAAGTGCTGGGGTGCTGACAAGCTGGAATAACTTTAAGCCACTCTCGCTCTTTTAAGCAAGCACATATTTTCCTATGTGTGACAGTGACTCATTTTTAATGTGTTGCCAGGATACTTATTCGGGAGTTTAATCACCCATGAAGTGATCCTGAGTGCATTAATCATAGGCTGACTGAAAAGTTATATAGACGAGCAGGCTTTAAGAGAGACACAAATCTCTCAAGCTTGTTTAAAACGATGCCCCTTTAAGACGGGCACAAATCAATCAAAATGTGGCACTTTGTGTGCAGTGCGAAAGAGAAACAGCATTTGTCTAACTGTATGTCGACCAATTTGTCTGTCACTCCATCTTCTACCTCTTCCCTTCTCTCTCTCTCTAATCTCTCCTTACCTTCTTTTATTCTTAATGTATGTTAAATATTTGACATTTATCATCTTAATT
>JAUCMS010000127.1:14559682-14572288 GCA_032357445.1 Enteromius radiatus
CCCTTGAAAAGATACAATAAAATATCTACCAAAATGTGAGGGGTGTACTCACTTTTGTGAGATACTGTATATATATAAGAGTTTAAAAAATAACATTTTTATTATAGAACAACAGAAATGTTGCTCTCCATAAATAATTGCATTCTGTTTTGAAGTTTCATTCATCTAAATCTCTTCTGATTTTGCAATCAACCATTCAAATAGACTGCAGAAATAAATGTCAATTACATATATTATTCAAGGCAGGAAAGAAATGCATATTACACAGAAAGTGTTTTATTAGGAAGAGCCCAAAAGAAGTACTGCTTCGCTCTATTCTTGTCTCGACCTAAGAATCAGTTTTCCTCATAATATCTGAATTATTTGAGATAAGAACTAGTGATACCAAATTCGCAAAAGAATCACTATTTTGATCAAATCATTCAAACAGGTTTGCAAAATGATTTAAAATTGTTCACAATTCATTCAAACAGTTCTTTTGCAGAGGTTTCTAACACCACAACAGGATACTTTATAAAACAGAAAACAAAAATGGTACTTAGCAATGTCATTACAGAAAACAAAACTTGCGAATGTCTTCTATTGTTTGTCAGTGATAAAGCAGTTTTGTATTGTGCAATTTGGCAGTGCAGGCACAGCTAATTTGATCAATATAACCGTAACAGCATCAACAAAAGAGTATAAAATATGGGGACAATTTTTTTTTTATGGGGGGCCTGTGCCTTGGTGGTGATGAAAGGCTGGTAACAACTCTGGTCTATGCTGAATCAATGTAACCACACTCAAACACAAACGCAGACAGATTAAAAAAAGAGACATAGTCAAAAGAGAGTATCTCATCACCAACTTTATCCGTTTGCATCCCTCCAAAATACAAGAAAGTGAGCAATACCACAGACACGGCACAGAAGGATGGATTACAGGCCTTTTCAAGGTTAGAAAGGATGTTGGTACTCTCTCTCTCTCTCACACACACACACACACACACACATTCTTTCATGAGCTAACCAGCAGGCTCTGAACCTCTTCTTTTCATCTGTGCAAAGAGTAATGTTTGGGAAAAAGCTCTCAGTCAAGTTGCAGAAAAGCTAAGAAGTGTTGGCCATAGAGATGACAACTTCCAGGAAGATCTCCTTTATTTCTTAAAACACAAACCTCAATGTCTGTGTAGTGTGTGTGTGCTAAACCTGCAGATGTAAATGCAAGATGGAACTGCATCCGTTTTGATCTGTGATCTGTGAGTGTGTGTGTGTGTGTAAGGGAGAGTGAGTGAAAGGTTGTCAGGTGTTTGTGTGCAGAGGTATTGAAGGCTATGAAATATTTACCAAAGCAATAATGACTCCCCGGACAGAGCATGAGAGAAGAGGAACGAGGGAGAAGAGAAGAAAGGGAAACTGCCACCCTTCACAGGAAAAGAGGGAAGAACAAAGAAGATGCAAGATTGGCAGAGTTGTCTTTTACTATAGGGGTCTCTCTCTCAACAACAACAACAATAAAAATATTACAAATAAAAAAAAATAATAATATTAAACCAACAATGATTTTTTTTTTTCGGGTAAATACACTGGGAGTCTCCTAATGTGTGTTCGCTCTAAAGCAATATTTGGAGATATCATCTAACGCTCAATGGAGAGAAAGACAACGGAAGAGTGGACTGAACTCTGTCTCTCTCTTCTTTTCACACACAGACTGTAATACAATAATCCTGTTGTTTCATGCTGACTAACTTCAAGGCATGGACCCCGGTGTGTGTTCTTTTAAGTGCAGGCGTAATATTTAGCTTTGAGGTCACGCCTGCAATGCATGCTGGGAGACAGACTGAGCCGGAAGCAGGAGAGAGGAAGGAAGAATTACCACTGAGCTGCTCTGAACACATACATACGCTGCACCCCGGGATCCATGGAGGGGCTCTCGGCCTTGTTACACGGGTAAACCACTTTCTGCGAGTTCCTCAAAAGTTCAGATTGCTCGTGTAATTCCCTGTTGCACGATGACAGAGTGTGTGTGTGTGTGTGTGTGTGTGTTTCAAACTGCTCTGTATGGGGTGTAAGGTTAGTGGATGCAGCGATGGATAGTGCTTTTATTTGAGAAAAACATGCAAAAAAGATGACACTTATATGGAACAATCAACATCGTAACATTTTGTCTGTTTTTGTCAGGATTGTTTTTAATAAAAGTCACTTCTCAAACTATCTCTGAATAGTGAATTTACATAAATGTTTTTTCAATTTTTTTTTTAGAAATTGCAATTTTAGGGAAATGACAGAAATAAGATTAATATCTAATTAAATGTCTTACAAGTCAAATATATAATAATAATAATAATAATAATAAATATTATTAACTGTACACTCTTAAAAATAAAGGTGCCATAAAAGATTCTTTTTATGCAATGGTTCCACACACACAAAAAAACCTTCAACACCTGAAGAACCTTCTGTTTCACAAACTGTTCTTTGTGTGAAATAAGGATCTTCAGATTCTAAAAAGGTAAGAAAGAGATGGTTCTTTTCAGTAAGGTTGTTTATGGTTCCCTTATTTTTAAGAGTGTATGTTTATGTCTAAATACGACAACATTTTAAATTCTCAATGCCGTCAATCATGTTTATCTGTCCTATTAATTATTTGTTGTTTGCCCACTTAATAACTTCCCAATCACAGAAAAAAAGTTTAGATCCAGGCAGGTTAAAATGCAAATAGCACTCATGGTATCCGGGCAGGACCCAAAATGATATGTTTAGATTCTATCCAATAAACACTGATCTCGAATAAATCTTAAATCTTAAAATAAATGTTACAAGTTACAGCTATAGATAGCTGGAAAGAAAGAAAAAATAGGAAAGAAAATTTTTCTTTGTCTTTGTTATATTGCAGCCATTTGCTAAAATCATTTAAGTTAATTTTTTCCTCATTAATGTACTCACAGCACCCCATATTGACAGAAAAACACAGAATTGTTGACATTCTTACAGATTTATTAAAAAATAAAAACTTAAATACCACATGGTCCTAAGTATTCAGACCCTTTGTTCAGTATTTAGTAGAAGCATCCTTTTGCTCTAATACAGCCATGAGGCTTTTTGGGAAAGATACAACAAGTTTTTCACACCTGGATGTGGGGATCCTCTGCCACTCCTCCTTGCAGATCCTCTCCAGTTCTGTCAGGTTGGATGGTAAATATTGGTGGACAGCCATTTTTAGGTCTCTCCAGAGATGCTCAATTGGGTTTAATCAGGGGTCTGGCTGGGCCATTCAAGAACAGTCACAGAGTTGTTGTGAAGCCACTCCTTTGTTATTTTAGCTGTGTGCTTAGGGTCATTGTCTTGTTGGAAGGTAAACCTTCAGCCCAGTCTAAGGTCCTGAGCACTCTGGAGAAGGTTTTCGTCCAGGATATCCCTGTACTTGGCCGCATTCATCTTTCCCTCGAATTGTAACCAGTCGTCCTGTCCCTGCAGCTGAAAAACACCCCCACAGTATGATGCTGTCACCACCATGCTTCACTGTTGGGACTGTATTGGACAGGTGATAAGCAGTGCCTGGTTTTCTCCACACATACCGCTTAGAATTAAGGCCAAAAGTTCTGTCTTGGTCTCATCAGACGAGAGAATCTTATTTCTCACCATCTTGGACTCCTTCAGGTGTTTTTATGGCAAACTCCAAGCAGGCTTCCTGTGTCCTGCACTGAGGAGAGGCTTCCGTCAGGCCACTCTGTCATAAAGTCCCGACTGGTGGAGGACTGCAGTGATGGTTGACTTTCTCCAACTTTCTCCCATCTCCCGACTGCATCTCTGGAGCTCAGCCACAGTGATCTTTGGGTTCTTCTTTACCTCTCTCACCATAGTTTTTCTCCCCTGATAGCAGAGTTTGGCCGGATGGCCAGCTCTAGGAAGGGTACTGGTCGTCCCAAACATCTTCCATTTAAGGATTATGGAGGCCACTGTGCTCTTAGGAAGTGCAGCAGAATTATTTTTTGTAGCCTTGGCCAGATCTGTGCCTTCCCACAATTCTGTCTCTGAACTCTTCAGGCAGTTCCTTTGACCTCATGATTCTCATTTGCTCTGACATAATCTGATCTGAGCTGTAAGACAGGTGTGTGGCTTTCCTAATCAAGTCTAATCATTATAATCAAACACAGCTGGACTCAAATGAAGGTGTAGAACCATCTCAAGGATGATCAGAAGAAGTGGACAGCACCTGAGTTATATATATGAGTGTCACAGCAAAGGGTCTGAATACTTAGGGCAATGTGATATTTCAGTTTTTCTTTTTTAATAAATGTTAATATTGGGTGAAGTGTGTACATTAATGAGGGAAAAAATGAAAAATATGAATGATTTTAGCAAATTGCTTCAATATAACAACGAGTGAAGAATTTAAGTGGGTCTGAATACTTTCTGTACCCACTGTAGATAAACAGAGACAGACAGATAGATAGATGGATAACATTAACATGGCTATTAACATTAAAACAATGTTTGTTGGTTCAGTGCTCATTGATATACTGCCGTAAGAGTCTATTTGAGAACAAAAAACAGCAAGTCAATTCATCACATCTATTTGCAGTAATATTACTGCTTTCATTCTCTTGTATTGAAATGTAAACTGGGTTGAAACATTGAGCCACCACTGAGAATAAATGCAGCGGTCAGACCAAAGCAACCAGGCTGCTGCGTATGATCTATAATTGACCGAGATGATAAACGTGTGCGTCTGTGTGCTTTCGGCTACTGCTGTCTGACAAATGACCAAACACAACCTTTAGAGCTGACCTACACAAGCCGAGGAGGGGCGTGAGGTTGGCTGATGTCAAAAGAAAAACAATGAGTGGAACAAAATCGATGAAACTAGCGCAACCATCACTCCACCAACGAGGGACGTTACACAACGACTGTGCTGCTGGGCAATTACCATGATTGGAGTGAGAGCGTATGTGTATTTGTGTGTTAGTCCCTCAGGTATTCTCCAAGCCACTTTTGATTAGCACATATGCTTAAACCGATACGAAGTGACTGTGTGCGTGTGTGTGAGGCTGTCTTCATTACCATGTGTGCTTTTACGGACGAGGGTTGATCGGTCAATGCTGTGCACTTTATTTATGAGCAAAAGGAGACAGATGGAGCGGGGCGAGGTATTGACGAACCATTGCCTTTAAACAGGAATCAATAAGCAGGGAGGGGCCGAATGACACACACATTAACTCTGTAATATGAGGGGATATGAAATCACTGATCTCACTTGCTAGGAGCTTAGACTGTTCTGTCTCTCTCATCTCCCTCCTTCTCTTGCCAAAAAAGTAAAATAGAGATGCAAACAGTGGAGGAATGTGCTAATCAAGGCTACTAATTATATATATATATATATAACAAATAGGTAAGTACAACAACAACTGTCATAATTTGTGTGACTCCAAACCTGTATAACTTTCCTCTGTGGAACACAAAAGAAGATATTTTGAACACCACTGAATTTAAGTGTTGTTTTGGACCCCATTTATTTCCATTTTAGAACAAAAACATATACACAGACATGTTTTAAATGATCTTCTTTTGGTTCCATTGAAGAAAGTAAGTTACACAGAGGGGGAGTGAATGATGAAAATTTAATATTTGGATAATTATGCAGGTCGCGAAGAACATTAGGATTAGTTTAGTAAAATAATTGTTGTTATAGGAGAATGAATACAAACAGTGTTTTAAAGGAAGATCAATATCAGCTCAATACATTTATGGTCATGTAGCGAAGGGATATCATAGCCAATGCAATTTAGAGATTAATACAATGACATTCCAAAAATCAGTTTATCCTTCAACGCTCTAGAAGGCATAAATGAGCGATGATTACAGTCCAGCGTTCACAGAGAGTCTCAGTGACAGGTCATCTTCTATCTCTAAGGACTTCCCTATATAAAATAAAATCACCCTCCCCTTTCCCTTTTCTCCTTTTCTGTCCTCTCCTTCTCTCAGAGCAAACAACCTTCTCTCCTCTTGTTATTAACTAAATATGAGCACTTTGACCGGGGGACAAAAATTCAATATTTTCCCCACCAAATATTTAAACCAAGCAAATAAACAGACAAATAAATAGGTCTCCCAGGCGACCGGGCGAGTGAGGAGGGAGAGATGTAATTTGACGGGCGAGTTATTTGGGAGACTGAAGCCCACAGCTATTCAGGGGCTCATTTCAGCACCTGTCAATCAAGGAGCAGAGAGGAGAGTGTGTGTATAGGTGTGTGTACGACTGTGAAGTGGCCAAACGCACATACAATCTCTTCAAGGTCGGAACAGATAAGGTGAATATCGTACCTGATGAATATATCACCCCTTTCCTTCTTCATCTCTTCTCGCGGGTCTATCGAAACATCTTAATTCCCCTCTAATAGCCAGCTTTATCCATCCTGTGTCCAGAAAATGCATTAAACATGATAAAGAAAGAAAGAAAGAAAGAAAGAAAGAAAGAAAGAAAGAAAGAAAGAAAGAAAGAAAGAAAGAAAGAAAGAAAGAGGAGATCCTGGAGCACATGTGCAGACAAACACAGGCCAGCAATATTATGAAGGACTTTCATCCATATTAGATGAGTTGCAGATGACTCTATTATGTCAGGCTAGATTGAGCTGAAATAGAGAACAAGAGGGAGAGAGATAATGCAATAAACCCACTATCTTTCATAAAACAAACACTTATAAACACCAGTGCTGCACACATCATACAGACAGCCCTCTTGAACTTTAACCACCTCAAATACAATGTGTGTGCGTGTCTCAAATGGTGGCAGTGCTCAGGCTGGGGAACTGTAGTGGCTTTGGTCTGTTTGAGGTTTTTGGGGCCAGTGGTGGCCAGTGCTTTGGGACAGGACAGGAAGTGGGTCATACAACATGACAGGCACTTCTAAAGTGGTCCCTGAGACCAAAGCCATTGCAGAGTGGAAGGACTTCAGAAGGCACACACACACACACTGTATCTCTCTCTGGAGTGCTGCAAATACATTTCTAAAGTCAGGTCACAGCAGAGTTTAGCAGAATGAAACTGTCAACAGCACAGATACACACACACTGGAATCCTTTAAGCCAGATCACAGCAGTGTCCCTTCACTCAAATGCCAAAAATGTGCTTCAAGAGTTTCACATCACTATCAGTGCATCAGTCAAAAGCCAGATCCGTTCCATCACAGACACACACACACACACACACACTGCTGAGAGCCCTGGATCCCTACATCCTGTAATGAACTAAGAGCCTTTGTCCTCAGATTGGGGCGAACAACATATCTACACTGGAGAGAAACAAAAATCAACCCTCATTAGTATTTTTTTGTTTGTTTTCTAGACATCAATAGATACTAGATACATTCACACACAATGTAAATTGTGTAAGATGTTAAGGAATTACATCTTGAATTCTTACCTCAGGCAGATTTTTGCTTTATGCATAAATCTCATTTAAATCAATTTTGATTAATGAATAAAATGAGAAAACAATAATAAAGATAACTCAGGATATAATGTCTATGAACAATTCTGTAACTGGTTAATTTTAGTCTAATTTTTTTACACTTCTATTTCTAATATTTTTTAATAAATTAATTGTTTTCAGAAGCGACAGTAAAGACGTTTAAAATGTTAGAAACTATTTCTATTTTAAATAGTTGCTAAAATAAGAAAGTTTCTTGAACACCATCAGAATGACTCGTTCATGTGACACTGATTTAGATTAAAAAAAATAAAATAAAAAATTATATATTAAAATACAAAACTGTTTTAATATTTCACAATATTAGTCTTTTTAATGTAGTTACTGATCAAATAAAAAACAATCGATGACCATAAGGTACTTTGATGCAAACTACTGAATTGAATGTTCTCTGAAAAAAAATAAACAAAACAACAACTCTATTTTATAACGTAATCTTTTATATGCATCTTTTATCATATGTCTGTTGCTGACATTTTATAAAAGCACCAATAACACACAACACATCTGAAACCACTGTAATGCACAATTTATGTTCTCATCCTACACTATGGGGCCATTTGGCTGTTAATATCAGGGGGTCACAGGGCTGTTATTCCCCATTGCTTTGGCAGCCATGACAGGCTTGAGTGGCCGTTTAACCCACACAGCACTGAAGGGTGTTGTCATGGCAGCATCAAGCAGTAACCATGACGCTCACGGGTCTGACAGGTCCACTCATTGCTGGTTAACTGGGAGAACTGCATTATGTGTTCATCATGTGGACACACACACACAGTGCTCTTGGGACTCGCTGTCTCACTGAATAACTCACTCTTCAGTCTGTGTAGAGATGTGGACTTGCGAGAGCATGTGCGCACACACACACACACACACACAATCTCAAGTTTACTATGATATTGTCTGCACAAAGATATCTGCTTTTTTGAACAGACAAAAGGGCAGGACAGATCACCTTATAATTTCAATTCTGCTATAACTTACTCACTTATATGACTTTCTTCTGTAGAACACGACAGAAGATCTGTGAGAGAATATTACTACTGTTTCCCACACAATGAAAGCATGCAATAACCACAGGCTGTCAAGCTAGAAAAGAGGAAACCTTAAAAGTTCATAGGAATCGTGCTACATAAGTCTTATAAAGCTATACATTGAAGAGAAAATAAAAGGCAGAAATTTATGTTGTTAATCACAGAAAACCTTCAAAGTCGGTAGTCTGAAATGCAAAGTCCTAATTTAGTAACTGACGTGAAAACAAAACACAATGGCTGTAAAACTCATATTTGAGCTATGACTGTGTGTAATTTATGTTGTAAAAAACAAACCGTAAGCATCTCTTCAGGTAATGTTAACCACATATTTGAATCCTACATCGAAACTTCTTTTCCCGAGGGAAGCAACGACTCAAAAATGCAAATTATCTTCCGGGTTTTGAGAGTATAAACTTAATGTTTCTGTTCAGTACGCTCTCGTATAATGCATTATCAGCCATAACAGGTATGAATGTATTATAACATTGCATTTGTCCTTCAAATCATGTATATTGTTTGAATGTCACCTCTGAGATGTGACCCGACTTTAACTTAGCTGTCAATCATATAATAAATGGCCTGCCTGTAAAGGAAACACACAAACACACACACACACACACAGATACTTAATTCCACATGCACCTGGTCATCTTCCTCTCACCTACAGTGGTGTAAGAGATAAAAACTACTAATGACCTTTGCCCTTCAGTGCATACCTGTGCACACATGCCTGAAAACAGACTGCAGTGAAGTTTAGAGTGGCCGTTCATGATCACCTGCTCACCTGAGGCTTAGCCATCTATCACACCTCCACTGCAGACCAGAGGAAACACCTCCATACCCTACAGGCAACACACACACTTTAATAGAGCAGAAACAAAAGCTCACATCGGTCTATTTTACCCCATAGTAGCTTTGAGAAGAAAATAAATATATTATAATCTGATACAAATACACTTCAGATCAAAGCAGATAAACTGAAAGTTTGATCCAGAATTCTGAGATACAAAATATTACTGAAAAAGAAAAACAATGTAAATAAAAAATGCAAAAAAAAATAAAAATAAATAAAAATCTATATATATTTTAAAATGATATATTTATGTAACCATGTGAACTCATGCACACAAATGGCCAGATATTTCTTAAGTCTGGAGTATAAGACAATAAACCACATACAAAACCATACAGAAATGCGTACAATTATTGAACTTTTCACTCCGATTAATACTCTAATATTGTCATTTATAATGAAGGGGGAAAACTTATATCTAAAGAATGTAAAATAATGACATTTCAACTGGTCTCAAACCTTGGACCCAACTGTATATAAAATCTCTCATATCAACTCATTTAATTAGTTATTAATAGATTACATAATGCTTAAAAGATACATAGATTACTTATACTCGTATAAAATATGTACACTACTAAACATTTGTATCTATCTGAATGCAGAATCAAATGATCATCTGTTAAGCATTACATAATGTAATGATAATTATCTGATTACTTTGAAGGACAAACTAAAGACAGTGCTACTAATATACAAATCAAATTCATACTAAAAAAAAAAAAAGAACAAATATCCATGCACTGATTGATAAACCAGCATTGTATTTTATTTCTATCATAACTAGTGCTTTGCACAAACAGCGCTTCCAGAAAAGCAGAGGGGCTTGTGGCACTCTGAAGAAAGAATACAGAAAAAAAAAAAAAGAAAACACAATGAAAGAAAGATTATATATATATATATATATATATATATATATATATATATATTTATATACCAACCTCACAGCATTTACTCAGCAAGAACACAATATTTGGCAACCGATAAGAACTCTAAAACTTCAAGAGTATAAAACACATTTAAGCATCTTCATCGAATACTATAATATAGATCTTCTACATTAACACTGATGACATAGAAAAACATAAAAATAAAAAGAAAGCTGCTGGACTTCAATAGTCATCCCTTTTTCATTCATCCTTCATTCATTTAGAGGACATCAGAGTGCTTTTCTTCATCCTTCAATCGTTTAAAGATGTTTGAGTGCATTCCTCCCGAAACTGGCAGCATTTCAGATATAGGCAGGCGTTATTGAAAGGTTAGGAGCCAATGAGCTGCGAGAATTATGCGACGCAAGGGGTGTAAGTTCAGCAAGAGCCGCCTATCGACACTACTCGGCTTGGGAGAGAAACATCTTATGTACACACACACACACACACACATTCATATTCAGTCACACAGAAATAAAACCATCTAAAAGATTACATACACATGTGCGTGCCTCGTACCTACATGCACCAATATCGACAAACATCACTGACAAAGTCAGTTTAACAACTTTTACTTTACCTTCTCCCTACAAACACACGCAAACATTCAAACACACTTCCCGAGATCCCAATCCCGAGACAATACGCCAGGTGAAAGGCAACGGCACGCATATGACACCCGTTAATGATGATGTCATACACCCCCACAATGTCATATTTTATGTTTACTGACTTTCCCCCTCAAAAGATAGCACACAGACAAACACACACTCACACACACACACACACACACACACACATAGAGGAAAAGTGAACTGTGTATACTGTATACATCTATGTAATGCCTGTCCAAAATGGAGAGAAAAAAGCTTCAGAGGATATATGGAGAACTGAACTAAAACATTTATGGATATATATAGCTATATTTATGGATAGGTATATGCTACTACTGATATGCGCCTATGCATGGTCATTGTAACACTATGAACTCTGTTAAAGTGATAGTAAATGAGACTGATGGAAATAGGAAATAAAATGTCCCGTCCAGATGTCACCATGTATCCATCTGTATATGCGTCCATTCATCCGAGTGGATCTCAATGTGGTGTGTGTGACGATGAATGTTGGTCTTCAGGCAAATGTGGGCCAGAAAGGAGAAACTAAACAGGTGTGTGTTGTATTGTTTTTGTTGTTGTTGTTGTTGTTGTCGTTTTCACCTGTGATCTCCATCCCGACCTATATTAACATCCACCTCATAACATTATTTCTCTCCATTTCACTAACACTTCACATCCTAGGAAGAAAGAAAAAACAGGAAGTCACATTTTGAGCATTTATGGCTGAAGATTCTTTACCGTCACATTTGATGATTTTAATAACAAACCCTAACATATCACATGCGGAAAAACACTGTAATTGTAACTCACCTCCAGAGAAGAGACTCAACGCGGTTGATGATTTCAGAGAGGTCAAAGGGGAGGGGCATGTCAGTATCTTCATTACCCCAATAGGGTCGGTCGACAGGCGCTTCCTCAGGGGGCAAGGTCTGTGCCAAGCTTGATTGGCATCTATTGGAACACAAAAGAGTTCAACGGCTTAATTAACGTTACCAAAACTTCTATACGGTAGTGTATTTATTTACATTTCTTTACAGTGTAAAATTGATGGGAAAACACCTCCAGGTTACTGCATGTGCTTTCTAGAGAGTGTGTGAATAGTTAATTACGCCCTAAACATACAAAGAAGTGTGTGTTTGTCTAGGGGCAGTCCACACACTCATTTCCTGATTTCTTTACGACACACAATAACCTGCGCTTATGACACGTTTATAGAGGAACCAAGGCCTGCATAGCTTTCGTGAGTGTGTATGTGTGTTCAAGCGTGTGTGGTATGGCATCAACTTTTCGCTCTTCCTTTGAAAGAAGCCTCAGGAATGCACTTCTGCAATCCTACAAGAGCAAGCAGTGTAAATCACCTTCTAAACACACCTGGCCAATGCTGATTAATATCTCAGTAATTTACACCTGGGCAGGTGAAGCTTGTGGCTTTAATTCCATTGTAACCTTGATGTTACTGTAATTCATTTTGTCAGCAAATTAATACACAGTGTGGTTTTCGCTAGAATGACAATGTAGTTTCTCAGATATGACAAAACTGGGTGTGTTGATGAAAATGTACAGCTTCTCTGGATGTGTGTGTGTGTGTGTGTGTGTGAGTGAGAGAGAGAAAGAGAAAGGAGAAAGAGAGGCACAACCTGCTGTCATTATGAATAATATATATATATATATATATATATATATATATATATATATATATATATATAT
>JAUCMS010000127.1:14572388-14586239 GCA_032357445.1 Enteromius radiatus
TACATTTAGCACATTAGGATGATACATTATTCAACCACCTAGTTTATTTATTAAAAATGAACACTGATTTTCTGACTACTTGGCTAACCTGAAATGTACCCCTAAATAGCCTATAGAATGATTCATATATATATATATATATATATATATATATATATATAAATGAGTGATTTAACTTTTAACTGCACATGAAGAGACATCCAATGGTATGTGTAACACTGCCTCAGTAACATGAAACGGTTTATATTATTAGTGGTTATTTTAGGGTAGTAAATAGGTAGGGTACTGTGTATTTCAACATATATCGAGATGCTACAGTTTCTACAGAACTTTTATTGAGCAAGGAGACATTACATTTAAACAAATCAAAAGCAACAATAAAGACATTTTCAGTGTTCCTGAAGACCTAAATCTCAAATAAATGTTCTGTAGCCTATTCACTTTAATAGAGGGACAACCACTATCTTCACAATAACACAAAGTTCTCCCACAAACACCTGTCTCAAGCAAACATAGACTACAGTAAACACTCATCGTCCAGCGGTGCCCGGAGGAGGCCAGTGTTATGGATGAGTCTGTGCTCTCCAGCGGTCAGAGGACAGCCCCTCTCTGACACTATTTGTGGTTATATATTTTGTAAGGGCCACTTAATGGTGGAGTGGCTCTCCTGTTAAGTGCTGTCTCTCCAACTGCACCGGCCACATGAGAGGCTGCATTACACGCCGAGGGTGGAATTAGCATATAGCGCTTCAATATATCATCCTCATACTGCATCAGGGCTTGACAATAACATCCGTTAACATGTGCTAAGTACCCTAATGTAGCACATCAGTTCATAAATAATATGAGAGCTTGTTCTAAACGCATGCGCGTGTGTTTTAACTCTCTCATCATTTACTGCATTATTGGAAGCGACAGAGAAGAGGGAACTGAAGTAAATAGACTGTGGTGAAAGAGACCGCAAGCATACAAATGAATGCCAGCAGTAAAGATCCACATAAACATACACACTCAGAGGGATGGCTTGCACAAAAATGAACATTTTGGCATCATTTTGTATGTTGCTCTAAACCTGTATAAAACAGGTGGATATTTAACAGAATGCCCAAGCTGCTAACTTACAATAAACAATATGGCATTAATTGAGCTGAACATAATATTTCACCATAAAGTAGTATAATGTACATTTGGGTACATCGGCCAAGAACTATTGAACTCCAAACAGCACAATCCAGCAGTAATGAATCTTAAGTTATATGACAGTATTGCATTACAAAGAGATAACTAATTAAATATTTTACTTGACAGCTATGAACACCATTTGAAAGATCTTTGCTGGTGGAAAACAAAACAAAGCAAAGCAAAACAAAACTCTCAACCTCAAGTTGTTCAAGTAATTTGTTTCTGTTGTGAAAGCACAAATGAAGGATTCTAAAATATGTCGGTCGCCAATGACTTACAAAAAATACTATTGAACTATCCATGGCTACCGTCGTCTATGGTTTAGTAAACAACATTCTTCTAATTTTTGTGTGAACTTTTTTTTGTACTGAATCACCTCTGAATCATGGATATGTATAACTGGTTCATTCAGTTGAAAGAAAATCACAAACATGACCCTGCAACCATCTGACTCCCTATATCGTATTTCCACACGCAGTCAGTGGTTAAGAGTAAAGACTCAAAGTGTATGTGTGTGTGCGGACTGTTGGAAGTATATTTGGAAGTGTATGCCAACCATCCATACAGATTAACCTCTGCGAGATGCAGTCTACCTCTCCCATCTGACCCGCGCTCAGGAGAGATCGACGTTACAATCACTCATTTCAATTTGCTCTGAAACCCTATAACCCTACAGCCAGGCCTGCTGGAATAGCGAGCTAACGTGGAGGGAAGGAGATCTATCACCTCTGTTCTTCTGGGGGGCGGCTCACATACTCCCACCCGACACATTCGCCGCACTTGAACTTCGACTCAGTCCGCGAACAATGCAACGCGCACATACACACACGCACACCTGGCCTCCCAGCTGAAACTAACCACTTTAGCTAAAGTGAGTGTTAATTATGGACAGGCAAAGCAGTCAATAAAAGGTTAATGCAGAAGGCAGTGGATAAATTCCTTTAAGCATTGCATCACTGGGCCATCTCTGGGCGGCACGCAAGGCTCTCTCTGTGTCTGATCAATACATTTTACTGTAATGTTCTCGGCATCGATTTCCCCCACTCTCTGAATCCTCCTCCAACTGAGATAAACTAGAGGAGAGGGGGAGTGAAAAGCAAGAACGAACTGATAAATGAAATGATTAAAACCTCTTTTCAGTTGGACTTTCCCTCTCTTTGACATATCGCTGTGGTTTATAGCACAGCGCTGGACTTCACCTCTGAGGTCGTACATTACCTGCCCCCCACTCTTAAAAGGAGTAAAATGCCCTTATTAGACAACATCAGAGCTTCTACCCACCGCCATTACGCTGATAGATGTAGGGCTAAAATGCTGGGTACACAGACAGGAGACAATGCTAATTGTATTAGCCCACCAGGAGATCATTTACAAGCATACAGCTACAAATGGGCCTGTTTGATTAGGACATTAGGGTGATGTTAGCCTGTGCGCTTTCCTGTTTCTGCATGCGATAAGCGTTATTTGTACGACAGCGTGTCTGTACGAAGTCTGTGGTTTGTATATGCTGTGAAATTTACAGGTATTTAATGGTGTTACTCATGCGGGATGAAATTTTTCGTTCTCATTTCAGGCGCACAGGTGTTAAGGGTGTGTGTAGTTTTACGATTTTTGGCAGTGATTGGCCCTGTTCAGAGAATGCCATCAAACGAGTCATGCAAAAACAAGCGAGTCGATCATAAATCATGATTTGGCTCTAAGGCCCATGCAAGCAATCACATCTCCAATATAAGAGTATGAACAAGCACACTGATAACATCTTCAACAGATTCTTCAGACAGTCTCATTTAAAACTACAAAAAAGCTTTGCCTGGTTATAAAACTTTGTTTTGTTTTTTTATTGTCTCTGAACTGAACTGGAGACCAATTTAATTAAGGTGAAATAGAATGAACTGGTAAAGTTCAAACCTAGCAGTAAGCACTAAACTGGGTTAAACATATTGAGCTATTACAGACTGAATAGATCTGAACGGACCTTATTTGTCAATGGGTTTTAGGAAGAATAACAATTCAGTTTCCTTGTAAGAAAGCAAGTTCTCTGTTTACTGAAGTAAAAAATAAAGTTCAAATTGAATTAAATTAAATGAAACTAGTGTAGAATATAGTTTTTTTTTTTCAAGATTCCAAAATAATAAAAATTATATTAAAAGTAAAAAAAAGCAGATATATAATTTTAAACTTTGAGTGAGTGTGTGGGTGGGTTGGTGAGTAAATCTTTTAAAAATGCCTAATAAAACTAGCACCTGATCTATCGTTTCTCCTAATTAATGGCCACAAAAAAAAAAAAAAACTGACTAAAGTAGTTTCCCTCTTTTTATTTCTTTTCCCACGTGTAAGTGGGTGGGTAAGAGACAATGAGCAGAGCTATATTTGCGTGGCAATGAGTCCACCAGAAGCAGCAGGTCTTTAGCATCTGCCCACCAACAGCTCACAGCAAACCACATGAAACAAGCTCTGCTACAGGACACGCAGACACCGCAAGAGAAAATGGGGACAGACCCCACCAGCACACCTTTACTGAGACGAGCGTGTTTGATGTGGTGAGAGTGGATGTCTGGGTCCTAACCCAACCAGATGACATGAAAAACACACAGCGGCTGCCTCTAAACGGTTCTCATTATTGGGGTAATAAAAAAAGGGGCTGAAGATTGCAGAGGAGGCCACTGCTGTCTCTGAACTTTCAAAACCAGGTGGACGTCTATTAGCCTGTTAACACCATAACAAATTATCCCACACGCCCCTCCGATCGCCCCCCTCAGGCCTCGTGAAAGAACGCAGCCAGATGTCAACACCAGCTCCGGTTTAAAGCACACATGACATGCCGGCAAACACGGAGACAGGTTGTAATAAGGAAGAGTGTGTGAAGAGGGCAACAGTCAAGACTGAAGTCGTTTGTCTGTCAGTCAGCTCTGTTAAATGACACATGAATAAAGATGCATGGGTCTCAGTGTCCTTTTGTGCACTGTCCCACCTGGACTGTGGTCCCTCTGGGTGTCACCAAGGTAAGAACAAATAGTGTTGCTGTAACTTGTGCCCCGACATGTCCAGCCACTCCATTTTGTCACCTACTGAGGTGACAGCCTGCCATATACAACACTGTGATATTCTGGGCCAAAACTAATTAGTGTGTTTAAAAAGACACTAGGGGTTTTTCACTCGGATGGTGTTTATTTACATGTCTGAATGAAATATGGAGAGATTGGAGGAAGGAAAAGGCTATATATGCGTATGTGTGTGAGTGTGCGAGAGTGAGAGAGAGAAAAGTGCCTGAGGGAGAGGAGGTTATGAGGTTCTGAATGTCTGCAGTTTTTCACAGGGGAGTGTTTGAGGGCCAATAAATCTCGGAGTGATCAGGAAGTGGATAACAGCGAGGTTGGGAACACTAACACTGCATTTAACATGTTAAACATCTGCCACATGAAAACTGACGAACGCACCAGTAAAACATCTCATGAATATGTAAAGGAACATACACCTGTATGCATACATGTCCTGTGGAGTTCATGACATACACAAGCTTAAGCCCTGTGGGCATCTCAGAGCAGAAAGAAATGTCACAAATGTGATTGTTCTAACGTACAGGTATATACTGCAGCTTCATTGACCCACAAGTGACCGCAATCACATGACCAGTGTCAAGTGGACATCTATAGACCAACAATATAAAAAAAAAAAAAGATGATTTGAGAATTTTATTTTATTTTTTGAAAACCTAGCATTTAGACAAGCAAATATATCATAAGTACAAACTTAACACTACTAATTGATCATATTTTAACATACTAATACATTTTTAAAATGACAAGTTGTAAAAATTTACCTTAATATACACTACCTTTCAAAATTTTGTGGTCAGTAGAGTTATCCTTTTATTTTATTTTGTAAAGAAATGAAAAACTAAATTGCTATGTATTTAGCAAGGTCAAATTTAATTAATCAAAAGATAAAGATAAAGATAACTAAATTCAAAATTATATAAACTCTGAAAGTAATTAAATAAATAAATGTTAGAAATGTTAGAAATCTAAATTTCTAAGTATGGGTGTGTGGGTATGTATGTGAGTGAATGCATATTTGCATATTAGAATGATTTTTGAAAGATCATGTGACACTGAAGAATGAGTAATGTCTACTGAAAATTCAGTTTTGTGATTGTAAATGACATTTTCAAATATATTATTTCATTATTTTTGAACAATATTTCAAAGTGTTACAATTTAACTTTATTTTGTGATACCAAATGCTTTCAGGAGTCTTGTATTAACGAAATGAGAGCACATAAAATAAGCAGAAGAACAATAAGGAAAAGCATAATATATAATGAGTTTGACCAAAACAGGCTAGTACACATACACACCAAATTAAACAGGCAAATACAATAACAACGGATGACGTGAAAGTGATTTGATAATTATAGCGGCGGTAGAGGTGGTGACACCAGCCCTGTATAATTATTCTACTCAAACATAAATTAATTCTTGTCATCTCATTAGGAACAAACAGTCCCATGTTTTAACACAAATGCCAATGTTTGCCAACATATCCTGGACACGTACCATTAATATTTTGCTTCCGTAAACTCAGAGGGGAAGACAGGACAGGTTGGTCTCAGTTACTAAGAAATAGTTACACTGAGAAAGCCGCAGGTGCTAACTGTCATGTTTTCAAATGACAGCTGCTAATAAGAACGTGTGAAATAGGACGTGCTACCTGAAAATGAGCTGCAGGGGTAATTTAAGAGTGCTGGGTGTGAACTCACAAATATACAAAAATGACAGACAGTAGAAAAGGAATTGTTTTTTTTTTTAAAATATGAGCAGCATTCATGCAGTGAATCATACACATATAGTCAAACTGAAACTAAAAAAAAAACCCGGAGATGAAATTAAAGAGATGTGAGAGAACATCCACCATGCGTTTGAAGTCTTGAATCAGCTGCTCCTCCTGCTGTGTGTGTTTTTGCAGCCTATTAAGTAAATAGTGTAATTAAAATGGTGTGGCATTTAAAAGCCTGTGAACTACCAACAATTTGTTTAAGGGGACGGTCAGGCCGAGCAGGCCCCCAGGGCACTGCAATGAGCAGGTCGCAGAATCACAGACATGGGTAATGGGTGGAGGATATGTGTTTACACAATTAGTGTGTGTAAGAGAGAGAAAAAAAATTAACAGAGCAAATTAAATTACACATTTTCTGTGTGCATGCATTTGCAGGTTCGTTTAAAAGGGTGTGTGTGTGTGTGTGTGTGTTAACGGTAATGAAGCACCGTAGTTAAAGTGATAGGTAAACACATGCTTGACAGAATCAAACAGGTTATCTTTGTAGTGAATAGAATGGATATTTCCCATCCATTGATATTAGGAAAGTAATTTGCTGTGTAATGTACCCAACCCTTTGTCTACACCGTCTGAGCTTTACTAGCGTCAACACGCAAACAAAGCGCCACAATGAGGGTTTACAGAAGCCTTTGTGCTTTTGCAGTGGCCTCAAACCTTAAGGACTAACACAGACATTGAGACTAAAGAGCACATGAACAATTGAACTGGAGAAGGTTCTTAAAGTGGACAATGGGAAAGTTCCTATTTAAACAGACATTGCTATAAAGCACAATAGCAGGATAAACATGAGATTTGTTTCAGTTTCCAGTAAAACTCTTGTAATGCAATACAACAGTATAGAATCAGGACGAATACAAAGAAACTACATGTTCAAAACTATTTAAAGAGGTCATAACACATTTTTGTGATCTTTTGGTCAAAAGGTTAACCATAATTGGTTTTTAAATCACCATTTCACCTTCTCTAACCCTTAAATTGCCACTTGCTGAAAAACAATAATATACAATTAAATCTTCAACACACAGCTCCGTCCAACTTATTACAACAAAAACATCAAGAGCTCACACTTGCTAAACTGCAAGCTTGTTTTTATGCACCACTGATTCATAAATTAGCATTTTAAATCATGCAAGTAAATATGCTCTCGGTGGGTGTATTAACAGAAGTGGGTTCCAATTTTTAGCGATTTCATTGGCTCCATTCTAATAGAAATCATTTTTGTTTTTAAAAGCAAAAAAAGCAGGGAAGCTGAATGGAGGGGAAAAAAGCAAAGTCTAGAAACATGCCATGTTTTCAGAATGCTGTACCAGTTGTAAAAGATGTAAGACATGAGCGCAAACATGTCAGTCTACTGCATGCTTACATAAAACAATAGAAAAGCAGCACAGTGGAATGCAAAAACAGCCCCTAAAGGTGCGATCACATTAGCTACATTTAGGTGAAATTTTACAGGCAAAAAAAGATACTTGCTCAATAGTGTAGCAATACATTGCTTTCAAACTTTCTGCCAAACTTTTCGCCCTCACACTAAATTCCCGAATGAGTGGATTACTTTATAAATGACTGGATTTCTAGTAATAAATTAGCAGCACAGCAGTAAATATGACTGCACCTTAACTCAGAATTTTCACTTTAACCCTATCAGGCACTAGCTATTACATTTCAAAACTACATAACAATGCCTGCTCGCACATTATTAACAAACCTGTTCTGCACAATTATTACAGACATGATAATTATAGTTTTTAAAATGACAGCACAATCATAAATTTAAATGGTATACAACTTTCCTTTTATCATACGGAGGGAAAAAAATGTCAAGTCAGAGCAATAATATGCTTTATTCTAATTCAAAGAAACCACATGGGGCTCCCAAATTTAGCTTTTTGTTCCAATGGCGGTTTCTTAATTCCTTTTGGACTCAGGACAGAGTTGAAGTCATGAAAATTGTTTTCATAGTATACTCAACTCTTTTATCTCAAAAGATCAAGCAAAATTTGATTCCTCGTGATGTGACCTTTACGTTTTTGCAAGTATAATTCAGCATTGCTGTGTTCAGCAGCAGTAATTGTTTCCTCTGCTTCATGCGATTCCCATTAAAGCTGCATAAACCACACTGAAATCTTTCTGAACCTCATTGGATGGCTGCATTCACCCACCGAGCTCAGCTACGGGGGACGGCGAGTTGACCGGCTTAAGGGGTTAACTGCTGATCTGGAAACAGCAGGATGGATCGCTAAAGGGGCTCAGTTGTCAGACTCGAAGACCCTCAGCTGGCCCGAGGCCAGTGTCTGAGAGCAAACAAGCATGAGCCAGACAGCCCAGTCAATCTGAGAGATTACACTCTTCACAACTGTTTAGCCTCTGCACTCCTGGAACGAAACGACCGACACAAAGTACAGAAAGTTATCATCTGTGGAGTCTAAAGGCTGTCTGTGAATGAGAAAATGGAGTAAAGGGGCAAACATTGGCCAGAGAGGAGGAGGAAGAGGAGCATAAAAGAGAGGGGGTTAGCTTCTCAAGGGACTCCAAACATACACTGAGTACAACATCAACATGTCACCATCCATTCCCCCTCCTTCCTGTAAATCTGAGGACCCCGCAGCCTCTTCAGGCCTAATGACTCCTGACTCGCTCCGTCCACCTCCAGCCACACGGCTAGAACAGACAGAAAATCATTCAGCAGCTTGCCTGGATGAATATTTGATGGGGAGAGAGGATTTTTGCCCATGGTGAATAAGAACACAGTATATGTGTGTATTGTGTGTGCCTTTTATACAGCAAATTCCCAGAGATTTGTTTGCTTCCCATAGCTGATAAACGTCATCTAAAGTAACAGTTCCTCTGCCGTCAATCAGCGCCTCCACAAAGGTCAAAGGGCAAACTTACTGTACCGTGTTAACAACGTCAGTTCACTCACCTTAACCAACGAAAATCTTTATCTAACCCAGTGCCAAATCGTTTCCCTTGCTATAACCGATATGTTCATAACATCTGTTTGTTGTGGCATCTGGTAAAAAGAGTGAGTCATATCTGAAGAGTTAGCCGTTTTACGTCATGAGCGATGTTCGTGTGCTTAGCGTCTTACCTTTAATTGAGCTCTTTAGCCAGGCTTTGGCTGCCTGCCATTATACACACTATAAAACACGGTTTCACTGAAAAACAAACACATGGAATACAATATGCTGTCTGTCAAGAACAAGTTTCCGATTCATTCAATCCTCCACCGGTTTGCTGTTTCAGAGCAAGGCATGTGAAGATTTCATGTCCTCTCCCACGGTATTATTTGTTGCTCTGACACTTATTCAAAGCATCATTATCGAACAAACCCAAAATACCAGGTGAGCTTTTGATGAGGATGGTTCACTTAATTAAAAATGAACAGGTTACAACATCACGCTCCCTCCCCTTTTGTTGTTTAATAAGAGTGCGAGCTGCGTGCCAAATGTCTCTCCACTGAAGTGGTTTTGAGGTGCTGAATCGAGCAGAGAATCATACTGACAGAATTACTGCCGCCACCTGTGACCTCGCTGACGATGCCTTGAGCGCATTTACATACAACTGTCCCGCACCAGGGTTCAAAGTCGACTCGGCCCACCCGTTTTGAAAGATTTCATTTATCACTTCATTTATGTTAAAACAGATGGTTGAATTATAGTCTATGAGCAGACCCACACCCAACCCAACATAATGATCTTAAATTAAACCCGCACTGAGAATCTTATAACGCAAATCATTTTCGACAAACAAATTTTCTGACAACAGCTAAAGCCTAGTCTACACAAGTTCACAAAGGCACCAAATTACTTGCGCTAACATTGCGGCTCACCTGCTTTTGTTTGCTTCTAATCTAGCAGATCCTACTTTAGAATTTGTGTCCTGTTCAACAGGATGCTGAACCCACTGACAAGGCAGGATGTGATTTATGACAATTAGTTTCTCAAGTTGTGAGGTATGAATTACTGTTAGAGGATGTGCAGTATATGCACAAAGGTACATGTACATTCTTTCATAATAGAGTAAGAGATACATTTTGGTTTAGAAAGAGCTATAAGGTTTAGTGCAGAGTAAAGAGTGTCCCCTCGTGGTGGATAACATTTCTGGATATACCTGACTCTGTGTGGGATGCATGATGATCAATTACGACCAATATTACAGATTGTCAATTGAACATATCAGTAAATGTTGAATGTAAACCATCTAATATTGCACATTTCATAAAGTGCATGCATATTTCCCCATTTGTTATATTACCAGTGCCATCACTAAACACTAGTTTGCAAATCTCAGACAGCATATTATGATATGTTAGTATCTATATTCAATCGCAGCATTGTAAATAAGTCATTTATTCATACAAAATAAACAGAATTTTAAATCACAATAGATTGGAAAATTCTTTAGTTTTCTTGTTTAAGAAGAGGATATACATCACTATGCAGAAGTAGTAGAAATTAGCATTTTATGCTGACTTTTATTTTTGTCAAAAATATATAAGAAATAAATGATCAACACTGGCTAAAGTTTTAATAATGGTGGATTCCTACTGAATAAGGAATAACTCAATAGTGTGTTGCAAAAGCACAAAAAAGTTCTCTCTCAAATGACTCCTAGCATCTGTTCTTATCAGAAACATTGCTTTGTGAAGTAACCTAATATTGACCACCTCTAGAAATAAAAGCTAAACAAATCAAACAAATATGGCCAGTGCTAAAACGACCTCAGTCACTTGATGATGGTACTGTGGCTAACCTGAAGGAGAGGTGTTTTATAGAGAACGCTGGAGGGCAGCTACAGGGAAGGACACATGGTGTGGGTGGCTACCCGTGGCACCCTGCCCCATGGTCCTCTCCTGTGGGTACTGCCTGTCCACCCCACACATCACTCACGCCTCAAATACAGCACACACAGCTAACCGCACCCCATGAGACGTGGGAGTACATTGTCTGATCACTGTTCACAGTACTGAACAGATACAAATGGTTTATCCATGTACCTCCGTGGACCCTGGTACCTCTCTCGGTCTCTCTGGCATTCACCTGACAGGGCTGAGCGACAGGCGTGCAAATCTGCAGAGGCTGGATTTAATGCTCTAAAAAGCACACGGGCCACCGCTACCATCCTACCTTTAATCAGAGAGAACGAGAGAGAAAGACAGGTCAGGGTTATGCTCAAATCTCAGACTAGGGGAGTAACATGAACAACAGATGCTCTTACAAACCAAAACAGGAACAAGGAGTCAACACAAGGGAATCGCACACACTCTCTCCGACTAGAACAGCGGCATCCTCTGAGTCGCTCTCATGTCGAACAGGCAGTAAAAGGCAAGTTCAACTCAGTTCTCTGATGCTCTTTGAAAACGAAATGCCTCTGGGGTGAGGCCCAAACTGGCTCTGGTAAGTTATTGCAAATGTAATACAGTTTTGAGGCTGTAAACTGACAAACAAGTTAGCAGGAATGTCCCACATAGCAACAATAGTGAGTCATTAGCCCATCAGCCTATAGGATGCATGATACAGTAGTAAAATAAAGTTATACTCATAACAGTTTTCTATTTTTCTAATAAAAAAAAAAACAAAAAAAAAAACAGTGTTTTAATTATGTATGATGTTTCACTAAACGTTGAGGAAACTTGGACTTCATATAATATTTATTGGTTGTTAGGCCCAAAATGGCTCTGGTAAGTTATTGCAAATGTAATACAATTTATATGCTGTAAACTGAGAAACTAGTTAACAGAAACGTCCCACCAAAGCTACAACAGTTAGTCAGTGTCTCAGGGTAATGCACGCACCATGTTTTGATTGTTACGGAATTTAAAACGGCTTTTATGAGTGTAATTTTCAGCCTACACACACTAGAGAACAGACTCAACAAGCTATCGCTCTCCAATTTTGCCATGAACTTCCTACCCACATATTTCTAACTACCTACAGAAAATGGCGAAACCCTTTGAGTAACAACCTGGATTTGCAACATAATACTGCTGAGGAAAAGTGCGGCACAAAAACAACGGCGTGATGTTCACAAACATGGAGGAGGAAGAGAACATGGAAGAAAGGAGAAAGCACACATATGGAATAAAGG
This sequence comes from Enteromius radiatus, assembly GCA_032357445.1. Classification (NCBI taxonomy): domain Eukaryota; kingdom Metazoa; phylum Chordata; class Actinopteri; order Cypriniformes; family Cyprinidae; genus Enteromius; species Enteromius radiatus. Next base: position 14,584,494 of record JAUCMS010000127.1, read on the forward strand.
GCTAAAATGAAACATACGGAAGTGAAATAAGAAGGGAAGAGAAGACAGGCACTGAAGAGGCGTTTCCGCTCAAGTCCTCCGGCATCGGTATGTTAATGCTGCCAGCTTCCTCTGCTTATCCTACACAGGATCTTACTAAGGCATATCGCCTTCAGCAGAGCCTTGCATGAACCTGGCACCAACACCACCTCACACACACACACACACACACATCAGTCTGCCCCTTTCTAGCTCTTTAGTTATTCATAAGGTGGCATGTGTGCCATCCTGACACAAAGTACATGACAAATGGCACATTTCTAGCCATTCGCTCGTGTTATATGATTGAAAATCTTCACAGTGAAATACATCCATTTAGTGTCAAGTTATAATTATTTGGTGACAACGGACAGCATGCTACATGATACTGAGCTTAAAGGAATCATTCATTAAAAATGTAAAAAAAATATTCGCCTTTATGTTGATGTAAACCTGTATGACTTTCTGTTGAATATAAAGGAAAATACCACAGACTCAACGGTCACTAACACAAAATATCTTTTTTGTTTGACAAAAGAAAGAAAGTCATACAGGTTTGGAATGACACTAGGGTGAGTAAATGATGGCAGAATGGCATTTTGGGGTGAGCCTTTTACCTATAGTGATCCAACATACCAACACTCAACATATCTCTGGGTATTATGTATTAATTTTCTCTCTGTATTACGGTTGAGTTCTGGATCTCTGCCTTTGGCACTTAGTTTAGTTTGGTGTGCTAAACACATGTAGCTGGCACTATTAAATGATCTCCATATCAGTGAGAAACAGTGTCACATAACTATGGCAAACCTACCAAACATAAACAACCTCATATTGTGTGCTGACAGAGTAGTGAATAGAATTTACAATATACCAGATGGGGAGAGAAACACACCAAAATAGAAATGGAGAGAAAGAGAAAAAGAGAGTGACATTTCTCCCCACTTCTCTTCAAACAAACATGTCCACCAGGAGAGGATTGTATTGTCTAAGCTGTAGCTAAAGCTGGATGCCTTATTCATTGTTTTTAATTGCTCTGTTGATCAGTGGTTTTCAAAAAACTCTGTAATAATCATCCCACAATAGATCTGTTACCGCTTCTGACAAGCTGAATAAAACACTGAGCAGCACCCTGGGAGATTCAACAGAGGCTTATGAAAAAGAGAAGACAGCAATATTTTGATGCAAACTAAAGTTGTTGTTTTTTGCCCTCTGATTAAGCAATATCACACGAGAAAAAGAGCTGTCTGAATATCAAAATCATATGATTTGGTCATAATGACAATCATACTTAAGTCATACTTAACATTCAGTAACTTAATTTGAAAATAGGTTTAGAGTTAGTGGCTGTTCTGTTAGATCTCCTCTGCTCACCAAGGCTGTGTTTATTTTATTATCAATACAGTAAAAAAAATGTATATCCTGAAATTAATTACAATTTAAAAGTAAATTGTTTCAATTGTAATATTTTTTAAAATATAAATGTATTCCTGTGGTGGCAAAGCTGAATATTTACTCCAGTCTTCAGTGTCACATGATCCTCTGGAAATCATTCTATGTTGAACTGGTGTTTTATATATATATATATGTATTATTGTTGCCAGCAGTTCAGACATTAATGGCTGTGTGTTGAGTTATTTTGAGGGGACTTCATCAACTTTACACCATTATACAAGCTGTACACTGATTACTTTACATTCTATCAGAGTTTCATATCTTTAGCGTTGT
>JAUCMS010000127.1:14586339-14597843 GCA_032357445.1 Enteromius radiatus
TTGTCCCTTGAAAAGATATAATAAAATATTTACAAAAATGTGAGGGGTGTACTCACTTTTGTGAGATACTGTATATCTGGAGATTATTTTATGAACAGTTTAGAAAAAACAGCATATGTTGGACAGAAACCTTTACAAATGTCTTTACTGTCATTTTTTAAAAACAATTAATGTATCCTTGTTGAACAAAAGTATTAATATATTGATTTTAAAAATCTTACTGAACAGTAATAAGAAAATGTGTCAATTGTCACTGCAATGAAAATAGTGGTTCTAAAACAGGTATTATGTAAAATTGAATTAAACAAGAATTGCTAGTACTGTTCGCTTATTTTTATCTGTTGAAATAAAACGGCACCTATCACTGACATTTGATGGGAACATGAAACTGGCACTTTTCTGCACAAGTCTATATGCAAATTAACCCACCATCAAAATTTTAACAGGTTAAACTTTTCTACAATATGCACAATAAAAAAAACCAAGCCATTGCCGTACATTTGCAAGCCTTATGAAATTTTAAACAGCCAATCAGGTGGCATTTATTCTCTTTAATCTCCTGGAGGCAGCCAATAGGGAAAGAGCCTTGGGTGAGTAGGGCCCAGCGGGGATCCAGCCTGCGGCTGCTAACACTGCCTATGCTAAACTAAACAATAAAACACTCCAATTTATGCTTATCTACCACTAAAACTTTCAGCTTTAACTTTCTGTTTTGCTTTCACACAGCACACAAAGAGAGATCCAAAAAGCCTTGTTTTATTAAGCAATGAGGTTGCTGAATATAATTCTGACTTTACCATCCAAATTCAACAGTTCTCAAACCGCTACAGGAGCCAAATCGACAATCAAACCTCCATGTGAAACTTACCCAACAGTAGCATGTCTTTCTTACTGATTCACTACAGCCATGAGAAACAGGTCAGACATAAGGACCACAGAAACATCACTCCCGCATTAGACTGCTCTCCTCTCATCCATCTCTTTTAGAGTCATGCTTCATAGCACTGGACAGGACACTTTTAAAAGACGCACAGCAAAAGTCAGCCCATGCTCGCATCCTGAGTATTGCATTTAAAGAAGAATTTATATATGTACTGAGCTTGTATGGCTTCCAGTGGCACTGGGCTGCTAGTGTTTAGTGATGATATGACAGAGGACAGAAGCAGCAGGATGGATACTCTCTGCCCAGATTCAGCTAAATGAAGCATTAAGTCTTATGGTTTGGGCAGTGCTTCATAGTACAAATGAACGATGACCCAAGGAGTTTTTGAAAGTAAAAAGGTTGAATATATGGATTGTGCATGCATTTCACTTGCTGAAGACAAAATTAAATGCACAGACAAACAACAACTGAAGTCAGCTGCAGTAAAGGTCTGGCAAAGCATCACAAAGGAGTTAACCCAGTCTCTGCTGATGTCCATGAGTTCAAGACTTAAGACAGGACTCTGAACAAAATATTAAAAACAAACATTTTATTAATGATTATATTTATTTGTCTAATTACATTTAAATTGGTCTAACTACATCTGAATTACCTTTTTATTATTTGTTTTTAATTACCCTTTCTTTTTTTTTTACATTTTAATTAAGTGTACATATTCATACCTAAAAAAGTACCTTTTGAAAACAAGCAGAATTAGCCTATGGCAAATTTTCAGCTGCAATTAAGATGCCTGTTTCTGGATCAACATCTTTTGTTGGACTTAGAACAACATTCCTAGCAAACAGTAATAACTTTAACTATTAACTACCACTCACTTCTGACTAGTTTACAAGAACACTGTTCCAAAAGCAACAAGGATGTTGATTGAGAAAACACTTGGATAAATAATGGTAGGCGTAAGATATGTAGGCCTTCAGTCATGGCTGTACCCTGTTAGTTTATTTATATAAGTGACAGAAAAAGAAAAACCTTAAAGAGAGCCATACATTAAAACAAGCACATGTGCACACACTTCTGTCACTCAATCTAAACGGAGATCAATAGCGCCTCATAGGTAGTCGATAAGAATGATCTTGTCCTAGTCTTCATTAGTAAAACACTTTGAATAGTAAAGACATCCCTAATCAATCTGCTATCAGCTCTTGGGTTAAACACAGATAAACTCACAGTCAATTAGTCTTCCTCTCTTCTCTATTCTTATTCGGTTTATATCCATCATCATTTCCTGTTTCCACACCCTCTTGTAGTTTGTCTTCTTTTTGGTTTGGTTTGTCCAATTTGCATTCATTTCTAATTAGTCTGATGCCTCGCCTCTGATTCTTTTATTTTCTCTTCTCTTCTGAAAAGCTGTGTGTGAACGAGTGTACGTGATGCTGACAGTTTGACAAGGCCCTTAGCCGCGCCGTGGAGTGTGTAACAACAATCATTAGTGAACACCTAAAGCTTGGGAGCCCATTAAACCAGAGGAATAGGACACACACACACACACTCACTCACCTGCTCCCATAACGCATGCATGCACTTTACATACACCACTCACATCTCTAAGCATCCAAAACACACACACACACACACACACTTACACACACATACCCACAGGGAAGTCAATATCTCTGATTTCCCCTGTCAGCGCTGTGGCAGGCTGCCTTAAAGAGACATCAATCTGTGATGTCAGCACTTATCTAATGAAGCCTTTCAGATCGATGGGCACACTGCCCGCTAAACGCACTCCCACACACCCAAACACACCAGATGGATGCATTCTCTAATGAATGAACAGACGTAACCATTCCATCTCAATGCTCAATGATATCATCTTAACGACAGAGAGAGGGGGGGGGTGCAGAAAGAGCTGGTGTTTTATGTGTTAATTATTATAACTGTACTGATCAGCTAATGAGTGTGTGTGCATACGTATGTGTGTGTGAGAAAGTGTGTTTGTAAATAAAGCTGTGTGCTGCAGTGGCATACGCTATCTTTCCGCATCATTAGGCTCAGTGGGCTACACGCTTGTGCAAACACACACGCATACACACACAAGAGGGTCATTTATGTGTCTATAGGCATCTGTGCATGATGATAGGCAGCCTAACATTAAATTAATGGAGAGTGGACTGTGCAGGCTTCACCTCACACACACACAAACAAGCCCAATCAGATACTGTGCTATGATATACTCTCATATGACACACTCTTTGTGCGGTGATGTAACTGGCTGATTTATTAGCAGAGTTGCATGCTGGTAGAAATCATGACATAAATGCTTACAGACAATTTATTTATAACTACAACTTGACAAAAAAAAAAAAAAAATTATATATATAACAAAATAGCTTAAAACATAATGAATTATATTATAATGATAATCTAAAGCAAGACAGAAAGAAAACATGCATTCAAAATCGTTGAAAATATAAAGTAGAACAGTGTGGAATATAGGCTATTGGATTATATAATAAGTTATATTATATAAAAAAATATATAATAAAACAAAACCAAAAGTATTCTTAAAATAGAAAAAAAAACAAAAAACTTTTTTCCCCCGAACCCATATTTAGCAGATTTATGCTCAACATCTGACAACTTTTTTTTTCTTCAAAGTAAAGCATGATTAGAAACACACTCTCATAAGCAGTCGTCACAATGGGTTTATCATTAAGGAGCATTAAGTTCTCCAGATCACTGTGCTGTGCACACAGCTGTTCTCAAAACTCTCAGACTTTACACAGGACTATAATGGATGACATACTCATACACAGACTTCTGTCAAAAGTTCATAAAAGCCTGAAGTCCATGTGGAAAATAACTTGAATGATGATGCCACTGGAAAATTTGGTAACCAATCACCGGATATCTATTGCAAATGGTGGATTCAGTAGTAAATAAATACAAATAAATTTATAAATATACTTTTTTTCGTGAAAAAAAACACAAGCCCCCTCCCAAAAAAAAAACAAAAAAACATTTAATTGCCCAATTTAATCTTCTAAAACAGTGCCTTTGAAAGCATGTATCCACTGTCCAAAAAAATTTTATTCATTGAAATATTAAAGTGTAGTATTAATTTAAACAGTAAAATTACGTTACAGTCTTTTATTTTATATATAAAAAAAAAAACTAAATGCAATTACAATTTTAATATAATATAGTAAAAAAAATTTTTTTTAAAATGTTACTTTAGATTAATTATTTGAGTGTATGCACTATAAATAAATATATATTGTACTGCGGAATAAATACATTGCATATTTTTCTACACGCACAAGAACAGTTCAATTTACCACAACACAAATCCTTTGAGTTCAGATTGGTCACACCAGGCCAATTACAGTCATCAGGAAGACAGCTGCTTATCGACAGCCATCATGTCCAAATGGCGATTTCACTCACTAGTCTGCATGTCTTTACATCGAGCATTGATTAGCCTGCTGTTGCAGTTTCTGTTAATATTGCTCACCCACACAAAATCTTTAAAAGACCTTTGTGTGTGAAGAACAAAGACAGAGCAGAGCAAGACACACTGTTCCTATTATTACTTAAAATCTCTAAAATACAATCTGTGTTAAGACAAACTAATAGCATACATGTGTCCATAAAATCACATAAAATGTAATGTTAAAACAGAAATAAAATAAAATAAAATAAAATAAAACATAATACATTTATTGTTCTGGTTCATTCAGGTTTTTAGGGCTACTGGATATGTGCCAGCTCATTTTGGACCTGGAAGAAAAACAAGGCACATCAGGGGAAAGTCTATTGTTGTCCAGACCAAATCCCCTATTTTGTTCAGATATTGGAAAAGACCTGGAATACCACTTGATATCTCAGACAGAGAGAGTGAAAGAGGAAGACAGACCCCCCTGATGAGAGTGAGCATGTCATCTGATGAAATTTCTCTCAGCAGGATATCAGGGGTCAGAGAAGTGCGTAAGACCCTCACAAACAAAGAGATTTGCTCTAATACCACCCATAACGCAACACACAAAGATAACAGAAAGATCACCTGCTCTATGCGTGGAGAAAAAGGTCTAAAGGCAATCTATACAGTGTTTTGACAACATGTGTTGTGAGAAACGACCATCGACCTCTTTCTGAACTACAGGTTTCTATACACATTTAAGACAACAGGAACAAGTGCAGCTTTTAAAGAATCAAAACAGAACAAAACTAAAACAATAACTCAAGACCAGACCTACAAACAATTTGCACCTTAAGATATAATGTTTTGATATATACATTTCCAAAATTATGATAATCGGATTTCTGCTTTCCAATTATGGCAAGTGCACATACAGTATGCACTCAAGGGTAAAAATTGAGATGTGCAAAGTTTAAAATGTGAAAAATACTAAAATTAGAGAAAAGGAAGAGGACTTTGGCAAGGCACAATGTGTGTGTGTGTGTGTGTGTGTAAACGTATGTATAAATATACATATATGATACAGTGCATAGTGTAATTCTAGTGAATTAGTTTATTTGGATGGTTCCTGGAAATGAACAGATTATTAATAAAAAGGACTTACTGACTTGAGTCACTGTGGGGCATTTTGCGTCTTTTTAAAGACTAAAATATACATTTAAATGTGGCTGTTTATTATCATGTTTTTTTATTATGTTAAATGATCACATTTTAGATATTTTAGATATTAATATGTTATAGATACGTAAGAAAGCAAGTTAGGCAAGTAAGTACAATTAATTAATAAATAAACTAAATGAGGCAAAAGTATGATTATATTTTACATTATGTTTTTAAATATATAACTTCTTCCTGATGAATCAAATTAAATGTGTTTGGCTTAAATGTAATTGGCTAGTTTTGCAGCTTGTAGTGAATAAAACAAAAGGTCGGCTTTGTGGTAGCTTAACTGCTTTAAATTACGAGTAGCGATTATGAGCAGCATTAGTTTAAAAGTAGCTTCCCCATCACTTTACCCTCATCAACATACTATGTGATCTTTTACAGAATAGAATGCTAGTCGCACATCAAAAAGATTCACACATCAAAAAAGAGTGGAGGGGGAAAAAAAAGACACCTTAAAGCATCCAAGAGCGAGACCTATCAGCATTCATCCCTTCTGTGTGCCATTTCTTTATATAATAGCAGATAATGACTCAGGCAGTTGTGTGGGCAGCCTCTGGTGCAGAGAAGACCCATGGGGGCCGCTAGTTTGGTGCTGAGCGGTCCTGTGAAATAAGTACAGGCAGGCAGGAGGCAGTCTATTGGCCCAGAGTGATGGCTCGCTTGTTGCTTATCGAAGCCCAATAAATCTACACATGGTGAGCGAGATATGAGAACGCTGATCTCATCTACCGCGAACGGCTCCCTTACTCACACACCCATACATATTCTTCAGATTTACCCGGGGACGGAGAGGTTATTTAGCTGAATAAAAAAAGATAAAGAGAGAGAAGAAAAATAAGCAGTGGGTTGTGAAGTAAAAAAAAAAAAGTCTATATTGAAGAGGAGGAGAGAGAGGCTGATAATACATATATATGGGGAGTAAACAGAGACGCTCTGAGACTCTCAGCAACAAAGAAGCTTTAGAGAAAGATGACGCAATAAACTACCAAATAAAATCCTCTCTCTCTCTGAAAATGCTTCGGAGGTGAAGGCAATAGCATTTACCTGCTAAATTGTAAGGGATTCAGCACTTTCGAGGATTGTTGGGGGGCAGGTTATTCACAATCCCTGGAGTCACCACATCCAAAAAACACACAAGGTGGTCTTCATTCTGAAAATGAGCTGTGTTTTCAGACACAACAGGCGACGGCGCGGCTAACGGCCGGTCATGGATGTGCACTTAGCGTTAAGAGGCTAGCAATACGACCGAGGTACCCATCAATGGTGTTTTGATATCATCTCACACAGGGCTGTGTGTTCAATAAGTCTCAGGGCTTACTCGGTGCACTGGGGTTTTCAGGTGTTAGCCATATGCTAACAGCTAATATGAGATCTAATCATAGGAGTTCAGACCCTGAGCGTGAGCGTCAATCCCAGCCTAATGCCGCCTCTTATTGCTGTGAGCCTGTTCTGTTTGCCCTGAGCTTGATCCTGAGCTCCGCTCACACCAGCTCGCTCCCACCGCCCGGCCTAGCCACGACGCACGGGGAGCGGGACGAGGGATGAGCGGCGTGACCCCTCCGGGTCCGCTCGTGGTGATGAATAGGCTCGCTGGCTAACACAGGCAGATTACCCCTTAACAGGGTCTGTTAGAGACGAGTGATGGAGGGATGAAAGGAGGAGTGATAAATGACAGATTTATCTTTCTCTTCCAGCAGAGACGCCGCCGCGGCAGGAGCAATAAAGCGACCGGAGAGAGATATGACGGAGACAATTATGTCAAGCCCAGCTGTCAATCTCGACGATGAGAGAAATAGTGTGTGTGTGTGTGTGTGTGTGTGCGCGCGTTGACGTGCGGCCCTGGCAGGGGGCTCGTAGCGGGGCGACAGGCGGGCATAATACTCTCATCACTCTTCCTCTGGATGTCATGGCGTCAGAAGTGGCCCTGGGCGCCGCAGCGACCGCCGCTTGAGCCTCCAATCTCACGGAAATATTCCTAAACTGCAATTTTTCATATTTCCCTGTATGCATAAAGAGATGAAAGATTACCCCATCGTTTGTATTGTCTCTCTGAGGTGATGCTCTGATATTAGTTTATCCACTGCACCTAGGATTGCTTCCCTAAGCAAGACAGATCGGCACGGGGAAGGAGGGCAATATTCAGCCAAACATATTCAGCTCATCTTTTATACGCTGCATTTTTTGAACAGACACAGGTATAAAACGGGTGTCTAAACAAGACTGCTATGAAAGCTAAATGGAAAGAGTGAGACAGAGAGAGAAAGAGAAGGTGAGGGAGAAAGCGGGGGAAAAATGACATTGTTTCTTTTTGAGAATTCTAATTGCGAGGCAGTACTGCGATTTTTTTGTGGTTTTCCCAACAATCACTCGCATACGGTAGGTAAGCAATCTTCATATTAATTCCTGCTGTAGTTATCGAACTCTTATGAAAATGGAAATTAAAGCAGAACTGATTTCGAGAATCAATTTGAGGGGGAAAAACAAATACGTTTCCAAATAAAAGGCTCCAGTGATTTGTGCGATGTTTGCGCTGTGTGCCAGTGCTGGCTCTTTTTTGTTGGAAAAGGAGGATGAGAAGGACAGAGGATGAGGAAAGAAAGAGAACGAGTGGATTTTGGGTCAAAGAGAGTGTTGCAATTCTTCTCCACCCAGCCAAGTGTAAAACTCATTAAACAATGCATAATAACTTTAATCAAATCAATGGCGAAAGCAACTCCAAACTGATGATAGGAGCCAAAACTTACACAAAGCATAGAGAATTTCTCATTTATTTATGAAACATCAACTAAGATGGAGGAATTATCTTCAAAATGAGCTTAATTATGCTTTTGCGCTCGGATCGATATCGCAGTGGAAAACGAAAACAAAGCACAAAGGTGAAAAAGACAAACGGAAAAGGTGGTGGAGTTGAAGGGATATCGGCGTTCTCTCAAGGCTGAGAGGAGTTCATGCAGGATTTGCTGTAACTAATTATTAATGGGACTGAACAGATGATGTGGTAATAGGTATAGAGCTAGACCCATTTTGTGGCCACTCATCCTGATCTTCCAAATGAGAAAACCAGCCGCCACAAACCAACTGAACCAAAAAGATCACAATGAAGAAGATTTCCAAATGAAAACGATAATCGCATCACTAAAGCTAAAAGTTTTTCCATTCATTCAACAACTTAATCCTGCACCCTTTTATTATTAGAAGTGAGAAAGCGTTATTTCAACAGTTTAGACTCTTAAACAAAATTTATAGCAGCAATTCAGGAGTTTGTTTTTTTTTTTGATGCAATGGATACCCAAATGTGATAAAAAACAAACAAACAAAACATTACATTTTGAATATTGTAAAGAAAAAAAAAACTACATTAGTTATGATTAGTAGTAGTAGCAGTAGTTAGAAGTAGTAGTAATTATATTATGTGGTATTATTTATATGTTTATAGAATAGAATAGAATAGAATAGAATGCCTTAAATGCAATGATAATCATGTGATTATTATTATGCTATATACTTGGTATTAGTATGTTAGAACTGCTGTTAGGACTGTCAACAAAATAATTGGGATCATTATCACAATTCATAAAAATATGATTTGTGTATTAAAAACTACTGCGTAAAACAAAAAAAAAACGTTTGTTTATTTATAGTTATTGCTTTGAAGTTAACATGGTAACTTTGAACGCTCTAGAATATACATCTTGACAATATCAATAAACCTTTTGAAAAGGATTTTTATTAATAATAGTAAATACTTTTTTTTTTTTTCTTTTAATGTAATATTTAACATTTTCTGTAAACCCCTAGCATCCCAGAGCCATTATATAACCCCTGGCAAATTTGACGGGACATGAGGACATAAAATGTTTGCCCTGTCAAATCAAGCAACATGCTTATATGATAAATAACTGCTTCACAGAAGGAGAATGTCATTCCAGCCAATCAAATTCAACTAAAATAACACTGTTCACAGTAACTAGCGCGCGCACTACAGTGTCTTCATCTCTCTTTGTGGTGGGGTACAGCGGGAGGTGTTGACAGACCGGTGTGCTGCTGGGGGTTGCTGTGGTAATTACTAGCGCCTAGTTGCAGATGCTAAGGAGCGCAGGACCCTCGCATCCATCCCAGCGTTACGGCAGCGATAACCCCGCATCTGTGTCTCACATCACCCCTCTCTTTGTTAACAGGCCAGGCCTTCATTTTTTAGCGCTGACAGCGATGCTATTCCTGTCATTTAGCCACATCTGCTTAGGAAAAGAAAAGGAGAGGGAGGAGGAGAGTGTGTGCGCGCATATGTGTATGTGTGTAAGAGAGCGGTAAGCACTTTAATTAATTGTGGAGAGATTACATGGTTCTCCAAGCGTGGAGTTTGTCATCAGAAGCCATTACACAGATCCATTAGCCGTTTCTCCACAGTGTCAAGACTCATTTGGAGGGGAGCGGTAAGTTTGAAGACAGGCAGAAGAGTGAAGCTTGCGATGAGGGACGCTGGGTTGGGAAAAAAGACACCTACAATTAGCCAGAGAGTGATCTGTAAACAAATATGTCCTCTCTATCCAGGCAACGCTTTATCAACTGTCACTCAAAACAGACAGGCAATGACTCGTCCAGCTAAAGCCTCAGGCAGGGATCTTAATGGGGGTCTTGTCAGTGGGCCTCCCTTGACAAATGATGCGCTGTTTTCTTTATTACACAGCGATGAGTTGAACGCTATCATTCTGAGTGATGCGGATGGAAGGAGATAAGATGAGCTTCCTCCCGGGTCAGGACCTTAACTCTGTAGCTATACATATTCACCCCAGGACACCAACTTCTCAAATAACCATACCTGCTATTGAGCCAAACCTGACGACCAGTCACTGTAGGGTGGACACATCTGTGCAGTTCAGACCTGTCCTGCTTCAGAGGCTCTCAAAATTTTCAGGCCAAAAAAATCCTTTGATTAAATCAGAATAACAAAACATCACCATGAGTTTTTTTTTCTTCTGCTACCCAGTTCAGGACAGTACTTTTCTACTTGCCTTGCCTATAATTTATTTAATTTTTTTTAGAAATGTATATAAATTGCTTGTTTTTTTAAATAATATTAGGTAACACTATAGAGTCCAATTCTCACTACTAACTAGTGGCTTATTAGCATGCCTATTAACATATTGACTGTTTATTAGTACTTATAAAGAATATATTGTGCATGATCATATTCTACATCCCAAACGATACATAAATTTAATAACTAACTTACAAACTATTAATAAGCATCAATTTAGGTGTTTACTCAGGCTCAAGTTATAGTTAATGGTTTGTTATTGATCAATTGGTTAATTGAGAATTGGACCTTTAAATAAAGTGTAACCAATTATGACTTTGAAATATAATGTAATACATATTAACATATATATTTTTTGAAAACTTTTATTGTATTCAGCAAGAATGCATTAAATTTATCAACAGTGACAGTAAAAACTATAATAACTGAATGTATAAAAGAATAAAAAGAATCCTTAAGGGGGGAAAAATGTTTTCAGCATCAATGAAAAGGACTAAAAAATATTTCTTAAACACTAAATAAGGATATTTGTTTCTGAAGGATCATGTGACTGAAATGTTAAGATTTTAATTCAGACATGAAAAGTTATTTTAAATTGTAATAATATTTTACAATATTAAGTTATTACTGTATTTTTGATACTGTAAATGAAACCCTAATGAACAAATGAGACTTCTTTAAAAAACATTTTTTTTAATATAGTGTAATTACACAGGGTTGCAATTAAGATATTAGTCTGTGATTTTCCTAAACTACTAGTTGACTAATTGGTCTTCAAAGGATAGTTTACTCAGAAGGAGTACACTAACTTTCATGTCGTTCCAAACCTGTACAATTTTCCTTTGACACTGTTATTTTCAGGCACGTGCACACATAGACATAAAAGGGGGCTTGAGCACCTGCCCTTTTTATTCCTGGAGAGAAAGTGCCCTTTT
>JAUCMS010000127.1:14601544-14623056 GCA_032357445.1 Enteromius radiatus
ATTTATGACTGTCGCATGACTGACTGACTTGACTCTCATTCTGCCCCGCCCCCAAACATATGATTCGACTATCAGTCAACTATTGGCAAGATTCGAAAATTCCGATTCGACTGTGAAAATCCTTAGTCGGGGACACCCCTAATTTTGTGTCACTTTGCCTCTGCATCACACTGTCAGTGTTTAAAGTAAACACAGACTGAATATTGATTCATGATAAATACTTTTTCTTAAAGTGTGAAAACACATGAAAGAACCATAGACACTGTAACTGCTCGATGACAAAGCAGCATCCAAATTCCAGCATGTTGTGAAAAGTAAATAAACAAGAGTGAAAGACAGTAGCAGAGAGAGACAGGAGAGCAGGAGAAGAGGAAGTAAAATGAATACAATGGCAGTTTACTGTATGAGAGGATTAGGTGTGATGTGACAGGGGGATCAGTGTTTCACCGTGAGACAGAGACAAAGACGCCGTGCCTCTGACACTTCCTTGCTTTAATCGCCGAAGGAAGAAATTACCGATAGTGAGTGTATGTGTGAGTGCATGTATAGAGGGAAAGATTTCAAAAAGAAAAAATGAACCAGTCTCTCAGAGAGAGAGAGAGAGAGAGTAGGAGAGAGAGTGTATCACACTATCATAAAAGGCAACTGCCTTGCTTCTCACTCGTTCGAGCATCCCCAACACTTCCACCTGCAACTCCAGGAGATCAGTCTTCAAACGCATCTCAGCAGCTGTCAGAGCGTATAAAACCCTGTAGCTTTACATCCTTCCAGAGTCTGCGTGTAAACACGCGCTGGGGTTGCTTGCGCGAAACGACGTTTGTGAATTTTGACCTGCTTTTGATGTGAACGCAGATGGCTCGGAGGCAAAGAGACTCCGACTCGCTCTCCACGGGCTACTAAATCAACTCTTTAACTCCTGAAATCTGAATACAACCTCCTACACCACAACTCCAGTGAGAAAGCATTGTGGTGCTGAGCATATTAGCGTAGCATCGCGGGACAACTAGCGCTAATCGTTTCCAGGTAATCAAATGAGCGCGCTTTCCGCCGAGAGGCTCGAGTCAGGTGTGCCGGCATACTCAAGACGGGCCTGCTAAATGTAAAACAGGAAAAAAGGGGATCAACGAAAAGCTGTGAATTCCTGTCAGCGCTGATATGATGAGAAAGTACTAATTAGCTTAACAGGACCCCTCTTGTTTGACCGCTAACAGGCTAATGTAGCATAATCGCGCGTGAGGCCTGGCGGGGTTAACCTTGACCCGACTCCTATTCTGTCGGCCTGAGCTAATCAATTCTACACTGAAGCTGGGGTCGCGAGTGTCACATCTCTCATTCCAAACAAACGTGCACACTTGCTGCACCCTAATGGAGCTGCATTTGCCCCAAATCGATACAGGACATGAGGGAAGTCAACCCGACTCCACCCTATCAGAACCCTGGCCCCACGTTATAACAGCCAATCACAAAATTTTTATGATATTCAATTGAGCTTCCTATATTTCTCTTTTCGTGTTCTTCCTGCAACGCATGTATCCACTCCCACCCACACCCACAAACTGCACGTGTACAGTGGTGTGTAAAGGGAAAGCATCTTACAAGATCTTACAAGACCTTTGTCAATGAGCTGTGATGTGAATAAATGCAAATATTGCATAAACACCCAGTGAAGACAGTGATGCGGTCAGGACGCGCCGGCTTCCCTTTAAATATGATTGACGATTGCACCCACGCCTGCTTTGTTCTGAGAGTGACATAGATACTGCCTCTTCAACTACAACTTCGAATGAAGACGTCAACCAAAGTGAGCACTCTTTCATAAGAGCCAATGCTCGAAATGTACCGGACACTCCGGTACGCATTACCAGCACTTTACACATGAGAATATTTCACAGGAGGCACGCAAGTGGTAAAATAAAAATAGCAAACAATAATAAGTACATTATAAAATGAAAAGAAGCAGGTTTTTGCGCTCAGATGTTAATCCTGTAAAATGTGAATTATTCAATGCAAATATTTCCCATCTATTGATGGGAAATATTTGATTAGTTGAACTGGCCCCAACTAAGTCAGGTTTCTCCCAAGGTTTTTTTTTTTTCTCCTTTCTCTCACGGATGGGGTTTTGGTTCCTTGCCTTGCCTTGTCTCTGCATTTGATAAATAAATAGTTTAATCTCGTCATTATACATTACCATCACTCAGTTCTCCTATTTGATAATGTTCAGTGCTTTGCTACAACCTGTATTGTTAAAAGCGCTATATAAATAAAAGTGACTGATTGATTGAATGACTCTTACTCTGTGAAGTAGCAGAAGTGAAAATGTGCAAACATTATTGGGGTGAATTAAATGCAAGACTAATGTTTATAACAGGCTTTCATCCTTTCGCTTAAAAAAGACTTTAATTCAAAGTATATCCACTATACCCAGGACTGCCGCTGGCCAAATGGGTGCCCTAAGCAGAATTGTTGTGCCCCCTCCCTCAAAAAAAAAAAAAACACCTAATAGGTTATAAGGGGTCAAAATAGAACTTTCATAAAATGTAAATGAATGTAAATAAACAAATTGTAATTACACTGTATTATTTATAAATTACAATTGTAGCCCTAGACAGAATCTAGCCGGTATTTTTACAGTGTTATTCACTGAAACCATAATTAAACCATATACCATATATTGCCTTGTTGTTTTTATATTATACACATTAGTCTACTAACATCAGTCAAAAATGTTTCACATGATTATAAACATACTACTTGAAATTGAAGCACCAGCTTCATCTCTGGCTTTTTTTATTTTGTCTTTCTCTGCACGGGATGCGGTGATGTCTTTTTCCTGAGAGAGCCTAGTTGTAAATCAATTATGATTATTTGTATGCAACTGCAACATAGGTGAGAGCGAGCGTGTGCGTTGGCACAGATGTGGGAACGTGCATCATGTGTGCTTATAATGCACTGGGTTCATCATAAAATATATCTTTCTTAATAATTAGTCTATATTTAGCCTATATATGATATGTATGGTCTTGTTTAGATTTTTATGATTATGCATACATTTTTAATAATATAGAACTTAAGTTTTCTTTGTTGTTGGGTTTTTTTTTTTTTTTTTTTGCCCCCCTGGGAGCTGGTGCCCTACACAGACTGCGTACTCAGCGTATAGGGAGTGGCGATACTGACTATACCCCCCACCTTCATTCCCCCGGGCCAACTGCAATATCACTTGGCCCACCCTGCGTCACCTGTATGGAGCTGGGGCTGCCAGCGGGTACTCATCTGAACCAAAAAAAACCCCAACCACAACACGACAGGGTGTGGATGCCAAATCTTAGCCCAAGATCAATGCACATGTACATGTCCAAATACACTCTTAAGGCCAAGTCACATTGCACACACAAATGCCAAAAATAACATATGGACTTGGAGATCAGCCCTGTCTGCGTTGGTTGGGGTTTATTTTCACCTGAGTGAACATGTTTAATAAACGCTTGTCATTGTCTGGGCAGTGTGAACATGACAGTTATTTTTAATATAATTCTAAATCCAACATGAAGTTTGCAAAAAGGGTTTTTTGTACTGATCCTATAGAACAAACGTTCCCAAACATTTTTTGACAGTGGAACCCATTACACAAAATTTAATAAATGTAATTATAAGAATAATGTATAGTTTGTTTGTTTGTTAAATACAAGTTACATTACTAATATTTATATCTTTAATAATACACTTTCAAAGTTTTAATAATTTTAAATCCTGCAGTTTGTAATAAAATAAAACCAGAATTCTCAAACGTACACAAAAAAATGACAGCATATGTAGAGATGGGTTTTATACATTTACTGTGAGATGATGAAAACACCAGATCATGAGCTGTTTGCACGAACACAGTGCCACATTACACTCAAAGTGCCTCAGATTATACAGCTATTTAATTAAATCACAGTCTTTGATTTTATTATGGGAGAAAGCTAGGCTATATCACGAATTTAGTGCAGTCCAATTTTTTTTTTTCAATATAAGTTTTATTCAATATATTTATTAGCCTTTCATCAACTCACAAACCCCCTTTATTTCAAACACCGCCATTGAAAAATCATTTCCTTTTAGCGAACAGTCCTCTAAATAAACATTTTTCTTAGTGAAGAACCTTTCAAATGATCAAAAGCACCCTTTTTCACCATGAAGAACCTTTTGTGCAATGGAAAGATTAGAGTTTCTTCATGGAAACAGAGACGCTAATAAAGAATAAACATTTTTAATGTGGTGTACTACAGAAAAATTAGCATTGTTCACTTTTGTTTGTTACTGTCCTCGTTAAAATATTTAAGAGCAGTCTATCATTCCAGCCCAAATGTGTCTTTTTTTTTTTTTTCCTAAATCTTTACTTCAGGAGGAGGAAGCAAGAGCAGACCGCTAAAAAGATCCATCCAAGCAATCCGGTCGTTTAATTCCCCCTCACCTCCAGTGGACCCGCTGTGGATGGCAATATTCCGTTTAGATTAATTCTGCTTAATACTAATTGGTCCTTGAGCTGCGAGGACTCCAGGGATTGGCTCCCTTCGGTCCACTCTCGGAGGGCACAGCCACCATTGGAGGGCTGCTGATGAGTAGAACGTTTTATCAACGCAAACACGCTGCCAAACGTCCCCCAGGGCAGGAGCACACCCAGTAATTAACTCTCACACAATCCATAATTGCCATGTTTACATTTACTCCATCTGAAACAGAGAGCCGGTGAAGACGGAGGGAGGGCGAGAAGAAAGGAAAAATCAAAGAGGAAAAGGAAAATACTCGCACATTAAAAGGTGCAAAATTCATATTAAAATCTCTCTTTCTGCGAGTGTCTCTCTCCCTCTCACCGTCTCTCTTTAATAAGCTCAGCGGGCTGGTTGGCGGCATTCTGCCCATCATTTATTTATTTTTTAGAGATAGCCCTATTAATTTCCCCTCGCTTTCAAACGCTGCGGCGCGCAGTGGTGTGGACAGATCCCGAGTCCCCGGGGTGCTCCTCGAGGAAAGACATAAATGACCCAAATAAAGAGGGCTTTTGAAGGCTGCCGAGAGGCGCCGGCACCATTAAAACTAAATGAAGTGTTTATTAGCCATGCCGACAGCACTCTCAGCTCGAACAGATCAAGAGCCGTTACAGTTAATGTGCTCCCCCTGCAATACGCACCCGTTTGTTTAGTTCTGCCAGTGGGCCTGAAAAACCAAAGCCGAGGTTTTTTTTTTTTTTTTTTTCTCTCCTCTCGGCTTCTTCTTTTTAGTCTCTTCTTTATGCAGGCAAGCACTCCCTCGCTTTCATACGCGCACATCTGATTCATCTCATCTTTATTCCTGCGAATTCACAAAAGTACACAGCCTAACACCGTGACACAGTCTGACAGCAGCACAAAACCAAGAAGCCTGAACTCTGAGCGGTTCAAACACCCGATTGTGCACTTAACGTTAAGCACTTTCCCTCCCCTCCTTCTCGTTTTCATTCTCTCTCTCTAATTATAGTTTGCATTTCAGAGGCTTTGGACATGATGCCAGGAAACCTTTAGAAACAACTTGGAAACTGGCTGCTGCTTATTTGATGCTTTTTTATTAGCTCTGGCATCTCAATAAAAAATAAAACTGGATACAATATGACATAAATTGTCCATTTATCTTCAGTATTCTTTTCAAATAATCATGAAGTTATTGTTTTGGTGACACACAACAGACTTCTGGTTCTTGCTTCAGTGTGTCTGATACCCGTGACGTCTTCTCTGCGCTCAGAATAGAAGGTGAGAATCATTTGCAGTGCATTATTTTCTCATTAATGTGCACTTAAGATTTTGACTTAATATTTTTCCCCCCTTAATAACAGTATGCAAGAGTGAGAATAATGGTCTTCATTTGGAGGGGAATTAAAAGAGAGTGCACACGCAATGAAAGTTGTGAAAACTGTAATATGCAACTTCAAAACAGTAAGGGTGTGTTTTTATTCCTCAAACACACACACACACACACAAGCATCTCTAATTATTTTTCATAACCTGAAGCATTGTGCAGTAATATTGTTCAGATCCTGTTCTAACCTGTCTATCTCTGATGGCACGCACACCATCTCCATTCCTAACCCTAATCATAATCTGAGACTTATTGCCTTAAATGAAGTTTGACTGTAAATCGCAGGCTTTTTGTATGAAGACTAATGTTAGATGCAAAAGACTTTTGAAGTCTGAGGCTGTAATTACAGCCCAGTACAATTATCTCAGCACATTAACAGCAATAGATAACATGTCTCAATAAGGACAGAGCGGAATTAATCAGTAGGTACCGCTGTGTGTGTTTTTGTGCAGCCAAGTTACTAAAATGCTTACAAACACACAGTGGACAAAATTTAACACAAAGAACACAAAGAAATATAGACTAGACACAATCAGTAATCGGTTGCATTGATATACAGTATATACATGTACTGTACACACACACACACAGAAATATCCATACAGTACATACATTTATATATACATATAAATGCTTATTAGCATGCATTTTACTAGAATATTAGCCATTTATTAGTGCTAATTAAGCACATATTAATGCTACATGACCTTATTCTACATCCCTAATCCTACCCAACACCTAAACTTAACAACTACCTTACTAACTATTAATAAGCAGAAAATTAAGAGTTGCAGTTAATAGTAAACAAGTGTTATTTATTCTAAAGTGTTACCTCACACACACACACACACACACACACACACACATATATATATATATGTATGTATCTATAATAATTTATATTACAGTTCATTATATTAATAAAGAATATGTTCTGGTGAAGAATAAGTAACTGGTGGTCTTTGTAATGCAGTGTATGAAATCTGAATTTTTAACAAATTAAAAATAAATAAGTAAAGTAATAAATTAATTGCAAGAAATAATAAATGAAAATAAATGTATAAATTAATACATATCTACCAACATACCAAGTCCTACGGCTTTCAGCTTCATTTGGAAGTAAACAAGTTTCCAGGTTTGACATGTTGGACTTCTGGATCTATTGCACGGTTCTCATAAAATCGTTTCTTATTGTAGTATTTTGTTGATTTAGAAGAACAACAACATGAAGGGAAACAACTGGCGGAGTTGTATTTACTGTCTGTTCCTCACAGAAGCTATCCCCACTGGTTGGGCCCTCCATCAATGCCAGCTTGTCCCTTTAGAGCTCAACTCAGTCAGTATGATTTATTCAGCTTATTAGAGTTCATTATGACTTAGACAAACACTGCAGCGGCTCACACACAAGCAGCCAGCAGAGAGGTGGGACTCGCACCTACTGCTACCGTGCATCAAGCTCTGGTCCAGGCCGCTCCCGCGAGTTCCACATTGTCTCTAATCTAATTCTACATACGGATCCGTTTACAGGCCCAGTCAAAAGCCCCAGTGATAAAACACCTCCTCTTTCCACTGCAAACTAACTCGCATTAGCATATAAAACACTGGCTGGAGGTGAAAGCATATATTAATGCCTTTCTTTTTTGTGTGTGTGTGTGTGTGTTGGAAAATGAGTTTACATAATTGCAGGATAATTTCGCCTTAAGTGAAGATGCGAAGCGGCGCCGGGGTACGCCGAGAAATCCCGGAGCCGTAGCTGGTAGCCATCCTAAGTTCTGCTCTCCGGAGATAATGCAGCCCAGCCAAAATGAGAACACTGATCCAACAGTGCCAAAAAACAGCTGTTACTATTCATGATCTTCCCAAACGTCTGTTCTACAACTTCAAACTACTCAGAGCAGTTTCTCCCTTCAGAGAGCTTGCTCGTGTAAAATCACAACGCTACAGTGCGGATTCGCACATGCCGTGTTCCCAATAAAGCTCGCCACAGCTTTATGCTGAAATTGGCCCGTTTTCACACCCGCTTGTTCATTCATCAGAATGGCATGTTATTCTTTTGACTGTAAATCATGCAGACTTACGGAATAAAGGGTAATTTAGAATCACCTGCAGGCCTTTCAGCTGTTCTGCTCATTACAAAAGACCTCTCTCATAAGAACTCCTCAAACACTATCTCAACTTAGATCATCAAACATGACAAATGGAGAGAAAGAGAGAGAGGAGGAAGAAGAGCAAGAGATCGACTTAAACACACCCCTCTCATCTCTTAATAACAGTCTGAGGCGGCCCGAAGGAACGCGTGCTGTGAGTCCAAATACCGCATTGGTGGAGTAAATTAGTCTACGCTAATGTCGATGCTCAGCTACATCAAACGCTCGTCAGGTTAGTCATTAACCAAGACAGCAGCTCTGGGCCTCTGCATGTCGGAGCAGGAGGCGTGATTATCCAGTCCTGATCCGACATGGCCCGTAATGGTGGGAACTGAGGTAGTACATCTGTATATGACAGTCACCCGAGGCTGGAAGATTTTTCACAGGTGAGATGCGCTCGCTGACACCGACGCAGTAACTCACCTGCCCATTGCACAAGCGCTCCACCCTTTACCTGTCCCCTCCAGCTTTATGTGTGCACCTGTGCATGGTGGGTATGTGTGTGTGAAAATAAAAGAAGCTTTACTTTACATTAACCCAACGACACCTGCTGGTAAAAGAGGTGAATTCACAGTAAATCATGAGATGTCTATATAAATTAACGCTTTCCATTTACGGATGCACATGTGTGCGTGTGTGTATGTGAGCGCCTCAGAAGTGTGTATCCCCTGTCAACCCCTGCATTAGCACCACTGCATGTGTGTGTTGTTGTAATAAGCAGCGAAGGCTCCCGTTCGTCAGAAATTCTGCTGCTTTTTTACAATAGCCATGTCAAGCTATACAGTAATAAGCAATAATGTGTAGATAACGAATGCTATTAGACAGCTCTGCGGTGGGGATGTGTGCGTGCTCACGCATTTTGGTAAGACAGGGCCAGAAGGGGGTGGGGGGGGACAGCTTTCAAGTTCAAACAGTTCATAGTGAATGTTTCAAACCCAATTCACCGCCCCAGTAATCAGCCAGGCAGAAAAAAAAAAAAGAATATATAAACCATTAAACAAACATTCGCTTCAGGGAGAGAAGAAACACCTGCTTCTGACTACACAAAAAAGACAGATAGAGGCAGAGAGGAGATGGAAATTAAATTATCTGAGCTGTACAACAGGCTTTAGGACCAAATGACTGTACTGAAGTGTGAGAGAGGATAAAGGTGGACAATAGTCCTAGCTGCATTTGTGGACAGTTTGGTTACTTGTTTGATCATGAGGTAGGCTAGATCAGACTACACTCATTTGTAAATGTGAGTCACACACCAAAAATTAAAATTCTGTCACCCACACATTGCTCAAACATGTATGGCTTTCTTTCTTCTGAGGAACATAAACAGTGATGCTTCTTTCATATAGTGGGGTTCAATGTTGTTTGGGCCCCAGTGTATGGACCAAAACAGCTGATGTCAGTTTAAATAGAACACTATACTGGAATGGAATGAGGGTAAGTAAATAACGACAGATTTTGAGGCAAACCAAACTATTTCAATTGCAAAAAAGGACTTATGATATACTTACTGTATAAACAGTAAAAGTCTGGTCATTCTCTCATGAAAACAAACAGCATAAAACTACCTTTTGGGCACTAAAAAAAAAAAATTGTAGACAAAAAAAAATGTTTCAAACTAAATGCCAAAGACCGCCAAAAAGGATGAGACACTTTGATGGACCCCCTTCCTAAGTAACTTTCTAAGTACATGTCAACTAATAGTCATTAGAGTATTAGTAGACTGTCTGCTTAATATCTTCTAACACTTTATTTTGATGAGTCCACAACATACCACATACTGACTATCAGAAGTATATAGAAAACAATTAGTAAAAAGATTCTGAGACTGGAAACACAAGACACAAGAATTCACCTAAAAAGACTTCTACATCAAATTTTCTACATCTGTTGGCATGCTTAATGGTATTTATGACCATCCAAAAATAATCAGACCACTAATATGAAGGGAGAATTTCCAAAACTTCAACATTCAAAAGTGATGCAAAAACACGCAGCCGTTGATAATTCTTAAAACAAAATAGCGCATTTCCAGTACCTATGAAATCAAAGATCCAACAACCACAACTGGAGCCAGAATAAAAGGCCAAAAGTGAGTCAGCGGCTCCACATGCTAAAAACCAACTGAGTGCAGCTCTGCCCGTATTGTGACGTTGCCCACCCGCACTATTAAAGAAGGCTGTTACAGCTGATAATTCATTGGTAAACCAAATAAACACATTTCTCCCAGGGGAGAAAGGAAAAGAAGAGTGAAAGAAAACCAAAAAGAATGACAGAATAAAAGAATGGATGTTTGAAGGGGTAAAACCACACTTGGGGTTTCATGCTATACAACTGATCTTCCTTTCTCCCCCCTCACTGTTTGAGTCTCTCATTAAAGAGCAACGTTGAAACCGGAGCTCGGCTTAATGTTTGCCGTGTTTGGAAAAGCACACAACCCATTTGGCTATAATAGCAACCTTTTCTGAAACAAACCCCAAATGAAAGGAGGCCAGCATAGCCAGCCGGCATCGGATTATTTTGAAAAGGGGAATGATATGACCATGAAAAATTGTAAGCTGCAATTGAAAATAAACCGAAGTGCACAGCGCACTATCCATCCATCGTTCTTAACCTACACGCACAAACATGTTCTCCTCTTAGACGTGGTCGTGTGTGCGCACCTTTAACGCTTTCTGTGCAGGAGATATGTGTACGAGGGGCCTTTCACACTATCCAGACCCTCATTCCTGACTGATGCGGTCAACTGATGCGTTTTCCTCTCTGTGACTTTATCAGTAATGAATGACCTCTCAGATCTGAAAGCATATTCACTGTCAGCATACAGAAATATACTAGTGTCAAAGAGTTATCAGGTTTGAGAGCGTCAAAAAAGCCTGCTAAAACCTGTTCCACCGTCTGTGACACACACACACAGGCTGTATTTCATCTGTAATCACATAATTACTGGAGCAGTGCCTGTGGCGGACATGTTACATGTCATGGCCTCCAGCAGAACTCGCTGAGGTAGAGCAGGACGTGTCAAACTCTTGCTGCCCAAAATAGAGTTTGGCAGTCACCCTAATTCACTCTCACACTTTTCCTTTTTTTTTTCTAGCCGTGACCCTCTATACCCTCACTTCCACTCTCATTTTCTCTTTCTCTGTCTTTTTGACCTCCGACATTCTTCCTTCTCCTCCCCGTCTGTCTTTCCATGTCATGGGCACACTGACTCTCTCCTCCCTCACTAATGGGGATGGTTTGTACACGTTTGGTCCACTCGGTCAGCTTGCTTTCAGTCTCTGTGTGGGGAGAAGCTGTGATCTCCCATGCATTCCTTTTGGAGCGAACACACCTTTACCTGTAGTCTTAAACATACGCGCCATGGCCCAGAGCTATAGACTAGAGAACACTCCTC
Source organism: Enteromius radiatus (assembly GCA_032357445.1). Taxonomy (NCBI): domain Eukaryota; kingdom Metazoa; phylum Chordata; class Actinopteri; order Cypriniformes; family Cyprinidae; genus Enteromius; species Enteromius radiatus. Next base: position 14,612,957 of record JAUCMS010000127.1, read on the forward strand.
ACACCTGCAGATAACTCAGCTGCAATTTGTCTCTCTCATGTTCATGACTGTTTTATGAAAGACAGAGGACAAGGTGAAACAGAGAACACAAGCTGAATGCACAAATGCACAAACATGTATGAAATTAATTCTGAACATTTTGGTATACAAAAAGCCTTGTTTACCACATACAAATACAAATTGGAATGTTAAGTCAGAAACAATTGACTAATGACTGGATCTAATGACTGGTGCTCACTCTCTCTCTTAATGTAATCATCAGTCATTACTCCAGTCTTCATTATGACATGATCCTTCGGAAATCATTCAAATATGCTCATTTATTATCAGTGTTGAAATTGTGCTGCTTAAAATTTCTTGTATTTGTTGTTTTGTCTTTAAATCTTTTATGAATAAAAAATTCAAAACAGAAATCAAAATAGAAATCTAGCTTTTTATCTATTCAACACATCCTTGCTGAATAAAAGTATTCTTTGGGATTAAAAAAAAACAATAATAAATAAATAAATGGGGGGAAAAAATACTGACAAAACTTTTGAAAAGTAGTATGTATTGTAAACACAAAAATTATATTTTTAACGAACAATGTTCTTTTTAACTTTTTAATTTATCAAAAAACAAAAAAACAATTAAGCTGCACAACTGTTTACAACACTGATTACAAATCAGCAAATTAGAATGATTTCTGAAAGATCATGTGACACTGAAGCCTGGAATAATGATGCTGAAAACTCAGTTTTGCTTTTTTAATGTATAAAAAACAAATTTTAATGTATATAAAAAAATAGAAAACTGAAACTGAAAGCATCTAAATATTTAAACTGTTAATGGTATCTGGAAACAATACTTCAAATGTCTAAAAATGTAAGCTATATAGTTTTCTACATTCTGGTGCAGAACCAGTTTTCAATTTTTTCCAAAGAGTTAGCAAACACAAAGTTCTAAGAGAAGAAGTTTCCTGCGGTAGTTACAGTAACTTCAGAGCAACAGTATAGCTCAGGGTCACTGTCGTCCCATCTTCCACGTCTGTTAGCCTAGAATCATCCCTGACCCCTCCAGACAAGCACGCATACACACAAACGCTTGAGAACGCATGGCTACAGAGGCTTCCCTCCCATTAACAAGCCTTTAAAGACAGCTTTCCATCCCTGACTAAAAGCGATCAGCACAAGGCTTGGGCTGGCCTGCCAGCTCAAATCCAGTCATGGATATCAGCAGCTCTCTGTGCTCTCCGGCTGCTGGGGGCTAGGCTTTAGCACCATGCAATGCTTCGCTACGACAGGGCGGGACTCCATCATAAGGGATTGTAAAGAGCTGTGACACATGCTTATCCACACCCTGTGCTCTGGCATGACAAAAAGTTGGAAGAAATAAATAAATAACTCCACAAAATGTTGCTTTATGTTTAATAGATCGTGGTGGAGCCACTTTGAGGAGCTTACCCTTCCATCAGGACGTCAACTCCATGTTAGGACATCAAAGTTTACTTACTACTACTTTTTCAAAACACAAGAAACTTCTAAAATGATCAGAAGGTTGACAGTGCTTGCCGGCGTCTGTAGACGGGATGCTGGAGTTGCTAGCAACACAATCCGACTAGACTGCAAATTTAGCCATTCACACTGATGACACGTTTTGATCAGTATGCTTAACAAGAAACATCTCCTGAGAATTCATGCATGTCACGGCAATGAAAAGCACAAGTACTCCACCAGAAGTACTGAAAACACTGACGTGCCTTTTGTTGAAGCAGCTTTTGTTTCTTCAATTGGCTGCTGGAAAAAGGCAAATAAAACATGGTTGAGAGCCAGCTGTGATCTTTTACAAAACATCTGATATGGATGAAGGAATAGTAACGGGAGATAATGTATCTAAAACATGACTGGTTTGGGTTAGAAGAAAAAAAAAAAAAAATTAAACAGGGAACACTGGATAGCCTTGGCCCTTCGGAAACAACCAAGAACGCCGTATGTTAGACACAAAGATAATTGAGGGGTTTACCAGCTCAATGAGTCAGTGACAGGAAACAGATTTTCTAGAAAGCTAACTTGAAACACTATTGCTGAATTTGCCACAAAACTAGGAAGCAACTGGTGGCAGTCAAGATCCCAGAAATGTGTGGTTCTCCTAAAGTTTGAAGTATATTCCCAAATCAGTTTTCCAACTGTTCTAACACATGAACAGCATTACAATGAACACACACAAAAAGAAAATGGCTCTTACGAGGCAGCTCTTTTTAGTGAAATCAAAAACATACAGCACAACCAGTGTAGCATAGTTCCAAACTAATTTCATAAGAGCTGCTTTTAAAGGTTCTGGATTGAATTTGTCCAAAGCACTGTCCTAAAAATTAATGAATAAAAAAAAATTACTGACAACTTTGAAAATTTATTGTAACACGTTGTAAACGTTCTATTTTGCAAGAAAGAGAAAAACACACAAAAACTGTTCTTTTTAACTTAATTTATCAAAGAATTCTAAACTAAATATTCTTAAATATAATATATATATATATATATATATATATACACACACACACAACCATTAAAAAATTTGGGGTCAGTAAGATATTTCATGGTTTTTAGAGATGTTTCTTATGCTCATCAATGCTGCATTTATTAGATTAAAATCCAGAAAAATATATTTTGTGTGAATATATTTTAAAATGTAAGTTATTCCTGTGATACAAAGCATCATTACTCCAGTCTTTAGTGTCACATGATCCTTTCAGAAATCATTCTGGATATATATATATGCACAGCTGCACAGCTGTTTCCAACATTGATTATAAATCAGCAAATATGAATGATTTCTGAAGGATCACACTGAAGCCCGGGGTAATAAAGCTTTAAAGTACTGTATATCAAACATAGAAAACTGAAACTGAAAGAATCTAATCACTGTAAATATTACACTGAAAAAAGAACAAATTTAAACTGTTAATGGTATGAGGAAATAATACATCACATGCCTAAAAAGTAACCTATATTGATTTCCACATTCTGCTGCAGAACTGGTTCAGTTTTCAGTTTGTGTGTAAAAGAGTTCTGGATTTAATTGTCTTATAAATCTATAGCATTAGCAAAGAGAGAATTTCTTGCACTTGTAAGCAAAAATAGACATTATAAATTAAACATTTGTCTTATTTTTCAAGGCAGAAGTAAGCTACTTCCTGTGAATGTGAGAGACTTTCAGTTCATTAGATTCTATAAGTAAATAGCTAGAGCTAGCATTTTTGCTGCAACCCAGTGTTAAGAGATGGACTGAAGAGATGAAGAGATGGTAAAATAACTGGAAGCAGTTGAAATGTTACATTTTAGATAATAATGGCTGTGTCTGTTCTTAAGGTGAATACTTCAGTCTGAATCAAAGCTGTAATCAATACCCATTCTAAGCCAGTAAAGTAAATCAGCATTATTCTGCAGTCAAATACTACAATATTTAAATAACAAACGACTTGAATAGAAAGGCCTGAAATAGATGTTCTAATGGATTTAAATTGATACAACATTTGACAAACATTTGTCAAACTGCAGCAGGGAAGAAAACGTTTTACGAAACCTCCGGAGACTGACATAGAAGTGATTTTAGAGAGGCACGCATAAGAAAGCAAAGTGCGAGACGCTTTATGGATGTGGGTTTGACAACGAGCCGGAAGCTACTGATGAAATTGGAGGATTACTGGAACCGGGGTCTTCTGGGAGCAGGGTTTGAGACTGTTGGTGATGGACTAAATTCAATCGAGGAACAGGGTTGGGTAACATGAACTGGACAGAAATGAGCTCTAATGCTGTAAGAGGGGTTTTGGGGTTTTATGGATTAATTCAGTGGAGTTTGCCTATTACTGTGCGAGCATCAGCTGGACAGTTTGTCTTTTCTCTATCCTGTCATTTTGCAGAAGTTTGCGTTTTTGAATATCGGAGTGGAGCGAGTCTTCTCAATGGACTCTTACAGGATTACGGAGGGCTGCGCCACATTCTGGTCAAACAGCTCAGTGGCAAAGCTGAGAGCTATTAGGGGGTGATTAGGTAACCGGTGGCTGTTTACAAAGGTTGAGCCCAGGGTCTGAGCTGGATAACAAGCGCTGGGATGGAATCTGCAGAGCCTGATCCGGTCGACTTGAAGGCTTCAGCTTGTATCCTCTAGCAACTGTCACTATGACCCCGTCAGCCAGCCAACGAGCAACTCCTTAAGATGCTGTAATCCAGAGAAACAGTAGTCTGGCAAGAGCGCCAAGGGTTATGCCTGGTGGAGGTTAGCATGCAGCCGTCACGGGGTGTACAGGAGGAGGAGCAGGCCACGGTGACCCTGAATGGGAGCGATAGAAGCATGTGTTTCTTTGTGTGGGAGGGCGTCATCAAAACCCAAACTTCTGAAGAGGGTCTTAATGAGGTCTATGTGCTTGTCCACCTATACGGAAAGAATCTGGGCGAAGAACAGTTTCAAAGGACAGATGAGGAGGAGCAGGTCAGGCCTTTAGAGGGAGAGGAAGACAGAGGGATCGGGAGTGAGACGAGAGAAAGGGGAAGAGAGCGCTATCTGGCTTGGCACCTAATCAAAGGGATTAGGTTTGAAGAAGCCAAGCCTACAGGTTATCCTTCAGGAAGCATACCAAGTAGTTATCAAAAACACCTCGGTTCAAAGCAGCTCAATTTTCCTATATTTCCCGTTTGGCCCAAGCCTCCAGGGTTTGTTTCTAGCTAATAAAGGGTATCAGAGATGTTTGTACTTGCATGCTCTAGGAGACAAAGAGAGAGAGAAGTGTGTGTTTAAATGTAGTCCAGGCCTTTCCTCATTCTCACAGCACAATCAATCACCCTGAAGACAGTCGAGGAGAAACGTGAGATGCCTGTGTCTCTGACAAGGAGATTTAGCACACAACAAGCAGTGCAGGTAGTCAGTCAAAGATATAACCTGTGATTAACCTGTCACTGACAGTGTACGTGTTCGTTTAGGATGGAAAGTACTTTGTGATGAAAGTAGGTGATAACATTTTCTTCTTAAGTGGAGTAGCACTATATTGTTCTAAAAATGCATATCCGGTAGATATTTTACATGCAATGTTTATCTCATTGATGGGATTTTGTCATTGATAAAAAAAAAAAAGAAAAAGAAAAAAGCAAGCATCATGACAATAATATTAAAAAAAAAAAACATAATGAGAAAAAAAATCATTTACTAATTTTATGTCTTTAAAGTAGTATAAATATAATTATATATATATATATATATATGTAAATAATAAATAAATTATTATATATATATAAATAGTCAATAAATAGTCATACAACTTACACACAAAAGGTGAAGGTTTTTTTGTTTGTTTGTTTGCTTTTTTTGGGGGGGGGGGTTAACTATAACAATAAAAAATGCAAATAAGATCATTACAATTTCTAAGGATCATGTGATACTGAAGTTTGCAATAAAGGCTGTGGAAAATTCAGTTTTGCCATCACAGGAACAATTACATTTTTTAAATATATTACATAAAAACATTATTTCACATTGTCATAATATTTTATAATATTACTGCATTCAATTTTAATGCATCATTGTTGAGCATGAGAATTCTTTGAAAAACCAAAGCTGGAGACTCTAAAGTTTTCTACAGTAGTGTATTCAAAACATGCATTTAATATTATTTACATCAAATTATATTCTAGTCAGAATGTGTATGTTGCCCCCACACTGACTAAAACCAATAAATAGGATATTACAAATTATTAAATAAATTCAAGCACATTTACATCAAAAAAGACAAAAACTGCAACTAAAACAGAGTAAAAATGAACAGAGCTTACTGCCATGATGTCGAGCCGTAATAGCTCAGGGCATATTGTTTGGCACCAGCACACGCACTGTCTTAACCACTTAAAAACCCATCCTCTGGTTCTCCGATAGCTCCTTCAACAGTTTACACTACCCAAATCTGAAGGATCCCGATTTACAGACCTACATTACTGGGGCCCAGACCTGCCAAAGCCGAGGTATGGCTTCAATAGAGCCATCCATCTGTCTGCTGTTAGTGCCATTACATCCAGATGGGCCTTTAATTGTATTTCTGTCCAAATTGCAAAATAGCTACTTGGAAAAGAAGCTAAAATAACATACAAACAACAGCAACTATGATAACAAGAAGAGCTGGAGTGGACTGGAAAAGAGATCAAAACCAAGGCTTACAAATTTCAACGCCGCCCTTTGAAAGCGGATCCCCTAACATTACAGCAACGTATTGATTTACTCGGCAATTTGGTGTCTCTCTCTCTCTCTCTCCCCATGCCAACGCACCGACCTGAACCGCACAGGAGGTCCCGCAAATAGCAGTCATCTGATTTTTCCAAAACATAAAAGATTAATACCTTTATTCTTTACAGAGGGAGTAAGAGTGGAAAACAAGGCAGAAAGAACAAAAAAAGTAATAATAAAAGGGAGGTCAAATTGGTATTTGGAGAAAGTGAGTTAGTGAGCAAAATTAGATATCCAGACCCAGAGGTAACTTTAATAAGAGATAATAAGAAAATGTCTGACTTTTGTGTACAGGATTGAAAACGTGCTCTCAGAAAAGGAAGCCGCTGCTCCTCTCGACAAACACAATCTCGCCCAACAAAGAAGACGTTGTACTTGAGCAGAAAGTAATTTATTCAGTAGCTCATTCTAGCCATTAGAACATGGAGGACGGATTAGTGCTGGCCCAAGAACAAATACTTTAAAGCGAGGCAGTAAAATCAAGAACAACAAATCGATAGCATATTTAAAGTTCAAAAACAAAGAACCGACTAGATGCGGTCAAGACAGTCTTCCCACATGAAAACCACACTAACCTTTAAAGTCCCACCAATAATTTGTATTGCTATTCTGTTCCGCAGTTAAAAAAAAGCTAACTCTTCCCATCTAACAGCACGGCTCCAATACACCTTTCTAGTAAAGGTCTTTAAGAGCCAAATGTTTCATGCCAGAGAATAAAAAATTATAGACGCACAAGATGGGCCAACAACACCGGGCTAAATATAGCGTGCGCTAACTAGACGCTTAGGAAAGAAATGGCGAACAAAAAAATTGTGATACCTGGTCCAATTCCCAGCTCCCATTAGGAAAGGTTACTCTTCTCACTCCTACCTCGCTACACTCTATTAAATACTTATTAAAGGTGCAATAAATGGTGATATGAAGCGGTTACGAGCGCCCCAGGCCAGCATGTGTCTGAAAGTGCTGTTTATGAGATGAGTGTTTATTACAGACCGCAGCTTATCATCATGAGGAAGCTCACAACTGCGTCGCTAACAAAGCAGCTATTAATTTCAATCTAACCTGATGCTAAACCTGGTGTAAACAGCATTACTGCATGCTAAACCTAAACAGCCGTTAAGTCTTATAGGAATAAAAACAGACATATAGAGTATGAATTAAAAGCAGTCTTTATATCATATTGTGACAGTTCTTCACAGCGGGGCTTTGATGGCACGATTTAGTCTGTAATGAATACGAGCTTCAGAGTGTATTCAGTGATACATAAAACATATCCTCACTTACTCCATCCCCCTCTGACCGTACGCTTCTCATCCGATTTACCCGAGCAAGATAATATGTACATAAACATCTCAAACTCATTCAGATATTTTTTTGCAGGAGTGTGCGCAGCATATTTAAACTGATCTGTGGTGGATTTGCATCTGCAAGCGTTTTGAAAAGGCTTGTCCATAATAAATGCGAGTCTTTTAAGCCATGTTTACCATTACACAATCTCCATCCTCTGACAATCAAACACTGCTTACGCCACATTCCACAGGACATGAGCATCTGAATTATTCACTCCGCCATCACTGCCAATGATTCGCATTCGCAGAGATAAAAACGCGACGAATACATGCCCGAACGTGATGCAGTAATGATATTAAAAAAATGAAATACAGTTCAACTGACAGCTGAATCCTTTTGAACCCTCAAACTTGTGCTGTTTTTCTCTAATAAGAGTTTTTGGGTACCTCCTAAGATAATCCTGTACATTTCTTTATTCGTAGGCATACCAGTTCATGGCTTTGCCAAAAATAAAGAACCGACAGCAACAATAATAAGGATGCTATATGAAACGAAAATAGCTGATTTAATAATTAATTTCATTTTTAAAAAGCAAATATCTAAATACATAAATAAATCAGACTAGGTTCCCAGGTGGCTCCAAGACAAGAACCTCTCTGTACAGCATGCATAATTCACGGCTGAAGATATGTGTTTTAAATGCTGCTGAAATATAAATGCAGCATATGCTAATTTGTCTGCTGGCTCTCCCACACTTTTATTCGGGCAGTTCTGACATAAACAGTCAAAAAGAGAAAAAAAGATCACAAAATATGAGACAAGTTTTAAGGGTGATGTTTGGAGCATAATTAAAATGTTTTTTTTTTAAGTTGTAATTTAAGGCAGTTTTCTCACTTGGTTCGGGCTGCTTAATTTAGATCTGAGGTTGATTTCCCTACATTTTCTATTGTATTTTTGGACTACAGTAGGACACATAATCAAGGTGAGATGCCAGATTATTCATGTTTTGTTGCAGTGGATTTACCCCCAAAACACACACACATTTACAAAGGACAGCTCTTGTCTTTATCTGTCACTGGCAAAAAGGGTGTGAGCTCCTTTATTAAGGTTATTTATTTATTTGCATTTATAAGAAATGCATATACTACATACTACCCAGAGGCACGCAAATGATTACACATCCTTAACAGTAGTTTACTTTTGTAATATCTGTAAAAATATTTGCTGTAATTATGCAGCTGGATGCCAGTAACTTACTGTAAATTTAAATGTATCATATTTATTGGCAACAGTTTGTTCAAAGATAAATGAACATTAAACATTAAAAAGTCTATCTTTACAGAATAAAACTATTAAAAATTGCCTCATGGAAAGCGTTCAGGAACCCTCATCAACCTTTTTCTGTTATTTTCTGATATTGGTTCCCAGAAATGCTTTGCATGAGGCTGTTATTTTATTTAATTTTTCCTGCAAAGATGAAGACTTTTTAATGGTTAATGTTCATTTATCTTTTAACAAACTGTTGCCCGATATTACCATAAATTTAAATCTACAGAAAATTACTGGCATCCAGCTGCCAGCAATACTGTAATTTCTACAGGAATTTGTACAGTGTAGAGTCACACCAACCGTGAATTGCACCACAGTTTGTACAAAACAAACTCCACACCACCTCTTTAAGCACTCTTCTCACGCCACCTGAAACAGCTGAACTATGGTAACAAACAGACTCTGGCCTGCTCCAAAAGCTCTAGTGTGAAAGCACCCAAGAGACACCAACAGAGATTTGTTCCAGTTTACATCATTTTTATGGTTGGCCAGCTGATTTTTGATCTGCATACTGATTGCAAAATGTTTAAACGAAATAGGACAGCCATATGGTCTTTATTCTAAAATGGGTGAAGTATATAACCTGAGAAGAGTGATGAAAGCGAGAGAAGAGAGTGGGACGGTTATGAGAGGCTCATTGTTTATGAAAGAATGAGAAGTGCGTTTATCCATAGTGTGTCTCTTTAAGCTGATTGACTTCACTAAAGTGAAATCCCAGCAGTGACTCGTAACAGAGACAACCTGCAGTGCTGCCAACCTGCTCTTCCCCTCTGTAAGTAGCTCCCAGATGACTGGCCAATCACCAACATGCTGCACAAACCGAACCTCACACCTCCTAATGATGCACTCAAACATCTACACATACAACAATCAGAGTTAAAGATGATCCCAGTCCATCCAGTCTGTAGTGTAAGTCAGTGGAGTTAGTGTAATAGTGTGTGACCTCTTAGACTGCATGGTGCATGGGAAATTGACAGAGTGCTAAGTGTGGCACTCACTAGCTGGCCTACTCTAATTAAGGAGGAACAGCATGCCACAGTCTGATGCTCCAAATGGCACCATATGTTTTCCCAGACTAACCGGCTGACTAAATGCCATTTAGCACACAGGATCTACAGCACTGGGTCTGATACACAGACTCTAAGGGTCAGTTTCCCAAACAGGGTTTAAGACTAGTCCTAGATTAAAATAAATGTTAAGAGCTGTCTAAACTGGAAAAGGTTTGCAATGAGATA